>JAVLUZ010000511.1:1322518-1977466 GCA_036768485.1 Mermis nigrescens | reverse complement strand
CTTGATCAATTTTTTCGCATACGTTCGTGCGCAAAGGCGACAAACTGCGCAAACCGAATTTCTTTGCACCCATTCGGGAGTCAGGTTCATATTTTTAAAGTTAACAATGTGGTAACATATATTTGGTAAAAAACTAAGTTGGTACAAAACGTTCAATCTCAACTTGGCGCCCGTCTAAACTTGGCGCCTTTTGATTTCTTGTATGATCTTGGCGCCCATCTAAACTTGGCGCCTATTTTAAGTTGGCGCATATCTAAACTTGGCGCCAATGCAGGTCTCGATTGTGCCTGAACTTGGCGCACGTCTGAACTTGGCCTATGTCTGAAATTGACGCAACTACGTTCTTTCCAATTTGAAAAACGATATTGGCGGATTGTTTTGTTCATTCGTTAATCCGAAATCGATTATTGAATTTTCGATTTCTGTGCGTACATACCTATCTACCTAGCTTTGCGTGTTGTGCGGGAAAAGTTTCATCTTTTTCATTTAGGTAGACTCATTCAGATTATTATAAGGGTTCTTCCGCTCCTATATTTCTTTTTAAAATGAGCATTTACGTAGACTCATTCAGATTTTTATTATAAGGGTTTTTTCTACTTCTATATTTCTTTTTAAAATGAGTTTGTGTTAATTAATTGACTGGTTAGAGCTAAGGTATAGAGCATTGTAACCGGTGAATATTTGCAAAATGCGTGTTATGAAATAGAGCATATCATTACAGATTAGTTTTATGCTGCGAAAGTAATAGTTGACCATTGTATTTTCGTGGTATGTTATGAAGTTGTAGTATAATTTGTTGGACGGCTTTTTATGATGATTTGTTTTTTCGGCAGGAGCAACTATATTCGATGATTATTTTTTAATCTGCATGAAGACTTTTGCGCGTAAGACGCTGGAGGCTTGTTTTCACGTGGCGAAAACTATTCGCCGCCTTGCGCTGAGCAGGACGCTAAATTTGTACTCGGTACTTACAGGTAAAGATTGTGACCCGCTTGACCCACCGTACCGCTCGCTAGACCCACCGTCCCACTAGAACCACTTTTTCGTCCCGCTAGACCCACTGGAAGTCTCGCTAGACCCACCACGTGCATAATGAGGTGTCCCGCTAGACCCACCGTTTCGCGACAGTCCCGCTAGTCTCACTGTCTCGGTAGACCCACTCGAAAAAATGAAGACATACATATTACACGTGAAATTAAAAATAGTTACCAAGACGCTTGAGTGAATTCTGCAAAAATTTTTGTAATCATTAATCAAAAAGCAAGTTTGAGGTGTGCAATAGTCAATAACAAGCGGTTAGTTTGTTTTCATGAATGTGCAATCGTATATAATCACCATATCATTCGAGAAAAGTTTCGTTATTATCAGCTTCACAGACTAACATAGCTGACTTCATATAACGAATTGAAACGAAATTAGCGCGACCAAAACCCATGGCTCGATTCGAAATCAAAATTTCTATATAGTATTTGAAGCGATGAAATAAAGTGAGCACATGGATATTAGCGCTCCTTAGTCCTATTTTTAAAAATAGATTCGGATTTATTGACAATGACCTAATTAACATTTTCGATTTTTTAGTTAGAATTTGCAACATCCGCTCGGCCCAATTATTGTTGAGCCGTCTTTGTGAAATGCCTACATGCTTTTCATCATATTCATATGTGCATATCTGCACTGTTATCGGAATGCAGTGTCAACGCTTCAATCTGTGTAGTATACGGAAATTCCCTGATCGGAGGATACAAAGAGTACAGTACCATTACGATAATAAGCAAAAAATGCACTCTGAAATGTGTTTGACAAGAGTGTATTGCTTGATATGAAAAATAGAAATTCATTCTTAAAAAATTATCGGCCATGGCTGGTTACTTACCATTGCCACACACATGCACGCACTTATCTTCTTTGCATGTTATAATTTGTAATATACACAATTTCATGCAACAATGTACAAAATTTATTTATTTAATGCTTAAATTTAATTGATTAGGTGCTTAATTAAATGTAATTATTTTTTAATTAATTATTTATATATTTGACTAAACATTTGTATACTTGAATGGATACACTTTGAAAGCATTTCTGTTTTTGCTTAAAAGCGTACATAATTTTCTTCTCTGGTGGGTCTTCCGAGACGGTGGGTCTAGCGGGACGGTCGCAAAACGGTGGGTCTAGCGGGACACCTTATTATGCACGTGGTGGGTCTAGCAAGACTTCCGGTGGGTCTAGCGGGACGAAAAAGTGGGTCTAGTGGTGGGTCTAGCGGGACGGTGGGTCAAGCAGGACGGTGGGTCTAGTGGGACGGGACCCAGATAAACGGGACTGTTGGAGAATCGTGTATTCGCGTGTCTAAAAATAAAATTTTATTTAATTGGTCGGAGAATCGGGAATTTTGGAACCTATGAATAAGCTGTTTTATTGTTTGTCAGAGTTTCGAGACGGTTAGAGAATCGGGACAGTCGGAGAATCGGAACTATGGGATAAACGAGACAGACCCAACGTAGAAACCTCATATGTATTTTCAAGACCAATCGGCCTTTTTAACCTTTTTGGCACCGATGAAAAAAATCAAATTCAGTCAGCGTGGCGTTGCAGAGTCGCACGTTATTTTAGCTATCCAATTTTTTCCGATCAAAAGGGCGTTTGTCCTTCTGGCAGATTCAAACTTATGAACGTAATTCGGCTTAAATTTAAGAAAATTTTCGAGCCTCCGCAATGGAATTTTTGAAAAAAAATTGTGATCAATCGAAAAAAATTTTGCCATACAATTGTATTCTAAATAAAAGTAGAGAATGAAAAAATTGGAAAAAACTGTATTTTGCACTCTTTAGTCGAGGTTTTAAATGTATTTTTTCACTGTTTTTGGAAAATTCTGGTTGCGTTAACGACCATCTTATTACGAACTCCTAGTTTGTTATTCATTCCATGTAATAATTGTTCCATCGCCACTCTGACCATGTAATTTTGACTGAATAATTCCTTACTATTTATGCGTTTTATGTTTTGTGTTTTAAGTAGGAGCATCTGTTGTGTACATGTTTTTGCCCACTTCTGCAAATTTGATATACAATATATCACTTGCAGAACGTTTAGTTTATTCGCATAAGTACTTAATCTGCAATTGCTGAATATTATATCACAAAGCAGAGAAGTTTCATTGTGTACATAATGCTATAACGCTAGAACAATCGGTTAACTGTGCAACCAAGCTCGCTTTAACATGTGAAGATAGACTATACCATTGTGGGCGTGATTATTACGATTGCTCATTTATTGACGCGTTTTTCTATCGGCCGACTAAAAAATTTGAATACTACATCTCACCATTTTTTGCTATCACCCGACGATTTTTCGTTTCTATCAGTCATTCGCTCCGCTCCGATCGTTTATTATAATTCGACTTTGGCGATCAATTCGATTAATTGGGCTTTTGTTGGATTTTCTACGCGTCGTGCCAATTCGATTAATTGGGTTCGTTAGAGTTTCTACGCGTCGTCGTGCTACTCGTAATTCGATTATCGGGCTCTCGTCGGAGTTTCTGCGCGTCGTGCCGCCCTATTCCGCTCGACATATTGATAGGTGCGTATGTTATTTATGACTGCCCTCATTAAAAAAGACTTTTCTCAATTAAAGCTAAATTGTTACATAATTCGTTGTCTCATTTTCTTAGCCTGTAAAATTCTCAATTACAACGAAGTGCTGCCCAATTTTTCCTAGGATCTAAAACATATAATTCAGCCCCAAATCGCTACCTAAATTGCTGCCCAAATTCCCATAGCCTTTAGGTACATAATTATCAGTGGACAACTCCCCAAGGCTAATCTATATCACTGATCCCAATAGCCTTTAGGTACATAGTTGCAAGTAATTTCTCACAACTCCCTAAGGTTAATTAATTCCTGATTGCCATGGAACTCGAAGCTATTCAGCCTAACATGCAGGCAATTTATCACACAACGTGTTGGTCCTCAAGTTAACCCAAAAAGTTAACGTTACACATCCACGTAACCGGGTCGGTGTGGAAGCTAGTTTATTCAAGTACAATGTATGATAAATATTTAAAAAATCGGCTAGGGGTGTGTGGCTATCATGTTCTATATCCACTTTAGGGGTCAAAATTTAGAAAGCGCATATTCCAAACTTGGGTAAATTCTTATATTTTCAATTGGGCTGATTAGGTTTTTGGCAGTTTATACCTGAAAATTTTAAATTAGTCATCCTTTGTTATTATAATTCAATGAATTTTGACATTAGTTTATAATTAGTACATTTTTAATAGGTGTAGTGGCCAGCAGTGTTATGCAAATCATTATCACGTTATTAGTATAAGTAGTAAATACGTGAATGTGATAAATATAACTACGTGGTTCTTTTTCACAATTTTGTTGTCGACTATTAAACATGCAAATTTTTATGGTGTGTATTTGATAAAACGTTCATTTTGACACTTTTATTTCGTTTATTTTGTTAATAAGTCGTTGGGGTTTGATCGTATTTAAATGATTTTTTGTGTATAAATTCTGCTCACCAGACCATATTGCCATTTTTTTGTTCTTGTCTAAAATTGAGAAATTTCATAGTTTTCATTTGGTCGTTAAGGTTGTTGAAACCAGATTAGGTCGTACAACCTTAAAAAATATAGTAGTGGGAAGAGCAAAGCTTTGTTTAAAAATTCATATAGAACGTTAAAAATTATATAACGTCGTAGAATTTGAGTTTTCTATTCTTTCTTTTCAATGCTTTATCTAACAAGTTAAAGTGA
This sequence comes from Mermis nigrescens, assembly GCA_036768485.1. NCBI lineage: Eukaryota > Metazoa > Nematoda > Enoplea > Mermithida > Mermithidae > Mermis > Mermis nigrescens. Next base: position 1,972,701 of record JAVLUZ010000511.1, on the reverse strand, counting down.
GGATTTTATTGAGGTTTCTAAAAATCCCTTTTTTTAATAATTCAAATTTTGTTATTTATTTCGAGTTTTACAACGATGAGTGGTATTTTTAATCTTATTTTCGTATTCTTCTTATTGAAAACTATATTTCTGACGTTTAATCATTTATTTTCGGCTTATTAGTAATACACAATTCGCATATGCAAGTTTTACGAAGAATTACATTTTCCTTATGTATAAGACGGTTTAATGTGTTGAATTTTATAAGACGGTTTAATGTGTTGAATTTTATATGGTTTGATAGAACGTTGAAAATTTTATAATGTCGTAGAATGTGAGTTTTTAAATCTTTCTTTTCAATGATTTATCTAACAAATTAAAAACGGAGAATTACGAATTATTTCAGCGTAGCATTACGGATAGAGGCTAATTTAAGCAATTGTTTGCTTGATCGATTTTTTCGCATACGTTCGTGCGTATTATTAGGCATTGTCCAATTCTGCAATGTCCATTGTGTTGTAATTTGTCTGCGATGTATGTAGGACAATACGTTCGATCTCAGTGAGTGGAATCAAAATGGGTCTCTGAGATTTTCTAACTTGTTTGTGGACCTACCGCTGCACTGCCAAATATTCCACCTTAATCTTTCGTAAAGATCAAAAATTCATCAAAGTGGAATCCAAATGGGCTTTTGAGACTTTTAAGTTGTTTTTTTCGATCTACTGCGGGTCTGCTGAACTTCCCACCTGACCGACTCGCCTTATTTTTTTTCGTAAAAATGCAGAATTGATCAGTGAATGGAATCTAAATGGGTATGTGAGATTTTTAAATTGTTTATGGACCTACTGTTGCACTGCCGACGATCCCACCTGGCTGACTCGCCTTACTTTTTTTTGTAAAAATGAAAAATTCATCAGTGAGTGAAATTAAAAGGGTCTATGAGAATTTATAATTGTGTTTTTGAACAACCGCTGCGCTAACGACCATCCCACCTGCTCGACTCTTCATATTTATTTGTAAAGATGAAACTTTGATCAACGAGTGGAATCCAAATGGGCCTATGAGATTATTGAATTGTTTATAGACCTACCGTTGTACTACCGATTATCCCACCTGGCCGACTGGCCCTGATTTTCGTAAATGTGAAAAATCAATTAGTATTTGTATTTCCAAAATTTTTTGAGGGACTTGTTCTCCGAGTCCTTCCACAGCTAGGTGCCTGTGGAGATGGACATTGTGAGCGGACTGTCACGTTGGACCGGACGGCTAGTTTTCTAATAGAAAATGCAATTTTTGGCACTTTTTGGGATCTGGCGACATCCAGAGGGGGTCAGAATTTTTGGAAGTCAACTCATGTATTTGCGTAACTAGTAGAATGAATTGGTTTTTTGTAGATTTATTTTATTTTTTTAAATATTCAACGTTTTTAGGTCACTTCGCCGATCGCCCCGCTGCGAAGCCTGGATAGTTGGGAAATATCGTCATGGAAGTTTGGTGCATCGCAGAATTTTGCGAATTTTTTTAGGAAACGAACGGTTCATAAATTCTCTGACCAACGAATGGATGAAAGGATTCTTCGCATTGAGCAAAATATGACCCGTTACTTTAAAATAATAAGTACCGCAATAAAAGTTATGTTTTCGTACGTAAATAGTATTCGGAATATCGTGGAACGTATTGATAATCTTTGTGATGCATTTGATGTTAACGAGAAAGTTTATTCCACGTTCTTGTATGAATGTTATTCTAAGAATGCTTATCATACAGCTTTTTCTGAACCATTTGGTTTCGATTATTCGAATAAATTTTATACCGATGTTTTTTCTGGAGAATTGTATTGTAATGGTATAATCGTCTCTTCTAGTAACAATGATTTAGTTAGCGTTGATAGTTCTTTTTTCGCGCCGGACCTAGTATTTTACCTAATACAAATTATAGTGGGGACAATAATTATAGTTTTAAACCTAGAACAAATATTAGTTCGAAACCTAGTACAAGTGATAGTTTGGAACCTAATGCAAGTGATAGTTTGGATATTGCTTGTAGTTTAGGTGATTCTAGTTTTTTTCGCCTGCTATTATTTTGGCCATAATTCGCTGGCCTGATTTGGACGTGTAGTGTTCTTTGCGCCGTTCTATATGTAACGCAAGGATAACGCTAGTTTAGAAGTGTATCTATTACTTACGTGAAGTCCTCTTAAACATCTTCAATATATAATTTATTAAACAAATAGTAATCGAATATAATAAAGCCCGAACACAAATTAAGTGCAAAAGAACCAAAAAAACTGAACTCATAACGTAAATGCATTCAGTATTTATAAAATATTTTAATGCCTAAAAATACACTACTTACGCAAATGGTTCGTTAAAAATAAGTTGGAAAAACTTCGAGCAATAAATTATAACGATACAAAACATATGTGAGCAAGTGTTAAGAAAATAGGGAAGGGCAAATCTGAACATAGGCAAATTAACACTTGCGCGGCTTTTATCAACCAAGTAAGGTAAATTAGGAAAAGTGATTAACGCAAAAGTAGTTATGATAAATCAAAGATGAGATTTAGTCGATTTGCACGTGGACTTTGGATTTCTTAATTCTTGAGTTTGAAATTGAGTGTTAAAGTCACGTAGGCTACTTTGTATGCATTTTTGAATATTCGTATTGATTTTCAATGTCACATATAGTAAACATTGCACGTACATCAGCCCATTTGAAGGACCTCGGGGTAGCATCTCCGCCATTGAAAACCACCCAACGCAACATATACATAAGTATCAATCAGTGAAATGACACAAACAATCTCGTAAACCGAGATAGTCAAAAGTTGGGCACTAGTGGAAAAATGCTCGAAGAGCACTAAAAGTTATATGTTTGCGTTTGTTGGAAGAGTCAAAAGTGGAATACAAGCAGTATTTAGTAACATTAACGCGACAAACAATATCAAAATTCACCAATAAAAATGTACACACAACCCAAAATCAAACATATCTCCGCCTTTTTTCATGATGTGATATAAGCTGCTTAGCTCTTTAGCGACTTAAAGTAAATAAAAACCTTTTTTGGAGCCAAAATGAGCTGAAAAACTGGTATAGGCGCTAAAATAGAGTTTAAAAAGTACTTTATCACGCACTTTCTCGTCATTTAAGGCACTGGAAAAAAATCTTCATTTTTCATCGATTTTGGGCCTTTATTTTGCCTCATTTTCTGTAAAAAAATGTCCGATTTTTTCATTGGTCCCCAAAATCCTTATCTGAGGATATAACTCTAAAGGTTAGGGTGGTTGTACAGTAAATATTAAGCGAAAACAAAAAGGTTTTTTAAGGTGTGGACTATATTTGTATATGTTTGGACCGTATTTGACTAAAGACAGCTTTCTGTTGTAAAAATGCCCAAATCCATCTAGGTTATTCTTGACTATACATTCTCGATTTTATCTCTTATTCGTTAGCCTGACAAAAAGTTTTTGTTGGGTCAAAAAGTTTACAACGTCATGTGTATTGATGATTCATATAGGAAAAACGAATGACAGAGATTTGAATGAATATTTAGTTTGTGTAATGCTTTGGTTCGAATGACTATTCAAGATTTGCTCAGAGGACCATTCTGAAAAGAGCCTCGTGTCCATATCATTTGGGCATACTTTTCTGAAATAATTTCATTTTAAATCAGTTGTAAATAGTAATTTTTAAACAACAGTAAGTGCTTTTTGCATCTAAATGGGTGCTGTTCTTTACAGGATTTATGCAGAAAATGACATTTTTTCAAGAAACAAGAATAGACTCCCATACTCTATGTGCCTAATTGTGTATGTAACTTTAATTGGTATCTCATCGTTCCTAAATTGTTTTATCATGTCTGTTTGAGAAGAATTTATAGAATTATCTTTTTCAGGATTGTGCCCATCTATGGTCGGGATCCTGAGAATTCGGCAAATCCTCCTTCCAAAAAAATCGATAGAACCCTCCAAAAATGAATTTTGCTGCTATTTTGTGGTTTCCGAATGAAATTTAACCCTATGGTTAATAACTCTCAGGGGTTAAATTAACGCCCAAGGGTTAAGTATTTCATACATTCAATGTATTCACACATTCGTTTACCTATGCATGGCATTTGTAGGTATAGCCAGATGCAATTTTGCATTGCACACAACTAATCAATATTTCAAAACATCTGAATAATCCCAGAATGCGCAAGCATACCTCGCATTTATTACTATTGGAATTTTACTTGAAACGAACGTATTGAGTTCGACCTACTTTATAAACTACATAATGTTCAGTAAGTAACCGGGGATTTTTGTAGGGAGAGGTGGTCCGTACTCTAAGTTTTCCAAAAGAGTCATAAATAAAAAACCCATGCACTCACTTGCAAACTAACGCTTCTTTGCTGTTTTATCCTGTGAATTTTTAGTCAACATGTTTAGTGGTATAGAAATTTTGCAAGAAATTTCACAAGTTCAAACAATTTTGTGCAAAAAATGTTTAAATTTCTTTAATTTTAGCTAAAACCTGGTGCGAAGCCCCGAAAAATTCGTTGAATTTAACAGAAAGACGTTTTAAGACTCGAATTATTCGTTATTTTCTGTTACCTTAGAGCATTTAGTGTATAATACAATTTTTAGATTAGCGTGCGAAAAAATAGAAGAAAATTACAAAATATGGCTCGATCAAAAAAGTGAATAAATGTAAGAAATGCTTGTATTGGTGTTAAATATATGGAATTATGACAGTTGACGACCTGATATTGTTGCACAATATATATCCATTCTCTATTTCGCCACCAATGGGAGGGGCAGCCGCGACACCCAGTAGCTCCCTCTTGAATGTGCCACTGCATATATTCAAGAATGGAATCAAACTCAAAATTGAGCGTGTATAATGAAATGATAGACAGGCTCAGAATTTTTATAAAAAATAAAAATAAAAAATTGACGATTTCCTGATTTTGACAGTGTTATTAAAAACATCGAAAATTGTGAAATCTGCATTTCATTTTACATCAAATATGTTACGAATTGAATTCACTTTTCTCACAGCACAAAATTTAAACCTCCTTAGAATTCTTATACTCATACAATACCAAACCATGAAAGACCAAACAGTTTGCAGAAATAATCCTGATCTGTATCACAGTTAATTTTTACAAAATAAAATGAAAAAAGTTAACCCTTATCGATTTAACCCTTTCATTCAGAAAGCGGATATAAGTATAATATACAATTCACTTAATCCTCGAGGGTTAAATTCACACTGGAGTTAAATTAAGCGCCCAGATCTATGATTTCTCGACTTCTGTAACGATTGCAGTATTTTCCACTATACATATGTCAATTTTCAATTTTGTCTTCTTATAGATTGTTGTCTTGGAATGTGGGTTTTATTTGCTTAACAGAGGCTAGTGGCAAAGTTAATATACATATCTTTACTTGATTAGCAAGAATTTTCGGCTTTGCCCAGCAGGATCATGCTTAATACCAGCTAAGACTGTAATTAAATGATTGGTATGATTAATTATCTTTCGATATCTTCAAGGCCTATCTGTTGAAAGAAATCTGAAAATTTCACTAAAATTCTGCTTTATCGAAAACAATCCAAACTTAACATTAGGGCCTGTTAATCGAGTATATTGAAAAATCAACTCAATAATTTCTGTCACAGCCTTTTCATTTGATTCATAAAAATATAGTTATTCTATGAGGGCCGCCAACAAAGGAATTGTATATGGCATGTACTTCAACTTTTTAGCGATTTTAGAGGCCCTTAATCTTAGTATGTAGCTCTCTGCGGGCGCCCGTTTCGTCATCTAAGCACGGCTGTAATTTTGACAGTTGATCATGAAAGATATGTTTGATTTTGGGTTGTTGTGTACATTTTTATTGGTGAATTTTGATATTGTTTGTCGCGTTAATGTTACTAAATACTGCTTGTATCCCACTTTTGACTCTTCCAACAAACGCAAACATATAACTTTTAGTGCTCTTCGAGCATTTTTCCACTAGTATATTATTTATTTCATGAAATCTTAACCTTCCACAATGCTCTGGAGTAAAAGATAATAGTGTAAACTTTACACCTACATGGCCAATTCAATAGTTTGCATGAAAAACCACTAAAAATTTCTTTAAATTTTCCTAAATAAAGTAATAAAAATACTCGCCATCGTAATCGGAATTACTACGGAAAATCTGGAGAAACGTGTATAGGCCGCAGAATATACTTCGATTTTTGCTTTGTTTAGGGAAGTCTAACTGTTTAGCACATTACTATGGCTTCTGCGCATATAGGGAAATTTTCCCTAGTCCCCTCCTTTTACATCCTTAACAATGAAGAAATTCAAGTATGTTTACCTTTTTTGTTCCATCGGAGCATTTTTCTTTGCTATCTTTTTGTTCTGCTGCTTCATTCAGCAAAATTTGCTGAACAGCAATAATGCAATGGTAAGAGCGAATTTCCCACCCCCTTTATTGGTCCAACCAGTTGGCGGAATAAAGAATGGATACCTAATATGTAATTTGCTATTTTTTGGCCGTCAGTGATCATAACTTCCAAATTTCCGAATTTAGTCGTTTTCTTGGCGGCCTAGGAAGCCATATTTTCGCTCGTGGAATACGATGAGTTTAAAACGATTTCAAGAGCAGAAATAGCTATATGTATGTCAGCATACTTTTTTATTTTGACTTTAAGAATTTTCGAAGCTCCGCGTCAAATGCTACATCAAGAAATCGAGCAGTGAATTTAGGTTTCTTAACGTCCTTTCGCCTAAATTTCATAAATTCTTCGGCGCTTCGAGCTGGGTTTTCGTAAAAGTGAAGGAATTTGATGATTAATTCGCACAAAATTGTCAAGAAACTTTAAATTTTTCGAAAAATGATGTGCCAGAAGCAATTTCGATGTTCTTCGTCGACGATGAGCCCATTATCGTCTCATCGACGAGAAAGACGAAGATATGAAAATGTGCATCGTCCCCGTCCTCGTCTATGATGAGCTTATCGTCGTCACGTTGACGATGGGACGAACGTCTCAAAACTGTAGTCGTCTTATTCTCAAAGACGAGACGGAGGTGAAAGAAGATAGTCTTTAGTGATCCTCTCGTCGACGATTTGCCAGCCTTATATTAAACAAATATGTTGTGCATATATAAATACGCGAGACGCGAGGCATCGAAAAATTTTCGGCTTATCAGATCAAAAAATGTTTTGAATCTATTCTGTTCTAGTGGGTTTTTAGATATGCTAAAAGAATTTTCAATTTTTTCCTTTGTGGGACGCTTTTAATACTCATTTTTTCAGAATGCTTGGGGCAATAGTTCCCCCACAGATACTCATCTATTCATTACTTATTTGAAAAAACCGAAAAATTAGATAATTTAAGTATTATACTAAATTTAAATATTTAAATAGATAGATAGGTAGGTACCTCATTTATAAATTTAAATATTGGTATCCCTCATCAAATTATACTCGTAGCTTATGTAGTTAATTAAATTCATTAAATTTGATAAAACATACATATATAACATATTCAAAATCCAGAGTCGCTTCAAACATAAAATGCTTTCTAAAAGTATCTATGTGGAGATAACCTTTATGCTATTTGGAATAGTCAATCATCCGATGCTATTGTGACACGCACCCTAAAAACTTCTTTATGGGTCCAATGTACAATGCCTTTGTCAAATCTTAAAACTGTAATCTGTTTCACCCAACTTTGGAATAAATTTGAAATCTTAATTAAGATGCCGACAGAGTACGACAGTTATATTTCAGATCAATGTAATAATCGCAAGCTGTTGGCTTGATGTCATTGAAGTTATGCTCAAATTTGTGTGAAACAGACAAAAGTCGACCATTCGGTACTGTTGGCTAGCCGGAACAGTCGGTCAGCCGGTACTCTCGGCCACTCGGAACAGTCGATCGGTCGGCACTCTCGGTCGCCCACCTTTGATAGACAGATCTATTTTTAATGCCATTATTCGGCCAGTCGGAACTGCCGGTCAACCGGGACAGTCGGTCACCCGGTATACATAATAATGGATAATTTTGATTTTAGACACTATCGCAAAAAGCTTCAGTCTTGTCCGTTTGATCTGCAATATTTGCCTCTAAAATTTTGCCTTTTGTCCTCCAAATTTCCGTCTCCGCTGTTCTTCTGCAATATTTACCATCGAAAATTGTGTCTTTTCCAGAAACCGGGTCTTCAGCATACGTGTTCTGGGGGGGTTTGACCCCTTAGAATGGCAAAAATAGCTGCGACTTCCCCCAGAATTGTCGATTTTTCGTAAAAGTTGGTAAAAGTTGCAAATAGTGTGACCTTTAAGCGTTTTTAGCTCATTTTTGACTCAAAAATCTCAAATTTTCGGTGCTTTGCGCCACACATTTTTGACTATATTTTGTTCACTGTACTCAATTTTTCTCAAATTTGTTTGGAAATTTTTTACGTTGTATTGTTCTAAAAAGAACAGCACTGTCTGAAACGTCAAAAAACAGTGTTTTTGACGTGTATCCTTCGTTTTTAGCCCAAAAAGGCACTTTTTAAAAATTTTCAGGGCCTGACCCCCAGAATTCTCATGCTGTACATGTATGGTCTTCGGTATACATTGGCAGCAACCAAACTCTTGGGCTTTGATGAAGCAAAGTCGCTAAAAAGCACCTAAATTCAATTATGGAGGTCTATCGATTCTTGGGGATCTTACAGATTGTCAGGGGTCCAGAGACCCCCACATCCATGCGTGCTCTTTCAGGCTATATTTGACAATCAGTTTTCTCGCTGGCTGTGCACTTCAAAAATTAATTATATATTGTTACCACGTATTTTGATTTTAATGAAGAAAAATAAAGTCAAAAAATTTTTAACATCTTGTACCCAAAAAATTATTCTTTTGCGCCATATATGTAAAATCTCATGCTTTCATGGAAAACACTTGATTTTTATCTGCTTTACTTCATTCTCATATTTCACTTCGGTTCTGCTTCCACCGATATCCCCAACAATGATCGTAAAGCGGCGGTTCTGCTTTTCGAAACTGTTGACAAACCAGACCTTTTGTACGACAAAATGTAAATTTTGTTTACTTTTCCTTCCCCGGCATCATAATTAGAAAGTAACATTCTTCATTCCCATTAAATTTGATGTGAAGCAGTGGAAACTAATTTTGACTAAAAGGCTACCTACTGCAAAAGCGGCTCCGCGTCTACATACTGTTTGACATAAGTTCGGGCATAAATTTTAAGAATTTTTTGAAAGTAAGCCGACGGATTACGATAATTATACATCAAATCAATGGCATAATCGCAATCTGTCGGCTTATTGTCGGATGTACGAGTAGTTTTTAAAATTTACGCCCAAACTTGTGTGAAACAGACTATAAGTGTAGGATAGAATTGAGTGCAGGAGGAATTCCTGCTGCACAGGCAGGAATAAAGAATATAAAGCACCTGTAGTTTGTTTCACATAAGTTTGGGCATGAATTTCAAGAATTTTTTCGAAAGTAAGCCGACGGATTACTATAATTATACATCCAATTATTGCTATAATCGAAATCTGCCAGCTTATTGTCGGACATAGTTTTTTAAAATTTTTGCCCAAACTTATGTGAAACAGACCATAAGAATGTAGCAGTAAATTTAGGAGCAAAGTCTTAATTCTTATATTAATTATAAATAAGCTGATTCCACTACTATTCGAAGTGGTGCCTGAGAGAGAGCAGAAAGCGTTTTTTTTGTCTACTACAACACAAGTACAAAGTAGGGAGTGATTTGAGCAAGAAAGATTTTGGTGAAACATGAAGTTCGTTGTCTTTACTTCCTACATACATCAAACATCGTTCCTGAATTTAATTGTAGATTATTTCTTCATAGACAGGCACGCAACCAGAATTTAGTTTCGAGGTGACCAAGTTTTGAAATCACGATATTTCGAGAACAATAAAGTATCCGGTGAAAAGTAATGACATGTTCAACGTTTCTCAAGATCTATGCAATATAGCAAAAATATTTCAACAAATCAAGCAAAATCAATTCTAAAAAAACGCCATTCGCCTATACATAATTTGATTTGAATCTGTGAGATTTTTCGATATCCGGCTCAATTTTTATTCAGGAAAATTATTAAATTTTGACAATTCAAGAACAATTAAGAACCATACAAAAATAATGACATATTTGGTGTTTCTTGAGATCTTTGCGAATAGAGTAAAACGAAAAACGAAAACACAAAATACTATTAGAAAGCAATGCCATTCGACTTATACACCTATAATTTGAATCAGTCCTCTTGACAAAGCTTGATTCAGAATAATGTACATAATTTCGATCTTAAATCATTTTGGGATTAGCTAGGACGATAACACAGAAAATGAAGTCGAAAATGTAAAAAGGCAAACAAACGGTGAAACATAGTAAATCTTTACGTAAATACACTGCGAATTTAACTTTTTTCACCTAAGGCCTTTGCTAAAGATTAAATTTTTCTCATTTGGGGGCGACCCCCACTTCTTCTGGATACGGGCTATACAGATCCGCATTTAAAAATACGCTTTTAAGTTTTTGTTTATTATTCATTGCTCCTTCTTTATTCTTTCGTTCCTGTTTGACTCAGCTCCCTTTCGTACTGCGCGAGGTTTATTCCTTATTCCTCTGGCTTCTATTGATTAACGGCTTCTTGTCTTGCAATTCACGAAGAGTGGATTTACCAGGTCGCTTATCAATGTCTATATAAATGAATGCATTTCTAAAAAAACCTTTAAATGCCCCATTTTAATGCAACTTTTTCATTTTGTTGAAAATTTCATCACTTCAGCCGTAAAACTAGATTTTCGTTTGTCAATGTGAATTATTTTTACATGTTTTGTATGTGATTAAAGATATTCAAGGAATATTGATCATACTATCAGGCTTAGATTATTAGCGAAAATGAGGAGCATCACAGATTAAAGTAATTGATTCATTCATTTTCGGCACTTGCGAAGATAATTTGACTCGAGATTTCTCTTTCGTTGCGTTGAATGAGCACATACATTTAACGGCAGTTTGAAAAATGGCATTTAAAAGCAAAGTTTGTGCACATTCATTGCACATTATGCTGCAAATAAATTTATTTTTTAAAGTAAAATTTATGTTGCCTGAATTTTAGTCCATTTGTAACTAAGCAAGACGTAGAATCATAATTTCGGTTAAAGAATAAGCAAAGCAGATCATATAACGCCAACAGATGATTTTTGAGAAGAATTTGTCAAAAGTACTCCATATTTTCACCGGGCTAAAAGCAAAGATATGAGCGAAATACTGACATCATAAAATCGGCCTATTTAATACATTAATGCTGATTGAAATTTATCGATTTCATTCACATATAGTCTAATTTATTCGAGTTTTCTCACTGAATTTAATCCACATCACTTAGACCTCGAAAATGTTCGTGTCCCAACATTGCCACCACGAGTCCTAACATTGCCACCGTCCCAACAGTGCCACCATCCCAACGCTGCCAGCGTCCCAAACACTGCCACCGTGCCAACCGCCGTTCCAACATTGCCACCGTGAGTCTCAACATTGCTACAACGAATTAGGCGTACAATCACACATGGGTGTTGGCTGGAGGATCCTAACTCATAGAATCCGGCAGACCTCTAAGCTTTGCATTTTGGCGTTTCTTTGCGATTTTCGCCCAATCCTCTCAGAATTCCGTACTGCAATATAACATTGCTCTAGGAAAATTAAAAATTTTGCCCCTCCTTGACCACAGATTCTGGATTTTTTCTATCTATGACGACCCAAACCATGTGCATCATTGTCTGTAAAAATTAGATGAATGATGCTTTTAAATCTTATATGCGTATGCTCTGTAATGGGCAGTAAATGAATACTGGGAGAGGATCTGATGTAGTAAAAATCGCGAATAACGCAAAAAATATAGTTCTGAGAGGTCTGTCGGATTCTGGGGAGTTTGAATTTTACGGTAGTTCAACACCCCTCCATGTTCAACGCCCATTTGTGGTCGCACGCCAAGACTCATTGAGGCAATGTTGAGACTCGCTGTGGAAATGTTGGGACTGGGACAGCGTTGAGACGGTGGCAATGTTGAGACTACAGCTCGAAAATGGCTAACACGTAAATCTGGTGTAAAATTTTGCCGTTGGAAAATATTGCAGATCATTTGATTCGATATGTTGTAGAAGAAATGAGCACATCTTATACAATTAGTGATTTTTTTCTTGAAATTAAAAATTTAATATGACATTTAGTTAAGTGTGATAAACTCATCAAAACGGATTTAAATTTAAAAATCTGGCTATTGAATACTTTCTGGAATTGTCACGAAACTTTTGTGTTCGATATTGTCGAAGCTTACACACAATTCAGTATAGTCGCAGGAAAAGAAATTCGTGATAAAAAATCTTTCCTGGCTATTAAAAAGCACGATATATTTATTTCCCTTGTTTTAAATCTCACTACGTTTTTAATTAGCATAACTTTGTATAGCAATTTACCTAATTTTTTCCATAGTGAGCTTAGAGTGATAAAATTTAGAAAAATTCGTTTGATACTCTTTCTAGACTTATTGCTTTATTTAACATTACCCGACGGCGTTGTTATATTTCTTGGTTTGTCATTGATGCTGCGGGCAGTGTGAGCCTTGCTTTTCGAAATAGCTTCCTGACCAGACAAAACCTTTTGAAGGTTTTTGATTGGGACTGCCTTGCGATCGCTTGTCCGAGCTTGCTCAATTAATTTTTGAATACTCGACTGCAAAATAAAACTATTGACAGACAAAAGCCAATAAAATATAAATTGTAAAATAAATCATTTTCCATAGGCTTTTGTTTTAATGATAATATGTTTTATTGAACTCCGTGTACTCCGCAACTTCGACTTTGCTTTCGTTTAGATAGCAAAATTAAAAAAATGAAACAGATATTCAGAATTGAATAGCATGAATTCAGTATGCCTGATTATGTAGCTTAGTCCACTTCAAATGGTTTTGTGTCGGGCTAGAAAAAAGAATAAAAGCTTTCATTGATTCATTGAAACCATACAACGGGCACCAAGTTCTGGCGGTCTCATCGGTAAATTGCGAAACCGCCTGTAATTCGTTTTTGGGTGTCTACCGGATTCTGCTGGTCATTTTTTATTCTAGGTGTCTTAAAAGTCCATGATGATTATAATGCAACCCATCTCACAAAGGCACGTAGCTGGCCTTCTGAATTGGGGAAGTAAAACATTGAAATCAGATATCTCAGCAACTACTCGTAGATGGAAAAATATAATAAGTTTTTGTATCTTTCTCAGCGAGATCTGCGTATTGGAAAAGAAAGAATTCGGAAAGAATTTGAAAATCGAAGCTAATTTCAATCCTATTTAAAAAGTATGTCATGTAAAATGACCACACAAATGACTTCTCGACATCATGTCCGAGCTCTATCCTGCCTGAAAATTATTTAGTCTGCTTTATGCTCACATCTGTTACATTGCAAAGAAAAGCAACATATAAAACTAAATAATCCTGCGTGGAGCATCAGAAAATTAATATATATTCATCATGTTTATTTAAATTTGAGCTGTCTGGAAGACAACAGTTATACAAAAACAATAAATCCAGTGCAAAGCGCCTGACAATTTTGGGCTCATTAGCTAAAAAGTGCGCTAAAATCCATTTTGGCAGTCTTTGAAATGAGCTTCAAGAATTTTCAGCTCATTCCTTGAGGGGACCCTTGTGAAAAATACTCGTGCTTCCAAAATTTAGGGGCAAATGGTCCCCCTCCACAGCTACAGGTCAGAATTTACACACGTTCCGGTCTAGAAGTATAGGACTCATTTCCGCTTATGTACGAGTGCAGGTATTTTGCAAACAGCCTTGATAAGCTAGTTATACCAGCATTTCAGAGCTTTTTTAAATGTTAAGCTAGATGGAATAATTGTCGCCGAAATTTTTTCAAATCCTTTTCGATATGCCAATTTTCGAGATGCTAAATATGAAGAAATAAAAGATCCAAATTAAACACAGACCGAAGACAGTTGAGGTATAAAAATTCAACATATCACTCATATCTTGCTTTAAATTTAAATAAAAATGAAGCACACAGAGACAAGAAAACTAATAATGTACTCCCAGGTTGCCCCACATCATCCTATTGTACTACTACAGCATTTCGCATCTCTAGATCTGACAAAACAAGTGTTTCTTCAATTCAACAAGCATTATTTTGCCTGTATGCAAATATACATAGATGTATGTACTTGAATTTCCGAGCTCGACGAGCCCCCTTGACTAATGCTTTTCCTTGGTGTCACACAATTTTTCGATTTGACTTGTCTGCCCACCACTTTGATTACCAGCGCTTGTTGTTTGAGGTAGTCAACGATCTATTCAATTTGAGGCAGCAAACTCAGACAAACGACGTTTGTAAAACGAACAAAGAGACAAATTTAGAATCAAGAAATGTTCATGGATAACAGAAAACTGAGGAATATGAGGAGTAGACATCAGAAAGCAAAAACAAAGAATCTGGTTCAACATTTTGTTTGAGTGTGCAAAATGTTATACAACGATGGCATATTTCTAAATTCGAGTCAGATAGCGAATTTCAATGGAACCGGTTTTTAAAATTCGAGAGTAATTAATTCCGAAAAATTTAAAGAATAATGAGTAGGACTATTGAACGGTGAATAAGCTACTCTCAGACCCAATAGCCGAGCTGTGGCCATAGATGCACAGCATAATTGATCTGGGGGGTCAGCCGACCTGAAGTCAGATTTTTTCGGGTCAAAATGATCTCAAAAACTGGTTTAAACGCTAAAAAGCGTTAAAACTACGTTAGTAATCAGTTTCTGGTCAATTTTAAGCACTTTTTAAGAAAGTCTTCGAATTTGAAACCGTTCTTGCCTTCATTTTGCCTAATTTCCTCAAGAAAATTCCGCATTTTTCCATTCTGGGGTCTAAACCCCCTAACCCCCCACCCACGTGTATGTCTGGCTTTGACACAACAATTTTCAATTTAGAATTCAATCATCTCATTTAATGAGAATTCATAAGCAACTAATGCGCTAAACGTATTAAAAGCGTTATTTATGACAATTGGAAAACAGGGAAACTAGGAATGGAAATAAAATAAAAAAATAAAAATGAAGTGATGATAACACTGGTCAACAACAATTTTGCTGCAGAAACAAAATTAATTGATTCTTAATCAGATTTTTGCGCTGATTTCGAATCTGGCCTTAGAATTTCTTCAGCACGTCAACTTTTTGAGATATTTGCATATTAAATTTATGCAAATCAGGGCTTTTATTGATATTAATTATGGAAATATAGGAGCCACAACAATTTTTTTGAAGTTTAAACTCTAAAATCGTTTTTATACAGACTTATAAGTAATTCAAATATCAATGGTGTTGCTTACTTTATTCTCACTTGTAAAATATTACACCTAATTTGCATATTTATTATAGTGTAAAGTTTGAAGCATATATTCGGCATAATAGTCCTACATCTAGAAGATATTAAACATCTTCTAAAACAGTTTTTTATGCTGATTACAAATCTGCCTACGGTTTTACACCAGCTATTCTAGTTTTTTTTAAAATTCTGTTTTAAAATATATTGCAAAACAATATATGTAGTTCGAGAAGTATCAAACAATTAGAGCTTTTGAAAAAGGTTTCCAATGTAATGAAAAATCAAAATCATTGCTCGCATCTTTTAGTATCAACAAAGTACTATATTCTAATTGTTTAATAGAGTTGGGAGTCAATAACTGTCCAGTTCTAAACGTTCTTATATTGTTCAATTTGCGTTAAAAATTTTACTTTAGAATTTCTAAAGTGCGTCAATAAATTCCTATCATAAAAATGCTTCGTCAATGCAATTTTTTGTAAGGAGTAAATGAACTAACACAAAAGAAAAAACAGATTATGAAATCAGCGCAACAAAATTAATTGAGAAAGTGTTTTAAATTATTTAGAGGCAGACAAACTAGACAGACAAGAATTCATACTTTACACTGTGTGAAATATGCAAATTATGTATTTTATTTTACAGAAGTGAGTAAAATAAGCTACGGGAACACTTTTAAATTCAAGAGGTAATCATGTAAGAATAATGTTTTAAGATTTTGTCTTACTGTGATCACTATGCCTATCCCAATTTGATATTTCCACACACACACACACAAAGAAATCATAATTTGCATAAATTTTAATATGCAAATATCTCAAAAACTTGACGTGCTACAGAAATTCTAAGGCTAGATTTGGAATTAGCGTAAAAATCAGATGTAGAATCATTTAGTTTCATTCCTGAAGCAAACAAAAAGTTCAAATCTGTTGACCGGTGTAATCGATGAATACTTATGCTAAATACAACTTAAAATAATTATTTTAAAAAATATTCGAGATAACAGTTACGGTTCTTTCATTAAGAAACTAAATCTGTCAACTCCCTAGTTGCTTTTTTCTAATTGTATCAATATTCTATTTTATTCCGGCTGATGAAGAAAAACGTGCCAAAAAGCCTAGTCACAAAAAATATCATTCAAGACAAAAAGCAAAATTCACATAGAGGATCTCAACATTTGTTTAAAATCACTTACTTGTCTAGAAAGAGGTCTGAATTGAAATATTTTCTCATAGTTATATTCCGGGTCGATTCCATGAATTTCTTCAGTGCTCGATTCTTCATTACCGTAGAATCTATAGATGCAGCAGCTCTAAAAATATTATACGATCTGGAACATTAGGAAGTACCATCTAAAATGCTTGCATATTTAGAAGGCTTACCGATGTCAAGTGAAGTGGCAATCTTGTAGCCGACACAATTTTTAGTTTGAAGCCCATGTTCTTGCCAATCTGCGATTCAAGCAAATCAAAGAAGTCGCGAAGAATACAGGAAAGATGGAAAAGACTAAAATTAATTCGCATATATATATATATATATATATATATATATATATATATATATATATATATATATATATATATATATATATATATATATATATATATATATATATATATATATATATATATATATATATATATATATATATATATATAGATTGATAGCAAGGATTTTATTGCGCATACACCGCTAGCTTTTTCTCCTAATATTCTAAGTAAATAAAGATTGTGTACAGTAGAGGATCTAGGATTTCCGTAAGGGGGCAGCACCCAAACTTTTTCCAAAACAGTCAAAAATAGGCCTATAAATCCGCTATTCACGTGCACAAAAGCGTTTTTTAACCGTTTTATATTATCTATTTTTAGTCAGAATAATTTATGGTGCAAAAAAATGCGAAAACCTTCACAAATTTGTAGCAATTTTTTGCAAAAAATGCTCAAATTTATATTAATTTAGCTGCGGATAATTGGTGAAATTTTGACAAAAAGACGTATAGAGACCTAAATTATTCCGTTATTTCTTGTTTTAGTGTATTTCGAGGAAAGTTTATTAAAGCATTTTACGCAAAGCGCAAAAATTTGCAGAATCTATGCTAAAAAATTGAAGACAACTATGAAAATAATGGCTTTGAACATCAGCAAAAAGAATAAATGTAAAACAGGTGTTACCCGGCGCAAAGCGTCAGAAAAAATTGAGAAATTACGATGGTCAACGGCCAAAAATCATTGCAATTTAAATATCCATCCTTTATGTCGCTAAGTATTTAAAGCCAATAAGGGGGCTGCCACCCCCGCCCCCTTGAATCTGTCCCTGATTGTGCAGTGGAGGAGCAAGCTGCGCGCGATTCGTGTATTTACTTATATATTGTACGGTTATTCCTACCAGTTGCTCTGGCTGATCCACAAATTCGCCTGCGATTTCATCACCTTTCGAAGAACATGGAAAAAGTTTAACGTTTAATTGGCCTTTCTCGTGCCCCTTGAAATTGATGATAGGAAGTGACCCATCAACTTCGATCATATAAGCTAAACTTTGCAGATACACATAGACGTTACCAACATAAGCCTCTGTAGATGATGATTCATAGAATGGATCATTTTCCTGAAAATGAGAGTGGCTAAAAACGACAAAGTAAAGATGAAATTGTTTACTTCTAGATAGTGTTAGTATTTAAACCTATCGAATTTTTGAATACGAGTAGGTATACATACATTAAACTCTATGCTAACACACCAGACCACCTTTCAATAATTTCGATTAATAATCAGACAAATTATTAAATAGAACACGACCAATTAAAAAATACACATTTATCTCAAGTACAGCAAGTTATGTACAAGCTGCGTTTTTGCCCCCGGGGGGATCAGCCGGTCCGGGGGTCAAGGATTGAGCTGTTTCGGGCCAAAATGACCTCAAAAACTGGTATAAACGCTAAAATAGCGTTAAGACTACATTATTACACAGTTTCTGGTCAATTTAGAGCACTTTTGAAGAATGTTTTCAATTTTCATCCGTTTTCCTGCCTTCATTTTGCCTCATTTTCCCGAGATAATTCCATACCATTCTAAGGGGGTATGGACGCCCCAACTTCTACGTGCACGCATGGTCTGTACTACATACCTTTTTTACATCGGTTACGGATTGACCTTCAATGAAATTTTGATACATTTCGAGCATCCCGTAATAACGATTAACGAATTTTCGCTTGTCCCAAAAAAATTCGTTGCCATCGTCGTTTTGAATCACTTTAACGTAGATCTTAAGTGTATATAATTCGATTAAATAAATTTTTTGAAAAAGTTTGCTAGATAAAAGATATATTACTTCAGTGCTACCCGCTTTGAGCCCACGAGCTTCGGGAGACAGCAAAAAAATTTCGAATTTTGTTTCTTTCTTCAGCTCTTCAGCCATAGCGTTAGCTTGGTAAACCTGCGGCAGAAGCCGCACCAATTCTTCTCTGATAATCAGTTCGTCTATGATATAAAAACTTAACAAATTGTGTATTGTGCAACTATATCAGCTATATTTGTGCAGCAAATGTCACTTCATGAACATTACACATCTGAAATTGCCAGGAAAATTCATTGAAACCTAAGATTTGAGAAGAGTTAGGCTATATTAGCGCCAAAAGATTCACCCATTGTTTCTTGCAGAAAAAAGTTTGAAAGAATTGCTCTTAGAGAAATTGAAAATTTTGCCTTAAAGACGCTTAGGTTTTCAGGTGAAATTATTGATTCTTGCCTACATAAATTGAAATTAGCAGAAATGATTAACTTAATCAAAATTGTTATAATAAATGTCAGTATTTGTCTCAAGGTTTTTACCGATATATTTCCATAACTTGAGTTAATAATACCAAAAGATAAACATTGAATAATATAAATTCAATGATAAGACTGCATATAATCAAAAGAAGATGAAACGGACTGATCTAAACTAACTTTTACTGTCATTGTCGCCCGTTTTGTGAATTTTCATCAGACCGCTTGATTCGGCGATTTCAGATTGAGCCATTTCATATGTCACACTTTTAATAGGCGTCCCCTTCTTTTTCTTTTCCGCTAAATCTTGTGGGTGCGATAGGACGAACAAATTGCTAGTTCCAAACAAAATTCTACGAAAGTCAAAAGGGCCCATATATTTTTCATTTTGCTAAAAGTCTAAAATAAGCTAACCGAAATATGAACAATACAATAAGCTGAATGAAATCAGCAGGCACACAGCTGACCTTCTGAATTTGGGCGGACTTAAGTTTTGAAGTCAGATATCTCAACAACGAAGTTTAGTTAGACAAAAATAATGGCGTTTTTAGGCATTTCTCAGCGAGCTCTACACAATGGAGAAGAACAATTTTAAAATAAATTTTAAACATTTATTATGATTTCAATTGTCTTCAAAAAGGATGCCGTATATGATGGCCGCACAAACGATTTCTCACTATTATATATAAGCTCGATCGTGCTGAGAAATTGTTTAATTTGTTTTACACAATCAATACTAGAGCATTATAAAAAACAAATATAGAAAATGAATGATTTTGCGTGAAACGTCAAAAATTTCGGTTTATTCACCATGCATAAACAAACTTGAGCTGTTTAGAAGCGCAAAAACAATGAATTCCGCGCGAAGCGCCCAGAAATATTGGTCATGTTAACTCAAAAGTGCGCTAAAACCTATTCCGGCGGTCTTTCAAATCAAAAAATTTTCAATTTTTTCTCTGGGGGACCCATGTAAAAAATACTCGTGTTTCCTAAATTTTAGAGGACTAGTCCCCCTATCCTCCCAGCAACTATGTGCCTGAAAATCATCCGCTAGCAAAAATTAAGACATACAATCAGTATTAATTCGAGGACCTGTCGTTGTGAAATAATTTTGTTTCGGCAATTACGGTTTCGCCATTTATCAGAACTGTAGCCGAAGACCTAGGCAATAATGTGATCTTTTTATCTGCCTCATTAACCACCTTGGCATGGTCTGGCTTAATGCTGAAAAAGAACACGATTGTTTAAAAAAGTAAACGGCCAAAAATGAACTGAAAGGAAGAACAGATGAATAAATTCTCGAAATATATTGCGTAGCTACAAATTTTGGAACTTAGAATGACTAAAAGAAATTACTCAAACCGCTTACATTCTAAAAAATAGTTTCAGAATTAACATGATGCTCAGTGGTAACGCTGCACGAGCTTACTCTTAGGTGCCTACTCATAATGTCCATATACATACCTAATCCAAAATTTTTTCAGTGCTATTAATGCGCAAAAATTCATTTTTGAATACTTAAAGCCAGAGATGCAAAGGAACCCAAACATGAGAGTCATTATAACTTCTATCGATGAAAATGATTAGAGTTGCTTGCTTCAGACCACATAATATTATGTCAGCTTGTGGTTGGGCTTTGCTGTTCCCAATTTTGGATACACCATTTTTTATAAAGTGCACTAAATTTCCCGTTAAGGCAGAATCTTCATTCAAATTCCACAGATGAGGCGTCGTTTCTCGGGCAGCATCCAGCTTCAACTTATCTTCAAAAATATTCTGAAAATTTAATACAATGTCCATATAACCATGAAGTTATTATGGAGATATCACTTCCAATGTCAAAACAGACTAGAGCATTCAAACAGTCAAGAGCATTTAAGAGGTCAGCCCTGCTTCTGAAAAAATACGATTTCACCAATTTTCGATAAAAACTACAAAATAATTCACGCAAGTCTGGGCAAACCTTTACAAATATTCGCCGATTGTAAGCTAACAGATTATGATAAATAGATTGGGCTGATCCATGATAAGCGTGAGCTGTGCGGCCTACTGTCGGTCAAAATTTCGAAATGCCCAAACTTATGTGAAACAAACAGACTAGGCCTTCGTAAACATACGATTTTTTCCGGAATTTTATTTCCTTTTTCATAAATATATAATTTGATCTGAGTACAAGAACTATAGATAAAGATTTATCCTAAAATCAAATACCATTCGTCATTTCCATAGACAATGCTTACTACACAATTATAAAAGTATGTACCTACCTACTCAATGGGGCATTTAGCACTAGTATCGGCTTATCTTTATTATCAAAAAGAAAGATGTCTACCTTTGAGTTAACGTCTTCTCTTTCGGTTAGGCGCTGTTGCCACGTTTTTTCAAGCTCTATCATTTCCTTTCTATTCTGTTCAAGTTGTTGCTTCAACTCTTCTACTTCTAAATGTCATTACTAAGGGGTTTTAAACGGTTTAACTTTGAATAATGAATTGAGCTATTAAAATATTTTAGTAACTGCATACATTTCTGAATAGTTGTATACATACATATATAAGGTTGCCAGAAAAAACATTATGCGAGTATCATAATCATTGCCCAGTAGAATGTGTGATTGTCCTTTTATTCAAGAATCATGGAAAATTTGCTCACAACCATAAGAATTTTAATCGATAATAATTTTATAATTTAATTTAATTATGGATCACTTGAAGGTAGTAGAAAGAGCATTATTATTTGATGGATTGTATACTTACGGCTAATATTTTAAGAAATGCAACACTTGAACAATAAATTACAGAACCATAAAAGAACGTCAACATAATTGAATATAATTAATTTATGATAATTCGTATAAAATATTAATATGCACTCTAATTTACTAACTGTTATATTATTGTAAGTGATAGAAATTGATGTATCAAAATTATCATTTCTTATATCGTTATGATCACTACTACCTCTTCAACGACACTGTTTAATAAGAAATTTTTTGAATAGACAAGACTATTGATAAATTTTATAAATATTAATATTTTGCATATACTTTCTTACTTTCAATCTTTATTTTTATGTACCTGCAAGGATGTACCTACCAGTTAATAGCAAAAATAATTTATATTTGTCCTAGATTATTTCATACATAGCGTCACTAAATCAAGTCTTACCATTTCTTTCACTAACTCCACTGTTTAACAATCTATTCAGTTTCTGATTTTCTTCTCTCAATTCTCTAATAAGTCGACTAGTGGCATTTTCATTCACAGTAGCTTGCGTTTTAATGCTTTTAGCACGATTAGCTGAATAAAAAATTGACTGTTACGTGCATCTGTTTTGCTTGAGTTTATTCGATGAATGCTCTGCGACACTTGATAGTAAATAGTAACCAAAAAGAAGCAGTAAATCAAAAGAAAAATTATTATACATACTTGCTACATTTTCTCGACTCTATTTCAGTTATTGAAATGAATTTTATTAAATTTCTTATCCGTATCCGCTGGAAAACAATTCAAGGGACAGATAATAAATGTCAAGAGTCTAGAAATAATCGGATCACATGGAAAGACTGCCACGGGAAAACAAAAAACCAATAACAGGTTCTTTTTGACCTCAATCTGCCTAGGGAGAAGAGGAATACAAAAATCGATCCCTTTGAACGACCATTTTGGTGAAATCCTGGATAGGCTTAAGTAGATGGACGCCCTTGAGATGAATCGGATCGCTTTTTGCTGATATTACGTTTTCCGCTTCCAATTATAGTTTGTTTCACAGAAGTTTGGGCATAAATTTTAAAACTATGTCCGACAATAAGCCGACAGAATTTGATTATAGCATTAATTTTATATATAATTATCGTAATCCGTCAACTTACTTTCGAAAAAATTCTCAAACTTTATGCCCAAACTTATGTGAAGCAGACTATAGTTTGTTTAGGGTTGCTCTCGAAGTGGCTTTAGTGGCATAAACTAGGAGCATATTCCAAGGACAGCATAACGAGCTAATAAGCTAAAACTGTAAAATAGCAAACGCTCGACGCGTGAAATCTGAGTCAGTGCAAAATTTAAAAATAAAAACTTACCAAAGCGAAGAGTTGACAACGTTTCGTCGTAATTGGTATCGGCTGGACTTAGTGCTGCAATCTAAATATAAAAGTTTTAAAAGGACCTTTCTGCAAAATATTGTCAACTTTAAGTCAATTATTGAAGCGAAGTTATTCGTAATACACCGTGAAAATTTGCAGCTCGAAAAACTTGGCTAGAAATGAATTTGCTTTTCTTTGAAATCGCTATAAGAGTCCATCATTTTGAATTTATTACCATGACAGTCTTGCTGTTGCCTCCAATAGCATTTTTGAGCAATGAGGTCAGAATTGAATCCCGAAAAGGCACTAAAATTGAATTTTCAAATGGACAGCACAAAAGATTAAATAAAATGATTTTTACCTTGAAGTCCAGCTTGGATGCCTTTCCTCTGTTGATCCGCAAGAGCTAAAGCATTTCGCACTCAATTCATGTTCAAAAAAGAAAATTATAAGCAAAAACTCAGTAAAAATGAATTAATCAGCAAATGTTTCAAGCGTAACCTTTTATACATCGACCGAGCGTGGATAACGACTTGTTAATTAGTATCCCTTCTTTGAGCCGATCGCCTTCAGTGCCAGATTCACTCTGTCTTTCGCTAAAGTTTTTTCAAATAAATAAAAAAACAACTAAACTAGGCGAAAATACAAGACCAACACAAGAATTTCTTATATTAGTTGCACTAACAAATGTCAAACAAGATTTCTCTAGATCTAAAAACATATTTTGTAGCACCACTTATATTAAAAAGCATGCGATATTGCGAACAAATAATAAAATGATTTTAAAAATGATCTACCTAGCACAGTAATGTTTTACTCAGGGAATTAATTCTTTTTGGCAATGCGAACTTCCCATTTATGAAGCTCCCTTTAATGGGTGACAATCTCCATCTCTCATCTGTCACTAGTGATGAGGATGACATCTTATTCCATATTCACTGAGGATCAGGCTTTTAATTTTTTATCATCTTTGCTGTAGATTATACGTATAGCTAGCAATAAAGACTTAAAGAGAACTAGAAACCGGATAGTTAATGGCAGCATATTTTTTCTGAGAACGGGTTTCAAGTCAGCTTATATAGAAACGGCGAAAACACAGTTTTAGTGCTCTATCGCAACTTTTTTGCCTTATTTGGCCTTATTTCCACTATCTGCCGTTAATCCCACCTAAAATGCATGAAGTGGTAAATTTGCACCTAATTTTGTAATTTTCAGATAAAATACGCAGTCTAGATGGATTGGTCGTTTTGGTGTATAATGTTTTGGTGCGGATTTTCAAAACAGATTCCACTGTTTCCGTTGGACCGAGTTACGCTGCATTTTCGGTTGCAAGCGACAGAGAAATTACTGCGAAATTAAAATTTAAGTAATTTCTGAGTTGACAAATCTGAAAGCCAGTCCGAAACATTCGAGTTGGACTCGACACGTCCATCTACACCAAAACTTCACATTAAAAGTGCGTTGAAATAATAAATGTTTTCATATTTTAGAAATTTTTGAATAAAATAGCATTAATCGTTTATTTATTTTTTATCTATACATTGACTTTCACATAATTTTTGTTAATTTAATTTATAATAGATGATTTATTTATTTTTATTTATAATTGATGCTCAGGCTACGTAAGCAAAGCATTAGTAAACCATATTGAATTATTTAGGTATTAATCAAGCGTGAAAAAGACGTACACGTATGGTAATGCTAAAGTTCAAGAGCGAATTATATGCATCTTAATTAGAGCCCATTAGGGAGATACAAATCATTGCTCCTCATCATGCTAATTGTGGTTACCTTCCAGCCAGGTCGACCAAATTGATGCACGACGTCTTGTTCATTGCCTCACCGGTCCTATTCTTCTGTTTTTGGGTGAAAATAATTTGAACGATCGTATGAGCGCGACTTCAATTAGGTAAACCCGCTGTTCAAATACAATTACGAAACAATAACGAACAATTTAGAATCTATCAATACCTGCTTGTAGCATTCATTCGAGTAGCAGCTATTGTTCGGTTTCGTGTTCCTTCACCGATTTTGCTCTCAATAGCTTCAAAATCTCTTACCGGTACAAAATTGAGGCCATCAACTTAAATTCGAATAATTGTGATTTTCGTATAAAACAGAGTAAAGCAAATATTATGTTGTCTTCTCTTATCACCATAAAACCCTTTCTTTGGATGTTCTCGGATCTTCAGACCACCTTTTGGAGAAGGATTGGAACTGAGTAAATCTCGGACTTTTTCGCAATAAATTTCGAGCATGCTCACTGACACCTAAGAATAATGTGGTACCTAATATGTCGTAAGAGTGCAATTGGGAAGTGGCTTAAAATCATAAAAAATGAAGTTGGAGGAAATAACTTCCATTCTGATGACAATTTTACGAGTAAATAGAAAGACGACGCAATAGTAGCTTTTGTTGATTAGGCGAACACATCAAGCTTAATATCAGAACCTGATATTCTTCTGCGTCATTCGATTTCTTTTGGTCAATTTGCTTGAAAAGCGCATCACACACCAAGGGTACAATACCTTTGTTTGCCCCGAAGCCTACCATTGAGTAGGATTTCCCACTCCCCGTCTGGCCATAAGCAAATCTATAAAAAAATCAATAGAAATTTTACAAACCGTCCAATAAAAAATTATATATACATGGTATGTAGTAATAAATTATTTGACAGATATTCGATTGAAAAGGACTACGGAACAATACAGACAACTTACAGGCTGCAGTTATATCCATTCCAAGCGTTTTCCAACACGCCGATTCCCAAATCATTGAATACTTGTGCCTGACACATAAAAGTAAGATACATGCAAATCATGCTGGTTTTAAAATCAAGCCTGAAAATTAAAAAATCTTACCTATTCATTTAAATATAGTCATCATCTGTAGAATGGAGGAAAAATGTTGAAGTTCTGAACGACGTCAGCAATTAAGTGTTTTTGTTTCACGCAGTAGATAAATATGAAGTTATAGCAAAGAAAAATGCTACGATGGAACAAAAAAGGTTTTTTCACCAAAACACAACAATTATTTTTTATGTTCTTAATAAAGCTAATAGGAATTTTAATATTATTACTATTATGAATAATAGTATAATAATATTATTGTAATAATTAAAAATGGTATCGTCGTTCCATTGTAATATTTGGATTTATGCTGATAATACATAGATGGATTGGTAGGTACCTCAACAGATTTTAGTAGATAATCAGGGCTTAATATAATATTTGAGGAAATACCTATTGTCGATAAAATTATTCCTATAGGATGAGTGAGGAACATATTATAGTCCGTTTCAAATAATTTTGGGTATGAATTTTAAGAATTTATTTGAAAGTTAGCCGATGGATTATCAAAACTATATATCAAGTCAATGCTATTATCGCAATCTATCCGCTTATTGTCGGACATAGTTTTTAATATTTATGCCTAAACTTGTGTGAAACAGAGTATAGTAATGATAATTTGTAGTTTTCATACTTGATCAGCATATAATTCATTAGCTTTCTCGAAATAACCATCCGTTCGGACTGTGTAACCATCATGCGACCAATAAGAGTGATCAAAAGTAAAGGTTTTCGAATCTGCGCCATTGTTGTTTGGATCCCGAATGACAGTCTTGTTGCCACCTTGCATTTCCAGCACCAGTGTTGCATTGCGTACCTTTTCCCTGTCACTGTGCTCAGCAGTTAAGGAAAATAAATTTTTTTTATATTTTTGATATGTATATTAAAACACCGATGATATTCATTGCTCTTGACAAAAAATTTAAAATTACTTTTTGAATTTTTTCAGCGTTTTATTTAGAATCAAATTAAAATTAAAGTATTTGGTTTAAGCGATCCTCATTTACGCAGAGATTATAAAAAAGGAGAGGATATGAATGGTCGAACTCTAACGGCGACTTTAACATTTTCTTCTTTCATTGTTATACGCAGGCAAATACGTATACCCACAAATACTGTAATGATATCACAAATAATTGTATTAATTAAGTCAAATACGGTAACAAGTCTGATATTGCTCTCGGTTGCTCATTTTGGTTGGTACCATGTAGGAGAAGCTTACATAGGCATATTTTTTGACGCCAGCAAACGATTAACCATAGTAACACGTAGCCAGAGGCGACAGTATTCATATTGACCGAGCTACATGAATTTAAAAAAAACATTTTATGAAGTGTTTATATTCATTCATACACAATATGTAGGTTACTACGTAAAAAATTATGACGATACTGATTTCGTGAAGTAGCAATCATGTTAAGATATTTTTGACGGGCATAGTAGTGGTCCATTTTCTCCGTTAACAATACATATGTAGGTACTTAAATTATATTTTGCCGCCTATATGTAGATTTGAATATAGGCAGGTATGTACATACCTACCCTGGCCCATATTAGAGGGGCGAGGGGGACCGGCCCCCGGAAATAAAAATAATTTTTGAACCACACAAGGATCCCTCTGCTTGAGCGAAAAATGAAAAATTCTCGAAGTAGGACTAAAACACCTTAAAACAGATTTTAGCGTCTTTTTGAGCTGGTAAACTCTAAATTCGCCGGATTTGTCGTTTATCTATTGTTTTTTTTGTAGCCCGCCAAAACCGCTCAAATTTGAGTCTCTGTATTGTTTTTCTTTGTGAATGACACAGGTCACCTACAAAAACAGAAGTTAGGAAGTTATTCGTCGATTGCATGATGAGAAATGAGATAGATTGTTATGAAGGATTTATGTAATATGAGTAAAAAATAGAGTAACAATTTTTGAAATTTTTTCTGGAAAGTTTTCTTCACCATTGCATAGAGCTCGTTGAGATACGCTCGAAAATGCCTTTTTCTTTTATGATCTCCTAATGGTTCTCGAACTATTTGGCCTCAAAATTTAAAATTTTCGCCGCCCTCCCCTCCGAAATGAAATCCTGGATACGGGCCTGTACCAACCTATTTATTTGTTTGATTGATGCACGAGTGCTTGAGTGACAAGAATGTGGTTAAAAATTCAGAAACGGAAAGAGGTGATGCTAAAATAGTATTGATTGGATCTTTGTAATTGCTAACTTAACGTGATTATGAGTGGTTGCGAGTAGGAACAGAAGTTTCTTAAAATAGAATAGGACATACTAGACCAGCTATCCAACCCTATTTTTGGTGGAACTTATTTAAGAATTAAGGCCTAGAACGAGGTTTACCCAAGTGGGGCACATAACGAAATCGTCAAACCGTTTTCGGGAAAGTGACTCTCAAGGGAGATTTCGTGGTCTGGTAAGGAAGTCCCCAATAACTTACAGATATGAATATAGTACATATGCCGGTTTCATTCACCATATTTCTGGAGTTTGTTTCGCAGAGTAATTTCAGGACCCCGAACATGAATTCCCCGAGTAGAGCACTTTATGATGAAAACGACCAACCCCGTATTCGAGAAAATTTTGCACAAACATGAATCATATTATAATTGTCCTGCCTGTTTATATGGTATAGTCCCAGTTGTTCGCGCGTCTCACTTGTTCGTGCGTCCCACCTGTTCGTGCGTCCCACCTGTTCGTGTGTCCCACCTGTTCGAACGTCCCACCTGTTCGTGCGTCCCACCTGTTCGAGCGTCCTATCTTTTCGCGCGTCCCACCTGTTCGTGCGTCCTATATGTTCGAAAAATATTATACAATAATAATATATTCGTGAAGAAATCTTCCACCTCATCATGCGTACCACTTCTCCGAATGTCCCAGTCTTCACGGGTCCAGCTAATTCGAAAAATTAACCTAAGATCTTTGTTAATGAAAAATGCAAACTTTGCGTTTGAATCGTCCTTTTGTGCCATGAAATGTAATTGAAAAAACACACGAATCCCTTATTTACTCTCCCAGATTGGTATATTGTTTAGTCTACTATCGTAAAAGTAAGAGAGTTGTGTAATATGTACTCTATCAACATACATAAACAAACAAACAAACATTCAATTAACGCAGTGAACGCGTCACTTCTATTCATCCGTAAGGTTAGGTTGCGTCTCTAAATATGGCTCATGATTTTGGGGAAGCCATTTTCATGCTAACTGTACATGGCAGTTTGACTCTGCTAAAATGTATAAGCCGAACAACGCCAAATCATTTTTGGTTGCTTCGGAAGAATAAAATATATTGATTGAGATTCAAAGATATCTGCGCTACGTTGTACATCTGATTGGCTAGCTACGATTTTTCGTCAAACATAATACGACTTTTTCTGAATAAATATTGGACGTTAAATACTCAGATCTTACTCCATTCTGATAATATTGAGACTAAACTTTTCTGAACTAAAGTGAAGTTGATTTTTAAGGTCTAAAAATTTGAGCTGGCATGAGTGCTTTTCTTTTAAAATAATTATCCAAATTGTATTTGATGAGACATAAAACATTCACTCAACAGGTCGGACGCATGAAGTGATTGGATTTTTGAACACATGGGACGCACGAACAGGTTGGACGCACGAACAGGTGGGACGCACGAACAGGTGGGATTTTCGAACAGGTGGGACGCACGAACAGGTGGGACGCACGAACACATGGGACGCACGAACACGTGGGACGCACGAACAGGTGGGACGCACGAACACATGGGACACACGAACAGGTGGGACACAATCGTTTATATTATCTAAGTGAATGATTGTCATGGTTTAGTGGAAGAGTCTACAGAAATTACCCGTCCGATTTCCAGCATTAGATAAATTTCCAGAGCTTTGATGCAACAGGAATAAAGATGCACTTTATGGCCGGTCTGAGGAGGGTCAAATACATACACATACAGCGTGGAAATTCTGGAGGGGATCAGGCCCAAAAATTGCTTAAAGTGATTTTTTTGGCTAAAAAACGATGGGTACACGTCAAAAATACTGGTCTTTGACGTTTCAGACAATGCTCGCTCTTTGCAGAACACAAAAACGTACAAGAAATCTCGAAAAAATTTGAATAAATTGAACAAAATATAGTCGAAAAAAACGCGCATATGGTGCAAAGCGCCGAAAATTTGAGATTTTTTAGCCAAAAACGCAAGGCATACTTTTTACAACTTTTACAAAAAATCGACAATTCTGGGGGGTCGATGCCATTTTTTGGGGGGTCAGTTGCCATTCTGGGGGATCAAACCCCTTAAGAACACTTATGGACTCCCAAGAACACTTATGGTCAAATATTGTGCTTTTTTTGTGCCAAAAGGACGTCAAGAACTGGTTGAAATACTAAAATAGCTTTAAAACTATATCAACCGACAGTTTCTAGTCAATTTTGAACATTTTTATAGGAAACTTTTCATCCTCATCAGTTGTTAGCCTTCATTTTGTCTCATTTTTCTCAGAAAATTTCCCATTCACTCTGAGGAGTCTATTTACATAACCCCCATCAAGTGCATACCCGACTGAGCAGGAGTACTTGCTCGAAGTACGAAATATCACTTGTGCTTCAGGCACTTTCTGCTGTTGTAAGCAAAGTCGGTACAATATGTCTGGAACTTTACTAAAGTAAGACCTAAGCACCGATTAGAAAGTATAGGCAGGTGCAATGAAAAAATGAATAGTATAAGCAACGCCAGTGACGCAAACGAAATGTATACAATTAAGAAAGTGAACATCTACGAATGGATTATGAAAGATATTTTACTCGTAATCCTGTACTAAACAACATTTTATATAACCAACGCACAATAAAGAAGCGAGAAGACTAAGATGGGTAAGCAAATAATTATGCAACGCGAGCAGATTAGTGATTCATGCAATGCAACTAAAACGCGGCACACAAATTAACTGAATGAATAATGACATGCTTTCATTCGACAACATAGATCATAATTTAGCGTTAGCTGTTCTCGTGAGCCAATCGAATGCTTGCTCACGACGTTGAGCCAATGGATCGATCAAAATGTTGATAAGGCAAGGTGTTTTACCATCTTTTGTGTCTGACAAGCATTGTTCAAAGGCGCTTCGAATTTCAGATTGTGATTTGCAGAAATAAGATTTACCACCAAATGCTTCCATCATTTTATCGTAACGAGCATTTGGAAGCAACGCAGTCGGTGGCAAACTGAAAACATAAGCAAGGGCGTCATTTCCAGATAGAGCACGTAAACACGCGATTACGCCACCTGCTTTACTGAAGGAGCATGAAGGCATTGAACACTCTGTTCCTTAAATCCATGTCAAGGTCAGGATCGGACATAAGGAATGCATGAAAAATATAGGTATCTAGGTGTACAACTCCCACGTTTTTTTTATTCGGCAAAGATTTGACCCAAGTACAAAGACTTTTCAGGACCGTCTTTGTACACGTACAAAGATTTTTGGGAAGACAAAAACTGTAAAAAGGTCTAAAATTCCCAAAAATTCTCGAAATGAGTAACTATCTTCTCTATTTATCTTCTCAATGGCAGGATTTGCATTTAGAAAGGAAAAATGTTAAATTTTTCGGCGTTGCGCGCCGTTTTGAGACAACTTGCAGTACTTTTTTTCGTCAAAAACCCATAAATTGAAGGAAGACAATCCCTCTTTTACCATAATGAAAGCGCAACTGTACCATATCATACTACCCAAAAATTTGCATATACAAAATGTGCAAAGACTTTTAGGGACCATCTTTCTTCTCGTGCAAAGGGACTTTACACAAAAAACATTGCTACTTTCGCAGAGAAACAGCCGGAAAATTGTGATAGATTTGTATTGGCTCGAAATTTTTCGTCCGTACTATTCTCAACATTTTTCTTTCTTACTAAACAAACGTTCGGAAACCAAAGCTGCAAATCAATTCGACTAATTATGACTAAAAATGTTTCCTGTTTAGAGCTATAATGAACTTTTAATTTTCTTTATCAGGTGCATAACATTCATACAAGTCTTTATTACAACTCTTACTGCTACTTTTGAGAACATTAAGCACAGTTGGGCAGGATCGGAATTCCAATTGCAACACTCGTGTAAAAATTTTAAAAATAAAAAATTGATGGCTAGGCGAAAAACCTGGTATGATCTTACAAAATACTTCGTTACTTATTCCTCGTAAACTTAACAATGAAAGCGGAAAAATAATCAATTATGAAAGCACCTCGAAAGATTACTCTTGGAAGAAATAAGTCAGAAAGTATATATTTCGAAAGAAAAAAGCGTAATTGAATTACTACATCTAGACTTAGAAAAATCCGTAAATTTCCTTGTTTCGATTCATAATTTGACAACCGAAAACTTATAAAAAGTAAACTAACGAATTAAGTACTTTAAGTTCCAACTCTCAATTGACTAGTGTACGCTAACGAAAGGAAAGCAAACCAAGCGATGTTGAGGTCAATCAATCAGCTGCACTATAAAATGTAATTAGCTTCAACTCGCAGTTGTTCATATCGGACCGATTTTACGATTGATAGCGTAACCCCATCCAGAAATGAGATTAAACCTCGTACATCCACATATTATTCGATCGGTCATTATCAAGGCCGTATTTAAGGGGGGAAGCGGCAACCTATTTGGCCGTGAAAAAATTTTAGCAGGTAAGATAATGCACGGAAAGATGAGAAAATTGCGTCCGTTTGCCCGAAAATAGTCAAATTTTTGGCGCTTTGCGCCGTATATGGAGTATTTTTTATAGTTTTGCCTCAAACTCCAGGCACGTAGCTGTGGGGGATAGACGGGACTAGTGCCCAAAAATTTTGAAGGTACGAGTATTTTTCACAGATTTTTTACAAAGGAAAATTGAAAAATTGAAAATGCTTGAAGCGTACCTATTTGAAAAATCTCCAGAATAGATTTTAGTATACTTATGAACTAATGGGTCCGAATTCTCGGCGCTCCGCACCAAATCAATTGTTTATTGCATAATTATTGTCTTCCAAACAGCTCAAGCTTGTGCATAAAATGAAGAAATAAGTCAAAACTTTCTTACGCATCACGAAAGATTATTTATTTTCCATATTGCTTCTGTTTGCAAAGTTTTTATTTAAAATGTAGAGCTAGCTGAGAAACGCTCAAAAACACTATTATTTTTGTCTATCTGCAACTAATTGATGAGATATCCGACTTCAAAATTGTAGTCCCCTAAATTCAGAAGGTCAGCCAGGTGCCTGTCAAACGCGATGGAGAAATGGCACTATTCAGCGTTTATTTAATAGAAAGAAAATTTTTTTTCGAAAAATTCGAATTTTAAGAGCTTAACGGAAAGGGAATGGTGAAAAACATAAAAAATGCCGGTTTTTACGAGCTATCCCTACAACGTTCCGAGATATTGGCCAATTAACTTTGGGTCCGCCCTCACCCCTTGGCCAGATCCTGGATACGAGTCTGGTCATTATATTTGATAGTCTGTTCCATTCCAAGCACTCATTTTCGAGTCGCAGAGGAATTTCGACAGACTACAAAAGCACTTCAAACTGCAGCTACAGTAATCCTATTGTACAAAGAGATAGACTATTCCACTGCCACTTAATTTGAAAAATATCGTACGCGTCGTGTGAGTTCTAAAGTTTTCGAACTAATTGTGAAAAAAGGTCGTTTGGAATGGAATACATTGTAGCGGCGTTTCTCTTCAATTCCTTAAACATAAATTAAGCAAGTTTAAAGAGCTCTAAATTTTAATTAACTCATTGTAAATTTCTAACGATTAAAGCCAAAAACAAATCAATATAAGCCCAACGCAGTCTTTTTAAGCCATTTTGTATTAACAAGTAAATCATAATCTGCTTAACCACCAAGTAGTGGAGTTATTGTTTCTATAAAATATAGAACCATTTCGATTATAGTACAGCTTACTCTTTTGTCGGGTCACCCTTCATACTTTTCCACGATTCCAGATCAACGCCACTGTATATTCCACTGTTATTGAATATTATGAAAGTAACCGGCAACTGATACCTTAATAAACAAACAAGCATTCGGCAGGAAATACAGAAATTAGAAATTGTAATAAAGACCAAATTCGTATCACATTGTGAACAAAATCCTAAAAATAAAAACCATTCAATTACTTAATAACATGTAGCTAATCAGAATATGAGATTGGAGTAGCTAACAATACTATAGTCTGTTCCATTCCAAACAGCCGATTCTTTTGCAAGTCTTATTACTGTAATAGATTTCAGCTTCACAAACGGCATCTTTAATTATGCTCTCGTAACAGTTGGTTGCTTTAAACTCGTTTTATTCATATTTAATGTGCCTGAATTAGAATGTGGCGCATCTAACATGCTGCCACAACAACCCAATCCGTAAAATATTCTGCTACAGTAATATGCCGTAAAGCGAAAATGGGCCGTTTGGAATAGAACAGACAAAAAAATAGGATTGACAGGTGAAATAAAATATACCTCACGCAAAATATAGCTCCTTCTCCAAAAGCAAACCCAAAATTGAATATCATTTGCTCCCTTAGAGCGACTTTATTTTTAATGCAATTAATGAATCAACAAGATTCAAATTAACATAAGTTAAGAAAATGTAAATAAACTAACCGTACTGCCGTCTCGATCTCCATGCCACTAAAACCAAACGCGCTGTCCCCTTGTATACAAACAACGCGCTGATTAGGTTTTTTGTCTCGACAATAAAGTGAAGTCGCTATAGCGTATCCAAGTCCAACGCCCATAGTGCCACAAGTTCCAGCATCTAACCTGCAAATAATAGTACTGAAGTTTTAAGTGAAAAAAGTAAGATATTGATCAAATCCATTTTGTTTTGACATTCAGGATAAAAAAGTAAACGTTTCGGAATCTAAGACCAAAAAATTATGGCATTTGCAACACACTATTCTCCAGCGTTTACAAAAAGCAAGAAGAACACTTTAAAAAATCGAAAAAAATGAGAAAAAATACTTTTCCAAATGGAATTCCGGGGCATAGCAATATCCACAAAGCCAACGAAAGTATCCTTAATGAGATGTGAGTTTACTAAAGATCAAGTTCAATTGCGACTGGACTAAAGTATGTTTTACAAAAGTTTGTAACTTTCAAATAGCAATTTTCAGATATAAACCAATATTCTCCGTAATTGCCTTGAACTGATTCATATTTAACGTACGCTGTCAGTCAACACCGACAAAATTCTTAAAGGAAAACCGCAAGGTTAAGTGAAACGGACTTCAAATTCAGCTCACCAATGTGCTTATATCAGCAGTTGCCTTTAAATTCAATAGAACGTGAGACACCTTTTACACCTTTAATAACAGAATACGACATGGCTAAGGAATCATAAAATAAAGAGTTGCACATACTCTATCTGAGAGCGAAATCGAGGACAGCTAAGTGCGAGACTTTCATGAACCGTAAGTGCTAAATATCAACTGTATTTAAAGGGTGCTTAAAGCAGATAGTATGCAGATTTTTATTATATCTTATTCATAAATTAAGTCAGAATGCTAATTGGTCGCAACCACACATGGGCGTGGAGGGGATCGGGGGGGGGGGGGGGGTCTGGACCCCCCCAGAAACCAAAAGATCCCCCCAGAAATCAAAAGACCCCCCAGAAATCAATTTTTGAAATTTTTTTTCGTTTTTTTCGCAATTTTTTGATGCCAATGGATAGTGCTTGATGAGAAACGTCGAAAAATGGTGTTTTTAATCGCCATATCACCATTTTTAAGGCCATTTTTTGACCTTCAAAAAATCTTGGACCCCCCCCAGAATTTTCTTGCTGCCCACGTATGGTCGCAACCAGTGGCGGATCTAGGATTTTCCTAAGGGGAGCGGTATCCCAACTTTTCCAAATGCAGTCAAAAATAGGCACAAAAATTTGCCCTTAACGCGCGAAATAGCGCTTTTTCCGGTGTTTTACATTGTATACTTTTACATAAAATCACTTTTGACGCAATATTTTTTCTGAAAATTTCAAAATTTTCGACAATTTTGTGCGAAAAAATCATTTAATTTCTTTGACTTCAACAAAAATCTGGCGCGAAGCGCCGGAAAATTTGAGAAATTAAGGCGGATAGACGTCTAGAAGCATGATTTACTGCTTGATTTCCTGTATTTATAGCATTTGATGCGAAACATCGAAATTTTTAATTGAAAATAGAAGAAAACTATGCAAAATTAGCTGTTTCTGCTGTTAAAATTGTTTTGAAACCTACAAGAACAGAAAATGGCTTCCAGCCAGTGTTTTTTTGTACAAGGTCCGTTTGTGCATGTACAAAGATGGTCCCTGAAATTCATTGTACATTTTGTACACAAAAATTTTTGGGTGCTATAATATGGTACAGTAGTGATTTTAGTGTGGTAAAAACAGAGTTGTTCGACCTTTGGTAGTGTATTTTAGCTAATTTCCGGGTTTCTGAGGGCAAAAATCATTAAGAATCGCCTCAAAACGGCGTTTTTGTCTTTCCAAAAATCTTTGTACATGCACAAAGACGGTCCCGAAAAGTCTTTGTACATCGTGAAAAATCTTTGCCGAATACAAAAAAACCGTGCTTCCAGGTCGCCAAGAAAGTAGATAAATGTCATTAATAGGTATCATCCGGAAAAATTTGAGAAATTATGGTCACTGACGGCCAAAAATCATTGCGAATTGCTTATCCATCCTTTATCTCGCCAAATATTATGGCCAATGGGGAGGGGGACGGCCGCCCCCTCCGCCTCCCTAAATCCGCTCCTGGCCGCAACCAAAGATGCTCAGAATGACAAGTTTGGGGGTCAGACCGTCATATGCTTTTGCAAAAAATTAAATTTCCGGCTCCAATTTGCATTCATTCCGCCCAGAGAGATTCTCTTTTCTCCGTCAGAGGCTCTTTGCTCCAGACGGAATTTATATGTCCAAGCCATTTAATTTTAATGAGTTTTTTATACTGCGCGTCTGCTTGTTTTATCTAACAAGTTGACTCAGCCAAAAGGCTCTATTCACTCGATGTAACCCTCAACTTACACTTCACTTGAGTCTGGTATGCTCGTTGGAATCTACGCAAATCAGAAAGCTCTAATACGCACCATTTTTCTACAACCAACGTCTCAAGCATTTAGACAAAAACATTACGCATACGATGAATTGCTTTTAAATGGTAGTGGAAAGAGTTAAAGGACGTCAAATTCGCATTCGATTGTGTTCGAGATTAACTGACTAAAATACATATAGGAAAAATCTCAAATAATCCAAACGCAAAGAATAAATAGGGTGCGTGTTCGATTTATCGGACTAGGCAGATGAGTTTTGAAATGGAATAATTTTGCTCAAGTGTACGATACCGCCTCAACACTCCCACTCGAATTCTCAACACTCCCACTGTCTCACATTCTAAGGTGCTAAACGGGACCACATATGAGCATGAGGCGTCTCGGGTGGAGTCTAGAGACCCCTCTTCCCCGAAAATCTGGCGAACTTCCTAGAATTGTTATCATTGGTACTTTTTGGGACTTGATGCCGTCTGGAGCCGCAGAATTTTCACGCTGCCCATGCATGAACGGTAAATTTCACTTAAGGGCGATAAGATTTGCCACCTTGCACATATTTAAGTTCAACAGATTTAGGATCTCAAATATCACTTAATGGTGATAAGATCTACGACCTTGCACATATTCTACTTCAACAGATTTAGGATTTTACTGACACGGATGCCGCTCTTTCGCAATTTCAGTGGCAAAGCTATGGTAATTAGTTAGCAAGATTTAATGTCATCAAAAAATATATTAAGATGCAGGTATCGCGAAATGCGGTTCATTTTTATGAACATGCGTGATGATAACAAAGCTATATCCATTAACAGTTTAACCAAGAAGATATATTAAGTGACTCAAATAACCTCGTGCATTTTCAATCAGCTGTTCAGGCTGGACCCCGATGATTTCGCGCGCAAAATTTTCTTCGGCACGCATGGTTAGCTGAAGTCAACGAAATACAATAACACATACTTTGCACGATTTCAAAATTAAGCAAAATGCATCTGAGAGAACAGTTTTCACAAAAAATGAAATTTAAACACTTTTTTGTCTGATGTATCAATGAGTAAAAGCTACATTTAATCGCTTCTTTGGTGAAGAGGTATTAATAACATTAAATTTTTTGTAAGTAAACTGTGTGGGAGTTCACAAATCTTATCGACCTTACGAGTATGTGAAATTTACCAGTGGGATTGTTGAGACAGTGGGAGTGGTGAGAATTCGAGTGGGAGTGTTGAGACAGTGGGAATGTTGAGACAGAAGGAGTGTTGAGGCACAATCAAATGTACAACTAGCAGCGTTTAAGCCATAAAACTGATAAACTCGTGCAAACCTGTGTTTAGGTAAAAAATTTGGCAACATCGTCCGACCAATATCCATTGTGTTTGCACCTTCATTTATAATCATACAATCATGTGGCAAAAGATCGGTTATCTAGCAAAAGAAATCGTAAAAGGAGACACGCAATTACTAAGTAACTATACAATTTTTGGGTAAGATCATTGACAACGTGATATATTAAAACTCGTAGGTGTAAGAGAAAGTATGCCTGTAGATATGTAGTAAAAACGTATCAGGAAGGCCACCTTTTTTAACGGGGCTAAGGCCAGCAGAATACGGCGCTAGAGATACATTGTAGGAGAATGAATTGACTCGGTATACAATATTGTGGAAATTTTTAAGGCACTTTGATGTTTTAAATAATTAAAAGGCACGCGCAAAATACATTTAATTAAAATATTCACGAAAACAATTTGTAATTAAAAAAGAATTGTACTAACGAAACTTTTTTGCCAAATATCATATTAGCAAACCAATCTAAAATAAAGATAATGACTAAGAATTAAGACATAAAGCAAGTCACATGATAAGGCATAATAAGAACGAAAATAAGCATGAAGGACCTTTCGATTATGTAGAATGCATGAAAAGTCCTATTTTAATAATGCATCTTACGCTTGATTAATTCAAGAATTCGTTTTTCTAACCGGTTTATATGCAGCGTAATAATTCAGCGGTTCAGTCGAATCTTCCGCCATTTTCTAGAAAAAGGAATATAATGACACAGATACGCAGCAAAAATCGATAGAGCTTTTCATTGATAAGCATTACAAAGCTGTTATAATAAAACATTTAGACATATAAATCATGCATATTATGTACCTATATCTACATGTAATCTATGCACATTATGCGCAGATATAAATTTGTAATTTATTTTAAAAAATAAACTTGTGTTTTCAATTATATGTATGTGAACGTAGCTGCTTTTCCCCCTTTTGTAAATTTACAAGTCAAATTATGTAGAAATTCAAGTTCAGGTTAAGAACAACTACACCGAGTTAACAACAAGCCAAATAGTCACAGAGAAAAGGCTAAACTTTCGATTATAAAGCAATCATTGTGTGCGGTCAAATCATTTGCTTTACCAGCTTATTTTGCATTTTTCTGACTATAACAAAGGCAGAAAATGTAATCATGCGAAAAACTTTATCTAGAAAAGATTGGAATAGGCATTAAATGCTAATCTTGATCAACTTAACGGTACGAAGCGCCGAAAATTCGAGTTTTTCATCACCATAGAGCGTCGAAAACCGATGAAAATTCCTAACAAAAAATTATGAAAAAATTATAGGGAGAATTCCCGCCCCTTCACCCCCTGGATTGAGATTCGGATATGAGATTCGTACGAGTGTTACGTATAGTGATCGCACGTATGAAAACAATTTCAAATGATTTGATAGAACGTGTGAAGACAATTTCAAATGATTCGCATGCTATAATCTAAACAGAATAAGGACTTCATTGTAGATCGAAATAAAACAAATACAAGCGCACACAAAATATAGTTTAAAAAATAAAAATGCGGTTAAAAAATGTTATACTTTTAAACATATTAAAAAATTTAAAAATAAAAGAATAATATAGAGATACTTTATTGGCCTCGGACCGGGCCTAAAAATTAATTTTGACATTATTTGATGCAAACTAGTTGCCTTGATTGATTGACTTAAGTGATTTCAACATTCAGGTAATTCCATAAGTCACGCACTTTTATTTTATTTTAAATGCCAACATTTCCTGGAATTTCGACCCAACTATAAAGGATGAAATATTAAGACTGATGGAATCCACATTTTTGCATCTAAGAATAATTACAGTTGAATGTTGCCGAGTTATACCTTACATCCACAATTTTATAGCATGACCGGGCTTGAGTCAGCAACGTTTGGGTTCCTGAAGCTTTATCGAACTAAAATGGGTTTAAAAGTGGGCAGAAATAAAGGTTCCAAAAGCGCAACAATAAATAAAGTCATTGAAAAAAGCTCAAAAGCACGCATACTTTTTAGGATTCTGTGCAATGGGGAATTCTGGGGGTCAGCAGCCATTCTAAGGGAACTCCAAGGAAGCATATGCTCATTTTCATAAAAAAATGGTTGCAGATATAAAATATGTATCCTGTTTTATTCATTCGAAATTCCAGAAACGAAGAGCAGACAAATTCATAGAATAACAAATTACCTTTGTCCTATTTAAATTATTATTACTCTTTAATGACATTATAGTTTATTAATTATTACCTTAATTGTCGAGCGATTTTTTGTTATGTTTTCTATAATCTCAAGCCACCAAGATGAATTCTCGTCAAGCGACCAACCTTCTACATATTTTTCGAACTAAAAAATAGAAAACGCGTGCATCATAATAAGCTGAAGAAATACGAAACAAATTCGAAATATTATAGATCAGGAAAGTAGAGTAAACTAAATAAACTTATATTTAATGAATTCATACCAGAATATGATGACTGATACAGAAGAGGAAATCACTGACTCTTTAAAAATCCGCCAAAATTTGAATGCCTATTGAGATCGTTTTTTATATATTCATATATAAAGGTGTCTCTAGTTTTCCGAGTAACATCTTTACCACATCACCATATCATTAATTTTCATGATGTTTCCAAACAGGGGAAATTAAAAAAAAACAACAACAGTAAAATTGGAAAGAAAAGCAAAGAACAGTTTCACAAGATTATTTACACGTAACGTAGTTAGTTATTTCTTTTCAACCGCCTACATGATATATATTTCAATGACCCGTAATATGAAGATTGAGAAGCTAAAGCAAACGAATTGACCATGGATAATACCACACATGAACCTGCTCCTTGTTTGCACGCGAAATCGCGCATATTACGAAATTTTCACAATATTGACCGCTGACCAGACTAAATCACATTTTGACTTAAAAATTCTTTTAAGAAATTGCATAGCAAACGTATATATATATATATATATATATATATATATATATATATATATATATATATATATATATATATATATATATATATATATATATATATATATATATATATATATATATATATATATATATATATATATATATATATATATATATAACTATTGACTGTCGTCTCCAATTTTGTCTAGAAAGATTGATTAATTGATAATAAAGGCAGAAGTAAGTTTAGCATAGCGTATTAACACAGTTTTGAAAATTTTATCGTCCCAGACTTTTGCTACATCTTTTCAAATTGCTCTCTTTCTTGCATCCAATAATGCTAAAAACATAAAAAAACAACGAAAAACCGTTAGTAAAACACACTCTAACTAATAATACGAACAGACATCAGCTCAGACGGCGCCGAAAAGGGTGGCCAAAAAACAGGTACAACAGCTCTTCCTCAAAACATTCGTTCTGTTTGACTTGCAGTCAGGCCCGTAATCAGAATGGGGCAGAGGGCTGCTCGCCCCCTCACGAAGTGAGAAAAAAATTGAGTCTTCACAAGGGTCCCAAAGGGAAAAAATTGAAAATTCTTGAAGTGAACTAAGATGACTACCAAATGAAGTTTTATCATACAATCGAGCTAGACAATGCAGAATTTTTCGGCGCTTCGCGCCAGATGTGATCTAGACATATTAAATTTGTAGCGATTCTAAACTAACTGAACTAAGTGAACATAACTTCGCTACTAGCTTTACGTCCCAATTAGTGCGAAGACTTTCGGGCAAAAGTGAAGTCATTTCAATCCTTTTTAATCAATTTTTCAGCAAAAATTCCAAAAAATTTGCGACGAATATCATACTTGATATCTATATTTAGCCTCTAACGCGCACTTTAAACAGTCCAAAATTAGTCCTTGTATAATCTAAAGCATAAGAAGCTTGCACTGGACACTCAAATTCAGTCTTGCAAATAATTTAAACAATAGCTTTTGTATCCAAGTTTACTGTTTTGTGATATGTCCAACACAGCCTTAGTTATTTATTATCAAAACATTTTTAAGCGTCTGTTTGAACCATACTAAGACCAGAAAAAGACGATTCATTACCAGCGTAATCGTTTCCCTGATGTGCCCAAGCAAGCAGCACGTCGTAGGAACGTTTTGATGAAATTCCTCAGCTGTCGTTT
Organism: Mermis nigrescens; assembly: GCA_036768485.1. NCBI lineage: Eukaryota > Metazoa > Nematoda > Enoplea > Mermithida > Mermithidae > Mermis > Mermis nigrescens. The sequence goes on along the minus strand of JAVLUZ010000511.1, from coordinate 1,930,176 downwards.
CTACCTGCAGAACAGCTGGAAGAGTAATTTTTTCTTCACATTTTATACGAATTGCAACGTGCCTTGGAAAAGCAAAAACATCTTTCGTAAAAACAAGAAATTCATTGTACCTATGCATTATTGCAAATATGAAATATCAAATGCAATAAGTGACCGCTGAATAAATTTACTTGAATGAACTTCACATTTCTGTTAAATCTCGGCGGCAAACCGAAATGAAGCATCCAATTCAAACGCGCTCCAAGCAGAATAATCACATCAGCCTCTCGTAATACTCTAAAGAAGAATCTAAATAAGAAAAACGTTCACGAAAACAGTCAAAAATTCTTTCCCGCTCTAAAAACATATTCTCTATAAAATTATTTCGATATCGAAGGACAAATTGAATGTAGAATGCAGAAGGAATTTAATGAAAATTCAAATAATTTATATATTTAAGCGCATGATTTAGCCTTGTATGTCAAGATACTGTAGAAGCATCACTTGAAAATGCACAATGATTTTTACTAAGTAGATAAGATATGCAATGAGTGAATAAGAAGAGAGAGAGCCTCAGTTTGATATAAGCAAACAAGTTCCGAAAAACGCATAGAATAAATCATTAATCATATATTTATTCAAGTACATTAATAAAGTCACTAGGTGCATAACGACAGCAGAGAGCTAGAAAATACGTAGAACACAATTCGAGTTTGACTTATCCGCGACTTATCCAAAAGCACGTGCACATTATACAGCTAAATCATCTAATTATTACTAATCATTTTAGCCAAAATCTTTTCCTTGTATTCTTCTCATTTTAAGAAAAAGAGAGCTATTATCTTTTTGATTCCCAAATCACAGAAGTCATGAAATTTTAAAATGCGTACCCAACAATCATACATAACATTAAAGTTTAAAGCATACATGCACATTGGGGGAGGGGGGCGTATTATCCTCTGCTGAAGGGTCAGCCTGACAGGTACTGTCCGGCGATTTTGAGCTGACGGAACATTTTTTGCATCATTATTGAGGTCAAAAACAGTAAAAATATCAAAATTTAAACTTTTATGTACTTTTTTACCCAGAAAGCGCAATCAAAATGGACTAAAATTGCTTTAAAAATGCGAAATTACCACAAAAAGTCGTTTTATAGGCTATTTTGACCATTTAGGTCGTTTAAACAACAAAAAATTCGTAAACGTTAAATTTACTGTTTTGGATTCCTGAGATTTTACCCCCCCCTGCCGACCCTGACCTTGTGCACCTATGCATTAAAGCACAAGGCTTACAGAGACCGAGCGGGCGCAGCGCATAGTCTATGATCGTCAGGTAAAATTCCTTTTGCCATGGCAGTTGGCAAGAAGGGCAAATTTGTCTTGTCGATAAAGTCGCTTAGTGTTTTTGCGCATTGCTCGGCATTGTTAGTGATGCAGCCTGAAATGGGAAAAACAGACCAAAAGTATTAGGAAAATAAAATTAAAAAAGTACTGCAAGAGATTATTTTTCTTTAAATATACAATAACAAATATGCATGAACCTCCATTTTTGATTAAAACGTTACTCATTTCCTGTATTATAGTTAAAATGATAAACGTGTCACAATTAAAACATCGTAGTTCGTTTTCAGTTAAAAGTTACAATAAATTTTTTAAATCATTTTTTTGCGTCTTCGGCGTTTTTTGCCTTTTGAGTAAATATGAACTAACCGAGAAAATTAAATTTAAATACTCTTTGCATGCAACAATCGATTTTACCTTTTCCTAAAATGACCAATGGCTTCTGAGCAGATTTCAATGTAGTCGCAGCGTACAGAAGTTGATCTGCTGGTGGCACGCACACAGGCGCTTTGGGCACTAGGTTGAATGCTCTGCATAAATTAAACCAGAAATAATGACAAAAAAGTCAGGGGCGTACATAGCTGTAGGGGGATCGGGTGGGGGGGAATACTTCCCCCATTCGGAAGTATGAGTACTTTTAACAAGGGTCTCCCAAAGTAATAAACTGGAAATTCTTAAAGCGTATTTGATAGACCGGTAGAATAGGTTTTAGCTCACTTTTACAGATAATAAGCCCAAAATACAACATATTTGTTCAATAAAGGTAATTGAAATTAAGCTGAAAAAGCTGGAAAACATCATTATTTTAGCCTACCTATAAGTGATTGATGAAATATCTAACTTCGAAATTTTAGCCTCGCTCAAGTTCAGAAGCCAGCTACGCTACTGAAAAAACCAAAAAAAGAAACTAAATCTGATTTCGACGTAGAAATAGTTTTAAAATGTCGCTCCCGATTAGCTTAGTATACGAGTAGATAGCAATAGCATCGTACTTAAGATATAATTTATATTAGACAGTATATACTTAAGCATCGTACCCAAGATCACCGGAGAACTTTTCCATTATCATATTTCCAGGAATATCTATGTAAACCGGACCTGGTTTACCGTAAGTTGCAATCCTGATTGCCTAAATGCAGAACAAACAGGAACAGATACAGTTTATAAAACTTTAAATGGAACATCATGTAAGAAGGGTAGTCTTCTTTCTTACTCTCTGCCCTGCCGAATCCCGAAAATTCAACGTTTCTTCAGTTTTATCGAACAAGATCTCATACAAATCAACGGCGGAAAAATTGAGAAAAAAAGCGTCTCACAACGTTCTAACCACTTCCAAAACTTTTTTGGGCAAAAGTATAGTAATTTTAACGCCTTTTACCAATTTTTCAGTCAAAATTAATAAAAAATTAATGCCTATGTATATTTAGCCCCAAACAATTTAAACAACAGTTTTTGTGGTCAAAACGGACAAAAAATTAATTTTTATGTTTTTCGTCACCGTAGCGTAGCATAGGGCTAGACGAAAAACGCTTAACAAGCCCCACATTTTTGATACCTCTTAATGGTTCTCGAGGTTTTGACTTCAAAAATTTCGAGACTCCTACCCGAAATAAAATCTTGTACACGCATAATCATTTTAAAGCCATCTTAGTTCCAATTACAGACTCTACCAACATTCTTGCTAAAATTTCTGTTGTACACTGAGTGCAGTGCAATAGAATCAATGTACGAAAGCGACAGTAAAAAGCTGTTCTTTCGGCACACAGTCACGACCAGACATGCACATGGGGAAGACGAAATAAAGACTAGGAACGGATGAAAATCAAAAACTTCTTCAAAAGTGCCCAAAATTGACCAGAATTTATAGATTAATAAGTTTAAAAGCTATTCAGCATTTATACCAGTTTTTGACGTCATTCCGACCACAAAAAAACTAATTAACTGACCCCAAGACCGGCCATACTGTGAATCTTAGGTCTGACATGCACATCATGGGGATGCAGGAGGAGAATGGAAACCGAAAATTTGTCTAAAGTGCCCTTTTCCGACTTAAAAACAATGGATATGCGTCAACATAAGTTTTTGGCGTTTCTAACGATGCTCTTTCATCCTAGATAATAAAAAATATAAAAAATTGTCATGAAAAATTTAAAAAAATGGAACAACATATAGTCAAAGGTGCCTGTTTGGCGGCAAGCGTTGAAAATGGACACTTTTGAACTTAAACATAGCTGAAAATATTTAAACCTGGACTTGCCTTTTTTCTGGAAAATCGCGAATTATGGGGTGGGAGTGAAAATGTTTTTGCGAGGGCTTAAACCCCCGCAAGGTCATGCATTGTGGCGACAGCCTTCAGCAGAGGATGTATTGCAATGCTATGCAAATGCACTTTAATTTTACACAACTTACTTTTTCAATGAAGAACGGAATTCTTTTCAATGAAGGAACCCGAGCAGCCCACTTGCAAAATAAACGAGAAGAATCAACCTAAATAAAAGGAACACAGACGTATAGAACGAACCCTTACATACAGGATGCAAAGAAATAAGAAGCAGTAATGATGCGAAACAAGAAAGCTAACATTAAGGATGAAAAATGACAAATTGTAAGAGATTTTGCCCGTCATAGTAGGAAGAGACAAGCTGAGGATAATGGTAGCATAGCAATGATCATTAAACATTCTCTTAAGCAGTCAGAAATATAGTTTATGAGTCCGATCAATTACACGTATACGTAAGCGCCAAATTAGCATTTTCTAGTATCTCGCAACGCTTCGGCGCAATGAGTCAAAAAAATTGGGAAATATAGAACAAAGGAGTGAATAAGACGGAAACACTTCTCTTATCTTTGCGTCCATATCATTCAACAATACATATTGTTAAAAAATAATTTGACGTTAAATAATGAAAATTTAACGATTTTGAGCATGAACTAAAATTACGAAGGTTCTGTTCTGAAAGTCTTTGTACTCAACAAACATAGAATATTTAGTCCTTACAATTACTCTTTTTAGCATAATGCCGAAAATTTTTACAGTCAACATTAAATAAACCTTTCCGCTATCGAAAACTTCAATGAACAACAGAGATAGGCATTATATTTTTAAAACTTATGAATAAAATATTAGGATGGCCAAATATCATCTTCGTTGTCTTCCAAGTTGACTTCGAAGAGATTTGGAATACATTGATAGGCAAAGCTCAGAAATTTAAAACAGACCTGAGGCCATTCTTGAAAAGCACCGGATCCCTCCAATTCCTGATCACTTGATCCTCCAATTACAACAAGTGGCCTATAAAAAACAACAGAATGTCAAAGGCAAACGCATACACGTACTTGCAAAAAATATAGAAATGTAACATAAAGCATTGTATAGATCATTATTAAGTACGACACGAAATATTCACTCTAATGAGCTAACGTAATCCACTGAGTCATCAATAATAAATTCTGTTAGATCACAAGTATCATTACAAGTTATTAAATGCCACCAAGTACCTTTTTTTAAAGAGACATCTTGAGCAAATAATCTAGTAAAAATTAAGTCAGATGATTCCAATATTTCGTAAAATATTTTCATATTTAATATAACAAGATTAATATTAAAATATGTTACAAGTTTTTTATTTCGAATTGAAAAAACCGTCCATATCATATCAGCCACTTTGTATACTAAGCTCCGTATCAAAATATCGCAAAGAATTGAGGTCGATTGTAGCGTACATTTAAGTCAAGCATGGGGAACCCCGTTCAAAATCCGCACTCAATTTAAAACTTGAGATTTTTACTCCTTCCATTACTTATGGGCAAAAAACCGTGTTTTAGGTAATTTTCAGGTCTTTTTTACAATTTAGTTCAAAAATTAAAGACCATTTACCACTCTCACCGAAAAATGGTCGACTACACCTCCCAAAATTTCGCAACTTTACAAGTATGAAGTTTAACATTCTAGAAATTGTACGAGCGGAGCTTAAATTGTACGCACTAGACTATCTATGCACGACTTTCAGCAGATTTAATCAAGGACGGATTAAGCGAAGTCTACGTCGGCAACATACAATCGCAAAGCGCAAAAAATTATCGAAACCAGGGCATTTTAGAAGACAGACATTATGGAAGAAGATAAATCCAGCTGTTCTTCAGGTGAAAAATGATTTATAACCCGTTTTATCGATTTATTTAGACGCATCTTAAGAATTAACATTTTTAAAAAACACATTTGTGAAATACATATAATTTTAATTTGGTAGACGGCTTCCGACCCTTGAATAAGAGTCAGGCTCCAGGTAAAAATTGAAGGAGTGGTAGTAGAGCTAGTCATTTTAAGCTATTCAACACGATGAACTTTTCAAATTTATCACCGCTTCGCTATGGATTTTTGTTTGCCACTGTATACCGGATGATAGCAATAGCAGTTAAGATCAGACATAAAAAACGCCCGAATAACATCATTTTGCGCATATTAGCCAGCTGAACCATATCGTTTTTAACACAGTATATATGAGTACAACCATACGAAGAAAAATCCTGGATCATTCAATGGAAATCGTTTTTAGCACGAAGATTATGATTGAAAGTTTCTTCAAAATTTTTACATTTCCCATGTTAAAACGCTTGATAGAAGCTTGCAAGCTTAGTACATATTCACGCAAAATGGCGGAATGTAATGTAGCTAATGGAACACGATTGTAATAGAAAAAGAAACTAAAATGCATGAATGGGTTCTTTAGATAATCTCACAGAAACGAAAATACTTTTATTTTCTTTCAAAAAGCTTTTATCCCATTTCCAGGGATCTGTGAATCTAAAAAATGCAATACGACAGAATCCTCAATAGAAAGTTAAAACGATTGCCGCAAATTTATTTGAAAAAAGTGCCATTCGAAAATCAAATCGATTAATCGATTATATACTTGTTCTGGAATATCGCTCTGAGCAGTGGGGCTACTCGGATTTATTAACTTTGACAAAAACCAAATATTAATATTTAAATAGAGGTGGCATTTCAGCGGAATTCGAGATTAATTTGTCTAAAGTTCCGGCACGATCCCCTAGAGGATGGACTTGGCGGCGACTTTAAGCTCATCAAAACTATTTTACTACCTACTTACCAACCGTTTACAAGGGCATTTGCCATTCCAGCCAGCACATTCTGCAGACCAGGGCCCGATACAACAAGGCAAATGGCTGGCCTTAATAAAGAAGTTAAATTGTTCGGCTGAACTATCGACATCTGAAATCATCACCTAATCAAAACTTAAAGCGACCAACTTACTCTGTTAGGAGCGAATTCCCTTCTGCGCCATTTTACATAAAAACGCTACTTTAAAGCAAATAAAACCAAAGCCACTAAACCCTTAATGTGTATACACTGATAACAATTGTTATACTTACACGAACCTTTGTTAATGTCAAACAATACTGATCGGGAACATTGTTTGAAAAAAGAGAATGAATGAATATTTTTAAAAGTATTTTAAATCCCGTTATATTAATTCCAAAACTTTGCAAAGAGGTGTGAATTAGGCTATCAGTAACAAATACAAAACCGTTCTAGGCATGCTGCGCTTGGTTCTACAAAGGCAAATCCAAACCTCTTAAGTTCATGATCAACTCGTTGGCCGGTTTTTGAATTGAGAGGCTAAATATTCAGGGGCTAACCTTAGCTCTCGGGCCAGCTAGCCCAGGGCTAACTTATCCCCCACTTCTGAATAAAAGTTAGCTATGGGGCTAGCTGGCCCAGGACTAAAAAAGTTAGCCCCAGGGCCAACTTTTATTTGAGTGAAAACCAAATATACGTGATTGTAAGAAACGAGCTTTGTAAAAAGCATAGGTTTTGCTCTTTTTCACTGAACTGCTAAGACGAATCACCGTTTTTGTTCTCTGTAACGTTAAGTGACATTGAAAATGCGTATTACGGAGATCAGTAGTTTACTACAGAATTTAGGTAGTACCATATTTTTTAGAACATCCAACGTCTTTTGTAATAATGCAAGATATTGTTCCCTTCCTTATTTGTCTTAAGACATTTGACAATGGCCAAGATGAACTTCGAGTCCAATAGAAATTCAGTGTGTCTTAGACGTTCAGTTTAATTAATTAGCCCATGTCTATAAGTAAAATTATTTTAGTGTGGTAAAATCTCACTATCTCACCAAGCGTATTTTTACCCAATCCGAAATTCGGATCTAAAAATTCATCATAAAGATCGAAATCGGGGTAAAGCTTGTAACAAGACCTCTAATATTAGAGAAATACTACACAATAAGTAAGATAGCCCCGAATTCTTAAAGTACGATTATTTTTCACAATGGTCACCGAAGAAAAATTAAAAAATTATTGATGTGCATTTGAAAAACCGCCGAGTAGATTTTCGCACATTTTGGAGCTACAAGCTAAAATAATAAGCCCCAAATTTACAGGCGCTCTTCGCTGGACATCTTGTTTTTTTGTGTAATTTTTGTTTTCCAAACAGTCCAAATTTGAGTAAGACATCGTGAATATTCTAAAAATTCTCGGGCGCTCTGCACAGAATTGCTTATTTTCCGTATTTCCGTTACAACGTATCAGATTTGAGTACAACCAAGTTTAACAAATTTTCTGCAGGATAAAGCTTGGATAGGTATATGTAACGTTAAGAAATTAACTATGTGGATATCTTATACATATTTTTTAAAATATTATTCAAATCAAGTTAAAGTTTTTGAATCTTTTCAAAAATTAATTCTTCTTCGATGTATAGAGTTACTGAGATACGCTCAAAAAGACAATTATTTTTGCCTATATACAAATAGTTATCAGGCACGTAGCTGTGGGGGAGGAGAGGGGTGGAGATAAGGAGGACTAGTCCCCCAACTTTAATGTTAAGAAATCATTTGTGCGACCATTTTACAACACGACACTGTTTTTGAAGACAAATGGAATCTGAATAATTTTTAGAATTTTTCTAAATTTTTTAATGTAGAGTTCACTAAGAAAAGCTCGAAAACAATATTATTTCTGTCTATCTACAAGTAGTTGTCGGGATATCCGACTCCAAGATTTTAGCCCCCCCAATTCAGAAGACCAGCTAAGTGCCTGTTTAGCGCCGAAAAAGTTAGCTCCCTCATTGAGAGACACGGGCTAAAAATCGACAGACATTTAGCATTGGGACTAAATAAACAAGGATTAACTTTCGTCGGTTAGTCCCGAGCTAGCTAGCCCTTCATTCAGAAACTGGGGCTAAAATAGTTAGCCCCATATCTTGTGAATTAGTCCAAGGGCTATCTTAGCCCCCTCAATCAAAAACCGGCCCCGAACTCAAGTTCAAAGTCGGACTTTAGCCTGAGCTTAATATTTATGTTATCACCAAGCAAAATTTCAGTCAAAACTTAAATTCAATATTGAAAAAGTGTTCTCAGTTTACAAAAACATTGCTATAAAAATTCGCTGAATTGAGTGAGTGAGCGTTGGCTCGGTAAAAGATATGTGACGCGGCTTTTTAGAAAGCACGAAACCTTTATTTCGACTTCTTAGTAAGGAGCATGCAGCGATCAAAAAGTGACGAAATGATGCGCTATATGAATAATTCAGAATGACTGTTGAGAGACAAACCGATAAAGGTGCTATGCGCAGTAATTAAATCACTTTTATTCATCATTTTATTATCATCATCATTGTTGTTTTATAATTTTTTATCACTACTATTATGACACTACGTCACGAATAAGAGCTGACAACATATATTAAGTAAAAAATGTCCGCGTGGGGATGTCATTTGACCACATTATATGGTACGTTTCCAGGCCCGGGTCATGGTTAAAACAGCCCCGATATAGCTCTAATCTGAATAAAAGTAAGCGAGCAACTTAAATACTACCAAACCTTACTTCTCGGACAAATATCCCATGGCTTGAGCAGCATAACAGGCCTAAAAACAAAGTTAGTTACAGGAAGACTATTTGAAGCATTCTAAAAAACAAATAAAAGGATCGATCGATGTGTCGTTGGAGCGCCCGCAACTTGATAAGAAGTTCCTCTTTTTCCAATATCATTAAATTTCTGAACTTTAAGTGAAACAGATTTAAGAGTAAGCTGGACTCTTTGAAAAATTTTTAGAAGAATCTAAATTAGAAAGCCAGGCATTGATTCAGCGCAGAGAAACTTGGAAATTTATCGAGAAATCACTAAAAAATCAGTCTGATTCATAGATACTACATGAAGCATATTCGTCTTCTACAATATGATATTGTGAACAAGCAAGCATGATTTTACTAATGATTTTACGCTTAGACTTTACTCTGTTACGCATTACGCAAAAAGACTATTATTGCACACAATCATAGACGTAGCCCATAGAAAAAGGAGAGACAAATTCCTAGAGATTATATGCGGCTCCAAAATATTAAATATTTGAACTTAAAATTAATAAAACTCATGTTTTCTACTTGAATACTACAGAAAGCGTTTTATTATAAGAGAAATTATAGAATTTAACTACAATTACATTTTCTACACCAGGGTGGGCCAAAAAAGACTACAACTTAATATTGACCATAAGTTGAGCTTGCGTGAATATAAAACTTTAAGACATGTTGCATTAGACGGATAAAAATGTAATCGTTTGAGCCGTGTGAAAAATTTTGGTCAACTGCCAGCAGTTCGTGCGCTATGGCGATTTCTTAACACCCTACTCTGATATTGTTTAAACTCCATGTTTCTGCATTGTGTTTTATTCATGAGTATTTAGGTGCCTTTTTTGACAATATCTCCAGTCAAAAAACATTAGCACATTGTTGAACCCCAGTGTGGGTACTCTTTCCGATCAGGTGCAAAACTGCAAAATATCGTCAGAAGGATGAACAAATTAATGACAGAACCGAACAAGCTTTAGGGGTTCAAACAATACAAGACTAGAGTGTAAACGCATTGTTGTAACGCCCGAACCGCAGGCAGATGGCCAAAATTCTTTACACGATTTTGAACAAAGACATTTTTGCCTATCTAATGGAAGCGGGCTTTAAATTTTATATCCTTATTTGCCGAAGTTATGACCGATTAAATCGGGGTGTAGCCGTTTTTGATCCACCCTGAATATGGCACAACTGCATAGGAGAGTGTTGGTGAGCGGTATCCATAGACGCACAGTATGGTCGGTCAGAGGGTCAGCTAGAGAGCTTTTTTGGGCGGAAATGACTTCAAAGTGGTATAAATACTATGATGTTGGATTATAATCCATTGTTTCTGTTTGATTCTAAGCACTTTTGCTGAAAATTTTTAATTTTTCGCCCCTTAGGGCCAGCTAAGACCAGACATGCACGTGTGGGGGAATTGGGGGGTCTATAAACCTAAGAATGAAAAAAATGAAAATTTCTTTCAAAAAGCTTTAAATTGACCAAAGACTGTATATCAACACCGTTTTAAAGCTATTTAAGCATTAATACCAGTTTTTGAAGTCACTTTGGCTAGAACAATTTACTATTTGACCACCCTAGACCAGCTATGCTGTGCATCTATGGTCAAGACAACGAAATCCAACCTCGGGAGGAACGTCATTTCATTTGAACTACTGCTACGCCAGAAAATCGAATGCAGCAAAGAAGGACATATAATACTTGGCATTACTGATTAGAGCAAGGAAAATATTTTTGCAGCATGAATCAAAGTTATCAAAAAACTCTACAAAAGAACACTTTGAATAATGATTATAATTGCAATGCAATTCAATAAAATTATATAAACAAAAAACGAATTTATGAATGAAACGTTTTGCAGTTATTGCAGCTACGTACGCTGATGAAAACGATTTGCAAATAATATCATAGGTGTACTTAGAACGCTGAAATATAATACTGCTAATTATTTTTTAATACTAATTTAGCTTACTGACTGTTCATTTCGCATTCCAACATATTTCATGCCATGAGACTGAATAGCCACGGCAACTTCAACCACCGGTATTCCAACAACCCCAAATACATATTCCACGCCCTAAAATCATTTCGAATATTTATGTAATGCAGCATTAACCGGTTGGTTCGCATTTGGATTAGACGATTTTCAAGCTGCGTAGTTAGATCTGATGATGGCATTTACTAGTAACCCAAGGAATAGGATTAAGGAAGGTCATCTAGCTAAAACTCAAGATTCACAGCGCATGTATTTCACTAGCTTTTAGGCACATGCACGATTTTTATCCTCTATCCAGCCTCACTAAGATTAAAGTTTTTTCTTTCAAAATCTGATCGAGTAAGCGCAGAAAAGGCTATTATTTTACTAATTTTCCGAATAACAAATAAAGTACATAAGAATTTTAGTTTAGGCAAAACCCATTTTTTACGTCGTTTTAATCGAGCTCTACCGTTTATAAATCGCTAAAAAAGTTTTAATAAAGGGTCGGAGGAGAAGTTTTATAAACCCCACAGCAAATTAGCAGTATACGAATATGAAAAGACGGCAACTTTGAAAAACTACTTTTAAAATTATTCAACAATGCTCCATTTTGAGTTGCACTTTCTAATTTGGCGCTTAGAAAATAAGTTATGTCAGTAAAACCGTAGGTAATTAATATATTACTATATTAGTGTGTCTATAGCTGGTTTAAGTTTGCATAGCAATACAGTAATGGCTACTTATATACATGTAAAAATTAAATACATATAAGTGGCCTGAAATGGGCTACGTGCGCGTTCGCGTGTAGTGTGTTGTAGGTACGTGTTAAACGATGCAACTTGGAACAGCGTGCCTACGGATTGATTTCTGTTCGCCGTCCGTCTTTACTCGACATACCAACATAACCCGCACTCGTTTCCACGTCAAGATAACGTTATAGGTATACCTACCTACGCTTAAACATATATGTAATGCCTTTTACATATACTACATGCATACACGATTTCAGCGCAGCAAACGTAGGAACAAACATAATACGGCAGCGAACTATTGCATCTGACGAACATAAGGAATAACCATCCCCTAAACTAGATATCGACAAAAAATACTTGCGTAGCGAGCGACTAGCAAAGCACCGGCATTGTACTGAACATGAAAACGCATTACCCGTACCTATTGAAGTAATTGCGCCTTCGCGATTAAAATTGGCAGCAATTGTTGTATGTAGTCTTGATAATACTCGCGGATCATCGGCCACCACCGATAATTTGTAACCTAGTCCTCTTTGACGACTTCGCTAGTTTATATGGTTTTTACGTGTTTTTTGTGTATTTTTTCCGTTTATACTCCTGCTCATACCTGGGCGTGGGGGGTTTGGGGGTATGCACTCCCCCAGAAACCAAAATAACCTTCCCCCAGAATTCAATTTTTGAGAATTTTTTCGACTTTTTTTCCGCAATTTTATGATGCCAATGAATAGTGCTCGATTAGAAACGTTGAAAAATTGTGTTTTTCCGCCATATACCACCATTTTTAAGGCCGTTTTTGACCTTTGAACAAATTTTGCACTACCAGAACTTTGGTGCCGCCCACCTAAGCTCCTGCTTACTTACTTCTTCACGTTTCACATAGACTCTCGCACCTCGTAAAACCTGTAATTTCTTATAATATAATTTTTAGGTGCATCTGTGATATTTTTCGCGTCTTTTTGGTTCGTTCATACGAAGAGCATGCGGCACTTCTACCTCTTTCTTCCCTTTTCCAATTTATTCACGTATTTATTATTATTTTATTTTCTCTTGTTTTTCATCTTTTCTACCTAAAATATCCTTTTCGTCCCTTTTTTCGTTTTTTTCTGTCGTATTGATGACTTCCTATTATTATTGCAGACCCCGATTAGCAATTAGCGTCGAACTTTTATTAATTCTGCGAACATTCTGATAGCATGCCGTTGGAGTATGTAAAAAGTCAGCGAGGAAACGCGCTGCTGAAGCTGCGTGGTCATCTGTTCATGCGTGAAAAGCGCGGCGCCGACGGGAGAACGATTTGGAAGTGCACGCATTATCGAAAAACGAAATGCCTGGGCCGGGTTCACACGATGGACGACGAAGTTTTGAATTACGACCACGAAGCTCATAATCACGCCGCAGACTGTGGAAAAGTTTTGGTTCGCGAAGTTGTCGAAACGATAAGGGATCGAGCCGCCGTCACGAATGAACAACGATCGACGCATCAAATAATTGCCGACGCTACGACAGGATTGTCGACCGCAGTCAGCGCCCAAATGCCGAACGTATCAAGTCTCAAGCGCATGATACATCGCGTCCGTCAGCACGAAACTTATCCCACTTCACCGGAAATTCCTTTCGATAGCGCCCACGTACCCTCAGAATACAAACTTACTTATGGCGGCATACAGTTTCTTCTGTACCACGGTGCTATTGCAGGAGATCGTCCAGGGATTATATTTGGAACTGGCCCCAATTTGGACTTATTGGCTCAGTCGGACGCATGGTATATAAGCGGATCGTTCGAAAACGTACCTGCGCCGTTCGCTCGACTTTACACTATACACGCCAAACGAACTGATGCAGTAATTCCTTTGATATATGCCGCATTACCTAACGATTCAGTGGAAACTTACTCGCACGTCTTGGAATTGCTATGTAACATGGGCAACCAGTTGCGCCCGAGCACGATTTTTACTGATTACGAGCAGAACAACATTAGCGCCTGCCAAAAAATCTTCCCCAACGCCACCCTACAAGGTTGCTTTTTTCATCTCGGTCAGCGCGTTTACAGACGAGTACAAGGCAAAGGTTTGCGGAACCAATACGAAAGTGACGCCGATTTCGCTCTGATTGTTCGGATGATTCCAGCGTTAGCGTTCGTGCCCGTCGATCATGTAGTCGAAACATTCGAGCTACTTATCGATGAAATCGACGATACGTCGCAAATGCAGATAATCTCGGACTATTTCGAGGACAATTGGATCGGACGTCCAACGCATCGAAACGAACGCCGTTCGCCGAAATTCGCTCTTCAATATTGGAATTGCTACAGTTCAGTCATCAACGGCGAGATGAGCACTTCGCATTACATTGAACTTTGGAATCGCAGATTCTCGCAAAAACTCGAAGCCTGCCGTTCATCAGTCTGGAACTTTTTTGAGGTAATGAAGCAAGAGCAGAAATTAAACGAAACGAAAATTAGCAAGCTAATCATGGGACAGAGCGATAATGCAGTGAATAAAAAGCACGATTTGACGACTCGCATCTTTTCGATTGTTTCGGCTTACGATGTTTACGACAACGCAATGGAATATTTACGTGATTTAGCGTGTACTTTTGGATTCTAAGGAAATGGTATTATTGTTAACATATATGCTTTGCTTTTCAATAACGATTTGAATATACTCATCATACTGCATTTATAAAACATAAGGTGCAGTCCTTAAGTAAGTGACATATAGTTAAGAAGAAATTAGTGAACCAATTTAATGCTTTTTGCAGCTTGTTTTAATGATTAGGAGATAAGATACTGTAACAGTCATTAGTTCACGTGAATAATATAATGACTAGAATAGAAAATATGAAAAAAATGTTTTAGAATACTACAAACGAATATACGAAGTGACAAAGATAATTACGCTCCATTTTCTGGCATGACTTACTCAAAGTATAATGACTGTTCAAAAAATAAATTATTTCCGCCGTAAATAGGCATGCAAGCCTGATTTTTCGATTGAGAATAGAGAAAACTAATAGGTAATACGTTTGATTAAAATCGCTTGATGCGCAGGGCGAAAATACATGTTTAATCGCGAAGATCAGAAGTGCTCAACGTTGACGCTCAAATGATTTTTAGCCGTAAATTTACATTTATTTCACACTGATTTAGCTATCGTTAAGCAATTGTTTGAGGGACAAACACGCAGAGTATGCGAATTCTGGGAGGGGGAACGAAACCCAGACCATTTCCGCAATTTCGCCACCACCCCATTTTCCCATACATGTTGATTGTTGACCATAGGTGGGCAGCACCAAAACTCTGGGGGAAAGGGGGTGAAAAAATTTTCAAAGGTCAAAAAATGGTCTTAAAAGTAGTCGTATGGCGAAAAAACACCATTTTTCGACGTTTCTCATCGAGCACTATCCAATGGCATCAAAAAATCGCTAGAAAAGAAAAAAAATTTCAAAATTTGAATTCTGGGGCGTATTTTGATTTCTGGGGGTATTTCAACATCTGGGGGGTGCATACCCCCCACGCCCATGTGTGTTGTTGACTCGGTTTTTTGAGTCCTGGCTCCTATTGTTGAATCAACGAAGTTCAATCTGTGATTAACAGAGAAGTACAGATACCCCTCTTTAGATACACTTTCATAAGCAGCTCAGTGATCCGAAAACGCGGTATGGGAAAAATGCGGTGGTGAAAAAATTGCGGAAAAAGTCCCGAAGCCGAAAATTATTCCAAGGTGCTTTTTTGGGCTTAAAAACGTTAATTATACTTAAAAACACCATTTTCTTGACGTTTCAGACGATGATCGTTCTTTCTAGAACATAAAAACATTAAACAAATTCCGAGAAATTGAAAAGAAATCGAGTAAATTGAACAAAATATAGTCAAAAAATGAGTACCTTTATTGCGGGAAGCGCCGAAAGTTTGAAGTTTTCTAGCCAAAAGATCGCTAAAAACAACACATTTCCTACGACTCTTCTTAAAATCCAAAATTCTAGGGGAGCGGTGAAAACATTTATGGGGGGGGGTTTAAATCATAGATGGGCAGCACCGAAATCGGGGGTGGGGGGGGGTGCAAGATTTTTCAAAGGTCAAAAATGGTCTTAAAAATGGTGGTATGGCAGAAAAACACAATTTTTCAACGTTTCTCATCAAGCACTATCCATTAGCATCAAAAAATTGCGAGGAAAACAAAAAAAGTCTTTCAAAAATTGAATTCTTGGAACGGGGTATTGGGCCTTCTGGAGTGTGTATAACCCCACGCCCACGTAGAGCTGCACACTTTGCAAATTTTACAACCCGGGTACCCGGCTATTTCATTACCCGGGTACCCGGGTAATTCGGGTACCCGGGTAGGACCTTAGATAAAAGAGAATGCAGTGAACATCGTTTATTTACGGTTGACAGTGAGGTCTAGGGCAAAGTGGTATTTAAGCAGTAAAATTATTGAAAAAATTAATGCAAGATTAAATAGAATATAGGCTTTAATCTGAAGAATTCGTATGCATTTAATGAAATTTAAGTCATTTTCATAATTCAAAGCAAAAATTGTGAAGCAGGTTTTGTATCTTCATAGCGTCATTAAAACATTTGAAGTAGGAAAACACACTGACGAAAAGCAATTTTGAAATCAACCGGAAATGAAAATTTATTCAAAAACAAGTCTAAGTCTATCTGGAGCTGACCGCAGAGACGTAATCAGAATTTTGGTTCGGGGGGCATAAACGTCTTCATGTAGAATTTACGGCCTTTCTATTGACAAACAGTTCGGAATTCATAAGTGGCGCAAAGTGCTAAGAAATTTAGTCATTTGTTCCACCCTTAACAGTTTGTAGCTCTGTGAATACTAATAATCTGAGAGAGCAGAAAATTACCAAATTTGTACAAAACAGTTTTGACAATTCAAGCTTCTAACAAGAAAACTGCGAATTACTAACTTTGACTGAAGATATTTTGAGTGATTCAGGCTTTTAAAAGCAATGCTGGAGCTTTACAAAAAGAAAGAACAGTAACTGGCGGCGCTATGCGCCGGAAAATTTTGACGTTTTTGCACAGTAAACTCAATTTATACCGCTTAAATCATACAAAACAGACAAATTAATGCCGGCGCGAAACGCCGGAAATTTTTAGAAATTCTTAACCCTTTTACCTGGCTTGTTCTCCCTAAAATCTCGTTGCACATGTACAACGAGATTTTATGGCTGCGGGACGTCTGAGGTGGCGAGCGGGATCCGGGGCAGAGTCCCGGAAAATTTTGTAAAAAACATTCTAATGTTAAATAGTAACGTTAAAATTTTCGCAAAATCGGCCAAATCTCGGTTCGAAAGCAAGCCCAAAAACACTTAAAATTGATGAACTCCTAAATTGCACAAACTGATCTGAAATGCGCTTTTCGACCTCTGCTGGGTACATAGCGCAGCAACGGGTCGCTGCCAATAAGATACAGAAAGATGTATCCATGAAAATTTTGTTCTAACTGTTTTCAGGCCCATTTGTAGCCTTCTAATTAACAAAATGCAGTTCATAGAACAAGAAATACGCAAAAACATAAGAAAATTTGGCCATTCCTTCCAATTAAAATAGGATTATGTGTCCTATGTAAAGAAAGATGAACGAAACAAAGAATAGACAAACTGTTACACGAAAGACAAACAAAGCAGAGAATAGTCAAACTCGTTCACAATCATTTTCGCACTTTTACTATCATGCACAACAAGCATGCGCAGTTTTATTCAACGAACAAATAGTGCATTAAATTACTAAAGTGATGTGAAGTGCTGGATTATTTTAGCTGATTAAAGCTTTTAAATTTGTTGGATCTATATAGCAATAAATAATAATGACTCGGCGCGGAAAATTTTGAAGTTTTTGCCTTTTTGAACTTAGTTTTCTGGACATACATTATTGCAACAAAAAAATCAACAATATTTTTGAAAAATTTCGGGGGCAGGTACTCCCAATGCCCCCTGGCTACGCCTATGGCTGACTGCATTTGGAACATCGATAGGCTTTGAACCAGGTCTATCTAAAACAGTTGCGCGCACGATGTGAATAAAAGTTGCAGTTTAAATTTATATAATAGTCACAGAAGTGAATGAATTATAAAAAAGCGTCACTAACAGATAATTTCTTGTTTAAATTTGTTCACAATGAAGAATAAGAAGAATTCGGCACAAATAAAATAATGTAACTAAAGAGCTGAATAATGGAATATGCCTAGACCGTATGCGCGATATAGTGTGATAATAGGAAATATTAACAGACTCGCTTATTTAACATTTTACGGTTGATTATATCAAATCACATGTACATTGTGATTCAGTCGCACTTTAGAAGTAATATGCTTCTAGGTTTCTAATTCAATTCTTAGCACATATTGCATAACTGCAGTGCTAATTTTCCATTTTATATTAGGGGATTCGGGTACCCGGGTATACCCGGGTAGTAAAATCATTTTCTACCCGGGTACCCGTTCGGGTACCCGCGTGCAGCTCTACGCCCACGTGTGGTTGAAATACTTTGCGGAAGGGAGACAAACCTATTTTGCTATGTAAGAGATGTACCTGGCCCCGGTACAGTGGCCTATGAAAAACAAAAACAATAATTAAATTATGACAAATATTTTTTAATCGAACCTAGGTGGGTACTACAATATTTATCTATTCAACAAAATCATGCTAAATTTTGTTAAAAAAGAGCTTATACTGATGTCATCGTTTAGGCTACCTAATGACTGGCGCTTGAATGATAATTAAAATAGGTTGAATTTCTTTACAAATTTTAGTGTTACTCTAACGCTACTTATTGCAAAAAATAAGTGGTACGCTTAATATTGTTAGGGAAAACCATGTAAAATGCTAACGGCGCTTTTATCTATAGTTTATTATTTTTAACCTAGTGCATAGAATTCGCTTACCAAGCCGATTTCCTTATTACTGTAGTAGCTACCCGATTTCTTCATCACTCGACCGACGACCCATAAACAAAAATTCGCTACCTACTCCGCCGCGCAAGGGAAAAAGCGAGTGCTACAGTAGTAAGGAAATTAGTTTCTCGAGCGAATCCATGCACTAGGTCAAAAAACAGACTATGTCTTAGTTTTAACTTTCAACCCGTCTTTGATTGGTCGCTCGATATTGCACATTAGGGTAGATGACTAGCTTTTCTACCGCATAAATAATTTATAATTCCATCTAACTCTTGCTTAATTTTTGATTAATTTTAGGCGTTTTGCGCCGAATGATAAAAACTGAAAAAATCTTTATTTTGAAGTCTTCTACTAATGTTATATGACCCTATTTGAAGTATTGCTTTGATATTATTTAATCCTCACAAACAATACACCTTTCCATTTCTAATTATTCATTTTTCATTATATTTTCTATTCTGTATTTAATCGTGTTCATTTTTGTATTTTTATTCATTACAGGATAAGGTAATTGTGTACTATGTAGTTATACTGAGAGGCTTATATACAGCCGCCCATAACATGATATAAGAATACTTATATAAATAGGTAGGTATATACATGCAGGACCGTATCCAGGATCCGGCCAAGGGGGGGGAGCTCAACATAAATTGGTCTGTATCTCGGAAAATTCTATGAGGATAGCTCGCAAAAACCACATTTTTCGACGTTTTTTAGACATGCTCTATCCATTAAGATCATAAAATTTAAACTTTTTTTGAAAAAAAATTTTTTTCTCAAAGGGCTATAAAAAGTTTAATTTTTTGGCCAAAATCGTGAAAAATACTTCCACATCCGGCGCAGAGCGCCGAAAATTTCAAGATTTCATGACAAAGACATTCGATTTTTCCATTTTTCCATGCATTATCTTACCTTTCAAAATTTTTTTTGGCCAAGGGATGGGGAGCGGCCCCTCCACCTTCCTGAAATATGGCCCTGGGTACTTGTATTATTCAGGCCCCGGAAAAAGGCTGCCCGGACACATATCTAAATCTTATTTACCTGACAAGATAAATACTTTGCGATTATTGAAGCACCGTCCATTATCTAAATACATAAATGTGCAAAAATATAGAAAGAACACAAAATAATGCAATGCGGGCGTCCCATTTAAAGATTTGAGATGAAAAAGAGCAAGGTACGTTTCCAGATTAGAATAGCAGATGAGTTTTCTAATTTCAATTAGAGGATGTGAAGAGTTTTAAGACAGGCTAAGCTCTGAAAATTTAACACCAGAAAAATTTAGCTAAACACGCTTAAAACAGCACAGCACACTTTTTACGGTTTTTTTTTGAAAAACCGACAGGTCTGGGTAGTCCTTCTTCATCATACTTGAGCAGCAACAAAATTTTGTAAGAGTCCGATGCAGGCCCCTATCCAGGATTTTATTTCGGGGGGGGGTCGAAAATGTTTGAGGCCAGATATCTCGAGAACTGTTAGGAGATAGGCGAAAAGGCAGTTTTGAGCGTATCTCGGCGAGCTCTATACGATGGTGAGGAGAGATTTCAAAAAAGTTTAAAAATTTTTCACTCTATTTCATATTGATATACAGCAAATTTATTATTTAAGCTGATTCTTCATCACTTAATCGACGAATTATTTCTTATCTCTTGCCTTTGCACTTAATCATTGTGCTGTACAGAGAAAAACAATACAGATATAATGAATAACTCGGCGCTAAGCGCCGAAAAAATGACATATTCTGCATGTCAAGTTCAAATTTGAGCGGTTTTGAGCGGGCTAAAAGACAAAAAACATATATAAACAACGAATACGGCGCTAAGCGCCGGAAAAATTTCATGTTTCCCATGTCATAACTCAAATTTGAATTGTTTTGAGTGAGCTAGAAGGCAAAAACTATAGCTGAACAATGAATCCGGCGCACAGCGCTGGAAAAAAATTGACATGCTCTCTATGTCTAAGTGAAATTTTGACGATTTTTAGCGGTTTAGAAGACAAAACTATACATAAACAATAAATCCGGCGCGAAGCGCCGGAAAATTTTGAGTTTACTAGCTCAAAAGTACGCTAAAAACCTGTTTTGGTGGTGTTTCAGATGCACTTCTGCCAATTTTTCATTTTTCCCTTTGGGGGACCCTTGGGGAAAACAAAATTTTTTCCCCATTTCGGGGTGGGGGGCAGGCCCCCCCTCGCCCCCCTAAATACGGGCCTGGTCCGATGCATAGGTGGGCGGCACCAAAGCTCTCGGGGAGTGTAAGATTTTTTCAAAGGTCAAAAAATGGCCTTAAAAATGGTGGTATGGCGTAAAAAACGCCATTTTTCAACGTTTCTTACCGAGATCTATCCATTGGCATCAAAAAATTGTGAAAAAAACTGAAGAAAGTTTTAAAAATTGAATTCTGGGGGGTATTTAGGTTTCTAAAGGGTGCATACCCCAAAACACCCACGCCCAGGTATGGTCCGATGGGGTCAAATCGCCCGAAATAGCACTAAAAATTCAATTCTGGGATCTATAGTTTTTGGGGTTCTTTTAGGTTCTCAAGGGGGAGTCTCAGAGACATCCTCCATGTCCGTACGTGGTCCTCACCACTTTATCTCGAATTCTAACTTCTTAAATCGAAGTTGGTCATTTCATTCTGCCCTTTACATTGAGCTTCTATATGTGCTTGGGTCGGAAACAAGTTTAAAGGAGCTTCCGTAATAACAGGTCTTGTAGGAACTGAACGCACTACTACGCAGGCACATAGCTGTGAGGGGCAGACCAATTCCTCCAAAAAATCTGGAAATTCAAATCTTTTACAAGATTTCTTAAACAAAAAAATCAGAAACCCTTAAGTTAAAGACCGCCAAAACAGATTATCAGAGAACTTTTGTGATTTCATATAAATGCGTGTCTTCCAAATAGCCCGAGTCTGAGTAAGGGATATTGAATAGGTACCTATGTATTTCCTGGTGTCGAACGAATCATTTTCTTAACTACCTACTGTTTTCCTTCGAAATGCACCGCGAAAGCAGGCAAAGTATAAAAATCGTTCAAAGGATGAAATGTTGAAAAATCAGTCACGTACATACCTAGCTAAAATTAAAATGAGCAGTGAAAAATAAAAAAGCCCATATGCGCAAGCCTGGTCAAATAAAATAACGTCAAACTATAATAAAAATAATCATCCATTATAGCGTCATAAATCTGAAAATCTGAGGGAGCAAATGCGCGCCAGAAGTTTCGGAACTATTTAATTAGGCATGGCCCGTACGTGTTCTACTGACCCCCGCAAAATGGCTGGTGACCACACCTGGGCGTGGGGAGGGTTTGGGGGTATGCACCCCCAGAAACCAAAATACCCCCCAGAATTAATTTTTTTTGGTTTTTTTTTCCGCAATTTTTTGATGCCAATGGATAGTGCTCGATGAGAAACATTGAAAAATAGTGTTTTTTCACCGTAATACCATTTTTAGGGCCATTTTTTGACCTTTGAAACAATCTTGCACCCCCAGAGCTTTGGTGCTGCCCAAGTATGCTGGTGACTATACATGGGCAGCAACAAAATTCTGGGGGTGTCCGATGGGGCGAAATTGACAAAAGTAGTACCAAAAATTACATTTCGGGGCCTATTGATTTGAAGGAGTCCGCGGGATTCGGAGGAAGTCCAGCAGATTCCCCACATGCCCATGTGTGCTAGCGTCCCCCCTAGAATTCTCGATTGTTTGAAAAATTATAGAAAGTAGGTATGCTTTGTAAGCGCAACTGTTGGCTCAAAAGTGTAAAATATACGTACTCATTTTATGACTAGGTGTATTTGATTCAATTTATTCGATTTTTCCGTTTTTATGTCCAAGAAAGATCGAGCGTTGCATGAAACTTCGAAAACAGTGTATTTTTTAATTCGAAAGACACCATTTAAAAGATTTTTTCGGAGCTGACAATCAGTACCTCATGCTACATATACCCACATGAATGGTACGACCTTGCTTTTTCAGTGTTTTCGATCAAGCCCTGTCTACTGAGCCTATTTAACTTGTAATGAACTTTCTACCGAAAAAACCGGTGTACCTACATCTCAGATGCATGCGGTCGTGTTATCAGGTTTATATGTGCGACTTTCCAGAATGCAGGCGCCACGAGTATACACAGACAGCGACCAAATTCTGGATGGAGGTCCGATGGGTAAAATGATCAGGGTTCATCAGCTCTCAAATCGTAGACCCGACTTTGCCTGAAGAACTGCATTAAGAATCCGCAGTCCAATGGAAGCACTGCCGTGGCGTAGGAATAAAGAAACAAACACATGTGCAACAATTTTATTTGCAAAAAAGCAAACAGAAAATTAATACAATAACAAGATACTCGTATGCCCACTTTGAACAACGCCTGATAAAGGATAAACGGATATGCGCAAAACGTAGGTACATATGTACATAGGTTCATACATCAACTATTGATATACATGGCAACAATAGAAATACGATCAGACATAATTGGGTATGGTTGATTTAGAAGCACAGATCACCGCAGAATTAATTAGGAACCCGGATATTCATTTAAATTTTTCAATGTTCGCAGTTTCTCGATACCACTGGATATACCTAGTCTGTTTTTTACCTAGTGCATGGATCCGGTCGGTAAACTGATATTCTTACTACTGTAGCACTCCATTTTTTCCTAACGCGACGGAGTCGGTAACGAATTTGTTCATAGATATGGCGGGTCAAGCGATGAAGAAATCGCGCGTTACAGTAATAAGGAATTTGATATGCCGAGCGAATTAGTGCACTAGCTTTAAGAAATAAATTATAAAGGAAACGCCGACAATGATATTTTGTCAATATCACCAGTTTCTATGCTTTTTCGACCTCCGAAAATTTCCGGACTTTTTAAAATTTTGACTTTGCTCAAACAAGGTTGTAATTTTATTTTTACACTTGCAGGAACAGTAAACATGAAATGGGATAATGCGAACATTTTGTCTCAACAAACTAAGACCGTTAACTTCGTATCAATCGTTTGATTGATTCATTATATTCCTTGATTAAAATAGAAAATTTAAGCCAACTCGATTCAATTAATACATGGAGCGGAAATCTGTGAAGTTGCTTTGGTACACAAAAAATAACCATTTCGTCGATTGTTAGTCATCTAGCACCTCATTATCATTTAAATTATTGTTTCCAGCATACGGATAATTAATAGACAATTAATGTCCAGAGTAGCGTGATAAACGTTAACGTTTTTCGAATAACGTTAATTTTTGAAATGCGTTTTCAATAACACGGTCTTTTTTAAACTTTTTATTTAGATATTCTAGTACATAATTATGTTCTAAAAGCTAAGCAAGTCAAAACCTACTAGCATTACAATTGAGATTAAAAACTGAAATTAAAGCTAGTTATTTGAAAATTTTTTTGGCAGGAAGAGTAAAAACTTCCGTCCATTCTGAAAAGCGAAGTTTCAAGAGATAAGTTGGAGTTAACGTAATTCACTAAACGTAATCCACGCTAGTCCAGAGCAAATCTCACTAATGTTCAGTTTTTCGTTATAATTTATTAAACCGAAAAACAGGCAACACCCTGCAGCTTACCTATAAATTGTCGTAAAAAACGTGGGTCAGACTAAGCAGAAATTATATCTGGCGCGAAGCGTCGGAAATTTCTAGCATTTTTCATTTTTAACTAAATTTTCACCTTTCTGAAGTAATACAGAAATTTTCGGCGCTTTTATACTTCTGAGCTCAATTTAGCACGTTTCTGAAAATAAAAAAAGGAGAAAATTTCATCTGGCGAAAAACTTTACCTGAAAGAAATGAAATAGGTATTCATTAACTATTTTGATTTAACTGCGCCGAAAATTGGAGTACTTTTCAGCTGGGAACGTCAAAAACATAATAGTCCAAACGTTGAATTTAAAAATATTTCAGAGGCAATTCCCGCTTTAACCTCCTGGGCCGCCCGAGTACGTGAATGCAATAGCAAACTGAAAACAATAAAACAGATTCTTACACAATACGTTACTTTACACTCGGGAATACTGCTTCACAAAAGACTCTTCAACAACGCGCGTGTTACATGAATAAAATGCGAAATCAATCTGATATTTAAGAATCAAAACATAACGCGGATTTCTCTGACATCGTAAATTTTTTGTGAGAATCACTAGAAATGCTATATCTTTAATAAAATAACATAAGTCTTTCCTCGAGCAACTTAAAGTCCAACGAAACGGAAGTACCCTACTTTTCCATCATCTATCCAGTTCTTTTGTTTTACAATAATTTTCTTCTTCATGTAAAAAGGAACAATTCGGCCAGCGACTGATGATATTCACGCAGGACATAAGTGAATGTATAATGCCTTCAAGTGATGAGTTGAATTTTTCGGCTGAGCTAGATAAAATATCTGTGACCATTCATGGTCTTGAAGGGGTTTGGAGGGGGTTTCATCACTCCCAGAATGATTTTCACCCCCAGAATTCGCGATTTTTCAAAAGTTGCCGAAAATTTCCTAAACATTCGTAGAAAAGGTGCTTTTTTTAAGTGTTTTCGGCTATCTGTTTGTTCAAGGGTGCCAAATTATCAGCGCTTCGCGCCAAATACTCATGTTTTTGACTATATTCTGTTCAATTTATTTTATCCGATTCTTTTGTTTTTTTAAATTTTTTTTTGCGTTTTTTATGCTCTAGAAAGATAGAGCATCGTCAGAAACGCCAAAAAACGATGTTTTTGACGCGTACCCATTATTTTTTAGGTCCAAAAAATGCACTTTAAAATTTCACCTCCCCCAGAATTCCCATGCTGTGCACGTAAGGAGACTTAAATATTTAGGTATACTACGTCCAAAACAATTACACTAGGTTATATATTATACTTTTCTAATTTCGCAAAACACTGACTCGCATCTCGTATAAGGCAGTACGATTATATAAAATTTACGCAAGTCATTACTTCCGACAAACATAACACAAAGAAGCTGTACATCATTTGCGAATGGAAAATTATGTAAAAACGTAATTAAGGATACGGAATGCAAAAACGAAGAATCAGCATATCGGATGCTCTCATTATGTGCGCAGACCTATCACATGTACGCCGCCCAACCTACGTACATTTTGCTGAGAAGTTTGGGATCAGTGGCTTGCCTGATCAAGTGACTTATTTGGGCTTCCACGCTCAAAGATGAACCGTAAACGCCAGGTTTCAACGAAACACAACCGTTCAACCGTGAATCTATATTCTTTAAATACTGCTGCGCTTTGTCACTGACACATTCATCGGTAAAATCTCTGTTCGTATCTGGAAATAGTCAATTAGGGAACGATTGCTAGCATAAGGTACGGCATTACTTACGAAACATTATCATTTACTATAAAGACTGAAAAGAATAAAGTATTTTTGAATCGTAAATTATGAATTTTTTTAAAATTTTTCCTATGAACTTTTCGAGAATTATGTCTGGTGAGCAGCATACTCCCTGACCATTCTCGCAAATCACAGAAGTGTAAGTTCCGTTTCAAACGACCTTTTTGCGATCGCTTCAACAATGTTTGCAGGCTACAAAAATGTTTCCAACTTTACTGGTCTATATTTGACGTATGTATGTACTGATGAGAAAAGCTGATTGGTCCAGATTTGTTATCCTTGAAAAAAGACGAGATAGGTGCAAAATAATGATTCAGGTTGCACGAAACTTGATTGCGCAATATTGAAATCGCGCACTTGAAGTTATAAGATATAGGTATTGTAATTGCACCGAATTTTTTTGAATTTTCGCTACAAAATGTCTAAAAAAGCATTAAATTACTATACTTTTGCTCCAAAAATCTTTTACGAGCCTCAAAATCTTTGTCCCGTCCCGTATAAAAAAGAAAACCAAGTTCAGCACCGTGAGAAAGATGCAACTTTATTATGTTGAGACGGATTAGATCAAAGCACATATATCAAAATGAAGAGCAGAATGCACTAGTGAGACTATATGAACATGGTCTAGAGACTGCACCCGCTTCGATGTCCACAAAAAATCTTATCGTTTACCGCAGATTTGGTTTTATATGTAGCTTGTTTTACATAACTATAATCACATTAAATGGTAAAAGATTAATTTTCGCGCCACTTATTAAATGATAAGCTATGCTTTTCAGTCCCACTTTCTTACCATGAGAATGCACTTGATGCTGATTGGACGCGTTCGGCTGTTGTAATTGCATCAAAGCCTGCTGCTGCTGTTGTTGCAACTTTATTCGCTCATCATGCTTTCGCCATTCAACCAAAGGATCGTAGAGGAATGTCGCCAATACAGTGCTCAATGTTTGTTTCTCATTTCTCAGCACTCGCATCGTAGCTTCGCACGTTTTTCTGAACGACAACCGCCATACATGAACACGGTCAAAAATTCTGATGGGGTAAACCGAGTACCCATGGGTGGGGTAAGCGAAAACTTAATTTTGCTATTTAACGACAAATTCTAATACTTAATTCGTTGTATTTTAATCTATATGAATTTTTTGGTCAAGTTTACATGAAAAAAATAACAGTAAGGGCGATGAAATGACCTGAAACATCGAATTTATACGAAATAATGGAAGGAAAGTACCTCGAAGAACGGATTTGAACGTTATACTGCTCGAAAAATGAGTATTAGTACTCGTACTTGAAGTTACACTGTTAGACGTACAGTTTGATGCTTTTTCATGCATTTATGTACATAGCAATAGCTTTAATCCCAAAACGGACTGAGGGAGTATGCCTTTAAAAATTCTTTTAGGGGGAATGTCACATACCCCTAGTGTGCATGTGTGATAACGGTAACTATATTAAACAATTAATACGATGCAATGTACATACATATCGAATGAATACAACTATGATGAAATTCTAAAGAAAAGTACGTATACATAGTATGCAAAAACGTGCAATCGAAACAAACATTTGAAGAGGTTATGCAAAAAATATGCAAGAGAAAACCTTCGTTTTGAAAAATGTATTATAAATTTGGGTAAAACGAAGAAAATTCTGGTTTTTTTCTGGAGATAAAAAACGCGCTATGCGTGAATCGAAAGCAAAAATGTTCCTTGAAACCACTGCTTTCTGCGCTTAATAATTTTACAACATTTCGGTCACACGCACATACAAGGTACAGTACAGTATATCACATAGGTGCACAAGGATAAAATCTCATAACTCCAAACATTAAATTTTGCGTTCTCGATTTTTTGTTGTTTAAACGATCAAAATGGTCAAAACAGCCTATAGAACGTCTTTTCGTAGTGATTTTGCTCATTTAAAGCATTTTTAGTCCATTTAAACTGCAATATATCAGTTTTAACACTAAAAAATACATAAATTCATTAATTTTAGGCGCTTTTCTGGGTTAAAAAGTACATAAAAGTACTACTCCTGTGTTTCTGCTGCTGACCTCAAAAATGATGCAAAACACGTTCCGTCAGCTCAAAATCGCCGGACAGTACATATTTGGCTGACCCTTCAGCGGGGGTAATACCCCCCTTTGTGCATGCATGGTATATCAGATCCGTTTTTCTGAAAGGCCCTTCGTAGCCAAGAGGACCCATTGCATCGACGATGTTATGCGTTAATCTAAAGGGAACGAGCTCGGGAACATCCAGTTCTAAGCCCCTATCGAATAAGCAGTTGAAATCAACGTGCATTACGTGTCCAGCGCATGTGTCTAGCAAAATATTTTCGCCATGTCGATCGCCTAAACCTAAAAGCGGACAAAAAAATAAATACTACGGGCTTACATTGGAAGAATAAGGCACTTACCTGTGGGGAAGATAAGGGGAACTAGTCCCCGAATACTTTTAAAGTAAGGGTATTTTCTACAAGGGTTCTCAAAGGAAAAATTGAAAATTTTTGAAGCACATGCGAAAGACCTCCAGAATAAATTTTAGCACAGTATTTAACTAATAAGCCAGAATTTTCGGCTACCTCGTGCCGAATTTGCCGTTTATGCATAACTTTTGTCTTCCAAACAGCCCAAGCTTGAGTAAACATGACGAATATGTTAAAGTCTTCTGACGATCCGAGCAGAATTATTTCTTTCGTATTGCTTCTCTTTGCAATGCACTAGAATTGAGTAAAATAAGTTAAAGAGTTTTTCAGCAGGGTCGAGCTTGGATTATACTGTTGAGAAAGCATTTGCAAGGCCATTTTGAACGACATACTTTCTGAATATGATTAAAATGAACTTTTTAAATTTTTTCTTCTTCATTATGTAGAGCTCAGTGAGAAACGCCTGAAAACGTTAACATTTTTTTACATCTAAAAATTGTTGTTGTGATTTCCGACTTTGAAATTTCAGTCGCTCCAAACTACGTGCCTTACAAGAATGCGCTCTCAGATTGGCGCCCATTTAAACAACGGTGACGGAGTGATAAAAAAAATTTAAATGGAAAACTTTAACAAAACAAACCTAAAACAAATCCAACAACGCTCATAACGGCCAGGCTGCGGGTGAAATTAGTTCGAGCATGATACCACGAAGTGGGTTCAGCGAAACAACGGCGAAGCCAGACGCTCAAGACACTCGGATATCGCGGTAACAGCTGATCGGTGAATATTTTCAACTTTTCAGCATCCGGTTTCGTCTTTGCACAAAGTCTGACATAGAAAGCGTTTAAAAAATATAATAATGACAGCACTAATCTGTTTAGCAGATTCCTATGCTCAATACTTAGTTGAACGAATATTATAGTACCTTACAGTTTACACCACTGTTTTTTTTGTACGGGACAAAAATTTTGAGGCTCGTATAAAGATTTTTGGAGCCATCGTTGCACAATGTACAAAGACTTTTTGGAACAAAGTGATCGTAATTTCAACCTTTTTTTTGAGTATTTTTTTAAGCCAAATTTCAAAAAATTCGAATATCATAATTGCAATCTATTTAGCTCCAAGCGCGGGCGTTGTTGCATTGAATTCATAAGCGAATTGGTGTCTATTACGAAATTCAGTCAGCATATTTTGATCGCTGTTTTATTTCTGATTGCGTAACACAAGTTATTTTAGATTTCTGAGTCGAATTTTATGTTTAAATTCAGCCAAAAACTCATAAAAACTTCGGCGCTTTGCGCCGAACTAATATGATCGGCTGAATTTAGAACGAAGTGACACTTTTTGTGAAGCGTGCGGGTCGCCGATAAGAGACTATTAGTATGTTAAAATGTGTATATTTAGTATATCTATATATTATATGTACATACACAGGGGACAGCGCATTTACTATAAATAACCTGCAATACGAGTGCAAATTACGTTTCCATGCTCGAAAATGATCGTATGATTATAACTCATTTTAACCTGCACATTATATTATTATTCGGCCAAACATGCTAATTTAAAGGACCATATGTTAGCATTTCAATAAAAACATTGTGACACCTGCGTTTCTCGAACGACCCCAACTCTCAATACCATACTTTGCCCACCTGAGAATATAATAAACTTTCTCTGCTAATATTTTGAATTTTAGGAATGCTGTTAAATTAGTAAAATTGACCCGCCAAGGTAAAAAATGACATAATCACCATTTAATTTTTTTATCAATATGAAATAGACGGCAAGTTCATGTATCATTGACTTAATAATCTCTCAATTAATTACGTATTCGAATCAGCCAGCTCACTCTTTCAATTTGTCATTAGGCAGACCAGCCTGACTTTCTTTGTATATCGACAGCAAAACGGTACGAAGCGCTTGCAAACCGGGAACCCATTCCATGAGGCCGAAATCCTCGCTCAGTGGGACCACTGCGTACGTTCGAATCTTAAGCTGGCGCCGCCGGGTCTCCGGATAGCGCAACAAAAAAACGTTTACTAAGCTCGCGAACTCCATGACTCGTTTATCGATCCGCAGGTCGTCCTTCGGTTTACACAGCACCGAATACGACCTGCCGTCCGAACCTCGCATGCTCACTTTCTTTGGTCTTTGCAGTGTGGGAAATATCTAAAACGTTGCAGTATTTTTAGTTTTTTCTTCATATTTCCCTTTCTTCAACATACACAGAACCAGCCAGCCACCTGCAGAAAAGGGGCACTATGTCAGAGTGTCGAAAATTTTCTACGAAATTTAATGCTATATGGTCGATTCCTAATACACCACACATTCCCATAGGAAGGGGGAGGGGGGTATTACCCCGACCTCAGGGTCCGAGACTTGAATCACTGTCGGATGAGCTATCAAATATTTTCTGCATGATGTTTAGGTACAAAAGCAGCGAAGATGTTAAAATTTTTTCGGCGCTTCGCGCCAACTAATACATTTCTGTTTTGTTTACCCATAAGATACCTAGAATGAACTTAAAGTGATCTGAAAAGTCAAAATTTTCGATGAATTCTCATATTTTTTACTTACAAGAGTGACGAAACTAGTCAGAATGGGACAAAAAGTAGTTAAAATGCAGTTTTTCACATTAAAACATGCTACATATTATATAAAATAATTTAGCCATTTTTCATATTTGACCTGCAAAAAGGCTACACTCTAAATTTAGTGGTCCTAAATTTTAGGATTGCACCCTCCCTGGAGTTTCGACCTTGGGAAACTATGGTGATCACAATTATGACATCCAGTTTGATCGCAGACCAATAGTTGTCTAAAAGTTCGAATTTTATTTTGTTTGAATTTGTGATATTTTCACTTTTCCTTTTTTGAAGAAAGCTTCTTTTGAATTTGATTCTCATTCAGATCTAGGCTTAGGCTTAGTAATGTGCATTCATGTTGGTACTAGGCAGAAAATAAGCGAGCTAATGGGGTTGCAGCGAGCGGAGCGAGCTGCAATCTTACATTAGCTTAGGCTTATTTTGTGCTTTGTATCAATATAGATACGCAAATGGATGTCTTATTTATGATTAACGTACAAAAATTGAACATATATCCAGAAAACTGGAAAAAAGAAAGGACAAAATATTCGGAAAATAAATTAAAATTCGAATTTTTGAAAATTACTAGTCTGCGATTCAAATCGATGTCATATTCGTGATCAACGTATTACAATTGAGGCAGTCTGCGTATACAAGAGGGAATCAGGCTCTTTCACTGTTTCTAATAAAGAATGCAAGGTCGGTAATCTTTATATGTACGTATTTACATATATGTTATGACAGATTTATCGCGCGTTTTCTAAGCTTTTGGCAGCGGGTCTATGAAATTTTTGAAAAAAACAAAATCACGATTCTGGGGTAACGATATCTGACCCGAATAACGCGGATTTCAGTCCGACTGGAAAATGCTCGTTGGAACTTTAGAGTCTAGACTCTCAGAATGGAAAAATTATAAATCTTCCGGGGAAAAAGACGAAATGAAGGACAAACACGAATGAAAATAAAAAATTCTATGCAAAAGTGATCAAAATTGATCAGAACTATGGATTAATTGCAACAGTTTACCGTTATTTTAACATTTCGGTTTAATCATAGGGTCTGTCAAACTATTTGGCCCAAGCAATGTTTTTTCATGCGATTAGCATGAAAATTTATAGAGATTAAATTTGTCAAGATAGACGAATGGTCAACTTCGATGTGTTCTATCACTGATGTAAATTTTTATGTTTAAGACTTACTTCTATAAAGTTTTCAAAGCTTTCGATGTAAACGCATTGATTTGGAAAAGGATTAAAATTATCTGGTGCTTCGGCGCTGACTGGCACGGGCAAAGTGACATCCATAAGGGATTGTATAGGCAGCATTATGCGGCTGAAGGCACCTAAACGAGAAATTTATGAAGGTATCCACATCAGTTGCAATAATATAGGACAACAAGCCAAACGTTGACTAAAAGGATACCTACATATTTTCATAGGAAAGCTGGACGACTGAAGTTTATTTAATAATTCGGTTTGAATTTACGTTAACCCTTATTCTCTTTGTCTAAAGGAGTATCCTATAAGCGTAACCGGACAAAGACTTTAAATATATATTCATGCCCAAGCATCGCGACATTAACTTATGGGAAAACGTACTAACAACACATCATGGAAGATAAGAACATCGACATAAGTACATACATGCATATTATGCTTTACGTACGTACAACGTTGTCAATATGCAGGGCATCTTGAAAAGATAGCCCCTCAAAAATCGACTTCCAAGAATCATGGAAAAATACACAAATGCCGTGTTGTAGAGTATTCAATTCTGCGTCGGATATATATTTTTCCATAGCGCAATAAGTACCGGTTAATCTTTTATTGAGCAGAAACAAACAAGATCTCAGTATTTCGGATTTCACGACTACGTCGATTTTAAAATCCATATGGCCGCCTTCAGCTTAGTCCAACTGCCTCAAATACACAGTTAATGAACATAACAGATTTCCAGACTACTACGTATATCATATTCTAATTCATTTAACACCATACGCCAATTTTTCGATGCTGTTTCTGCAGAGTAGCGACCGGTTTCCGACTCCATGCGCACGAGCTTTTGTAACCGATTCGTCACAAGTTTGCTCAGATAGATCTTTTCCAGAACTACTTGTGGAAACCTCTTTTTGCTTGTGTCTTACTTTTTACTATCCGAAGCAGGATAGAATGCTCAACAAGATAGTGCTTACAGATTTTTTCTTTTGTACCCTGAAATCAATTTTTGGAGGGGGCTATCATTTCGTGACACCCTGTTCATAGGAGTCATACATGCACAGAGGGAAGGGTGAGAGAGGGTATAATTCCCCGCTGAAGGGATCAAAAGATAGGTGGTACTGACGAGCGATTTTAGCCAAAAATAGTACATTTCAAGCGATTTTGACGCGAATTATAAGCAATAACTCAATCTACTTTAGTAGAAATCACAGATTTTACCCCTCGCTGACCAACCTGACCTTGTGCATCTATGATAGGAGTCCTTCATATTAAAACTTCGATGAATAGTTGTCTGATCCCTATTCAGTCATCAAGCTCAAATATAACATTTTTTTAAAACCTCTAATCGATTAACTTTTTTTTGCGATTTTTATTCGTTTTTTAGTTCTTAATTAGAAGTCGCGAATAAGTCTATTCATAGTCTCTAAAAATAGGCAAAGCCAATATTGTCAGCAATCACAAGCACAATAAAGTCTCAATAAAATAATAAAATCAACTGCAGATAGGTTAAAGTAAAAAAAACCAGGATCGTAATTTCACACTAGATTTTCCGTAAAAAAATCAGCGTAATCGAGAAATTTCTAGACGAGAATTATATCGTCATAGAATGCCATTTTGGTTAAGTAAAAACAGGAAATACACTTCTCGCCACAAAATTTGAACACTTATATGTATATATGACAACCTTTAGGCATACCTCGGCGTGGGGGGTGGGGGGTTTGGGGGTATGCACCCCACGAGAAAACAAAATACCCCCTCCAGAAATCAAAATACCCCCTGGAATTCAATTTTTGAATTTTTTTTGTTTTTTTTTTCGCAATTTTTTGATGCCAATGGATAGTGCTTGATGAGAAACGTTGAAAAATGGTGTTTTTTCGCCATACCACCATCTTTAAGGCCATTTTTCGACCTTTAAAAAAAATCTTGCACCCCCCCCAAGAACTTTGGTGCCGCCCACCTATGCCTTAAGGGCTTGCTAAGGAATGTTCGGCCCATTTTTTACATTGGACGTCGTCGCATGTTTTAGCGTTGCCGTGTTAGAATATATGACGATGTTCTGAGCTATAAAATAGGCCTGGCAAACTTTAGAAAAACTTAATGATCGTTTAGTGCTTAAATTTCGTTGCGAGAACTGTGTATATTCGTTGAATACTTGTGTTTTCGAGTCATCGGTTAAGAATATTCCTTACAATTAAGTATGTACATATAAATTTAGGATCTTCGATGAAACACACACATGAAAATAAATCACATACACAAACATACGGCAAACACCAGAATGAAGAATATTAGTAATTTTGAGTTGACAGACAGTGTAATTGAATTTCAAACTGTAGGATTCATTATTATTGATCGTAAAGTTGATTAAATGCGATTTCAAAGCATTTTCGAAAAAAACAATGATTTGAAAAAGAATGATGAAGGATGAGAGAAAGTATAATAATCTGTTTAAATCTACAGCGAAAATTCGGCGAAAGAAATATACTGATAAGCGAGTTTTTTGCAATGGAGCGTTTATTTCCCATTTTCCGTGTCTGAAAAAACATTAAACTTAGGTGCTCTAGAAGCGAAATACGCAAGAAGCTTGGCTATACCGACCGTCGGTAAAAAGGCGAAATAATTCGGGAAACTTCTCCGACATGTTCATTGAAGTAGCACGGAAGGAAGCCTCTTTGTGGAAGCACAGAGTTTGCAATAAGTCACGCAACTTTTGTAAATCTTTGATCAGCGTTAGCACCGAAGATTGTTCTTTGCCAACGATTTTAAAAATTTCGTTGAAAATTTCGCGCCGTCTAGACACCGACGATCTAGACACAGGAATAGACATCCAGAGACACTGTTGCGGATATGCAAGGATCGTTCGGGCAATTATTTGCTAAACAAAAACGAAAAGTATAATAAATTTAAGTATGTGCGAAATAGGGCAAGTATTTTTTTAATTTAGGGACGTAACGATTTACTTCCAGCTATTTAACAAGTACATTTTGATTGCATATGTACATGTAATGCGGAAGAATAGAAGATCCCTCATCCAAAGTAGGTCGTCCCCCATCCCCACAAAGCCAGAAAATTTTTGACCCTCCCAATTTTTTAGAAAAAATCAAATTTTTTGGCCGTGTTTAGGCGTTTTTGCCATTTTTGACCAGAAAGTGGAGGTCATTAACCCCCCCCCCTAAAAATGACCAGGGACCCCCCCCGCCTAGAATTTCGAGCCCTTACATGTCTAATTGATTGAATTAAGTCAGGAATACATCCATAAGCAGGATCAAGTAGCACGATGAGAGCAAGCACCTTACAATAACCATGATTAATAAAAATAATAATGGTAATAAATATAATAATAATAATAATAATAATAATAATAATAATAATATTATTATTATTATTATTAAAGCCCCAATTTTATAAAAAATGTTATAAAGAAATTTCAAATAATTGATTAATTTTATGTTAATTTTGATTATTAATTAATTTCAACAATTTCTATATAGACACGAAGCAATCATTAATTGAGCAAACAAACATTGCAAAAAAGATTCCAAAGATTAAGCTGTAATTTTTGAGCAAAAATTTGCTTATTACGTCTTTTCCAGGCCCAAAATATTCAAATTTGTGCAAATCATCGACGACTATGAGTGTAGCGAGCAGGAATTAAATTTTTTATCTATCTCTTACTACGCAAATGACCTTCAATTTACTGCCAAAAAACAAGTAGAAACGGTAAAAAAGGCGTTTTTTAACCAAAAATATGGGTAAAAAAATTTTTGGCTCCAAGGAGATGAGGAGAAGACGACCAACTTTGGGTAAGAGATTCCCCATCCACCTTTTTCATGTTTGGCTATCACGTCAAAAGACAAGCTAAAATACAATGAATATCGCTGGAACGAAAATCTGACACGAAGTATCATAAAAAAATGAAAATGAAAACAGAATTCATTTATCATTGAGGCACATCAGCTTCGGGTCATATGCATGTATATAAGAGGTCATTAGTATAAAACGAGCTAAAGTTATAATTTTGCTACGTATACTTTGAGCACTTGCACAGTTTCGTGACATGGATGAGCAATACGAGAGGTCAGCTGCGAAAAGGAAGAGTAAAATTGATAAACTGGCAGTGATTGACCAAACGTTGCCATAAGGGCGTTGAAAGCTTTTAACTGATCCGCATTGGACGAAGAGCCGGGTCGACCTGCTGATTTTGATCTTAGACTGGGCGTGACTCCCGATTTCTCTGCATTTAGCTACAATGTAAAAATTCGTTTTAAATAAGCTGCGAACGAAAATGTATCTAGACCAAACATTTAACAGGTGGACGGGGGAAATCCCCCATTGAAAGTTGGCCGTCTCCCTGATGCCAGAAAATTTTTAGCCCCCCACTTTTTGGAAAAATTTGCATTTTGGCCATTTTTAGGCCAAAAGTCGGTCATTTACCCCCTCCCTGAAAATGGCCGGGGACCCCATCAGTGTTTTTTTTGTATTCGGCAAAGATTTTTCCCGATGTACAAAGAACAAAAACTTTTGTGGACCGTCTTTGTACATGAACAGAGATTTTTGGGAAGACAAAACCTGCAAAAAACGTTTAAAATTCGGAAAAATTTTGCGCCGAAATGAGTAATTCTGTGTTCTATATATCTTTATAATGTCAGAAATTGCATTTTGAAAGGAAAAATGTCTAATTTTTTAACGCTTCGCGCCCTGTTGAGACGACTATTAGTAATTTTTGCCCTCAGAAACCTATAAATTAGCTATAATACACTACCAAAGGTCGAATAACTGTTTTTGCCACACTGAAATCGCTATTGTACTATATTATAGAACCCAAAAATTTGTGTGTACAAAATGTACAAAGACTTTTAAGGACCATCTTTGTACATGTACAAACGGACCTTGTACAAAAGAAACACTGGACCCAATCCGAAATTTCAAGAAGTTTCATGTGTGATCTAGGTCATACGTACATGCACGATGATTCCGCTGAAGGATCAGACAGACAAGCACTATCCGACGATCTTAAGCTGACAGAAAATTTTCTGCATCATTTTTGAGGACAAAAGCAATAATAATTAGGAAATTTTTCAGGAGCTTGGCACCTAATTCATAGTTTAATGCACTGTTTACTCAGAGGGTGCCTAAAATTGAGTCGAAATGGTCTAAGAAATTAAAATCTGTCACCGAATTGATCAATTTCTATATTTTTAGTGTTAAAAGCGATATAATGCAGTCATTATGGTCTAAAACTGCTTAAAGGTGCAGTGTTACAACGCAAAAGCTTTGATATAAAGCTGTTTCAAAAATTTCCGTCATTTGACTAACAAAAAAGATGTGACCACTAAATTCGCTGGTCTGGAATCCTAGAATTTTACTCCCCCTTACCTACCCTGACCTTATGCATCTGTGATTTAGGCTAAAAGTAAGAATCAAGGAAAAATTAAGAACACCTACTTACTTAATACGCAGTCAGAAATAAACAGCTAAACGATTATGTAAAAGAATTATGCTTGCAACAGTTCTCAATGTACGAGTACACGTGGACAATAATCTAAACGGCTAAAGAGTACGCTTGCTAGCATATTAATAAAAAAAACATTTTTCTACGTGAAAATTGGTGCCATTTCAATTAACATACAATTTCTACAAATTTCGCCAAGTGCATTCATTAATAATTATTTAAACTATGCCGCAGCAATTTATTTCCCGCAAATCTTCATTTGATACTTTATGTGCTGCTTCATATCTCCGTCGTTT
Source organism: Mermis nigrescens (assembly GCA_036768485.1). Taxonomy (NCBI): domain Eukaryota; kingdom Metazoa; phylum Nematoda; class Enoplea; order Mermithida; family Mermithidae; genus Mermis; species Mermis nigrescens. The sequence continues at coordinate 1,891,992 of JAVLUZ010000511.1, read as the reverse complement.
TAGGGTGAAGCAAAAAACTAAGCATAAATATTGTATTGATACAGTAAGTACACAAGATATCTGTCTAACTGATGCATTATAAGACTACAGAGCACCTTAGAAGCAGCATCGAGCCAAAGAGTTAACATTCTAGGCATAGCATGATGCACAAACTTCGAGCCGTACTGTAATCCTGTCCCATAGCTCATGAGAATCTTCTGTCGTTGAGCGATCCATTCCTAAACTTCGAATGACTGTAAAACTGACTCACAAAATCTAAAAATTTCTAAATCGCGCAGTCATATCTAAATCTCGAATGAAATTTGTGCATCACCCTTTTTTACAATTTGGATGAGTTTTTCAAACCACAGATGGGCACAGGGTCAATACAGGATCAGGGTCAAGTGGCGGCTGAGAAATCCCGCAACCCCGCATGGAAAAAAGGTCATTTCAGTCCAAAAGCTCAATTATCCCCCTAGATCGATTATGCTCTGCATCTATGGTCCCGGACCAGGCCCGCATCCAGAAAGGCGGGGGGGGCCCGCCCCCCCCCAAAATGGGAAAATTTTTGTTTTTCCCAAGGGTCCTCCCCAAAGGAAAAATGAAAAATTAGCGAAGTTGTCTGAAACACCGCCAAAACAGGTTTTTAGCGTAATTTTTTGAGCTAGAAAACACAAAATTTTCGGCGCTTCGCGCCGGATTCATTGTTTATGTAAGGTTTTATCTTCAAACCGCTGAAAATCGCTCAAATTTGAGTTAGACATAGAAAGTATGCCATTTTTTCTAACGCTTTGCGCCGGATTCATTGTTTAGCTATATTTTTGCCTTCTAGCTCACTCAAAACAGCTCAAATTTGAGTTATGACATGGGAACAGGCCTGTATATAGGGGCGGGGGGCTCCGCCCTCCCCAAAATGGGGAAAAATTTTGTTTCTCCCAAGGGTCCCCCGAAGGGAAAAATGAAAATTGGCGAAGTGCGTCTGAACAGCACTCCAAACAGGTTTTTAGCGTACTTTTGGAGCATTACACTCAAAATTTTCCGGCGATTCGCGCCGGATTTATTGTTTACGATAGTTTTGCCTTTGAACTCCAAAAATCGCTCAATTAGAGTTAGACATGGAGAGCGATGTCAATTTTTTTCTAGCGCCGTGCGCCGGATTCATTGTTTAGTTATAGTTTTTGCTTTCTAGCTCACTCAAAACAGCTCAAATTTAGCATATGACATGGGAAACATGAAATTTTTTTGCGCTTCGCGCCTACCTAGTTGTTGATATATGTTTTTTGTCTTCTAGTCCGCTCAAAACCGCTCAGTTCTTGAGGTTGATATGCGCAGAGCATGTCACTTTTTTTTGCGCTTCGCGCCGAATTATTCTATTATCCGTCATGTTTTTCTCTAAAACACAATGATTAAGTACAAGGGCAAGTAGATAGAAATAATTCGCTGATTAGGTGATGAGAAATCAGCTAAATGATAAATTTGCTGTGTAATCTTTTAATTTTTTTGTTGAAATTTTTCTTCACCGTTGTATAGAGCTCGCCGAGATACGCTCAAGCACTGTCTTTATTTTCGCCTATCTCCTAATGGTTCTCGAGATATCTGGTCTCAAAAATTTTCGGCCCCCCCCCGAAATAAAATCCTGGATACGGGCCTGGTCCTGACCGACCCCAAAGGTTTCAGAGAAGTCATTTGACCCTAAAAAAACTAAGCTTGCCTATGTACGTATGTTTCATATAACAAACACACATGAACATGCACACAAGGAAAGGTGAAGGGCGGTATTAGTCCTACTGTGCTAAGGGTTCCAAAAGTCGAGTACTGTCGGACGATTTCAGCGAAAAGCCACTTATTGAGCGCTTTTTGCACTGAAATCCATTGATTTTTTCAAATTTTGTGCCAACTCAAAAGTAATCGAAATGTATCCTTTGCGATTGAAAAGTTTTTTGCAAGAAACAGCATATATATATACAGGGGCGCAACCAGGATTTTATTTCCGGGGAGGGGCAAATTTTTTAAGTCTTATACCTCGAGAACCGTTAGGAGATAAGCGAAAATAATGACATTTTTGAGCGTTTCTCGACGGAATCTATGTCATGGTGAAGAAAAATTTCAAAGAGAAAAATTTTCTTGCTTGACTTCAAACTTGGATATCAAAAATCTATCTTTCAACCTATCTGCACGACTAATTTCTCAATTTCAAAATAAAGCTTGACTCCAAAACATTTCGAAATACTTCTGTTTGCATTTAATATTGCGGTTTTGCGAAGAAAACTAATAAGGAAAAGTAATAAATCGGCGCCAAGCGCCGAAATTTTTTGACATATTCGCTATTTTACAGTCAAATATGGGCTTCTAAGCGTAGGTGGGCAGCAGCTGAATTCCGCGGAATCGCAAGATTTTTTAAAGGTCAAAATAATGGTGGTATAGCGAAAAAACACAATTTTTTAACGTTTCTCATCGAGCACTATCCATTGGCATCAAGAAATTGCGAAAAAAACAAAAAATTTCAAAATTTGAATTCTGAGGAGGTTAAATTTTGGTTTCTAGGGGGTATTCGGCCTTCTGGGGGGTATTCGGCCTTCTGGGGGGTGCATACCCCCCACGCTCACGAATGCTTCTACCAGGAACGCATTTTGACTGTCCTTTTAGTGGACTTCGAGAATCTTTAATTTTTCCCTCCGGGAGACCCTTCTGAAAAACAAAAATATTTTTTCATTTCGGAAGGGGGAGGGTGGCCTCCTCGTCCCCCGGCTGGTTACGCCCATTTACATATATGTAGTACAATTGTATCCCGAAATCCGGAATTTCACAACTAAGTGTCCATGTTAACCACGTGCATCTATAACGAAGCAAGTAACGTGAACGAACTAATCCGACTGGAAATGATTAAAAGTAACGTTGCACAGATTTTCTACTTGAACCCAATTTATGTATCTCTCATCTTTTCTTGAATGCAGTCCTGTTTCTTCTCGATGAGCCCAGAGACCTTGAATCTCATCTACAATCTTATTGCCTTGACTATAGGCACATGACATAGCTTATCAGATATTGAAGGGTCGGCCAAAAATAAGGGCATCTAACTTAATTTGATCTGATTTGAACGCATTCTCTGTTTGTTGATGTCAGCTTTACAACGGCTCTAATTATAGAGGTAAAAAGACCTGTGAATCCTCAAATGTGCATGGCTTGGTATGACCGCACGGAGAAACGAGGCATCAAAAGGTACACTGAAACCGAAATAAAATGAAACATTTTCTCAAAAGTGGCCGAAAGCTTCCATGAATTGAATGAATAAAAGAAGTGTTGTTGGTACAGCATTTGCTCCAAAGTTCGAGGCGACTGAAGTTTGACAAGACTATTTGACTTTTCTTATCAAATTGATTACGTCATATGGGTTAGATTCTCCAATCGGTCGTGCTATGGACGTGCGCAACAAAATATGCTACACAATAAAGCTGAAGTGCAAGTACTATAATTCAAATTTCTCAGTTCGTTTTAAGTAGAGTTTAGCACGTACATTATTAGCACCATGCCAATGAAAATTACATGGTGCAATTTCGAGCACGAAATAATAACTTTGTGACAATTTACAAGCAGTTGGCACTGGTTACCGTTGTTAAAAAAAATGAAAAACAGACAATTATATTATCATTTTGCCACGTGGCTCTGCTGTCAGATTCAATTAGCATACGGCAACCACTTATTGCTTCTGATACTTTTAATACTAAATTATTTCAGCTTTCTGAGTGCACTAACAATTAGAAAGATTGTGACTAAGCATTAATCTCTTGATTTATTCAAGTCTACTAGTTGTACCGATGTTGAAACAAACAAAATATTAGTCTGAAAAACATGTCCTTCACAAACACAGCTATATTAAAGTAAAACAAAGGTCACATATCATTGACACTGCACTACACGTATTACATAAACATAAAAACTAATGTGCAAATGTAAGGTATCCCGTATTAATGAAAAATTTCAATTGCCACTAGTGCTAATAAGGGTCGTTCAAGAAACCTTTGACTAAAGCGATGATGAGTTACGCACAGTCGGCTATAATTTACAATAAATTACAACTCCCCGGTTTGGGATGTACGATTGACGCTGTAAAAGACAGACTGAGCTCTTTCAATGATTTATTTTCGTACCAAAAAATTGGTCATTCTTGTTGATTACTATAAAGTTTAGTAAATAATATAAATTATAGTATTTGAAGCATTATAAAGTATTATTTATTATTAATTTTATGTTGAATAAAGTGTTTAAAGTTTTTTTAAAGGCATTAAAAAATGCTTAGTATAATGCATAAATATGTATATTGTGCATTAATATTATTCTGATGAAAAAGTGCAACTGACTTGGTTTTTAAAGTTCGCTCGTTTCGATTCGGCTAGGTCAAAGTGCATGGCCAAATAATAATGCGCATCTTCAAACTCGGGACACGCACTAAGTATTAATTTATACATGCGCGTTATCTCATTGAATTCGCATGAAGAACTCTCTCTGGCATAGTTAGCCATTCGTAATTGAGCCATAGGAATAGAAGGAAAATTATAGTAATCCTAAATTGCTACTTAAATTGATCAGGCAGTGTTAAACATGAATATTATTCAAATATTTAGTAGCTAGTATCTAATAATGATTTGTGATAGGATGATGCGCGTGAGTATGAACGAAAAGAAGGATGTAGGAATGCTTCTATGTATTGCAAATGTTAAACTCTAATCCTTGATTAGGAAAAGAATGCTAATCAATACGCACCCTTGTAACCTTATTAGAATGAAAAAATGCAGCTATTTTGCAAAAAAACGTAATCTGAACATTAAATCTGAAAATGCTGATCGAAACATGTAATCAAGACGCATGAAACATTGAAAATCATAGTGGATAATGACATATGTATAGGTACATGGCTTACAAGTAGAAGCAGCTTATTGTCTGATAGCCTCACGATAGCTCTACGGTTATAAATACTAGTGATAACCTTCAAAGAAGGAAAATGTCAGACTTATAGTAAAAACGACAGAAAATTTGGATTTTTAGTTCAGTTGGTTTTAAAAACAGTACGATTAACACATTATTCAATATCATTTCTAGCTTTGACATGCGTTAACGAATTTCTGGAATTCCTATTCTGTATTCAAAAAGCATTAGAAGTTGTACAAACTGACCTCTGGTCCTGTTAAAACGAAGTGCTTCCTGCTGATGCTGTCGATTTCTTTGATTCGTCATCAAGCAAAAATTCGCCGTAATATTCATTGATACCTCGTGATAGGCAATTTGTGGCAGCGTCTTGTTCATTCCTGTACAACGTTTTTAAAAAAGTTATTATAAAAGTTATTTCCGCGCAAAGAAGCCTAACTTGATTTATGTCGTTGCGTTCGAGAATTTAAGGCATCGATTTTAAAATCATTCTGTATTTCCACAATAGAAATTAGATATAAATTGCTAAACAGAAACAGAAGATGATAACATAAATGGGGAACATTAAATTAGAGAGTTAATTGAAAAAGTTCAGAGCTAAAAAAACATGGAGGTAATGATTGGATCGAGATAACTTTATGTTTGCCTAAGGCAAAAATGTTTATTTAGCTTTCTTCTGTTCTGACAGAAAATATAAGGAATTTGGAAGTAGTTCGAAATAAGACTGCAAGTCTGATAAAAAGCCGTTGATTACGAAGCATGGAACTTAAGTCCTTGTCCATATGCAGGTCCGAATTGCGGATTTCATTTATGAAGGCCGAAAATTTTGATTTTGTTGTTGTTTCTAGAACCTTTAGGAAAAACAGGCGAAAATAAAGGCAACTTGTCGCAACCTGTATGAGCTTATATACGATGGCAGAAATATTTCAAAATTTTTTTTAACTCTTTTCCAATATTGATCACTTTTGTTAAATTTAACGTTTAAGCTACCCGTAATAAACTGATTTATCAATATTATTCAATCGAAGAATAATTTCTCTATATTTCTCGTCTTTATTTAATCATTGTGTTTTACAGAGGAACGACAATACGCCCGAAAATTTCGACGCAGTTTAAATAAGTAGCTCATATTTCTCATGCAGATTTTGAAAGGACTACAAGAATGCAAAACATCAATTAGCAGAGTAATGAGAATAAATCCAAGTAATGAAGTACCGGAAAAAATTTCAAGGTTCAATGTAATAACTGAAATTTGAGCTCGTTTTTCAATCCGAACCAGGCACTAAAGCCACACCTGAGTGACAGAATTGGCGCATAGCGCCAAAAAAATTGATGAGAAATGCAGGCGCACCACATTTCTGGGCGAACTTCAGGCATATTTGAAGAGAAAATGATAATTGTACCATGCAAAACTTGTATGGTGTTTTCCGAAAATTCTTTATTTCCATTTAATGTTCATTCAAAATTCTTTACTTTTTTACAGTAATTTGGGTGATTCAGAACATTTATAAGATATCCGTTTGACTAGAAGAGGCACCTCTTCAAACTGGTTGCGGTCTCACAACTACTACGAGAAAATCCGACCCATAGTGCCCAAAATAAATTTTAAGTCCAAATAATGGAACGAATTTACAGCCTCACCGATGAAAGCCCTTACGCTGATTTTGATGAATTTTTGCTGTTTCGAATCGGCTTACTAGAAAACAGGCTCAATGTTTCAAGGAGATCATGCACGACAAAACCACGCTTAAAAACTTGTTGGCGCAAGCCTGTATTCGTTTAGCAAATGATTTTTCCGAAAATCGTGTCAAGATAATAATAGCTTCTTGAAGATCTTCTAGGCCTGTGCCATTGGGAACTCGACGCCAAGTGCCACATATCCTGTTTTTTGACAAGTTTTGTCCAATTCACTATGATTCTTTCGTCACGCCTGTATAAATCATTCAGCTGCAATTTTATGTTCTCATTAATAACGTCAAAACGCCACTGTTTTTGACACATATGTACCCAATCACTTTTAAACCAAACGAATTAATTTGAAAATTTCTTGCATTAACCTCTAAAGTTCCCATGCTTGCATGTATGGTAATTGTGCTAACAAACACATCTTTGCCGATCTGTCTCTAACTTATTCATTCTAATTTACGTTAAAGTTCGATTTTTAAGGAAACGAACAACAATGCGTAACTATGCAGTTTTACATGTACTATCAGTTTACTCGTACTGGTGAAAATTAGTTTTCTTGGAGTCTTCACATCAAGTGTCCGCTACAGGAAACTCTACACGTGAAAACCATCACTATGTACCGAAGCGAACGGTCACACTAGTACATACTTTTGCAAGCATCTTTAATTTAGACCTAAATTTTGTCTAATTTTGACATGCTTCGCGACGAGTGAAGCCTGAAAAACAATAGGATTAAAAAAGCACGTTTGCGCGAATAAAAATTCGTTGATGTGCATATGTAGATGTCGAAAAATTGTTCATCTTTACATTAAGCTTACCTAAACGACAATTTATGATATAAAAATATAAATATACGAAACAAAACCATAGTTCTTTCTAGCGATTTTGACATGTCCTAACAAATGAAAGAATGACATTTTAATAAAAACACATAAATCAATTAAATTGATCATTTTCCATATTTGCTGATGCCGCACATGTTCGATTGTGTCACTATTAAAATACACAAGATATAAATGTACTTGTTCATGCGAAAATAAAACAACGAGCTAGACAAATATAAAGGTGCGTCCACCACTCATCGTTATAAATAAAACAAGTTTAAGCTTCTTCTTCAAAAGCTTCTGGTAAAACCAAGAGTTTACCTTCATATGAAGTCATATGATTGATGAATCACCTAGTAATTAAAGGTGCAGCCTAAAAAGTAAATTGAACGAGGTTTTGACAATTGTCACGAACAGCGACACGCATAGATGTTGTAAATAGAGATAAATACGTTAATGCGCATACAAACAAGTATAAAAATTATTATGTACTAAGAAGATTATAAGAAATGATTCTCCTAAATTCTAATCGTACTCATATCAAGAACGTCGCCTGTTGCAAGCTGCTTGTATCGATTGTGAAAACGCGCTAGTATGTAGAAGAGCAATATCCATTAACCAAATCAGCAAAATGGACTATTACAACTTTGATTAAATCTGATTCAGGATCTTCTAAAGACTGAGAAAAGGTTCATGTACCAACTATACAAATTACGGCAAAGAGACAAAGAAGAAAGAAAAAATTCATTCAATCTACATCCTTTTTTATAGTTTTATGTTATAATGCGAAAGTCTACTTAAATAGCAGCTGCTAAATAATAAACAAAAGCTGACTAATTGCATAATTTGCAAGTGCCATTCCGCTTTGCAGCCAGCTTTTCTTTGCACTTTCCATCACTAAACCACCGTTTTTGTTATTGACTGATGCCAAGCTCAAAATTTTGCGCCTCATATCCAAAACATTGTTTAGCACATTCGCTGAAGCCAAATGAACACAATATCCTGTATGCATGTACCGCCGAAAGCAAAAACCGATTCATTAAAAGTAAGACAGCTTGTCCACTTGTAACTATAATAACACGTTCTTTAATAATAACTCCGCTTGTCTTTTAATATTTTTTAAATGAGTTTTGCCTGGTAGTTTGAGAATCCAATCGGAAACTGTTAGCGCTGTATGATGTGATTTAATCGATTTTGTTTATCAATGACGTAAACTGCAGAAGTTTTCGTTAACTTAGTTTTACATATTGTCTCACCTAACTATCCAAATTGTTGTTCCCATGACAATCCATCAAATTTTAAATATCGAGAACAGCCATTAGTATATTAGTTTCAGAATAGGTCATCGAGTGATTATTAGCTTGATGTTTGGTTACACACTTATAAAAAATGAAATTTTTACGAAATTCATTCTCTCCGCAATACAAAAACTTTTTCACTATCTTTTGTGCTGAAGTGATTTGAACACCAAGAAATGACAACCATTCTACAATAGTTCTAAGTAAACAAAACATTAGGTCACTCCGAAAACGATTACGCCATCGTTTGTTAAAAGCCTTTTATCAAGGGCAGTGCATTGATTCCGAATTTCACGTTTTTCGCTAGAAAAGCACCATTGAAATCACTGCAGTTTGTTACAACGAACAAGCAAAAATCGATCAAAATTTGCCTAAATAGTTTCACAAAATTTTCCAATTGCATCTAAAACATTGTAAAATATCACACACCACTAAACATAAGAAAGAATAATATTGAATAGTTAAGTGGGACATCCATTGCTAAATATGGGAGTTCGCATCGCAATTGTTTTTAAACAAAACTTTTCGAATGAAACATACAGCAATTACGACATTGAAAAATGAACTATAGACGCATCAATCATTATATGATAAATTTCAACAAATTAAATTTATAAGTCATCAGTTTGAATAATGCCAAAGTAGAAGTTAAGTCATTAGCTTTTGACAATAAAAGACAAGACAGTATATACGTAATTTAAGATTTCTATAATAATGCGCTATCTTTTACGATATACAGTATCCGTTAAAAGCGGCAGACACCTATGAAGAGGTTACAGAAAATTAGCGCAACATTGCAAGCTCAACACGAAAATTAAAATTCAACCGATTTTCGATAAATTGGAAGAAAATACTTCAACAAGCAGCTTCATTAAAACCTACTGTCATACCGAAATGTACGGACCTTTAATCGTGATACAAACAGATAAACGGCAAGGTTTTAATACCATTTTAAAATTCTACAAGGAAAATGATAGGCGCCCAGATGACAATGCCACAAGCGCAGGACCCAAATTTGGGGTCAAAATTTTAAAAGTCCAGAAGGGGCTAAAAGTGAAGACAAGACCTAAAGATGTACTGTTTTTTTGATATTTCTCGTTGAGTCCTATATCCAAGCACAAAATAATGAAAAAATTAAAAATTTCAAGAATTTGATTTCGAGAGTTTGGCAGAGATTTTTTCATTCCTGAGGGTCCGTACCATAGATGCAGCAGGCATGGCTGGATTCATGGAGTCAAAAAAATAAGCTTTATTGGGGTCAAAATGACATTAAAACTGAAATTAAAATGCTAAAATAGCGTTAAAACCATGTTATTCCATTGTCTCTGGTAATTTCAGAAGAAATTTAAACACAATCATTTTCCATCCATTTTTGGCTCTCATTTTGTCTCATTTCCACCGAAAAAGTTCCCATTTTCACATTCTGCGGGGAGACTTCAAACCTCAACCCCACGCACATGTCTGGTCTGAACCCCAACGCCCGCGAGTACAGGCCCATAGCTATGGAGGGGCGCAGCCGAAACTCGGTCCGACGTGTTAAAGGTAAAATCAATGTCATTTAGGCAAAAAAAGGCAGAAACTTTTTAAAATTGGCATGAGAACGCGTTGAAATCATATTCAAACATGTGTTATTCGTCAGGCGATTTTTAGCACCTCGAGCAATTTTCGATTAATTAATAAGTCGAACAGCATGAATACAGCTTCCGAGGCGTCACGCTACTTTGCTCGGCATCCGGTTAAGAAACCGCGGTGCCTACAGACTTGCATGCATGCAAGTGACTGATCACATAAAATCACACGACAACAAAAATATTTACAAGAGGTGCGCTAATTTTATTTAGTTTTTCAGTGAATGAGTTGAACTGCCTTTTATGCGACAAAAGCATTCCGTTTATTTGAGACTACGATTTATTCTTTACAGTGGCTCCAGTGCACTAAGCTGGATTTTTCTATTAAAACTGTTTAAAAGTACATTTGAAAATGTTACAGGCTCATTGCTGAAATTAATCGGCCACGTTAAGAGCAAGACTTCCGACAACTAATGTATCATTATATCAACAGCAAATGGAACATTTTTCGAAATTTAGTCGAAAAAGCTGTTTTTTTTCGCTGAACTTAGACATCATTGAGTCACTACGAACAGATTATGGCAGAAGAGAATATGGAACAACTATATAGCAAACGTAGCAGACTGAAAATGCAGCCAAATTCGTTTTACTCGTAAAGCTTCAACTGCAGTCCCAAGCGTCAACGATTGTATCTGACTTTTGAGTACTTCAGATCAGGAGATTCGAAACTAACAAGCCGGCAGCAGCACTGCTCTTCGATTTGATGTTATTATAGAAGCGTGTGCCTGCAATAAAGCTGAGCTGCGTCAGTGCGCTATTTCACGCTTTGATAATGGCGCCATTCGATACACGAAACGCAGTTAATGCAGAATATTTCAAAGTTATGGTAAGTGGTGCCGCCTGTCATACGCTTCTTGAATGCTTATGTCGATTAAGAAATTCAATCCGGTGTATTGCATTGCATAGTAACACAGTAAATGATAACAATGGCGCATTTTTCTAATAATAATGAAGGCAACGAAGCCCAGTTTACTTAATTGAAGGACAAGCGGCGAACACATGTGCAAGCGAAACAATATTTGTGTACAAATTCATCTTGATTGCTGAAACGCGTTCAACACAAGAATGAATTAGAAACTGCAAGTTAAGTCACTCACTATACTGTTCATTGCCGCGCTCTTAATTAATCGATTTCGAGTTATTGTTCAAAGAAGATAAACTTTAATTTAAAATTGCCGTATGCAATCGCATATCAATGCACATGTAGATTGTTTTTTAAAGCAATTTTGTTATTATACCGAATGCTTATATCGATAAACTTAGTTGGAAACTTGTTAATGCTATAGTAATAACGTATTATTTTAATAGTACATCAAGATTTACATGCGGCAAATGTCAAGACTGGTACCATTTATACATATTTTTTAAATTGACCTCTATACAAGTACATCAGTTATCTATCATTTTTGTTTATCGTACTTGTTATCACGAAATAAAACATCAGTGCATAGTGAGAACAGTTAATTGCGCATTCAAGCGTATTACCATTCTAGGACAAAGCAATGAAAAATTTGAAAAATGGAAAAAAATTCATGTCAATGGATAGAGTAGAGCACATTGAGAAATAATAAAAACTGAAAAATATTGGGTGCTCAGTTTTACTTATACCTCCTGATATACATATTAAGCAAAATTTATAGGATGGTTCTTTAGGAAAAAACCAAAATCAATATATTGACGATCACAAAAATGACAGAATCTAACTTTAACTGTTGGAAACATCGCAAAAATAGTAAATTGCGCTGAAAGGCCAAATAATGACATAACAGAAGTGACCAAATTTTAAAGCAATGGCTTTTTGCTTTAGGATTTCGTGAATACCACCTTTTTGGCAAATTTAAGCAGAAAAAGTATGCTCAATCAAATACCCCACAATTAGTACCAAACCTCTTCCTTAAACGTCAATCTAAATTTTTTTATTAAAATAGTAATTAAAGTGTTCGTACTGCTTAGTGACCGTAACAAGAATACTGCGAATGTCATATACCTATATATGATTACTGAAACTGCACCAAAGAAAAGATTTTGAGCCATTTTCGCAAGTGGACAAACATTTTGAGGTCATTATCTCCTGAATCTAATGCAAGATATGCATTATATGGAAGAATTTAATTTTAAACCAGTATCAAGAAAAATGTCTTTAATCAATAAATAGTATTTTTCTAGGTCAACATTTTCTGAAAGAAAACAGAAGAATGACACATGATGTCGAAGATGTTTTAAAAGCTCGTTTGAGTTAAATCGACAGTAATTATTTATACGGCGCGAAGCATCGAAAAAGCTTTGTAATTCAGACTCCAGATATGAGTGAAAATAATGTGTACTAGTACTTTGCCCCAGTTCAGTAATAGTACAACTGAATAAATATGGCTCGAAAATTTTCGAAGAGCCTTTAAAATCGGTCCCATATGTACAAATCTTTATCAAACACCTGAGTAAATGCGAGCATGTCCGATCACAGCAAGTGGAATCAGCTAATTAGCATGAAATACACTCAAGACATATAAAAAGGTGGCAACTGAACTTTTCTTCCAGAAATTGCTCCACCGCCTTTTACAGAATGATTGAAGATAATGCTTCCCTAATGTTTTTTAACACTTTCATTCTAAAAACGAGGTTCCTTATTATTGTGAGGAAATTTTAAATTTTTCTGTTCCAATCGATAATTCATTAAAGTATTAGGGATTGTTTACATAAATTTCAGGATCGATTCGCAAATGTTGGACGCAAAATGTTTCATTGGAATCAAAAAGGCTCCTTCACAACCAAAATACTAGGCAATACGTAATACCTGTTTCCGCCCGTCCGCAAGAAAGCGGTGAATCAGTGTTTTTCGCCGCAAGGTACATGTACAATATGGTCCCCAAGTCTTTGTACATTTTGCACACAAATTTCAGATACCAGCGAACATGGTACAGAAGCGATTTTAGCGTGGTAAAATTAGAGTTGTTCGACTCTGATAGTGTATTTGCTTTAATTTCATGTCTAAGGCAAAAAATCACTAAGAATTGTTCGAACGGCTTTTTCACCGACACTTTTCCTTTTGAATGTAATTTATGTCAATATAAAGATATATATAAAAATAATTACTCATTTCAAGTATGCCTGAAATATCTGCGAAATTTCAGACCTTTTTTGCAATTCTTTGTCTTCCTCAAAATTGTACATGTACAAAGATTTGTCCCTAAAAGTTCATCATGGAAAAACTTCGCCTAATTGCCAAAAACACTTGATTGAAATCAAAAGTTGGACGGAAAGAATTGGTCTGGTTTGGACGATAGCAAAGCCCAGTAATAAAGCCCAGCAACCTAATTTTTCATCTCCTAAACAATGACATTTTAAAACTGGACAACCAACTTTTGGACCAGGCAAAACCAATTTTTTCGACCCGAGAAACCTACTTTTAGCTTGAAACCAGATTCCAATTGAAAAACCATTATGAACTAGGAAATAATTTTGAAGTTGTACATAAAATTTTTCGCGTTTAAAGGTAATCGTACAGCCATTCCTATGAACCAGGACAAATCACTGTTCAGAAGGTTGGACGGTGTAGAATCATTGACCATTAATTCGAATAAAACATTATTCGTTGTCGTTAAGAAAACGCAGAAAAAGTTCACCTTTTTCAACTCTTCCTCCAGCGTATCCCAATTTTCCAATTTGCATAAGGCTTCAATCTTATACGGATGAATAGCGTTTTCCGAATTTAGGGCTGCAAAAGAGAATTAGATGTAGCGACTTATTTTACAACAATTCTCGACATTTTATTACTTTTTTTAACCATCAAGCCATCGATGTATCCCAGCGCTAAATTGGACTGATTCAATCTAAGCAAACATTTAATCAAAGCTGTATGATTTTCAACTTTTTCCGGTTCGGAAGTGGTAAGCAATTCGTGAAACGGCAACGCTTCGGTAAGCAATTTCCTGCGCAAAAAAATTTAAAAATCGCTTGAGGATTCTAAAAAGAGCATACTTTAAAGTGGAATAAAAGTGAGTGAAATAAGGCGAAACAGAAAGCGAATAAATTTATAATAAATGCGACGTCAGCTCAAATCCTATGCACTCCAAAGCAATTATTTCTTCTTTCGGCGACGGCTGCATCTTGCTTTTTCTGACATCAAGCGCCCCAACAACTGAGTCGACGTCACCCAAGTGCGAGTAAAGTTCCTAGAAAGTTTTAATGCCTCCTGAATTTTCGTTCAAACTTAGCTCAGTGCACTGCAGCGGCATTAACTAACGAACAAGAATTTCCACCGCGACAGAATAGACAATGCGTAACGTGTAAGGTAAACGGAAGCGCTCAATGCCACATTTCGTGAAGGTGCGATGATGCTGCGAGCGAGATATGTTTTTCGTCAGAGGAGCAGGGGCGGATTTAGAGAGACAGGTGAGGGGGGGGGCGGCCGCCGGCTGTCGTCAAAAAATGTATCGGGCGCAATAGAAAAAATGTATATTTTTAAATGATTTTATTTATCTTTTATCATGATTTTTCAAAATGCTCTCGGCGCTCCGTGCCGGGCATATTCTTGAAGCAGTCATTTACTGACTTCCCTGGCGCGCCCTTGAAACCTTATTTTTACGTCAGAAGAGTAATTTAAGTACAGAACAACGATGTTTTAGTCCTTACAATGATTTCTTGAGTATTTTTTGGCGCTTTTATGCTCGATCTTCTTTGCAATAATTCTGCGCATACTATTCGCATGAAAACGTTTCAAAATTTTTCAACGCTTTTTTGGATCACAAAATACCTCTGTCTATCAAAAGACGACAAAAAAGCTATTTAAGCATAAGACAGATTTGTTTGAACAATTTTGGAGACAAATTGTGAAAGAATTTTGCGGTTCCGCCCCTTGTCAGAAAATCCTCTAGATCCCCACTGTTCTTATGAGGACTGCTTTCGCGGAAAGCCATTGACCTGCTACATCAAAACCAGCTAGCGGAGGAAATATTTGACGGCAACGAACCACTCGAACGCGCAGTATTTGGATAAAAATGGCTCTATTTTAACAAAATCAATAAGCTCGCCAACCTACGAAATCAACTTAAGTCTGACATTGGAAATCATCGAGTTGAGCCTGACATATTTTTTAGTTCTTAAAACGCGATTTGCGCATTAGTTGTTCACAGCGCATCTGAAAGCAGAAACAGATGGGATAGTCCGCCTGAATAAAATTAATAAAAAATAGGCTGACTCCGTAACATTCGATTCATGAGTTCGCTGAATGATACTGCACCAAATTGAAAAAAATCGAACTTTTAAAGGAAAGAATCCTATTTTTTGCACTTTTCAGGTCGACACGTTCATCAGTATAAACGCAAGCTGTAACTTCGCTCAATTCGAAAAAGCTACTACGGAGGGAGCTCCGCAAAAATAGAAGCACACCTTCTTTTCCAAACACAGTATTTGTAAGGTTATGCTGCTGCCTCACTGTATCATTATCCGAGTTACAACCACATCTGCAACCTTTGATAATTTGATATATCGAAAAAACGAGCACGTATCAGGCTTAGGGATCGCACCGGCGTCCAGTGTCAACTAATAAAACAGAAGAAGATTTTAGCTAAATATCTCGTCTTTAATTACAAAAAATCCTCTCAATTTAGCGTTTCACTCTAATGTTGAATTATGTTCAGAGCAGAGATTAATACTCGATTCGTCAACAATAATTATTACATGTTTTGCAATGGTTGCACTAAGATTTTGACACATTCTGCACGCAAGTCGTAAAATATTGCGAAACTAATATTTTTGCTAAAATTTTGCTACTTGAAATGGTAGAATGTTATCCAATTGATTAAATAAATCTTTTAAAACAAAATTCTAATTATTTGAACTCTAAAGTAGGCATTATTAGCAATTAAAGTCGACAGAATACCGACATGCATGTTTATAAGCGATGATATTTCTTGGGAAGTACTCTAGGGCGCTTGATTCCTGGAGAATCGTTGCTAGTTCAACCCTAGGAAAATGCGGCTGATCACTGCAGAACTTTTGATTATAAAAAGCTTTAGAAAATATGATCTTATACGCTTTTCACTGATCTCTTGGCTCAAATGTATTAATTTTTTTAATTTTCCGCTCAAAATAATCATTTTAAAACATTTACCAATGAATTTCATTTAATTTTTTCAAAAATTGGTTGATTCTATATTTTAATGAGATAGTTTAGTAAGAAATGTAAAAATAGTGTTTTTAGAGCATAGTGTACACATTCTTTTAAACCCAATAAAAAGTAGTATTGAAAAAATTTTCAGGCTAGCTAGCCCTCGGAATTTTCATGCTTTGCGTCATAAATACGCGGTGAAAAAATAATAATAAGAGAAAGCTTACTATGGTAAAAGCTGGTGGATCTTACGTGAACATGAACAAAAATGTGTACATTTTGCGCATTATGAAACATAGCTGCATTTTTGTTACTTAAACCCCTTAAACATATTCTCATATACAAAGTATAACACTACATTGGCACTGGCACCGGCGCCTAAGCACCGGCATAGGCGTAGCCAGGGGGGCATTGGGGGCACATGCCCCCGAAATTTTCAAAAATATTGTTGATTTTTCTGTTGCGATAATGTGTCTGGAAAACTGAGTTCAAAAAGGCAAAAACGTCAAAATTTTTCGGCCCTTCGCGCCGAGTCATTATTATTTATTGTTATAAAGATGCAATGAATTTAAAAGCTTTAATCAGCTAATTTAATCCAGCACTTCACATCACTTAAGTAATTTAATGCACTATTTGTTCATTAAATGAAACTGCGCATGCTTGTTGAGCATAATAGTAAAAGTGCGAAAATAATTGTGTACCAGTTTGTCTATTCTCTGCTTTGTTTGTCTTTCTTTATAAGGACACATAATCCTATTTTAAATGAAAGGAATGACCAAATTTTCTTATGTTTTTGCGCATTTACTGTTTTCTGAACTGCATCTCGTTAATAAGAAGGCCACAAATGGGCCTGAAAACGGTAAGAGCAAAATAATTTTTCTTTATTCAATTCGCAGCAACCCGTTTCTGCGCTATGTAATTAGCAGAGGTCGAAAAACGCATTTCAGCTCAGAAGTTTTGTGCAATGTAGGAGTTCATCGATTTCAAGTGTTTTTGGGGGCTTGATTCAGAACCGAGATTTGACCGATTTAGCGAAAATTTTAACGTTACTACTTAACATTAAATGCTTTTTTCACAAAATTATCCAGGACTCTGCCCGGGACCCCGAAACAAAGTTAGTAATTCGCAGTTTTCTTGTTAGAAGCTTAAACTGTCAAAATTGTTTTGTACAAATTTGATAATTTTCTGCTCTGTCAGACTATTAGTATTCACAGAGCTACAAAATGTTAAGGGCGGTAAAAAATGACTAAATTTCTTGGCACTTTGCGCTACTTATGATTTCCGAACTGTTTGTCAATAGAAAGGCCGTGAATTCTACATGAAAATGGTAGAAATTCCAAAAATTTTCGACGCTTCGCGCCGCTTTACACTTGTGTATTTTTGATAGTCAGAAATCCATAAATTAGCTAGGCTACACTGCTAAAGATCGAAAAACTCAGTTTTACTATACATATCGTTACTAGCATTCAATGCAAAAGTAGTCTTAAAAAATTTTTGTTTATGCCCCCCCAACCAAAATCCTGGCTACGCCTCTGGGAACCGGCAAAAAAGCGGCACCGGTGCACCTCTAATATGTTTGCAGACGAAATTAGCAAAGATGCTAAAAATTTTGTGGATTAGGTACATTTCTGTTGTTTATGCAAGCATAGGATGCCTAGAATGAAATTGAAATGTTCTAGAACATCAAAAATTTTCTATGACCTTAATATTTTTTACCGATTAAAGTGACGGTAACGAGTCGAAATGGGCGAAAAGTAGTAAAAGATGCAATTTTCACCTCACTTGACCATTTTACTCGAATATTGGTCATTTTGATTATTTTTCGCATTGAGGCTTGCTAAAAACGCCCGATCCCTAAATTTGCTTTTGCGAATTTACATGATAGTTATGCAAGTTGTACATACATATATGCATATTTATGTAGGTAGGCCCGTATCCAAGATTCAGTCAACGGGGAGGAGGGGGCGGGACCAACAGAAATTGGCCAATATCTCCAAAATTTCGTCGGAATAGCTCGCGAAAACCACATTTTTTGACCATTACGATCATGAAATTCGACCTTTTCAAAAAGCTTTTATCTTACTCAAAAGATTATAAAAAGTGTCGTTTTTTGGTCGCGCTTGAGCCAAAATTATGGAAAATACTTCACATCCGTTGCGAAGCGCCAAAAATTTTAAAATTTTACGTTAAAGGCACGAAATTTTTACATCTTTTCGTACATTATCTTAGCTTTCCAAACAATTTTCGGCTAAGAGGGGGGGCGGCCACCCCATCCCAAAATATGACCCTGTTAATACATAGGTACTGCAAGGAGATAATGGTAATGAACGTTTTTAAATCAAAAATTAAATTTCATGCGCATTTCGTCAGAAATGGATAAAAAATAGACTGCTCTGCATCACATATGCACGTAGAGCTTGAAAATCACTTCGCATGTACGTAGCGATAGTCATCTTAGATAAAGTTAAGTATATAAGATACTAGTTGAGCTGCCCGGCGTTGCCCGGGCTGAACTTAGGCCTGATAGCTATATGGAATTAATATGTCTCTTGTATTTTTTTATTTTTCAAGACTTTTGATGTTTTTGGGATATTTCTAAAAAAATTGTTGGTACAAATCATATTTTATTTTTTGGATTTTTTTAAAATGTCTTTTGTCAACCATTTTTTTGATCAAATCCATATTTTTGACGTTACAGAATGGTTTTGAAAATTGTTTAGCCATTATCATATTTTTGATATTCTGGGGTGTTCTGGAAATTTTTTAAATAAAACCCATATTGTTGATGTTTTGGGATGTTTTGGAAAATTTTTTTCGTCAAACCATATTTTTGATGTTTTAGGATGTTTTGGAAATTTTTTTAATCAAACCCATATTTTTGATGTTTTGGGATGTTTTGGAAAATTTTTTTCGTCAAACCATATTTTTGATGTTTTAGGATGTTTTGAAAAATTTTTTCGGTCAAACCATATTTTTGATGTTTTAAAAATTTTTTGTTTGTTGTAGCAAAGGGTGTCATATATCACGTGATATGTTATAGCTGATGGTATCTCCTATCTTATATCACTGCATGTTATGGCACAGACAGGGTATCTATACCAAACCTATCTTATAGCATTGCCTATCTCGTAGCACAGGGTATCTTATATCCCATACTATCTTATAACATTGCCTATCTTGTAGCACGGGGTATCTTATATCACTTCCTATCTTATAGCATTGCCTATCTTGTAGCACGGGGTATCTTTTATAACGTTCTATCTTATAGCATTGCCTATCTTGTAGCACGGGGTGTCTTATATCACGTCCTATCTTATAGTATTGCCTATCCTGTAGCACAGAGTATCTTATATCACGTCCTATCTTATAGCATTGCTTATCTTGTTGCGCATAGTATCTCATACCATGCCTATCTTATAAAATTCTCTATGTTATAGCATCATTTGGTTAAACCCGTATTTTGATGTTTCACAGTGCCGACCAATGCTATAACATATAACAATGTACATAGTGTCGCCAGGCATGCTCCTCTGGGCCGGGGTATCCCTATACAAACAGTATAAACTAATTTTTGAAAAAAATAGCAAAAAATCGGCCATCTCCCGAAATCGTGGAGGCTTATAGCACAGGGGCCAAACCCTGCTCCCTCCCTGCCCAGGGCCAATGAGTGCGTTTGTCGAAATTTCAAGATCGCTACGGCTCCTTCCCCCATTGGACCGACCTCGGCCCAAAATATCAGCCCACCAAATTTCATTGGGCCGGAGCCAACCCGGCACAAACATATGTACATACATACAAACAAACAAACTTTCAAAAATATATAGTAGATAATTAATTCACGATTGAAACTACGCGCTACCCTAGCAACTTGGAAAAGTCCTGGACATGGAAGCGCACATAACGATACGTATTCTTGAGGGAGCGGCCTTTGAACCCTCGCAAAATAGCTGCAACCATACATGATCCGGTGGGTTGGGGGTTTTCATCTAACCCCCGAAAAATTTTCACCCCTACTCCCCCAAATTTGTTCAATCCCCCAGAATTCGCGTTTTTTGAAAGTTTCCAAAAATTTTAAAGAAGTTTGAAAAAACGGTGCTTTTCAAAGCGTTTTTAGCTATCTATTTGTTCGTAAGTGTCTAGATTTCGGCACTTCGTGCCATATACTGATGTTTAGACTATATTTTGTTCACTTTGTTCGACTTTTCTGAATTTTTTCAAAAATTGTTTTTGTGTTTATGGTCTAAAAAGATAGATCATCGTCAGAAATGCCGCCAAAACATTTTTTGACGCATACCCACCATTTTTTGGCCCAAAAATGGCACTCTAAAATTTCAACGCCCCCTCTTAATTTTCTCGTGCTGTGCATGTCTGGCTGCGACCCCGTAGAATTGTCGATTTTCAAGAGAAAATCGCAGAAGGTGAGCTGTGTTGGGTGGTATGAGATAACTTTTGGCTCAACAGTGTCAAATTTTCGACGCTTCGCTCCATTTACTCATTTTTGACTATTTCGTTCAATTTACTCAATTTTTTTTAAATTTTTTTGTACGTTTTTGTTTTAGGAAGAACGAGTATTGTCAGAAATTCGACACGCACCCTCCGTTTTCAGCCAAAAAGGCACTTTGTTATAATTTTGTAAAGCTAACCCCCCTCCCCCGCAGAATCCCCATGCTGCGCATGTACATATGGACATATGTAACTTACATAGAAGGATCACATACGTAGATGCACAATCAGAATTCTAAAACAGTAAAAATAATACCTAATTCCAGTATTTTTTGCACGGGTCTCTTTGCACTGTAGGACAAAAAGTCTATATAGATACATAATTGAGATCTTTAGATTATTTGACTCAATTATATGCACTTTTGGGTTAAACTGAGCAAGATGTCCTGTATGCTCACAATCACCAGAGAGTGCCAGCTTACCCAATCCCTCAGTGGGCAGCGGAGAAAACATTATATCCCCCTTCCCATCTTTGCGCACCTGTGACAAGTTTACGTAATGTATATGTAATGAAAACGTGCAGCATGGAAATGGCGCAAACATGTACTCCAAACGAAGAGGCGTCTTGTGAGAAATTCTACTTACTTGCAATTTTGACAAAAAAGGCTGCACAGACGTTGAACTCTCATTACTCTTTGGGCTGGCCTTGACTTCGCTGATATGAATTTCGTAACTCATTAATGCTCTTGTATACGACTGACAGAGTGTCGCGCAATCGACTATCATCATTTGGGGAATAGAACGGATAAAATTTTCAACGCGTCGTCTTTCTATTTCTGCAAGATTAAATTTATTGCTAATCGATGGAAGGATTCGGTAAAAAATCACATTTAGTGCTATAAAGTAATAATGATGGAATAATTAGTACGCACGTTTTTCGGTTATTGCCCGATCCTTCAAAACCCAGGCGCCTAAAAAGTCCAGCAGCAAAAATATTTCCTGCGCCGCTTGCGAAACAAACCGATTGTTCACTATTGTGTCTAACGACGAGCGATCGCAAGATAACACTAATTTAAACTCATCAAGTACCTTAAAAGAGAAAACGCTCAGGAAGAAAACACTCTAAACGCCAAACGTGTTCTGAGGGAGGGGGTTGACCACCAGAATGGCTACTGATATCCCACCCTCCCTCCCGCACAATGGCTTAGACCTCTTAGCATTGTCGATTTTTAGTAGAAATTGTAAAAAGTGTGCATTTGAAGCGTTTTAGCTCATTTTTGGCCCAAAAAGTATCAAATATTTTGAGACGATATTTTGTTTAATTCACTCATTTTTTGTATATTTTTAGCCGAGATTTTTTTACGATTTTATGTTCTAGAAAGAACGATCTTTGTTCAATGCTTCAAAAAACGTCGAAAGAGTGTTTTTGACGTGTACCCTGGCCCGTATTCAGGGAAGGGGCGAGGGGGGGGGCCGCCCCTATTAAGGTGAAAAATAATTTTTGAAACACACAAGAGTCCCCCAAAGGGAAAAATGAAAAATTCGCGAAGTCTGAAACACCACCAAAACGGGTTTATAACGTACTTTTGAGCTAGTAAACTCACATTTTTCCGGAGCTTCGCGCCGGATTTGTTTATTTATATTGTATACGTCTTCTAGCCTGCCCAAAACCGCTAAAAATTTGAGTTCGACATGAAAAACATGTCAAATTTTGTCGGCGCTTCGAGCCGAACGACTCATTGTCTGTATTCTTTTTCTTTGTAAATCACGAGGATTAAGTACAAAGACAGAAGCTAGGAAATTACATATTCGTCGATTGAATGAATGACCAGAAATCAGTTGTGTGTATTATTGAAACGATTGATTTGTCTAATATGAATGTAATATAAAATGAAAAATTTTGAAATTTTTCTTGAAATTTTCTTTACCATTGCATAGAGCTCGTCGAGATACGCTCAAAAATGCCTATACTTTTGCTCATCTCCCAATGGTTCTCGAGATATCTGACCTCAAAATTTTCGGCCCTTCACCGAAATAAAATCCTGGATCCGGACCTGCGTGTACTCATCTTTTTTAGCACACAAAAGGCACTTTTTAAAATTTGTTTGGCCAGACCCCCCCCCAAATTCCCATGTTGTGCATGTATGCTGAAGCAATTTAGAAACAGATGCAACTTTTGAAAGCTCTATAATGCACTTTATTACGGAAAAAAAGAAGTGAAATATGTAGACTTACATGGAATGAATTCCATTATGTAACTAATCTAGAACTGAATGCAAATTTGTCCCGAAATAACCAAATTTATGTTTTCAAAATCATAAACATGCTCTTGTTTCGTTAAGCCGAGGGAGGATTTGAAATGGATAAAAGCATAAATTTCAATTCGAAGTTTAATACACTTACCGTCTGCATGAATGAATCTTCACCTTCCTTCAATTTCTGCAGAACCACGTGCGGCAGAAGGAATCGAGCGAAATTCACATTTGTAGCAGCTGCCATTGACAGAGGCTCAAACAGCGCTAAACCGCGAATGTGCTTAATCTAAATTAATCAACAAAAATATTAAACATACGAGTATACGTATCTTGATAGAATAAGGAATGAGAATCCCTAATTTAAAATAGACGAAATATCACCAGTATTATGTACCAGTGTTTTTGTTTGTACTCGGCAAAGATTTTACCCGATGTACAAAGACTTTTTGGGACCGTCTTTGTAGGTACATGTACAACGATTTTTGGGTAGACAAAAATTGCAAAAAAAGGTCTGAAATTCGCAAAAATTTTCTGGCGCTTCGCGCCGAAATGAGTAATTTTGTGTTCTATATATCTTTGTAATGGCAGAAATTGCATTTCAAAAGAAAAAATATCAGATTTTTTAGGCGCTTCGCGCCGTTTTAAGACGATTCTTAGCGGTTTTTGCCCTTAGAGACCCAGAAATTAGCTAAAATACACTATTAAAAGTCGAACAACTCTGTTTCTACCACACTAAAATCGCTACTGTACCATATTATAGTACCCAAAAATTTGTGTAAAATGAAATGTACATAGATTTTTGGGAAGACAAAAACTGTAAAAAGGTGTAAACTTCCCGAAAATTTTCGGCGTCCCGCGCCGAAATTGGGTATTTTTAAAAATATCTTTAAAATGACAGAATTTGCATTTAGAATGAAAAAAATTTCAAATTTTTCCGCGCTTGGCGCCGTTTTAAAACGATTCTTAGTGATTTTTGCCCTTAGAGACGCCGGAAATTAGCTAAAATACACTACCAAAAGTTGAACAACTCTGTTTTTACCACACTAAAATCGCTACTGTACCATATTATAGTACTAAAATATTTGTGTGTACAAAATGTACAAAGATTTTTGGGAAGACAAAAACAGTAAAAAGGTGTAAAATTCCCAGAAAATTTCAGAGCTTCGCGCCGAAATGAGTAATTGTTTGTCCTACATACCTTTAAAATGGCAGAATTTGCATTTAGAATAGAAAAATATGTAATTTTTGGCAATTTTTCAGTAATTTTTGGCGCGTCAGAGACCCAGAAATCAGCTAAAATACACTACCAAACATCGAAAACCCTGTATTACAAAATTAAAATTGCTACTTTACTATATAATAGTACACAACAATTTGCATGTACAAAATGTACAAAGACTTTTGGGGACCATCTTTGTACATGTACAAACGGACCTTGACACAAAAATACACTGTTATGTACGTATCTCGATACAAAAAGCTTAAAAATTCGATCTTGGGTGAAAAAGATAAGAGTTAAATAAATAGTAGTATTTGAGCTACTATCTGTCTAGACTTTTGTCAATCTGAGTAGGGCAAACATTAAAAATTAAGCAAAAGCTCAATTTCCCTTTTAATCCATTCTGCTACAAATGCAAGGATTTTTGAAGCATGAAGATCTTTGTACATATCATTCGTAAAAAGGAGTCAAAAAAGTGTGTAGACCATAGGAATGCAGAGGAACGTATGTATATGAAATAAAATAAAACTTGCATACGTTACATCGCTCAATCGACAACCGCTGTGATTTTATAATGATTGTTCTTGATTTCCTAATTTAATTTTATTATACGCCTCGTTACCCAAAAAAGAAATTTAGAAATACGTAGAACAAAACTTTAATAACGCATAGGCCACTTTCACACGAACAAGTAACCAGGCACGTATCTCTGGGGGAGGGGGTTCGGACCCCCCAAAATTCAGAAGGATCGAACTTTTTAAACGTTATTTTGTGCTATTTTTGGGCTTAGTCCCCCCAAAAATTGGTGTTGGTTCTCCCAAAATAGTACGGCTATCTACGTGCCTGCAAGTAACTGGTACAATTAAAGAATGCTTATGTGGAAATAGACATGCCTTGCTAATCAAATCGAACAGCAGTTTTAGGAGCCATTGTCGGAAATCGACGTCCTTATTAGCAACAAGGGGATACGTAATTTCGACGCTGTGATCGCTATTCTTCGACACAACGTACCTAAAAGAGAAAGATAACGCTGCGAATCCTAGCGTAGCTTGTAATTAGAACCCGGAGTTTTACGTGGAAAAAATGTCATTCTACGTGAAAAAATAAGGCATTTTACGTGGAAGATTAAGTGGAAAATTTATCAATTCTCGTGCATACTAGCGTGACGGAAATCATTTTACTCATTCAGAAACGCATTAAAACACTTAAGATAAATCATCTAAATGTCTTCGAACGCCAAAGCTTGATGCCTATCATCACTAAGAATTTACTTGTATTATGAAAAAGATCGCTCACCGAAACCAAAGGTGCAAACAACATTTTTAGTAAAAAATTCGGATTTTTGTTCGACGTAAATAGTAACTAAAACAGGATTTTTGATAGGTCCTATACGAATTTTTCACCAGCAAAACCAGACAGCATCATCAAAACGATACTGACTGCTGAATAATCAGTCGTGTTTATTAACTATATAATCAATTTTCATGACTAAATCGCAGATTCATATTTAATTAGAGAAAAACCGATAAATATGAATTGCTTTGTATATTGTCGTACGATTAGACTAAACTTAGACATCGGTATTTTTGACATGGCATGACATGGAGGCATAATTACACACGTCCAGGGTCGGCAGCGATAGTGGAAGGGGTAAAAATACCAGTAAATTTAGTATTCACGCTTTTTCTGTTAGTCAAATGACGAAAATGGTCAAAATAGTCTAAACGAGAAAAAACACTTCTGTTTAAAAAAAACAGTCAATTCGGCGAGAAATCTTGATTTTTAGACCATTTTGACACAATTGAGGACACGAGTAAACATTATTACTGATTTTTTCCTCAAAAGTTATGAAGGGAATATTCCCTCAGCTCAAAATCGCTGGACAGCACCTGTCTAACTGACCCTGCAGTGAAAGAGTAATACCCCATATGGGCATTTATGTATGGATGGGAAATTATCCATCTCAGTCTGTCGTCCCTTCATTCTTCCCGGAGATTCAAATATTTTAACCTCACTCCGTTAACGAAATCTTGCATTTTTATGTTATTTTTAGGTGCTCCTTTGCCAGTTTGGGATAAAAATCGAAGGTGATTTATCCCCCCGCAAAGGCGGTATACCCCATCCCGAAATTGTGAAGTGTTACATGTCTACTCTCAGCACTTCCTGCATATGTACATACATTACATATGTATATGTGCTAAGTAAGTGATATCAATTTGCTTTTCAAAAACGGAACTTGAAAATTTTTGGTTTCAAATGTGTTGTAAAGTATAAGAAAAGCTCGGAAATCCAATACCATATTATTATTACCGTGTATTTATGAACGGCATAAGTGTTGTTCTGACGTCATTAGGTAATGCTAGCCATATCCTTTCTCCAACAGATGCTTCAGAAGGAGTTTTCTTCGAAGATGCAGAAGACGCGGCAGACGTATGCTTCTGTGCAGCATATTAAGAGATATTTTGTTCATAAAAACGATTATGCACTCTATGACGAAACTAAATCGTTGACGGCTTACGCACTCCAGTTGAAAGCATAATTGTGAGCCTAGTCTGTTCTAACATAGATTTCTCAATTTGTTCCAGTTTAGCTGTTCTGTCGTGAATGCAAACAATGTCGGATTTAGGATTTTCCTAATGGGACCCCAGCTTTTCCAAAAACAATCGAAAATAGGTCGAAAATTTTGACATTCACGTGCGAAATAGCGTTTTTTGGCGTTTTACATTGTCCGATTTTATTTAAAATTACATTTGACGCAATATTTTTTTCGAAAAATTTTGAAATTGTCGACAATTTTGTATGAAAAAATCATTTTTACAAATTTGTGAAATTTAGGCTGAAGAACGTACTACAGGATTTCCAGTATTTGTAGCATTTGACGCCGATCGTCAAAAAGTTTTTAAAAATTATGCTCGAAAATAGAAGAAATCTATGCTAAAATAAATGTTTCTGATCTTAAAATGGGTTTGGAAGCTATTCCACGAAAAAAGGCTTCGAGGTTGCAAAGAAAGTAAATAATGTCTTAAGAGGCAAGCGCCGGAAAAATTTCGAGAATTTATGATCGATCATTGACGGCCGAAAATCATTGCAAATTACAAATCCATTCTTTATCTCGCCAAATATTTTGAGACAATAGGGAGGGGAACGCCCCCCCAACCATTTAAATCCGCCCCAGAATGTAAACACATAATTTATATGTTTAATGCCGAGGTGTTCTCAAATGAAGTTAAAGGACAAGAATGACTGACAAAGCAAGCGTACAAAAATAAATGAGTAAGCCAATTCGTCCGTGCTAATATACATAGGAAATTTGCTTTCGCACCAGTTAGATGTGTAACATATGGGGTTAGGGAATCCCCCAACCAAACTTGGTCGTCCCCAGGAATTGTCAAGAAATTTCGCAATTTCAAGCGATTTAATGCAAAAACAGCTCAAATTTCTTCAACTTTAGCTAAAATCCGGCGCAAAGCACTGGAAAATTGGTGAAATTTAGACAGACTTGAATTATTCCATTATTCCCTACATATGTCTGAGCATTTGGAGCAACTCCTATTGAAACATTTAAGGCGAAGCGCAGAAAATTTTTAGAATTTATGCTAAAAAAATGAAGAAAATTGCATAAATATGGCTTAAAAAAGTGGATAAATGTAATAAATATATAGGTATTATCCGACGCGAAGCGCCTGAAAAATAATAAATTATGTACATACGACGATCGATGCTTAAAATCATTACAAAGTACATATCCATCCTTTATCTCGCCAAATATTTTGGGTCAATGGGGGAAGCCGCCTACGCCCGCCCCCTTAGCTGAGTAATAAGGTGTGATCATGCCTATTTGCCAAGAAATACTATAATTTTAGGACCCAAGCCAAATTGCCTTTTTGACTCTCTAGTGGAAAGTATACACGCAACCCCTCTCGTCCCCTCAAAACTAATATATGCTGCATTCAGTCATATTCCTAAGCACTATTTCATGAGCTCATAAGAAACAGTCATCATTAGACATAAAGTGCACAAATTTGAAGGTACCAAAGAGAGCGATTTCTGCGACGTCGCTGTAGAGCTGGGGACACAGGCAAAGAATTTCAGCATTTCCTGCACCGTGTAAGAAAGCACGTTGTAAGCTTCGCCTATTGTTGACCCAACCAAATGCTTGTGCAACTCGCGCAAAAGACGAATAGCGAACTTGACGTTGGCCAATTGATCGTCCAGATCAACGACAACGAAATCGTCGGCGCTTTTCATTGAGCAAACGATTTTGTCGCCAGGCGAAAAATCGCAGTTTGATGACCTGATGAAAGCGTGCATTACTGTAAGGCGATAGTATGAATAAATAAGCGGCTAATTGTTATATCTCACGAAAGTGCAAAAGCTTTAGCGCTCAGATTAAACGATGTATATTATGTTAATTCGTTGTTTGATGACTTCGCAATCACGAACAAACAAAGACTAACGAAAAATAAACCGATAAACATAATAAGGTCAGTACGGCAAACAAATATGGTCCTAAATCGTCTTCCAAAATTTAAGAAATTTGAAAAAGTATAAACAAAATGTAAAAAAACAAATATAAATAGATTAGGTACTGTTATACGAAATTTGAACACTTAATAGTCCATAAGTTTTTCGAAGGATTGTTTTGTCTAACACCATTTACGAACTAAACAAACGAAATTTTCTTGCATTTGTATCCGGCAAAAAGAGAACATTTTCATTCTTCCTTGAATATGCGTAGTACGTAATATAATATGCTAATCTAGCACCGGCACCGGTAAACAAAGGCACCGGGACATCACTAGTTGTTACATACAAACCTCAGGCGTCCAGGATCAACGGCTCCCAATTCTCCGAAACAGACGGCGCTCCAGTAACGCACTTGACGATCTGAATGATTCAGCGATAGAAGCACGAGATCGATTGCCTGCAGCACTTTAGCGTCAACGCTGTCCGCCTCGCAAATCAGACGACGGTAGACGTCGAGTTGACGTTGCCGCAGCAAAAACGCCAAGCGCCGCAAACTGTATCGCTTTACTTCAGTGCTTTCGTCGCAAGCTATTTTCACAGCTTGCGAGAGTTCGAGCCTGTAAAAATTTTTAGAGCCCGCGCATCATTCGCTACATGTTTCTCTTGATAGAAATAACATTTCGTAGGAATATTAGTAATGCTCCGTTTCGATACTTACCACGTTATGAACGTTAGGGATGATTATTTGTATAATTTTTCATTTTCGTCGATACCAAATGACAAAAACCAATCTACATGTTATTAGAGTCGTTACAATATTGATGATCTCTCACTTTATATCCTGCGTCTGCGAATTTTGAGGCCGAAGAGACGCAATCCGAGTCGATAAATCAAGCGGCAAGCGTTGCTGAACAATGGACAACGGAGGGCAGTCGAGCAAAAAGGCAAAGTCGTCGAACTGTTCGCTTAATTCTTTCCATTTATTAACCAGCAAATACGCCAGTGGCGAATCGCGAGTTACAGCGGTCTCGCTTATCTTAAACAGTCATGTACACATACATATGTCCCTGTCCTTAACTTCAAAATTTCGACCATCGTTGAACCCGCCATCACTTCTAACAATCGAGCGACTGAGATTTTAATTGAAGAATAAAAAATAATAAGATTTCGTTTCAAACATTACATAACGTTATCGTCTATAAGCAATAAGTTTGCAGGGAGAAATAGATATGTACCGAATTCTTTAAGCTGCTTCATGAAGATAAGAAAATAGTGTAGATACAAACGTGCCGAGTAAAAGCATTTGCTAATCATATTAGAGAGAAAGTCAGGATCACTGCAATACCACTTTGATGTCATACAAAAATATAATAATAGTATCATACTACATTATAACCTTTATTATTATCATTTAATATCATACCTACATATGTATGTATCTTTGGAGATCATTTAATTTCGAATCCAGCAATGACTGCAACATACATTTATATATGTATACGTATATACATGTAAGTGTACGCAGGTTTATAACAGAGTCGGTATGGACGGGAGATCAGCTCGGTTCGTCGAGTTGTGAGCTAAAAAGCCTTTTTTAGCTATAAAACCGTCTTAAAACTTGATACAACCCCTAAAATAGCAAGCAAACTAACTTATCTACCAGTTTCTGGTCGATTTCAAATGTTTTCGCAATAAAATTTTCGTATTTGCCCGTTTTAGCCTTAATTTAATTTCATTTTTCCATAAAATGACCTCTTTGCTTTTATGGACGATCTGGTCTAGATTCAAAAATCTCGACTATGTATAGCAACGAAATGAACGGGGCTACTGGTCTTTTCAGCCTCAAAGTTTTATGATATGCCTTGTTTAAGGTGCTTTTTTTTAAAACGTAAAAAACAAAAATTTTCCAAAAATTAAATGAAATGAAACAAAATATGGGCAAGAATTGGTTATTTGGCGCGAAGCGATGAGAAATCTATCCATCTGAGTCACATAACGCTCAAAACAGCACATTTTCTGAAGTTTTCATAAAATCGAAATCCCAGAGTCAGCCAGCAGCTTTTAGCGGAAGTCAGTAGCTTAGCTATTCTGAAGATCGAACCCTTATGATCACGTACATAAGTTACTTTATAATCTGGTTGCTATTTTTAACTATAGGGTAAGCCAGAGCTTTATCGAAGCGAAACGGTACAAAAAATGGTCTTGTTAAAATAGTGCAAAACTACTAATCTATTTCACTACTTCAAGATGATTTCAAGCGCTTTCGCGAAAAGTTTTGTTTTTTTTGTTTATTCTCAATTCTATTTAATTTTCCCCAAAAAATTTACCTTCCTTCTTCCAATTGGTCTAGATCAGATATGCACATAGGGCAGGTTTGGGATGCCTAGACCCCCAGAATCATACAACGGCTCGAAATTTCGGATGGGGGTCCACGACCAATCTTAGGGGAAAGTTAGTGGCCTCCAAAACTCCATTATTCGGGAGGTTATTCGAAAATTTTTTTGACTTCGGGGGGATGGGGGACGACCAACTTGGGTAAAGAGCAGACGTGCACAGCATGAGAATTCGGGACTGAGTTGAAATTTTCAGGTGCCTTTTTTGGGCTCAAAAATGGTATGTACGCGTCAAAAACACCGTTTTTCGGTGTTTCAGACGATGCTCTATCTTTCTAGAACATTTTCTAGAGCATAAAAACGTAGAAAATTTCGAAAAATAAAAAAAGTCGAAAAAATTGGACAAAATACAGTCAAAACATGAGTACATGGCGCGAAGTGCCGAAAATTTGACTCTTTCCAACAAATATGTAGATAGCCAAAAACGCTAAAAAAGCACTTTTTCTACGAATTTTTAGGTAATTTCTGGGAACTTCCAAAAAATCTCTCCTTTAACTCCTTAACCCCCAAGATCATGTAATGTGGAGAGGGAAATCCTCCCATCCCCGTGTTACGTGTCTGCCCGAAATGCTAAAATTGGTAATTTACAGGGGAAAATGAGGCAAAATGAAGGTAAAACATGGATGAAAATTGAACATTTTCTTCAAACATGCTTGTAATTGATCAGAAATCGTGGATTAACATAACGTCCCGTTTTTGAGGTCATTTTAGCCCAAAAAGGCTCATTAAATGATTCCCCGAATCGGCTGTTAGTTGTTAAAAATCATTACGTTCTCCTGCTTTGGTGCATCAGAGTCCAGCACCCGCTCGCTCAACGCCAATAAAATATGTAAACAGGCGCGCTTAAGGTCATCCAATGGCAAGCTTTGCACCAAAGCCAGCCAAGCGGTGTCGGATGCTCTTTCGTGGCTACAATCTTCGATGCCGACGCCGAGAGCTATTGGCTTCAACGCCGTCGCAAACTTCAAAATCGACAAAGCTTTTAATTTCGCATCGCCTAATATTTTCGAATCGCAGATTTTCATGAAACGCGCGAAACTTCGCATTACGCAAAGTTTGTCGCGCAACGGATTGGTGAAACGCAACTTTTCTTCGAACCTAAACAGCAGAAACGGTGCGATGCGCTGAAATAAACTACACATGTAACCGCGTATCTAGGATTTTCTGACACGAGGGGGGGGGGCGGAATCCTAAATTTTCCTAATAGTGTCGAAAATATTCCAAAAAAATCCGTTCATTACGCTTGACGTATCGATTTTGGCCTTGTTTTGATAGACAGGATCATTTGCGATCCGACAAAACTCAGAAATTTTCGAAAGTTTTCTAGGAAAACGCGCAAAAAATCGGCGCAAAGCATCGAAAAATACTCGAGATTGACTGATTACTCTAGCATACGTAGTTTAATGCACATTAAAATTTGTTTAGGATTAAAATCATACAAATAGAGAAAAATATCGTATCAAAGAGAACGGATGAAAATATACTGTAGATAGGTAGGTAGGTACCTAAAAATATTTATAACGGGCCAACTAAAAATTTGGCGGAAGTTAGGTGTACGAATTGATGCTCTGAAGCAAAATGTGACTAGCAGCACAAGAATTAATATAGCCAAAAGCAGGCTATAAACGTACACCAGCAGTCGTCTGGAGATCAACAAAATGAAGGAATATATACCTGATCAAAATGCCGAAAAATCTCTTGTTCAACTCTTCACGTATTTCTTGCACCAAAAGTTCGCTGGAATTCGGCTCAGTTGTTACAAAATCCTCGTCCGGACACGAAAAGATTTCCAAAACTTTATACAACGCATTAAAAACGCGATTTTCATCCACAATATCGGATCCTAAATTGCACACTAATTCGGCAGTACAATTGAATATATCGACTGAGAGTAGCGACGCAAACGAAAGCTGAAAAGGGAAAGAAATGAAGGCAAAGCGTACATACTTATACACCGTATCACTCTATATTTATTATTTATATTTATTCAGCAAAGAATTTTGCAAATGGACAAAGACTTTCTATGACATTCTTTGTACATATACAAAAATTTTCGGGAATAAAATCAGTAAAATGTCAGAAACTCCATGAAATTCCCTGCGCTTTGCGTCAGAATAAGTTATAAGCTACACAATGATTTGTTATCAGTTTTTATTATTTTTCTCTTTTCCGTAAAAATTTTCACCGTAAAATTTTCTGTCTTGCCTTCCAATTGTCTGAAACGAGACAAAGTCAAAAATATCGAGATTTTCCGGTGCTGATAACTGTTATTTTTCTTTGCAAAGCCCCCAAACCTCATTTACCAAAACCCCATCATAGAAAGTCGTCATATAAAAAGGCAAAATAAATATTATGCACTCATTAAATCAGCTGATTCCTGCTGCATCCCATAATTTCGACTTGATATTCTGACAAATTATAGATCCACTGACGCCTGTGGTAAGCACAGTTCTGTAAAGAACTTGCAATATATCTTCAAGGGCAAGAGACGTGAGAATATGACTAGCTACAATATTGAATTATAGATGTCCTAAAATAATTTCACTTTGTAATTGTGTGTGTGACAGAAATCTTAACGAATTATAATAAATCTTATATCTTAGCTGATTCCTACTGCAGTTCCCAGACTGGATGGAAAGTTTTTTGGTTATAAACCTTTGCAGTGCCACCACTTGTTACATATGCTGCATCAATCGGTCACTAATCATGCTGCACAGTATTTACATTTATAAATACATACCAGACTCTTTGCTGGACTGCACTGCACGGCAGTGTTTTTTTTGTACAAGGTCCGTTTGTACATGTACAAAGATGGTCCCTAAAAAGTCTTTGTACATTTCGTACACACAAATTTCTGGGTACTATAATATGGTAAAGTAGCGATTTTAGTGTGGCAAAAACAGAGTTGTTCGACCTTTGGTTACGTATTTTAGCAATTTCTAGGTTTCTGAGGGCAAAAATCAGTAATAATCGTCTCAAAACGGCGCGAAGCGCCAAAAAATTTGGCATTTTTCCTTTCAAAATGCAATTTCTGAAATTATAAATATATAGAACACACAATTGCTCATCGCGGAGCGCCGAGAATTTTTGCGAATTTCGATTCTTTTTTGCAGTTTTTGTCTTCTAAAAAATCTTTGTACATGTACAAAGACGGTCCCCAAAAATCTTTGTACGTCGCGAAAAATTTTTTGCCGAATTCAAAAAAAACGTGGCACGGCAGTAATTCATGGTGATAAAAACACAGA
Source organism: Mermis nigrescens (assembly GCA_036768485.1). Lineage (NCBI taxonomy): Eukaryota > Metazoa > Nematoda > Enoplea > Mermithida > Mermithidae > Mermis > Mermis nigrescens. The sequence goes on along the minus strand of JAVLUZ010000511.1, from coordinate 1,857,526 downwards.
AATACTGAAATGAAAAGTAAACATGAACTCGATGAATAGAGCTAGGAGGATATTACGATGATCAGATGTGTACAGAATGGCCCAAAATAGTATGTACTAGCAGTTTTTATCCATTTTCAGAGACGATTGTTGCTAACGTGATGGTACCATTCGAGCACATTAACTTCTAAAAGTTTTAAAACTTTGTATTTAATCAGGCCCAGGCCCGGGGCGTTTACAGCCGGGACCGGGCCTACCCTGACCGGCCGGGCCTAGTTCGGTCCCGAATACCCGGTCAATCATTCTTCATAAGTATATGAGCACTTGAGTGTTCAATACATTCATCCAGACACTTTACCTCCATTATTTCATACATGTATATATATATATATATATGATGTTACAGTTCATTCCATCGCCCTTATTGTTATTTGTTGTGATGCAAATATGACCATAAAAGTTCATGAAGAATAAAGTACGACGAATTGAATATAAAAATTTGATATTAAATAAGTATAAAATTAATCGTTTACCCCCCCCCCAGAAAAATTCAGTGTACCCCTACCAGGACATTTGACCGTGTGCATGCGTGCCTTATTTCCTCTTCATTTTTCTGCCATTCGTATGCGTATCGCCTTTTACGTGAAATTTTCTATAGGTATCAGCCACAGTTTTTTAGTACCACGATAATGAAAGTTGGCCCGTGCTATTGAAAATTTTGGCCGTTAGCAAGAAGTGCTAACGGATATGAAGACGTTTTTTGGCAAGTGTAAAAATTTTAACGCTTTTTAAGGTATTTTTTAGCGAAAATTCCGAGAACTTTTTCAGCGCTTCGCGCCAATTGTCATACTTACTGTTTATTTAGCCTCAAGCGCGCAATTTAAACACTCCACCATCAATCTACGTACAATCTATAAGATTTAGCATTCATGCCGCTTAGTTGTTTACCGATTTCTAGCACATACTAATTACTTCGTGACAACTTTGCACTATTCTCTATGGTTTGTAGACAAAATAAGCTTTTTTACGATCACTTATCATTCAATTCATAAGCGCAGCGGCGCCTGTTATCATATTAAATTAGTATATGGCAACTGCATTATCATTTCTGATGCTTAACGAACATTAGGAAGCCAATAATTGTGATTTAGCATGAATTTTTGATTTATTCAAATCTAGAAAAAAGATGATCAAGAAAAAACATTGATCTTCAGAATATCATGCATGCTTAAACAGCTGAATAAAAAAAGGATATGCATTACTGACACTATGTAGTGCCAGTAATGCATATCAGGTAAAAATTATACAGATAAAAATACTGGCGTACTAATGTAGTCTATCCCGTGCTAATGGAAAAAATTTTCATTAGCACTGGTGCTAATTATGTAGGGTCGTGTTAAAAAACGCTGGCATCAGCAGTTCATCATAAATGCAAAAGCTCACGGTCGGCAGGGGGTAAAGTCTGAAAAATCTAAAATAGTAAATTTTGTATTCACGATTTTTTGCTAGTCAAACGATGAAAATAGTGAAAATAGCCTATGAAACGTTTTTATCGAAGTACATAATACCGCATTTTAAAAGAATTTTTAGTCCATTACGACTGCACTACATCATTTTTAAATTAATTAAATATATAAAACGATCAATGAGAAGAGAAATTTTGATTTTTTACACCATGTTGGGCGCTTTTTTTGTGTAAAAAACAATTTTGGCATTTTGTCTTCAAAAATCACGCAAAAACGTTCCGTCAGCTCCAAATCGCGGACAATCCTAGTCTAGCTGACCCTTCATGGGGGGAATATCCTCCTCACCGCTCCCCCTATGTGCATGTATGCTCTTCATCCCATTGAAACCACTAAGTTACAAATATCCAGGTGTGCCCTTCAACCCCGCTTATTTAACTTTTGCGGCGGCGATGAGTATTGCGATAATAAAAAATACGAAGAAACCTTGTCCTGGCCCGATTTTGATGCCTCTTTTTCGACAAATTTGATGATTTCCCTATTTTCGTCGTTGCCAACGCCGGACAGCGTCAATTTGGCGACAATATGCGAGATGTTACGACAAATGAGGGCGTTGCGGTTAGTCTTCAACAAGCTGGCGAAAGCCTTGTGAACCCGCGACGCCTCGACGCAGTGAAACATGATCAGATTCGTTACAACGTATTTCTCCGTCAAGCGACACCAATACTGAATTTTAAGAAAAAATTAATCCAATTATTCGAACTTTTTAAAATTTTTGACATTCTTTTAATTGAACAAATAAAGCAAGCAGGCTACGTATGTATGTTTCTTAATAGCGCAGGTTGATTCAAGGTGTGGCAGAAGAAAACCTAATGAGATACACGGTAATCGCAAGACAGTATCCAGATCTTTGAGATCATCAAAAAATTTGATCGATGAGAAGATCAAATGAGAAGATTCACTATTTTCAAATTTGACCTATATATATATATATATATATATATATATATATATATATATATATATATATATATATATATATATATATATATATATATATATATATATATATATATATATATATATATATATATATATGTATATATATATATATACAGGGGCGTAGGCAGGGGAAGGGCGGCCGCCCCCCCCCTTAGCCCGAAAATAATTTTGGAAAGGTAAGGAAATGCATGAAAATTGGCATCATTTTATCGAAAATTCTCAAAATTTTCGGCGCTTCGCGCCGTAGAATCATTATTTTCGTTAATTTAGGCCCAAGCGACGTCACTTTTTATAGCTTATTAGGAGAAAATAAAATTTTTTCGAAAAATTGAATTTTATGAGGTTAACGGATAGAGCATGTTCGCAAACGTCAGAAAATGCACTTTATTTGGCGCCCCGGCGAACATATCCCTTAATATAGGGTCACCAATTTTGGACCGCCCCCTTTAAAAAATCCTGCCTACGCCCCTGTATATATATATATATATATATATATATATATATATATATATATATATATATATATATATATATATATATATATATATATATATATATTTATATTTATATTTATATATAAATATCATATATATATATAAATGGACAATTTGTGACGAACTTCCCAGCCAATAAACCATAATGAAACCAGATTTTTAGATCGATTTTTGTTTACATTTGTATTTTCTTCACCATAGATACATTAGGAAAAACACAAACACATGGCAATGTCGGTTTGAAAATTTTTATGTCTCAATTATAGAAAACACGCAAAAATGGGGGTTGACGAGCAAAGGCAATACAAACACACACATTCACACAACATATTGGAAAACCACTAATGCTACATATAGTATTTAATCTGAAAAAAGCAAGACGTAAGCTAAAATCATTATAAACACATAGGAAAGAAAAAGGAAAGTGAAAAAGTCAAAGGACAACTGACGAGAATTTATCAAATGACGAAAGTAACGTATGTATATACTTACCTTCCAATCGGGTGTGCATTCCTCGTTTTTAACGAAATCAAATGTCGTGCAAAGCCGGTTTATTTTCAATTCCAGTAAGCTCTTCAACGACTCATCCATAGGGGTCACTGTCGTCGACGATGATGACGACAAATCCATCGGTTGAACCGCATCGCTAGCCACGTTCACCTTCAAAATTAGTAATTAGTACTACTACTACTACTACTACTACTACTACTACTACTACTACTACTACTACTACTACTACTACTACTACCACTACCACTACTACTACTACTACTACTACTACTACTACTACTACTACTACTACCACTACCACTACCACTACCACTACCACTACCACTAATACTACTACTACTACTACTACTACCACTACTATTACTACTACTACTACTACTACTACTACTACTACTACTACTACTACTACTACTACTACTACTACTACTACTACTACTACTACTACTACTACTACTACTACTACTACTACTACTACTACTACTACTACTACTACTACTACTACTACTACTACTACTACTACTACTACTACTACTACTACTACTACTACTACTACTACTACTACTACTACTACTACACTATAATACTACACCAGCACTATATAACAATAATACTGCACCAGCACTATATAACAATAACACTACTAACACTACTGTAATGCTATAACCTATGTAGCTGCCTTTAACTGGACTGGACACCCCTTGGCCGGAAACAATTTGTGAAAATTAAGATAGTGCACGGGAAGACGGGAAAATTGTCTGTCTGACGTGAAATCTTCAACTTTTCGGCGCTTCGCGCCAGATATGATGTTTTTTTATAATTTTGGCTCTAGCGCCACCAAAAAACGTCACTTTTTGTGGCATTTTCAGTAAGAAAAAATTTCTTCTCGAAGTTTGAATTTTATGATCTTAAAGGATGGAGCGTGTCGTAAAACGTTGGAAAATGTGGTTTTTATGAGCTATCCCGACGAATTTCTCGAGATACAGACCAATTTGGGTCGGGTCAGCCCCCTACCCTGTCCGAATCTTGGATACGGGCCTGTGCAAACATACTTATAAGCCAAACCGACCAAAAAAATTTGGGAATGGCAAATAAAGTTTTCTTAGCCTGGGTCTTCTCTTCTCAGACAGAGAAATGTTTTTTAATCACTTTTAAAGCTTTTATCGAGTTTATCTAAAAGAGTCATTTAAGATTTTCAATAATAAAGAAGAGCTCTGAAACAGAGATAGATGTTTGCGAGATTTAGAATTAATTTATTTAATTCATTTTTTAAATTTATTTCTAGACGCAATTTTATTTAATTTGATTCATTTAATTTATTTTTAGACGTCTTTTAGAGATTTCATCCAGAAATCAGGTTGGCTACCCTTGCGAGAGTAAGATGCATCGGATATAAATCGTACGAAGTTCGCGTCGTAGAAAATTTAGAAAAGATTTCGCCAATAAATAAATATACATTCTATTCACACTTTTTGATTGAAGTCCTTATCTCCTGAAATAAATGCTTTAAAAAAAGTTTAGAAAAACTTTTACGCACCGTTTGACCGTTTAGCGAATCAGCAGCGTTTTTCAGGCCTTGTACCAAGTGGCGCACAAGCAGCCGCGTAAAATCGAATGCCAGCTCAACGTACAGCTCTTTATAAGCTAAGTTACGTCGTCGCGCCGTCGCCCGCAATTCGTCGACCGCTAACTGACACAAGTTAGCATTCAGCGTTGCGTCCGTAGCGTAATTCATCAAGCGTATGGCGGCCGACTCGTAGAAATTTCCCGACCCGTAGCTGTTGCGTTACAAAAGAAGGCAAACGCATCTAAGACACTAAAATTTTTCTGAATAACTACCTATCAGGCATATAGAAGAGGGATCCCCCACCCAAAGTCAGTCGTTTCCCCACCCCTCCCCCAGGATCAGAAAATTTTTGACCCCCCGTGATTTTGAAAATTTTCAGAAAAAACATGAGTTTTTGGCCATTTTAGCTGCCTTTTTGCTATTTTTGTCCAAAAATTGGAGGTCATTAACCCCTCCCCTAAAAATAGCCGGAAACCCCACCCCCAAAATAAAAATTTCGAGCCGTTACATGTATGGTAGCTATGCCAAAAATCCATCGGCTCGATCGGCGTAATGATCAACAAAGACAAGTAGACAAAACCTTCACATACATATGTTTTTGAGTGTCCGGAAAATCGCTGGCCAAATCCATTAAATCTTCATTTATATATGTCACGCCCAAATTTCGCGTCACTAAATTATTCGCTCCTTATAGCTTAATTTCACTTATTTATCTTCAATTCTTCTAATTGAAGTTTGCACAATTTGTCGTGAGCTAAGGTTGGGGTTGATTCTTCTTTGTATAGAAGAAAAAAACAACAACAATTTGAGAATTTGTGATTTTATTGGAAATCAAAATTTATACAATTTCTGAATAAGTTGGGGTGAAACGCGCTCCAAAATAATAGCGAATTTAAGGCGTAACTTGTAGGTTCGAATTGCGCTAGCTATGATAGCTAAAGCGTCAGAGATTATGATCTTTCTACGTATGCAATAATGCTGACACCGGGACTTCAGGCAGGGACAATGCAATGAACAGACGCTAAGACAAAGGTAGGAAGAGCCAAAGCTTTGAGTCGCGCCGCTTTTATAGTAAAATCGGCGGGCGCACATGGTGTTGTTTTGATGACTCATTTTTGGATATATTCTGCTCACCTGTTCTCACGTTTGCTTTGGTCTGCTTACATGCGCGTTTTTCGTCAACCTACATCTTATGCTTTTGACCTCAAGCAACCTTTTCCATAAGTTACTCACATAACCCAAAAGTTAGTAAACAATGTCAGTTGTTTGGGCATATTTTGCGCACAGTCTCGTGTTTTCTGATATTCTGAGTGTGGGAAGCTTAATTAATCTTAAGTTTCCATTCTTGTCTGACGTCTGTCTCCTCTGTCTGGTCCTTGAAACCGGTTTTAACTGGTTTTGCCCATGCTATTGCATAGAACCGCTTTGTTAGCCTTCGATTTTGCCTTTTCGCATATTTACATAAACATGAACGCTAATATTATAATTACAATTTTCGGAAAGAACATAAGACATTATGATAAGCGTTTTCGAAAACTTAACGATTCAAATTACAACATTAGATTTTGCGTACATTACGTTATGAGTAGAAATAAACAGAATTTTCGTAATATTATTAAACGATCATATTATATTAAGAAACAATGCTTACGTATTCTATTTGTACATATTAGATGCTTAAAATCGCGTCGATCGTGACACATAGCGTAATGCTTTTGCTATTTAAATGGTGCATAACACGTACAAATGTAAGCATTTTTACTTTAACTTGGTATACAACAAGTTTTCAAACGATTTGGATCGAAAAAAGAACGCGGAAAAAATTAAAACTGCACAGCTTACCACGCTATTTGCCCAAAATAACGTATCAAAGATTCGTTACATCCATCAGCTAGCATTCCACCGTTTTGCCAGTCAACCAATACCTTGGTAAAATCGTCTTCCAACGTTTTTTGCAAACGTAAGAATGGCTTCCAACAACGACTTAAAAAGTTCTACTTATTTACATATACATTTTAAAAATTTACTCAGCATTAAAGACTAAATCCAAGAACCAAGTAGTCCAACCATAACTTTAATTAAAGATTAGGATGATCACTTAAAGATGATGGAAATCAAGTAACTATTTATTTTCATTTTGATTTATATGCTGGACGATATAAAAACACATAAGCGAGCAGGTTTGAATTTTCTTTACTGTACAACGTTATTTCATTTTTCTAGTTTTCGTTTTGTGAATGGATTCTACCAGTATGTCCTTAAGCCAAGCAAAAACATAATTTTTTCTTCTCCTGAAGCCAGAAAAAATACGATTCACTTGATATCGCCGGATGGTATTCCAATATTGTGCATTAAATGTGCAAAAATGATAATTTATAACAGCGGATATGTACTGGAAACGAGTCCTGTTGATGATTGAAATCAATACAGCGGAAACTTTCTGTCTTGAACACCCGACTCTGTCAATAAAATCAAAGGATGATGAAAAAACAGCACTTAATGTTTAGGCTAACTAATGCCTTTTATCAAATTACTTTTGATAAGCTGTAAGAAAAGAATAATAGAACCTTCGGTTATAAGGGGCATAAAAGTAAAAAATCACTAATTACGGGAAAAAAGATCAAGGACTTACATAAACGCATTTCTGACTATTAGCGACGAGTCAGTGGCCAAAATTAAGGAAGCTGTTACGATTTTTGACAGATGGTCGCTCGTGTAACAATGAGTGGCAATCGAACAAACGCATTTACACAAATCTAGAAACGAAAAATGCATATCCTTAAAATCTCAGATTGGCATGGGAGGGTGAGGGAAAGGGTTATTACCATAGATGCACAGCGTGACCGATCTGCGGGGGGTCAACCAGTCTGCAAAAAGTCAAAAAATAAAGCTTTTTTGGGCCAAAATGACCTAAAATACTGGTATAAATGCTTAAATGACGTTAAAACAACTTTATTACACAGTTTCTCATCGATTTGAAGCACTTTTGAAGAAAATTTCCAATTTTCAACCGTTTTCGACCTTGATTTTGATTCATTTTCTCAACAAAATTTCCCATGTTTCTATTCTGGGGGTCAGGACCCCCAGCAAACCCCCGCACGTGCATGTCTGGTTATTACTACCTCCTAAGCTTTTAAAAAACTGATGGATATACAGACATTCTGACCAAAAAAGCATCACTATAACTTTTTTGGGCTTGAAAACTAGCTAAATAGCTTTTTTCAACTCAGAAAGATAAGAACTCAGAAATATTTCAAACTCATTGTGAATTCAGGAATGCTACATAGTTTTTTGTTCCGATTTTCAAAAAAATATGTAGCTGTTTTTCCGACTTCCAAAGGGCTAAATAGCTATTTTTAGTCCATTCTTATTTTTAGTCTATTTTTTCTATTTTTTACTTATTCTTACTACTTTTTAATCTTTGATATATTTTTTAATCTATTTTTCTCTTTTGCTGCAGAATCGTTTTTTTACAAAGCACTTAGCTATCTCCAAATTATTGATTTTTATCCCCTCCAGAAAGTTGATAAATGCGCATCTATGGCACAAGCCAGCTAAATGTAATCAGCAGATTCATCTGTATTTATTTAAATATTTCTTTAGTCAACAGCGCTATTGAACTTTCTTGTTTTCGATTTGTGTAGCGATTATGTGCTCTGGAGAGATGCATTTCGTGCAAAAAATCACATTCCTTTCAACTAAATTTCCTCGACATTTTTCAAATGTTAAATTGAATGCACTTTTTTTCGAGCATTTTTTGTTTTTAGTGCAGCACTGGGCAGGGGTAAACAAAAATTATGATGAACTAATCCCAATCCCATAAAACTTGAGTTGTTATACGCAGAACCACATGAAAAGGCATGGAGGAGCGCCCCTAACAACAAAACATATGAGCGATTTGAAATAATGAGATTAAAAATAACATGATAACGAATACGGGTTTCCCCAATATAACTAGCGGCACAGCTAGTACATTTGAAATTTATAAACAACATGAGAGAAGGGACAGAGGAACAAGGTCTTTGTTTCTGGGAAAAATTCTTATCTGTAATTTAGGAACTAAGATTATATTTAGTTTTAAATGTGGGAAATATTCATCCGAAATTTCATTGAGCTTATGCATTATATCTTTTGTTCCGGTAAATACCAAAGAAAAATAACGTTTTTCATTTACAACTAGAAATCGATTGTTTGGGTCGAAATATGTTATTCAAAAATTGCCTTACTATTTTGGAATAAAGATTTTCCGGAAATGCATTTTGTAAAACGAATTTTCTCAAGAAATATTATCTGTACATGGAAAATTTTTTAATAATCTACTGGATATTATAAAAAATGCGATTCAACAACATTGCTTTAAAAAATTGACTTAATAAATTGGAGGCCAAAATCCGCGCCTGCCCCGATTATTCATAACTACGAAGCGTAAAAGTTTGAAACCTTTCCGAAAATACAATTCAAGAACTTATTGACGAAGCAAGATGAGAGAAGCTGTGATCTATCTCATATTCGAAAATTTTAAGAATTACGCAGTAAAGCATTCTGACAAATCTTATTCACCATAGGCAAAGCCAAATTTAAGAGTTGAGGACTTATGTATAGTTGAAAAAAGTACATATCATTAACTGAGCATTTATACATACATGCATACCATCCGAAGTAATGGGAGGGGTAAGTCGCGTTTTGTTACGCGTGGGTTAATGAGTAATTGCGTTATTTATTGTCAAATTTTTGTTCTAGCGATTATCATTGCACGCTATGTTGTCCCAGGATGTGGTCTAACGAAGTAATTGCTTATTTCTTAATTGATAAGCTGACTTTCAAATGATTTACACGTATTTTCCTAGATTCACATTCCCTTTTCCAGTTGAATGACTGATTTTAGAGTCATTTTTGGGTATTTCCATCAGTTATCTTCTATTTGTATGGCATTTCAAATTTTCCATTGAGACTGGCAGGTCTTTCCATTAATACCGACCCGGCCGGCCCCCATTGATATCGGATTGATTGAAGTTGTACGGTGCGTCCATGTATGACTAAGGAGGGGTTTTTCAAGCCCCCCAAACCATTGAGTTTTTCACCCCCATCCCACAATAAGTTTTGCAACCCTGCAATAAGATTTTGATTCCTCAGAATTCTAAGCGTCATTGCGAACTTTTAATTCAAAAGTGCCAATTTTTCGGCGCTTCGTGCCAAACAGTCATTTTTTTATTATAAATATTCGATTGTATTAATTTTTTGTTTTTATCGTCCAGGAAAAAAGAGCATCTTCAGGATCACCGGAAATTGATGTTTTGACGCGTACTTCGACCCTAAAAAGTCACATTAAAAAAATTTACTGCCTTGAATTCCTATGCGGTGCATGTAACGACCATAAGTGATCTTAAGGGAGCTTAGCCCCAGAAAATTTTCATTTTCTCCCCAGACGTTTTGATTTTGAAAAATTGTAAAAAAAAGTTTGCTTGCAAAACTAGAATAAGCCATGATCCGATCGAGGTGCATATGCATATTGAATACATAAGAACATGTAATATTACAATGGTTAAGCAGCCGAAATTAAAGCACAGAGGATTTGATTTTATGAGTTCCTATCAGAACACTTTACACACGATATATAACATTTAAATTTGGCTATTTGTAAATCAGATATTTTCAGCTGCGCCTTACTTTCCTTGACAGCTACTCCAAGTGAGCCGAAATCTGGCCTGTTAAAAATCGAACACAGAACTGTAAATCTGGCCGCATCGAGTGCTCCAGCATCAGAGGTCTCATCAATCTGATTGCATATGCGACACGAAAAGTTGAAAGTTGACCTAAGACAAATTACAAAAATCACAATAATATTCAAGTATAACAATATTATTGTCAAATTAGAATAAAAATTACTTGAAACCACATAGTGTTTGAGAAGAGTACCACATTTAAAAATATATGCTGTAGCGTACACTTGAAATTAGCAGCTTAAATTTTGCAAGAGCGCAGTCCAATATATGCTTGCTTGTTTAATATCCTTTTATAACACGGGAAAAATTTCTCATAAATTCAGGACTTTTCTCCTAAAGGTACATAGTTTGAGTTTTGACGCAAAATTTTTTTAAATTTTTTCTTAGTAGTGATGGCCGCTGATAATTTAGTAACCAATGCATGCAGAACGCTGAAACTATCAGCGTTTGGAGAGACAATTATTAAGAACAAATGTGATAAATTTTATTCAATACAGTCAGAAAGTTTCGCTGTAAGGTTACAGTAAGTTAGACTCACAATGGCCTCTATTGGCTTTGGCAGTCACTTTTAAATGGTAGCCAAATTGCTCAAGAGTCATTGATTTTTTGTTGACAGGAGCTCCCAGGCCCGAAAATTTGCCTTTTTAAAGTGTACAATATTCATAATCTGCATTTTTTACACGATTTTTTTCACATTTTATACGAATTGTAAGATTTCACCATTTCGGCAAAAATCCTTGAAACTTTTTTGCGCCAAAACTCGAACCACGTAGGTTTAAGAGAAAAGCCATGAATTTAGGAGAAATCTCTCTCGTGTAATAAAATTGTGCCAAACAAGCAAGCGAACATCGGACTACACTGTTGCAAAGTTTTAATTAATAATTTTAGATATAAGCTGTGCTACAGTATACCTTATTTAGTGCGGTACCGTTTTTAAACACCTTGTTCATGCACGTGATCAAAAGTTCTGGGAAGGGGATAAACCAACTCTCCTAAGGAAATAAAAGAGTAATCCTTTTGTTTAATACCAATTTTGTTCTAGCGATTCAGCTTGTGATAACTTAATGTTTAGACATTTTTGTTATTCCTAATCCCGTCTCCCTTTATAATCAAGTATTCGTGACTAACTTTGCCTGAAAACAAAGAACAATAAGAGCGATGGAACGAGTTGGACCATAAAATACACACGAAATAATGGAACAGAACAGTACATATACTCACGTATCATATTGTATTTGTTTACAGTGAGTCCCGTGTCTAGTCAAGAATTTCATATATGGTATGTACATAAATCGCCGAAATTTGGAAAAGGTATTTAATGCGTTTAAATTTATTTTTAAATTTATTTATTTCAATTCTAAAAAATTTCGACGCCTTGCATTAAATTGTTTTGACAAATTGTACGCTGACCACAGCGCACGAATCATATGTATTTGCATGTAGCACTAATTTTGCACAAGCATAAATAAATACATTGTCATAAAATTTGTTGATAGAATAAGCTCACTTATATATGTGAAAATTTCAAACAGTAGAAAAGAGAATTATTTAACGAAAATTCTACTTCGTTTAATTATCATTAGGTCAAAATTCATCAAATCATTTGATGCGTCGCGCCGGATATTAGCGTTTGAATGAATACTGATGAGTTATAGACAGTACAATCACATTTTTTCCAAAATTTCCAAAACTTCGAATTTTTTTGACGAAATTTGAAAATAGTATAAGAACTATTATGCAGTCAAGAAAATTATACACTGAAAGATCGTAAACATATGCCATTTTAAACACAAATAACGGCATGCATTTGGGACTATTTCCGGCTGCTTTGGAGAACTTAGAGTGTCGCCGTTTTTACAAGAATCTTGGATTTGCCAATGGCTGACACTGACAGACCTTATTTCGATGAAAAATCAAACCACAATCCAAGTAAACAACTGTTTGAGATAAAATAATTTAGTTTTGTGTGCAATGATGATTTCCGAGCATGCATGATCTGGGCGATGGGGGTTTACCCCACAATTCTTTTCAACCCAAGAATTCCCAATTTTCAAAACATTCGCAGAAAGGGTGCTGTTCTTCAAGCGTGTTTAGCTATCTGCCTGCTTGAAAGTGTCAAAATTGACTCATTTTTTGATTTGTTTTGTTCAATTCATTCGATTTTTTTGAATTTTTTCAAATGTCTTTACGTTCTATAATGATAGCCTATAGTCAAAAACCCCAAAAAATGATGTTGTTGACGCATAACCACCATTTTAAACTTAAAAAAGGCATCGTAAAAATTTTTCAGGTTCTATCCCTCATAATATCCGTCCTGTGCACATCTGCTGCTTCTAAAGTTTGAAAAAATAAAACAAAGGTTTTTATACCGTTTATCTGCGGAATTCGCCATTATACATGTACAAGAGCCCACAGTTTTGCACAACGATATTAGGACCGCTTCGTCGACATTTTTACATTGGGAAATTGGCCTGCGATGCGAAAACATTTGATACAAAGCATGAGAGGTATATATTAATATAGACAATAATGTGCATCTTACAAAACCAGATCGTTGAGCAACGGCAAAGCAACAGCGTTGCAGGTATGAAAGAAATCAGGAAAATAATCTAACCCCAAACATAGGGCACTTGCGTTCGACGATGCCTAAAAAATAAAGTATATGGCTGTGCATATTATAGCTAATAGTGAGCGCAATCTATTTGCCTGTGTCCAGGACATTTCGCATTACACTATGCTATTTTATTTTCCTTGCGACTTTGTTTTACCCTTGTGTTTTTTCCGAATAAAGTATTAGTATTAGTATAGTGTTTAGAGTACCATACTGCACATAGGGGTGAGGAGGTATTACCCCCCAGGCTGAGGGGTCACCTAGGCAGGTACTGTCCGGCGATTTTAAGCCGACGGAACGTTTTTTGAAACATTTTTGAGGTCAAGAGCAGTAAAAATGTCAAAATTTTTCCGGCGCTTTAGTACTTTTACGTACTTTTTATTCAAAAAGGCGCCCGAAATTGATCCATTTCTGCATTTTTTAGTGTTAAAAGTGGATAATGCACTTGAAATGGACTAAAAATGCTTTTGAAATGCGATATTATCACGAAAAAACGTTTAATAGGCTCTTTAGCCATTTTGGTCGTTTAAACAGCACAAAAAATTGTGAACATTAATTTTACTGTTTTGGATTTCCGAGATTTCACCTCCCTCCCCAGCCGACCTTGACCTTGTGCACCTACATATGGAGAGTACTAACATGCATATTGCAGTCACAAACTCAAAGCCAGTCGAATTATACAAGATATATCATTCCACACATGAGCGTAGGGCTAACTTTTCAATTTTGTACACCGTTTGCATCGCATACATAATTTTTCAGTCCATAGTAGAAAACTCAGCTGAATTATCCTGATTCTTAATTTAATGTTGATCACAAACACAAAAAAAATCCGGATTACAACCATCGTTGGCAAAAAAGCCGGATCGCGCCAAACCTGGCCATCCTAATCATGAGCATCTAATGCAGAGAGCTGGATTACTAAGCTTTTTTCAAGCTTGTAAAACTTCATACATACTAGAAAATCCTTGACTCTTAAAGAACGTCGGAAGAATTGCTAGTTTTAGTAGTTAAAATAGTCAAAATGCGTTGGTCTAGGGCCGAAATTGTTATACAGCAGTTCTACCTACAGCTAAAGCATCGGCTAGCTATTATTACTTCCGATATATATATATATATATATATATATATATATATATATATATATATATATATATATATATATATATATATATATATATATATATATATATATATATATATATATATATATATATATATATATATATATATATATATATATATATATATATATATATATATATATATATATATATATACAGGCCCGTATCCAGGGGGGGGGGGGGGGCCTGCCCCCCGAAATGGGAAAAGATTTTTATTTTTCCCAAGGGTCCCCCAAAGGGAAAAATAAAAAATTGGCGAAGTTGGTCTGAAACACCGCCAAAACAGGTTTTTAGCATACTTTTAAGCTAGAAAAAACAAAATTTTCCGGCGCTTCGCGCCGGATTTATTGTTTATGTAAGGTTTTGTCTTCTAAACCGCTGAAAATCGCTCAAATTTGAGTTAGACATAGAAAGTATGTCAATTTTTTCTAACGTTTTGCGCCGGATTCATTGTTTAGCTATAATTTTTGCCTTCTAGCTTACTCAAAACAGCTCAAATTTGAGTTATGACATGGGAACAGGCCTGTATCCAGGGGGCGGGGAGCCTGCCCCCCGAAATGGGGAAAAAATTTTTGTTTCTCTCAAGGGTCCCCCGAAGGGAAAAATGAAAAATTGGCGAAGTGCGTCTGAAACAGCGCCTAAACAGGTTTTTAGCGTACTTTTGAGCTAGTAAACTCAAAATTTTCCGGCGATTCGCGCCGGATTTATTGTTTACGTATAGTTTTGTCTTCTGAACCGCTAAAAATCGCTCAAATTAGAGTTAGATATAGAGAGCATGTCAATTTTTTTCTAGCGCTGTGCGCCGGATTCATTGTTTAGTTATAGTTTTTGCCTTCTAGCTCACTCAAAACAGCTCAAATTTGAGTTATGACATGGGAAACATGAAATTTTTCCGGCGCTTGGCGCCGTATCTATTGTTTATACATGTTTTTTGTCTTCTAGTCCGCTCAAAACCGCTCAAATTTGAGGTTGATATGCAGAGCATGTCAATTTTTTCGGCGCTTCGCGCCGAATTATTGATTATCCGTATTGTTTTTCTCTGTAAAGCACAATGATTAAGTACTAAGGCAAGAGATAAGAAATAATTCGCCGATTAGGTGATGAGAAATCAGCTTAAATGATAAATTTGCTGTATATCAAAATGAAATAAAGTGAAAATTTTTTAATTCTTTTGTTGAAATTTTTCTTAGCCGTTGTATAGAGCTCGCCGAGATACGCTCAAAACTGTCTTTCTTTTCGCCTATCTCCTAATGGTTCTCGAGATATCTGGTCTCAAAAATTTTCGGCCCCCCCAAATAAAATCCTGGATACGGGCCTGTATATATATATATATATATATATATATATATATATATATATATATATATATATATATATATATATATATATATATATATATATATATATATATATATATATATATATATATATATATATATATATATAGTATATATATATATATATATATATATATATATATCCCTGAATGTTCGCTCAAGATATCTCTTCCTGTCTTCCCCAACACTTTGTTCATTTCCTGATAAGGATGAGTATGAGAATGAAAGGTTCTTCTAAAATTTAATGACAAACAATGAAAATACAGCAGAAATATCACTGACAGTCTTTCATGAAATACAGCAATTCATCTTCAGGTAAAAAGGATTCCGAGTTTAAGGATAATCCGACCAACATTTCATCCACAAATACGACTGGACCAATAATATATGTAGGTGAAGCAAGTAATCCATATTCCGAATTTAGGAAGTGGAATATTTTTGCCAACATGCCGTACGCAACTAAACTACTAGGACACTCTTCATGTGACACTTACCAAAAGTGAACTAAAAACATATCGCCTCCATTCCGGACATACATTTTGATTCAGTACAGATAAGCAACGCAATTCATCGACATTTGGGCCGTCATCTATAAATGTCATCACTTAACAAACAGTAAGAAAATATGCCTCCACGAAACAAAAACCTACCTAAATGACCGACGATACACTGGCTCAATTTTCGGTACTGATTCGAGCCGTCGAACACCAAGTCTTTAAGATCCTTTGACTAAACATACGTAGATTAAAGAACGGCAACAGAATAATCGCAATCACATAACAAGCATAGTATAATGAGAAATGACCAAATATAAGCCTGCATTGCAAAAAAATGTGTTTTTGTCGACTTTAAGAATAAATTTGTTTGTTTGTAAATACAAGGGTTGTTATAAAAGTTCGTTTCAGCTGTCTGATAACTTTTTCTGTATAAGAGAGTTCAGGATATGATTTTTTTGCATATGGTGACGCAACTTCTGCTTTACATTACTAAAGTCACCATTTTTTCCATCTATTTCCGCCTTTTCTAAGAAAAATTCTTTAAAATACCTCACTTCTTTCGTTAAGAAAAAAAACTTTTATCCTGTCGCAGCTTAGGCACTGATTAGCATTTGACCTCAAAATTTCGGTAAAACGAAGACAGTTTATGACTTTCATTGATGCATTACCAAAAATCCCATTGTGATTCATTCTCTCGTTTTAGTGACGCATTTTTCGTTAAAACTCAATTTTTGCTGATTTTGACAAAAAATTTGCTGTATCACAAATGCACGTTTTATGAACAAAAAACATTCTAAAAAGTGCTTTACAACATTGGATTGTCTTAGCTGAATTATTGGCCTTTTTCCATGAAGAATTAAGTCATGGGACCATCTGTTTAGAGCTATTTTTTTCAGTATTTTTAATCTATGATAAAACAAAATTGTTTTCCTGGAAAGCGGAAAAAAGATAAGAAATTATGAGTTCAGATATGTAAAGCGGAAGTTGCAGAATAACGAGCAAAAAACCGCGTGTTGATAACTCTGATAGAAAAAGTTATCAGACATCTAAACAAACTTTTATTACAACCCTCGTACTACGAGCGGTTTATTACTAAATGGTAACTAATTCGAAAGAAATTTGCTTTAAATCGTATGTGCAAGGATTGTAAGTATGAAGTACAATCTTGTGTTAATTAACAAAATCATTTCAAACTATCACTTTTTTACTATCGTCTCATATGTAAGAAATCTCATCATCTATGTACACTATACACACATGCACACTGAGGGAGGAGGGTATAGAGGTATCCCCTTACCAAGACTTTTAAAAGGCACACCCCTTCAGGCCGTTTAAGGACAAACCTATTGCTCGAACCATGAAAAAGCGTCAAACGACAACTAGCAGTATAATTTTAAGTACAAATACTTATTTTTCGAGCAGCAAAATGTTCAATTCGTCCATACAGATACTTTTCTTCCATTATTTCGTAATCACTTGATGTTACAGATCATTCCATAGCCCTCATAGTTATTTGCTTTAGTGCAGATTTAATCATAAATATTCATGACAAATAAAATACGACGAATTCAGCATCAGAATTCGACACTAATAAGGTAAAAAATTACTAACTTACCCCCCCTACCAAGAGAACTCGATTTACCCCTCCCAAAACTTTTGACCGTATGCTTGTATGACACTATACAATATACGGAATTACTACTGATTGGTCTAATTGGTATAGATGAGTCAAAGTTACAGCGACCTTTTAAAACGCAACAAATCTTCAGATAATACCGAAGCTAGTAGCTACCGTAATTTATGGTTTAATTGTATACTAACATTTCTATGGATTTTTGACTTTTACTGACTATATGCAATAAGAGGTACAGTAAGAGGGAGGACCCTTTATAAGGATTATAAGATTATAAGATTAGATGATAAGATTTTAAGATAATTATAAGGATAAACGATATAATTATAGGATTATAAGGTGAGGTGAGTTAAGTCAATTAAATTGTAATTGTAATTGAATTATAATTATATACTTTATTAATTATATGATTAGAATTAAATTATATAATTAATTTAATTTTTTAATTATAAATTAATTATAACTACAAGATGATAACTTACATAACTTAACATAATTAAATTATAATTATTTTATAATTATAATTATAATCATAATTATATAATTATTATTACATTATATAATTAATTAAAATTAATTAATTATAAGTTAGTTAATATAATTAATTAATTATATACATATAATACAATCATTTATTTTTATAATGATAAATTCATTCTATTAATAGATTAATTATTCATAGATATAAGACCCTTTGAAAGGCCAGCCATATCCAATCCCACAGAAACTGATTTTTCACCCTCATAGAAAGTCAATCCCCTCACTCAGGAATTCTAGACAAAGAAATTAAAAGTAATTTTTAATCATACAAGGGTCCTCAAAAGGAAAAATAAAAAATTCTCGAAGTAGGTCTAAAATACCGACAAAACAAGTTTTCAGGGTACTTTTGAGCTAGCAAACGCCAAATTTTCCGGCGCTTCGCGCCGGATTTAGTATTTATCTATAACTTCGGTCTTACATTCCGATCATAATCGCTCAAATTTGAGTTAGATATGCAGAACACGTGAAATTTTCTCGGCGCTTCGCGCCCAATTATCACTTTTCTGTATTGGCTATCTTTAAAAAACATTAAGATTAAATACAAAGACAAAAGTTCAGACATTGTTTGTTGATAGAATGATGTGAAATCAGTTGCATTAATAATTTGAACGTTAGACTGGTTTCATTTTTGGTGTGAAATCAAACAAAATTTTTTGAAATTTACTTTCACCATTGCACAGAGCTCACCGAGATACGCTCAAAAATGCCCTTATTTTCGCCCATCTCCTGATGCTTCTCGAGATATTTGACCTCAAAATTTTCGCCCCCCCCCAAAAAAAACCCTGGATACAGGCCTGTATGTACCTAACAAGTTCCTGAATCGCTTGATTTCAATCGGACTACATATAAAATCGTTGGATCATAGTCATTCCCGGCTCGATTCCGTTTAAGTAATAGCGCAATTCTACATGTGGTAAGCAATGCCTACCTTAATCCACCTTAGGCTAGCCAAAGATATAAAGATACAAAGGCTTCGACCAGCATTTTGATCTTAAAATAAGAAACTTATTGCACATTAAATACGAAACAACTGTGAGAAGTTAGCTCACCAACAGCTGCGTGTGCAAGAAAATCGATACAATAATAACAAATTCTAGTCACTAGACCATATACTGTATCAACAAGGGCACGATCCATAAGCTTGCAACAATAACTCAAGGCATTCAGAAGAGATGGACAGTTATCGCACACAAACTTATTCAAAATTTGATTCATCGTTAGACTAAGTCGAAGCCTGAATTGATGCTAAAAATAAGTCAAACTTCACTGCAAACATATTTTGAGAGGATAACTTAAGTCAGACTACAAATTTTCCGAAAAGCAGACAAAGAGGCAGACTGAATAATACTGCAGATATCGATGAAAACGGAAATATACACATGACACTAAAAGTAAGTGCTTACGGGTTGTTAAACTTTCACTGCAATAAAAGACAAAGTACCATATCATGAACATACTCGAACATGGGGGTTTGGGGTTCTCATCCCTCTCCAAAAGAATTTACACCCCCAACCCCCAATTTTTTCACCCCTCTCCCCCAGAATTCACGATTTTCAAAAAATTCCAAAAAATCGTAAAAGCGTTTTAGCTATCTGTTTGCTCAAAAGTGGCACATTTTCGGCGCATCACATCATTGAATCATTTTTTGACTATATTTTGTTTAATTTAATTTGATTTTTCCGATACATATTTTCAATTTTTCGAACTTTTCGAAAATATTTTTACGCATTGGAAAGATTTGGAATCGCAAAAAACGCCGGGAGATGATGTTTTTGACGCAAAAACACCTTTTTAGTCCAAAATGCATTTTTAACTTTCATCACCCCCAGAATTCCTATGCTTTGCATGTCTGCCGACAAATATTTTAAATGATGAAAATCAGTCAAATTCGCAGCCAAAACAATTCCGCGGGGGAAAGCGTTTAATTTCCTTCTACGGAACGAAGATTTAGAGCTTTAAATACAGCAAATCGCTACTTTTTAACACTAAATTAACAAAACTATCTGTTTAGGATTGACTATCTTTCTTTGATTTAAAACATCTTTCGTTCTTTATGTAAATTCAAACGAGTTTACAAAAAGATAAGCACCAGTCGACAATTTATGTAACATAATACTTAATTTTGAAGCATGTATTACCAAATTTAATTAGCATTGGCAATTATTGCCGATTATGTTCGATTCTAATACACAAAATATTAAAGCTCTGAGTCCACATAGGTACATAATAAACATTTAGTCAAAACTTTGTTAAAACGCTAGTGTTAACTCAATTTTGTATGAATAAATAAATAATGCATTAGAAAATGGGATGCAAGTTATAAGCAGGCGAAGGGGGCGAGGGCAGCCGCTCCCCACATTGGCAGTAAAAAATATTTTGGCAGGTATGCAAGACAATGCACGGAAAGATGAGAAAATTACTTGAAGGAAAATCGTCAAATTTCCGGCGCCTGGCACCGTATGTGAAGAATTTTCAACAGTTTTGCCTCAAGCGCGACCAAAAGATGAAACTTTTCACAGCTTATTTAGAGAAAAGAGAATTTTTTTGAAAAGTTCGAACTTTATGACATTAACGGATAGAGTATATTAAAAACGTCGGAAAATGCGGTTTTTGCTAGCTATACATACGAAATTTTCGAGATATTAACCATTTACTTTGGGTCCGCCCCCATCCTTCATCCTGGTTACGGGCCAGAGGAGGCAGTATATGTATTTTGCTGGTAAAATGCTAAAGGGTATATATCGGACCACCGTTTGTTTTGTACAAGCCTCTTTGTACATGTACATAGATCTGCAGAAAAGTCTTTGTACGAGCGAAAAATTTTTTGTACATATAATATTTAGATATACGATTAAATATACACATTTTTACATACATACTACTAGATTGTTATCCGTGACCCGCACGCTACACAAAAAGTGTTATTTTGTCCTATATTCAGCTGCTTATGAGTCTTGGGTTGAATTTGCACATAAAATTTGACTCAGAAAGCTAAAATAACTTGATACACAATCAGAAATAATACAGCGATTGCAATATCCTGACTGAATCTCATAATAGACATCAATTTGCTTATGAATTTAATGCAACTCGAAGATAAAAAAGTCAATTTTATCTTAAAATGGCGGAAAACAGTGCACAAAGTTGTTTAAGCGTCGAAAATTTTTTAAAATTTTGCTAAAAACTACTTTAAAAAGCATTAAAATTACTATTACTTTGCCCCAAAAAGTCTTTGTACATTGTATAAGGATGGTTCCAAAAATCTTTGTACGAACCTCAAAATCTTTGTCTCGTACAAAAAAAAACAGTGTATCGAACAATATGCCAATTATCGACATTAAACTTTACCGGAAATCTCTGCTAGTCATGTGCCAAAAAACATAACTAAAAATAGTAGTGCCAAGCATACATGTAACGGCTCGAAATTTTGAGCGGGGTCCTCGGCCATTTTTAGGCGGGGAATGACCTCAGATTTTTGGCCAAAAATGGCCAAAAAAGGTACAAATAGCCAAGAAATGCTACTTTTCTAAAAAATGGGGGAGGGGTAAAAAATTTTCTGACTTTGGGGAAATTGAGGGGGAAGTCCGGCCTTGGGTCCCCCCTGACATTTTTTTCAGAATTTTCAATTATAAAACTACATAGGATTTTGACATTGGCCAGCATGAAAATTCTCAAATTTTTGGCGCTTCGCGCCATTCATTCAATCAGAAATACCTTTCACTACATAATTAAACCTTTTTCAAGATAAAATTCTACACGAGATCAAATTTATTGCATTTTTTATTCTCAAAAAGGTACAAAACTGAGTATATAAGAACATAAAAGCGTCCAAATTTTCAGACGCTTCGCGCCAGCTTATCATTCCTGCATTGCTTATCTTTGGAAACCTATAGAAATGAGCTTGAAAAAATTAAATATATGGGAAAATTCCGGCTCTTCGTGCCAGATATAATCTCCATTGCTTATAGACATTCGGAAAGCTGCATAATTGAGCTTAAAAGGAAAAACATAGAAAATTTCCAACACTTCGCGCCACCTATAATTAAAGCATAGCTTGTATCCAGAAAGCAGCAAAATTGAACTTAAAAATGGCAAAAATGTCAGACTTTTTGCTTTTTAAACCGCTCAAACTTAACTTCGACATGGAAAACATGTCAAATTTTTCCGATGCTTCGCGCCGGATTATTTATTTTCTCAGTTGTTCTTGTCTGCAAACTGCAAAGATTGAATACAAAAAACAAAAGTTGAGAAGTTGTTCATGAATTGAATGATGAGAAATCAGTTATGCAGAGTTTGAACGACAGATTTTGTGTGTATGATTATAGAATATAGTTAAAAATCTTTGAAAATTTAAAAAAGTTTCTTTGCATTGTGTAGAGCTCGCCGATAAACGTTCGAGAATGCCTTAATTAACGCCCATCTCCTAATGGTTCTCGAGATATCCGACTTCAAAGTTTGCGATTCCTTCCTAAAATAAAATGCTGGATACGGGGCTGGTTGGAAGCAAATCACATTTTAAAACAAACGATTTAAGTAAAATGAGATTGGCAAGTAATCAACAAAACCTTCAAAGTCTGGTTCCTAAAACAAGAAGATCAGAAGATTGAAATATAATCGAATGTTTCATTATATTTCAATAGAGCGAGAGCGGCAAGTTGAAATACATGGGTGAATATTGTAGGTGATTATTTTGTCGCGGATTTTAATTAATATCAACTAACCTAAACGACGTAGGTCCATCTACGATAAGCTGATATATGGATCCAGAACAAACCATGAATTTTCTCACGATGCTCAGCACCTGAAATTGATAGACTTCAGAATCGACGAAACATAGAAAACTTAGCAAATAATTCATAAGTATATATTACTTATATGTATGTACAGGCCCAAATCTCGGATTCACACAAGGGGAGAGCGAACTCAAGATATTCGTTCATATATCGGAAGCGATATTGGAGGAGGCTAGTAAAAACCACGCTTTTAAAAGTTTTTTCAAAATGATATATCCATTCGAAACCATAGAGTTCTACCTTTTTTTAAAAAAAATCGACTTTCTCAATAAGCTGTGAAAAGTGTTGTTTTTTGGTCGTGCTTCAGGCTTGGCGCTAAGCGCCGAAAATGTGGAGCTTTTCTAACAAAAAGATGCACTTTTCCATCTTTCCGTGCAATATCTTACCTTTGAAGAAAATTTTACGGCTAAGGGAAGGGGCGACGGCAATCGTGAAATACGCCCCCTCCACTGTACATGTGATGTATATATATGTAAATATATATTTACGAAAAGGATAAAAGAATAAGGAATACATAAGTAATTACTCATTTATCAGTATAATTTACCTCAAGAATAAAAATCCCAGATCTAATATATGTACATAACGGGTGTCATGTAGTTATGTACTACCTATCCAGAATTCTCCAAAGAGTATGTACGTATCTATCTAATGATCGACGTTAAAAAATAAAAATATTATTTACTTTCCACTGAATGCTGTACACACTCGTTACCATTGGTCGAAAAAATTAGACATATATGATGATGCACGGAAAGATGGAGAACCAGCAACTGTTCGTTTAAAAATCTGCAGATTGTCGGCGCTTTGCACCATGCACAAAGTATTTTCCATAATTTTGCCTTGAGCGCGGTCAAAAAAAATGTCGGTTTTCACGGTTTTCAGAAGTTTTTTCAAAAAGTCGGGTGGGGAGGCAAAAATTTTCTGGCTTTAGAAAGAATGGGGGGCGACCAACTTTGGATGGGGGATCCTAATCCCCCTTTTACACGTATGATCCTTACTTCTTTGACATCGCCCAACTTTTCGGCATTCGTAAAAACGTATTCGCGTATCGAAGTAAGTATGTCAGGTGGTCTGAAAGCAGCGCCAACATGCGAATCCGCGTCGTCTAAACAATAAAACAACCACAGTAGTTCCGCGGTCATGCCGGCGCTACCTTCGCCCAAAACAATCGATTGCACATCGCCTAAGTCGAGAATCCATTTCAAAATCTGAGCTATGATTAGTCTAACGGGAAATTTAGACGACTGGTCGAAAAAATTAGCTTCGAAACGTTTGCGAATCGCTTTGGCTAATATTTCCGCCAAACGAATTAATGAGAGGGAAATATCCGATAAGGAAGACGTTTCTTTTGTACTAACGATTTCGGCACTTAATTCTAAGCATCGAAACAAAAACTGGGCCGATAATTCGGCAGGCTGGTCACAAAAAGGCGTTTTTCTAAGGTCGTTGCATTCGAAGCGTTCGTTGATGATACTGATGTATTTATGAACGGCGCCAACCAACGATGGAGGCATCGCATTGGGACTAAAAAATGTTTTGTCATCATTAAATGGATAAGATTATAGTTAGCGGCATACGTGTTCTTGGGGAGGGGGTGTTGACTAGACATGCACGTGGGGGGTCGGGGTCAAAAATGCTTCCACGAAGTAGCCCGCCATTTCTCGAGTTTTTCAGAACTCGTAATCATTTCATTGCCTTAAGGATAGAATATGTACATTTGTGTGCACAGAAATCTCTTAAATCCACGTTATGTTACGGCAATTTCAGGTTTTTATAAGTACCTACCCAATCACTTCTAGTGGAAAAATATTGATAAGGAAAAAATGCAATTTTTTGACATTCGTCATTACCATACATATGTAAACTTATAGGGGTTTAAAGGATTTCAAACCCCCCCCAGAAAAATTTTCACCCCTCCCCCGTGAATTCTTGACTTTCCAAAAGTTTCCGATAATTCCCTAAAAATTCGTGGAAAAGGTGCCTTTTCAAGCGTTTTTAGCAATCTATTTGCTGAAAAGTGTCAATTTTTTGGCGCTTCGCACCATACACTTATGTACATAAGTTTTGACTATGTTTTGTTCAATTTGTTCGACTTTTTTGATTTTTTTCGAAATTTTTTGTATGATTTTACGCTCGAGAAGATAGACCATCGTCAGAAATACCGAAAACGATATTTTGGACGCGTATCCATGTATCCATCATTTTGAAGCCCCAAAAAGCACTTTAAATGTCACCTCCTCCAATTTCCACGCTGTGGATGTGTGATTATTACCAACTTCATTGCAAGGTATTATGCGAAAACGATACACACATGTTTAAAGAAGAGCTGTGCCGGGGCCAGTGTTAGAATTGATTATAATGTAGAAAATTTACGTTTTGGGCAGATTTACCTTCAGGCTCAATTTCAAGCAACACCACAGATCTCGCTAATTTAAATCTTTATTTCATTATGCCAGGTTGGTGCAAATTTCTAGTTAATAATCAAAATTGACATATTTTAAATTGCAATTCATATAGACGAGCTTTCCAGCTTGCTTGGTAGCAGACAGCTACGTCTATCAGAACAAATAGAATAATAAGCCTAAAAAAGTGCAAAGTAAAGCACATTGAAAAACGCATCCAAGTCAGAGGAGTTAGATCCATATTGGGCAGCTCATAAATTCTGGGGTTTCAAAATTTTTCGAAGTCAAAAAGTGCCTGATAATATATGGTAGGGCGAAAAAACACCGTTTCCTTGCGTTTTTCAATGAGAGCTATCCATTAGCATCAAAATATCGCAGAAAAACAAAAAATTCTGAAAATCAATTTCTGGGGCGTCTAGCGGATGTTTTGGGGGGAGAGTTTGAATTCTGGGGATCTAGACCATAGGTGGGCAGCACCGAAATTTTGGGAGCGTCGAGCACTATCCAATAGCATCAAAAAAATTACTCAAAAAGCAAAAAAAATTTAAAAAATTGAATCCTGGGGGTGTTCCAACTTCTGAATGGTGCATACCCCCCACCCCTACGTCCCAAGACCCCCGATACCCATGTTCTGTTATATCTTGTAATCCCAACAAATATTAACGCTTGACGCGCATATTTACTAGTAAGTATATATATATATATATATATATATATATATATATATATATATATATATATATATATATATATATATATATATATATATATATATATATATATATATATATATATATATATATATATATATATATATATATATATATATATATATAATATATTTAGTGATGTCCCGGTGCCGCTTTTTTTACCGGCGCCGGTGCCGGTGCTACATTAGCATATTATATAGTGTACTATGCTTCTTCAAAAAGGGTTAAATTTGTACCTATTTTTCACCGGATATACATATTAAGGGTAAAATTTCATTTAACTAGTAACGACTTCATTATTTTTAATTTATGAATACATATTAATTTTCTCACTCAAGCATTAAACAAACAAAAAATTAAAATAAAATTGAAATTCGAATAAAAATAAAAGTTAAATAGTGTATTATAAGTTTAAGTGTAGCGCAATCAAGATTGGCTTGTGCAGTAGTTGATTCTTTAGTCAAATCGAAATTTGGTTTTAGTGCATTAGTTAAATATTCAACTAGTAAGAAACAAACATGAAAATAGCCACAAAAACTTTTTCAGTTTAAATTATTTGAGTTTATCATTTCACATTTTCAAAAGCCTCTGAAAACAAACATGGGATATATTAGTAATGCAAAAGACTTAGAACTTCATTTACAAAGTTTTAACAAGCTTTTTCTGAATAATTTGCAGGAAAAAGTTTTGCATAAAAACTATTTTAAAATTCTAGCTTCGTTTTACGGTCTTCTGCTCAGGAAATGGAAAAATAAAAATTGATTTGTTGAAATTAAGTTGAAAACTACTCTGTAGTACTCATCCTTCTTGCCTACAGATGGTAGAATTAGAAGAATTTTCCACTCTATATGTCGATGTTTTTAATTTTAATTCACTTTATTTATTAGTGTCCACGCTTCTTGCTGTTAATTGATGTTTTCAATAAGATGTGTTTCGTTAAATGAATAATTCATTTTTAAAGCTCGAAGACTTGTTCTGAAGTTCAGTCGAAATGCTTCACTATGCTAATCAGAAGATTTTATTAATAAAATGCTACCTTTTTGCGCCTTTATTCATTAAATTGGTGATAAATGAGCTTCAATTATTCTTTTTACACTAATTTTTTCTCTTTTATCTAGCACCGGCACCGGCGCCGGTACCAGCCTAGCACCGGCCCGGTGCCGGTGCCCAGGACATCACTAATATGGGGTAGGGTAAGATCGTACTATGAGCACGGTAAAGCACCTTTTCTTGGCCCCGGCCAGGCCCGCCCCCGGCCCCGGCAAAAAAGGCGGCCCCGGCACAGCTCTAGTTTAAAGCATAAATTCAAAAAACAAAATCTAAGAGATTTAAGGGATAAATTAAAATTGACGTACAGCGCTTTCAAAACAGAGCATTCTTGGCATAGTAATTCTACCAGAGCCAGGACGCAGTCAGTGCAATATTTTAAAGCACCCAGTACTACTTGCGAAGCATCAAATAACGCTATGCACAAATTAATCGAGCGATCTTTCAGTTCCCAATCAGCATACTGTAGCTGCCTAATTACACAGTCCCATGCAATCCAGTCGTCACTTGTTGGAACTTGGTAAACGCTAGCTTCGACGCAACTCAACAAGAGAGAGCTAAAAATACGTATTTCGTATTAGTGATCGGGTTTCTGTTTTTCAGAATTTATTAATGTTAATTAACCATAATAAATGAAAGTTAATTAATCACTTTTCATTAACGATTAAGTGATGTCATAAAATTACAATAAAATAAAAACGCACTGTTTTAACTATATTTTGTTCAATTTGTTCCACTTTTTTTATTTTTACAATTTTTTGTATTTATGCTATAGAAAGATGAAGCATCGTCATAGACGCCGAAAAGGATGTTTTTGATGCGTATCGTCCATTTTGAAAGAAGGAACTTTTAAATTTCACCCCCTTACAGAATTTCCCTGCTGTGCATGTCTGCTCACCAGGCTTCATCAATAAGGATGCACAATGGAAGCAAGAAAAACGGAGTTGGCACGAGTAGAGTGAGTACAAAAAAGGACGACATATGTATGTACGAGTACTACAGAAAAATATGTATAATTGTTCAAATTGTTGCCCGGAAAGAATATACGAGTAAAGAAATTTAAGTAATCCGACCTGAAGCAACAAAATGTTTTTAAATTTAATCATCAAATTGACAATAAATATAGTAGTCAAAAAACTACCAAAAATTTTCGTACTCTGCGGAAAACCGGAAGAAAATTTTCTACACCAGCGCAGAAAAATTTGCATATATGTACATATACATGGACCCGTATCCAGGATTCAGCCAAGGGGGGGGGTGGGGCGGACCCAACATAAATTGGTCTATATCTCGAAATATTCATCGAGACAGCTCACAAAGACCGCATTTTAGACATGCTCTATACATTACGATCATAAAATTTGAACTTTTTTGAAAAAATTTTCTCTCATTTGAGAGGCTATAAGAAGTATCATTTTGCTCGCGCTTGCGGCAAAATTAAAGAAAATACTTGACATACGACGCGAAGCGCCCAAAAAATTGAGGATTTTATGACACATACATGGCTTTTTCAATATTTTCGTGCACTATCTTACCTTTCAAAATTTTTTCCGGCCAACGGGTGGGAGAGGCCCCCGCCCCTTGAACAAAGCCCGGTGTATACATATAAAAAACGATTCAAGAGGCTCTTAAAATGACATATCTATCAATACAATAGGACGTACAGTTCAATATATCACATTTGCTATTCTAGTTTTCGCTCAGATAAAATGATTTAAGTCCAAAATAATTTGCTTACTTCAAACATCAAATGCTTTATTTCAAAAGAACCAATCACTTTGATTGCGCAGAAATCGTGCGCAAAATGCACTTACCACAGAGTTGATTGCAGACGCTCGCATTCGATCAAATCTATGAAAATTTCTGGCGGGGATATAAGCACTTCAAACTTTTTCCCTCCATCTTCGACGGAGTCCAATGAAAATTCGTCCAAAGAAGCAGAAAAGAGCCGCACATTGGCTGAGTTATCGCTATCAAAGTGTTCGTTCAAGGCACAAAGTTCTGAAAAAATTGCATATGCACAAATGTATGTGCAACGCTTGTCTTATTAAGTTTTATACTTTAATTTTTGAATCATCTAAATATTATTTAATTAGGTTCTTCGAATTTTTTAATAACTTTTAATAACTTATTCTAGACCCACGCACTCACAAACGGTGTGATAAAGTCCTAACTTCTATATACATTGCACTAATATTTCGTAATCTATCAGTATCGATCTCGGAAAAAGCATATTGTAAACTTCCGATTCATAATATGGAATTCGTATTAATTTATCAATTTATAACGGCAGACGCAAAATGCAGAAGTTCGAAGTTTTCATTCTGCGATAAATGGTGCAAAAAATCGAATATTTGCCCGACGCACTTAGATCCTGAGGACCGCCATGCAAAATAGGTCAGGCTCCTTCTATTCTATTTGTGCATCTCTGGTACAGTGTAAATATTAACACTTCCCAGAAGACTAATTTATATTCGTACTAATTTGCACTTACCTACAATAGACTAATTTACATAAATATATAAGTACATGTACGTATAACCATGAGAAAATTTACCTTGCAACTGTCTGATGAGACTAACTATAATATCGCGACGGTTATTGAGCGACAAGCTTTTTATAAAATTAAGACAACATCCAACGCAAGCTTTTTCCAGGCAACGCGCTTCTTCTAAAGCCAGCATTTGTAATATTTTAGCTATCAACCATTGAGTGAAATCTGAAATTGTATGATGGAAACAGTTCACGACTGCCATGCCCGAAGTGCAAGTTACTGTAGTAAATTATACCTGGACAATAGCTAAAGCTTCAGCTCGTTTAACTGTGGGCTCTCAACGGTTGGTTGGTCCCCTAGATGGGCTGAAAACGGGTTAAAAAAGACAATTTTGCTTGATTTCCCACTTTTTTCTCTCACATTTTTTCAAAATTAGCCCATCCAAATGGACCCTTCAGCCCGTCCAGCTTTAGTGTCAGCCTGTGCAATAGACGGGCTGAGATGGGCTACTGCCAAGGTGTGCTGTACATACAGCTCTGGCCACGAAATTTGAATAACTTAAAAGATTTTTCGGCATATGCTATAGTGCAAGACGTCGTCGCATGTTCTGCATTACTGTGCTGCACACATTCCCATAGGGTGAGGGGATTGATCCCTACCTCAGGGTCCAAGACTTGAATCACTATCAGACGATTTTAAACTATCAAACATTTTCTGCATGATTTTTGGTAACGAAAGTGACAAAGATGTTAAAAATTTTGGTCGCTTCGCGCCGACTATTACGTTTCTATTTTGTTCACCCATAAAATGCTTTGAATGAAATTAAAATGATCCGAAAAGTCAAGATCGTCGATAAATTCTCGCATTTGTTACTTACACAAATGACGAAACGAGTCAGAATTGGATGGAATGTACTAAAAAACGCAGTTTTCCACATAAAAACATTTTCATTTTTTCATATTTGACCAGCAAAAAAGGCTTGAACTTTAAATATAGTGTAGTGGTCCCGATTTTTTTGGATTTTACCCCCAACCTGAACTTTCGACCTTTGGAAACTATACTGTACTGAAACATATGCAAAGTTGAATGTTCAGACCGAGAAATCTTGTTGTTAATTGTTCGAACTCGTGGTGGAAACTGTATGTAGTACATACATATGTGTACATTGTATAAGTCGACCATGATATGGTATAAAAGACCCGACTGAATCACTAAGCTCCTTATCGAAAGTTCGACCCCTTAAATGAATATACCGCCAGCTGTTCCATCAGAGCTGGGCAGCGCGTCCTCTGGTTGGCGGATTGGGGAAAGCTCCATACCAGAAAGCCTTTATGCTATTACGGCTGATGGAGTAGTGTCTTCGGACACCGCGGACCACTGGTGGACCCTTGGGTGTCGCGAACCCTTGTGGTATTCTAGATGATAAACATCATGAATTGGCGCAGTACAATCTCCGCAGTCGAAATGCTACGGCGTACCCGGTAGGCGACGCAAATTATATCAGATTGTAAAAAGTGCCAAACATAGCTTTACTAAGCTAAAATCCCAACAGCCCTTTCAAGGGCCAATAAGGTTCAGCACACTTAATGTGCGTACCCTGCTTCAAACAGGTCAGCAATCACTACTGGCAAAGACCTTATATGATAGAAAGGCTGACGTATGCTGTCTGACTGAAACACGACTACCAAATAATGGAACAACTGTATTAAAGGTTCCCTCAACCAAAGATAGCTTTAAAATGTATTATAGTGGACCAGCGGGTACTGCTTAACATGGTGTTAGCATCGCTTTGTCACGTCAAATGCAAGACACTGTTCAGAGCTGGAACCCAATTAGTGAACGCCTTGCAGTGATGCGGCTTCACAGCAATAAAATGTTTACAACAGTTATTGCAGCATATGCTCCAACAAATGCTGCTACAGACGATGATGCTGAAGCCTTCTATTCACAGCTCGAAGATGAAATATGTAAAGTTAAAGCAAAAGAATACCTTGTATTAGCAGGAGATTTCAATGCGCAGCTTGGTTCGAGTTCAAATAGAAATGTTGTCGGTCAACATTCTGTCCGTCGCAAATGCAGAAATGGCTCACTTCTGTTAAACCTGGCCACAACTTACAGTTTAATGATTACAAATACATTCTTTAGTCATAAACTGAGATACTTGCAGAACCTGGATAAGCCCTGATGCTCAAATACGAAACCAAATCGATTACATCCTAATCAAGCAGAAATATAGAAATTCAGTCACTGATAGCCGAGCTTTCTGGGGATTAAACGTAGTCACTGGCCACGCCATGGTTGTTTCAGAGGCAAACCTTAAACCGGTTTTCCTAAAAAAAGCAGAAACTGTCCAACGCTTTGATGTTGCCCAACTAAAATGCCCCATGATAATGGAAAAATTCAAAGGATCATGCTCATTTAACCTTGATAAAAGGGAACTTAGCCCAAGTACGAGACTCTCCCGAAAACTACTGGTCAAAAATAAAGAAAGCTGTATTTGAGGCTGCAAAAAACGACATTGGCTACAAGAAACCTGCCCGTAATGACTGGATCAGTGCAGATACCATCAATCTCTCTAATGAGCGTAAGCTTGCAGTGGCCAATCAAAAACATGATGCAGCGAAAGTACTTGCTAGAAAAATTAAACAACAGGCACGCAAGGATAAAGAGATCTATTGGAATCAGAAAGCCTTAGAACTTGAAAGAGCTAGAGATACAGGTGATTCCAAGAAGCTATTCCAGTTGATGAAGGACCTTGCGAGGAAATACACTCAACCAATCAGTGATGTAATCTCTGACGGAAGTGGTTATTCAGTTTGCAATAAAAGCGCAAAGCTCAATCAATGGGTTCAACATTTTCTGGAGTTACTCAACAATGCACCTCTTCCTGCCATTCAACATCACATTGTATTGCCAGCACCGACAACGTATAATGTTCAAGAAGAACCACCAAATCAGATGGAAATTATCAAGGTAATTAAAAGTCTTCGAAGTGGAAAAGCCCTAGGTACCGATGGTATCAATCCAGAAATCTATAAATGTTGCCATGAGATACTAGTGCCTTACCTTGATCAACTCTTCAAAAGTATCTGTACAACAGAGAGCATACCATCCGATCGGGAAACGGCAATATTAATACCAATACATAAGAAAGGCGATAGGATAAAATGTAAAAACTACAGAGGTATTTCCCTGTTAAACATTGCCTATAAAATCATAGAACGAATCCTACTTAACAGGCTTATCACCAAAAGGGACATGAGAACTAGAGAAAATCAGGCCGGATTCAGACCAGGAAGAGGTTGTATTGACAAGATTTTTCTCTGCGTCAGTTATTGGAACTTAGGCATGAATCGTCAGGAATCACATGTGGCCTTCATTGACTTCACAGCTGCATTTGACAGCATAGACCGATCTAGTATATGGTCCCAACTCGAATCTGATGGAGTTCCACCAAAGTTATGCCGGCTTATAGCTGCCCTTTATAAAAGGACAACATGCAAAGTCCGTGCCTATGGAAGTTTTAGTGATGAATTTGAAGTTTCAACTGGGGTCAGACAAGGAAGAATTCTTTCCCCACTTCTATTCAATTATTGTCTAGATCATATTCTAGAAACAGCTTTCACAGAGTCACCGTATGGTATTATTTTGCATCCTTCAAGCAAAAGGTTATCAGATCTTACTTTTGCTGATGATATTGCTCTTCTAGCAGAATCACAAGCCGATTGACAAGCCATGCTGAATACTATCCAAAGAGAAGCCGCAAGCATCGGACTAAAAATAAATCCTGCAAAGACCAAGTATTTGACATCTGGTAGCCCTGACCATGCACTAAAATTAGGTGACAAAAGTATTGAGTTAGTCAATTCCTTCACTTACCTAGGATCTCAAATAACAACAACAGGAGGAGCTCCCGAAGAAACAATAGCTAGAGTCAGGAAGGCTGCAAATATTTTTAGTGTACTACGAAGCTTTTGGAAAAGAAAGGACGTACGGCATCAAACAAAGATCCGCATATATTGCGCAACAGTTAGAGCCACCCTGCTATATGGATCAGAGACATGGCCAGTAAGAGTTGAAGACACAAAAAGACTTGAAACATTCGACTACAGATGCCTTAGACGTATCCTTGGAATTCATTTCCCAATGCTTATTAAGAACAAAGTAATTCTTGAACAGGCAAAAATTCCATGCATATCAGAAACCATAAAATGCCGGCGCTGGAAATGGTTCGGACATGTCCTAAGGATGCCAGAAGAACGT
This sequence comes from Mermis nigrescens, assembly GCA_036768485.1. NCBI lineage: Eukaryota > Metazoa > Nematoda > Enoplea > Mermithida > Mermithidae > Mermis > Mermis nigrescens. Next base: position 1,823,337 of record JAVLUZ010000511.1, on the reverse strand, counting down.
ATGCCAGCTTTAACATTCATAAGTACAAATCATGCAACATGGAAAAGACCCAAAGGAGGTGTAAGACAAACAATGCACTGATTACTGCATAAAGAAGCCGAAGAGATTATCCTGAAACCATTAAACCTGAGTCGAAAAGAATACAACAAAAGCTGGATCAAACATCTGACCACGCTAGCCTGAGACAGACTACAATGGAAGAACATTGTCCAACGACTGTGTCAATCATGATGTCCCAAATAGGCAATCCTGCCTGCAAATCGGATTAAGCAAGTAAGCAAGAAATGAATATATATACTATACCGAGTGGCTAAAAAAACGAGCCGCTTATCGACCGTTCTAACTTCTCTGATGCTTAACTAATTTTGATGAGGTTTGCTTTATTTAGGAGACTATGACCTCTGCAATAATGTAGTGAAGTTCTATGTATGCTGGTTGAGCTGTTTTCGGTTCACACCAAATTAAGCAGAAGTCGTTTTTTCTAGCATTTTGCAGATTAAATGCTTAAAACAAGATAATCTTCCACATCATAACTTCTTGACAATAAAGGCAAATTAAATGCGGCCTGTTTTGGAAGAAACCCAATCATTCTCGCATAAAGGCCGTGAAATGCGTAGAATGATATTTATGTCGTGTTGCCCAAGAGATACACACAGTTTACTAAAAGCCGTTTTTTGCGTCTTGAAAGTACGTATTCGCTAGAAACATAATTTGCCCTTGTTGCCTTGTAACTTTACACTATTTTAGAACACTTATGTATATGAAGTTTCCTTATTTTAAAGTTCTTTCATTTGGCTATCACTCAGGTATGAAATTTACTCCAAAGAATTTCAGGCTGCTGCAAAATAATTCAGCTTTAATCAAAGGTTGCATGTTTTGCAAATTGCTTGCAAATTGAAAATTTTGATGTATGTATGATAAATTGAACAACTCATGATAAAAGTGCATTTGTGCCACACAGACTAAACTAATACACACAAAAATAAGCACAGTAGCAAATAGATAGAGTTGATTTTATTTAGAACTTAATCTGCAAAATACTAAAAAACGACTTCTGCTTAATTTCATGTAAATCAAAAACAGCGCAACCAATATGATCAAAATTTTACCACATTCTTGCAGAGGTAAAAACCTCTTGAACAAAGCAAACCGCGTTCAAATTAATTAAGTGACACATAAGTTATAATGACTGATATGCGGTTCGTTTTTTGGAGTCAGCTAAAATTTAGAGGCATATAATATGTATATAGAAAAATTAAATTGGCATATGTTCACGTTAAGGTTTAAAATGCATGTAAAAAATGCATCTTTATTCTGCAGGCGGAAAGAAAAACATCAAAACAACAAGCACGAGATTTTTTGTAGACACTTTTACTCAATCTAAAATGTATGCAAAGAGAGGGTAAATGCTTATTTCATATGCTTATTTCATTTCTAATATGCTAGCACGAATATACGTGTAACAGCTCGAAAGTTCAGGTGGGGGTCTACGACCATTGTTGGCTAAAAATAGCAAAAACACCTAAAAATAGCCAGAAAGCGCCATTTTTCGGTAAAAATCTATGAAAAGGGTCAAAAATTTTCAAGCTATGAGAGGAAGAGAGGACGTCCAAAGCGTTACATGTATGAGCATGAGTGAATCGATGGCAAAATAATAAATATAGATGATAACCTTTGTGAAAACATTCTCTGCTTTCTACAGAAAATATATCGGGCACTTTTGTGAGGAATTCGGCATAAAATCTAAGATTGACTTCATAGTAGTCAATCAAACTTCGCTCCAATATTCGCGGTTTATCCGGAGAAGATTCCCGAAAGTCCGAGGCAGACTGCTCGCTTCTGCTCAATGCATTGAACAGGTAATCGACGTGTCGGCATAAATGAATCGTGTGTAATGCAGTTAGTCTGGGCGGAGTGTCCCTGAAAACCATTAAACCTTGCAAAGTTCTAAGACAGAATAGGTCTCTTACTCATAGATAGGGCCGTATTTAAGGAGAGGGCAGGGGCGGCCGCCCCCTGGTCGGAAAAAATTTTGAAAGGTAAAACAATACACGGAAAGATGACAAAATTGAATGTCTTTGTTGTAAAATCTTTAAACTTTTGACGCTTCACGTCCGGATATGACGTCATTTTGACCCAAGCGCAACCAAAAAATGAAAAAAAAATTTTTCAACAAGTTAGAATTTTCTGATCTTAATAGATAAGAGAGCAAGTTGACAACGTCGAAAAATGCGGTTTTTGTGAGCTATCCCGACAGATTTTCCGAGATATAGACCAATTTATGTTGGATCCGCCCCATTGGCCAAATCCTGGATGCGGGCCTGCTCATAGACATATATATGGCTGGTTAACATGTATATATGCACGTGTTTTGCCCTAAATATTCTAAGCACTAAACTATATTTTTGAAACAGCAAAGCGTCAATAGCATTTTATGAAAATTTTTCGTTTACTTCATTGTATGTGCAGCTATTTAAGAATTTCTTATTTGGATTCCTTTTAGATGGATTTCATTAGTATTATTTCATTTAGATTTTTCTAGAACCAATTTTTTATTGATTTATTATGCGGCTTGAAAATCAAGATCGAAACCCGAATTCAGGTAGGTTACAATACATGCATTGCAGTGCATGAAATTACATGCAATCAGGTTTTAAAGATGACCTGATTAGCTCTTATTTCAGAACATAAACTATGAACTAACCTTAAGGGCAGTGATCGACTGGGTACCCGAGCCCGAACTGGGCCCGGCCGGTAATAGCAGGACCGAGCCCGAGCCCGGCTGAAAACCACGAGGCCTCAGACAATTATCGTTAATATTTTAGACGTTTACTATTTCAGGTGTTGTCCATACTTCTTATGAGTTTGCCATAGCCTGTGATTCTATTTGAATCCATTTGCCTTACTTCTGCCCACCTGATCAATATCATATCCTTGTCAACTGTCGTATGTATGTACATGCATCTTCTATACAACGCTTCAATACGTGTCCTATCCTATACACTACACAATTTCAACTGACGTCAATATACGCTATAGTTTGAGTTTTAAAATCCAAATAGCATATATTCTAAACGACCATGTAGTCGCTGTTATGTCTGAATGCATAAATTTAATGCTCAAATTCCTTTAAATATCTACATGAAACCTTGTGCTTTTTCAAACCGTATTTAGTTGCACATGCATTTTAATAATGGAATTGCGTGCTATTGTATTAAAACGTTGTTCTTGCTTGAAAAACGCTACCAAAATCCTTGCTAACTATTTAATTTATTTTTAGGAAGATTGAATAATTAACAGAGCTTAGAATTTATCACGTCTTCTCCACTTTGGCTATTCTTTGACCTCAAAAAAACAATCGTTCTACAGCTATATGTAAAAAGTGCAAATCGTCCATTTCATGTGGTTCTGGGCCAGTTGCGTCAAAGTGGGGCAACGGATCTGCGATTCGGCATCTTAAATCAGCCCACATAGAACTATTTCAGGAATATGAAAAGCTAATGAAAAAAACGAAATTTCAGCGCAAACAAAAATGTATCTTATGAATAACATTATATTGGAGGCATGTTGTTAATAGCCCGGGCCCGGGCCTGGTACCAAGCCCGGTAGCAAAGCCCGGCCCGGGCCCGGTATTTTTTGAGCCCGGTCGATCACTTCTGACGGGGATTCTACATTCCTTACTTGCTTAATATATAGAAAAGATGAATAGAATTATCAAGAAGCTTAGAAGCCACAATTTTGTAGCTGTTGTCCACTACTCTCACGAAATTATCTCATGCACTAAGCTTTCACTCCCCTAGAAATTTCTTCACATCACTTTTCTTCTAATTTGTACACAAGGTCTGTTTGTACATCTATAAAGACCGTACCCAAAAGTAAAGTCTTTGTACATCTTGTACATAGTAAATGCTAATGTATGCGGTATATGGTACAGTATGCCTTTTATGTTGAAAGAAGACAATTACCAACGCCGGACAATCTTGATGTTCACGACTTTCGAACTCAATTTTCACTTTTATAAAAACATACATAACAAATCGTTATGTACTTACATATGACTTATTCTGATGCAAAAAAATGAAAATAAGTTTATGACATTTTTACTGGTTTTATATAGAAAAATTTTTGTACATGTGCAAAGACGGTCCCAAAAAGTCTTTGTACATCCGAAAACATCTTTGCCGAATAAAGAAATAATCGTGCTCCACATCCATAGAACTTGTGATTTCTACAAAAAGTCCCTGAAAATTCGAAGAAAAGGTGATGATGTTTGACTATTGCTTGCTCAAAAGTATCAAATTTTCAACCTCATTTTTTAACTATATTTTATTCAATTATTCGAATTTTTTTAAATTTTTTTCGAAAATTTATCATGTTTTTACGTTCTGGAAGGAAGGAGCACAATCAGATACGCCAAAAATAATGCTTTGCGTGTCCATCATTTTTTAAGCCTAAAAAAGGCGCTTTGAAATTTCAACCCATCCCCAGAATTCCTATATGCCGTGCACGTCTAATCGTTACAAACGTAAAAACTTACTCTAATAATGGGAGAAGATGCTGAGCACATTCCATGTTCCAATAAAGAATTCGTTGTATAGCGTTCAATTCTTGCGAATCAGATTAATTCCTTTACGCGCAGTGAATGCATGTGGAAGTTCAGAATCCAACAAAAAGATTTAATTAGTAGAACCCAAAGTACGAATTCGGCAGGGCAAAGTGCAGAACAACAGCAGATTAAAAAATTTTCCTGTCAATCAATACTTGCTTTCAGAATTCATAATTATAAAGCTAAATGCCAGGTTTTTGCATTTACCTTATTGCCTGCGTGCTAATGCTAATTCCATGTCATTTACGCGCATCTGCACGAGACTCAGGCCATTTGGCTGAAATGCAGTTTAGACACATCTCTGATTTTCGACCAAAAGAATAATTTTCTCGCGAATAAAGCACAACGAATTCGAAAAAATTGTTTGGCAGTAAGCGAAATTGTGTGAGATACAAGCAATCAAAAATTGTAGTATTTATCGGCCGCAGGAATGATTGAATGAATGAATGAACAAGAATATTTTATTGTCAGAAGAACATCTCTTCCGAAGAAAACTTTCAATTGCTTGAACTGTTTAAACGCCGTTTCAGGCACAAAGTAAACTTTTTCCAAAAAATAACCAATAATTCTTTTGCCTTCCGCGCTCAATTCATCAACCAGATCAAACTTTCCTTAAAACGCGATAAAGACATTTTTCGGCAGAAATAAATTGTGCATACATGCACACCACAACTTGTGGGGGGCAAATATTGAGCGTTGTTGTGCCAAAATGACGTCAAAAACTGGCATATATGCTACGATAGCAATAAAATTGGGCATGTTAATTTCTGATCAATTTCTAGCACTTATATATATCAATAATTTTCATTTTCATCAGTTTTTAGCCTTCATGTTGCCTACCTTTTCTCAGAAAATTTACTATTATTCCATTCTGGAAGTCCAGACTCCAGAGACCTCAAACCTTCTCCCTTACGTGCATGTCTGGTTGTGACTAAACTGCATTCATCCCACAGATTCCATTCAGGTCCGTTTCATGGGAGGAATTTGGGGGCACGTGCCCCCTCCGAAATGAAATTTGATAATGATTTTTCCTCTACTCCTTTGCTTTTTAGCTGAAAATCGCAAGAAATTTTCGGTGCTTCGCGCCAAATTCTACAATTATGATTAGAGTCTATTTAGAACCAAGTGCGCAGTTTAAACAATCCATTTTAAGTCATTATACAGCCTAAAGCATATTTTGCATCTCAGTGTTTTGTTCTTCACACGTTTTATGCAGAAAATGACATTTGTTCATGTAGAAAGAATGACAGCAATTTTCAAGCGACAATAATGAATTTGCTGATTAACCTTGACCGTTTTTAGAGTGAATTCAAAACCGTGATTCGGCTAATGTTGTAAAAATTTTAACATTGCATTGCGATTCAAAATAGAAGTGCTCTATTTACAAAAATTGTTGGGGCTCTGCCTCGAAGTCCGCTAGGAGACGCTTGAGCACGCCATCCAGGACTCCCAGCCCTAAGAGAGATGGTTTCCATTGAATTCTCACGGTAGCAAAATTTGCAGACTAAAATTCATCCTTCGGTCCCCCTTTATGTTTAAAAAAAATTTGGTCGCCCCCCCCTCAAAACAAAATCCGGGATACGGGCACCCGTATCCAGGATTTTGTTTCGGGGAGGCGACCAAAACTTTTTTAAACACAAGGGTGACCAAAGGATGAATTTTGGTTTACACATTTTGCTACCCTGATGCCTTAAATATGGTGAGAATCCAAAAGAAACCATCATTTTTTAGGGCTGAGGTGTTCAGGGTGGCGCCCTCAAGCGTCTCCCAGCAGATTCCGAGCAGAGCCCCGCAAGCTGTAAATAGAGCACTTCAATTTTGAATCGCAACTTTGAAGTTTTTACAAAATCAGCCGAATCCAGGTTCTGAATTCACCCTGAAAATGGTGAAAGATCATCAGCAAATCAGAATTCATCGCCGAAAAATTTCTGTCATTCTTGCTTCTTGAACAAATCTTATTTTCTGCATAAAACCTGTGAAGAACATAAAATATAGATGCAAAATATGCTTTGGCAGTTTTGACATTTATCCAATGAGTCGATTTTTTCCAATTTTTCTTAGCCTTAGGCTTAGTTGTACAGGAAGAAGAATTTTAGGCTGCTAGGTTGGTATTACACCCGCTCAGGTCGACATATAGCTGCTTTTGTCTAAACGATTAAATGAAAATTTGCTTAAATTTGCATATATCATGCGTAAAAAAGGATTTTCAAGCAAAAAGATTGGTATAATCGTTATCAACATATCGGAAATGAACGAAAAACTATTTTTTGACTAAATAACTATGAATCTATGAATTTTATGTACTACATTGACCTTAACTAACTGAAATATTTTATTGCAAAACGCACGACAATTATAAGAAATTATATAGGACGTATACTTTCGATAAAACAAACGACGAAATGCAAAAGGAGACAAGTGAGTCACGATAATGACAATATTTCACGCCTGCCCTAGTCAAAGGCGTAGCCAGATTTTCACCAGGGGGATACCTACCAAAAATTTTTTTCTAAAAAACCCATAAAAACGGATGGGGGCCGTTGAATAATCTGTTTTTTGGGCTTTTCACATTGTCCCGCACTATTTAAGCAATAGAAAAATCAATTTTTCTAAGAAATTTTCTAAGGTTTTTACGAAAAAGATGGGCACTTGTGCACTTTAGGGGGGACAAAAATTGTTGAGAAAGTTTTTTTCCAAAATCATCATTTTCTATGATAATTTTGTATCCTGATAATAAATCCTGCATTCATTTTTGATTTCAGACAAGATTTGGGTAAAAAATCAGGTTTTTTGTCATTCTTTGTGAAAAACGAAAAAAAAAATTTTCTTCATATTTTTGCACATTCTAGGGTAATTTTGCATGCTTAGAATTTATGTAAAAATCACGTCTTTCGCCATTTTTGTGAATAATTTCAACAAAAAAATTTTGCATAAAAAACCACAGATGTTCATTTTAGATAAAATGTAAGAAAAAACAAATTTTCAACATTCAGCTAAATTTTTTTAATGAAAATTCACGCTGATTTTCTGCCATGTTGCATGCTTATTATCTGCCATTTTGCATGAATAAAACAGCTTTTTCTCATAAAAATGACAAAAACCTGATTATTCACCCAAATTTCGATGGAAATAAAAAATTGAGGGATTTTTTGAGAACATGGTGATCTTCAGTTTTTTTGCCAAAAATGCTATTTTTCCGGGTTCTCGATATTGCTGAATCAAAAAAAGTGGTTTTATCGATCGGAATGCGGTTTTTTTTCATCTGCATGTTTCGAAAAAAATCCTTTTTCAGTTTTCAATTTGTGGCGACAGCAATTAGCTTGCGGATTCAGATTGATGCCAGACATGGGCTAAGCCTAAGGCATAAATGGAGCGAAAATTGCTCCGCTCGCTTCACAATTTTTGCTCGATTTATCTCAGGCTTAGCCCATGTCTGGCATCAATGTGAATGCACATAACTAAGCCTAAGCCTAAGACATTGGTAACCCCGCTCAGTCACAATCCACCGACGCTTCAGAGACTAATACGAAACATTCCCAAAGGCAGAGCTTACTTTTTGCCTATCCTTGAACATATGAACTTCAACAGCCTGTAACTCGGTCAATAATGCCAACCGCCACCTAATTCTTTCAGATTTTAATTCCTTGACCCTTAATTGGATTAAATCAACCAGGCAAAGTTAATTTCTAGAAGATCACTACGTTTGCAATATTAGCCAAAATTAATGCTAAATTCGTCATCAGCATGCAAAATTAGCCTAGAATGTGCAAAAACATGAAGAAAATTTTTTTCCGATTTTTTTAAAATTGATGAAAACCTGATTTTTAATCAAATTTTATCTTAAATTAAAAATAAATGATGAATTCATAATCAGGACATAAAATTACGGCTAAAGTTTCTAATATGGTTTTGTCTCCGATTTTCCTAAAAATATTTTTTCTGATAGATTCGAGGACGCTGAGTCCAGAAATGAAAAGCGTTAAGGGGGCTGACGAATATTTGTGGAGATAGAGCCCTTCAAACTTGCAGAAAAGGTGATTATTTCAATGTTCTTAGGGCTCTATCTCCACAAATATTTGTCGGCCCCCTAAACGCTTTTTTCTGGACTCAGCGTCCTCAAATCTATCAGAAAAAATTATTTTTAGGAGAATCGGTGACGAAAAAATTTTTTGAAAAAAATTATGCAAAAAAAATTATGCAAAAGCCCCCATTTTTAACATATCTACATTGAAGTTCTGAAGTTAAAAATGCGTAAAAACACTGTTTTTGGGAAAATTGAGAAAAAACCATATTAGATAAAATTTGGCGATTAGATCCATGCGAGCTAAATTTTTGGCAAATAGATACTTGCCCACAACTCACCAGCTTGCTTATACGAACATCTTACGCTTAGGCTTACAAAGTGTGTTCACATTGGTGCCAGCTGATGGTCTAAGCCTGAGACAATTTTTGCCCCAATTGTGCTTTAGGCTTGGACCATCAGCTGGCACCAATTTGGGAGTTTTTGAAGAATATGGTGTGAACCGATTTTGCGCCATTCCGGCAGAACTGCCATACAATTGCGCAAAAACGATACTTTGTGTCACTAAAAGACGCGGAAAAAAATAATAAGCCAAATTCATACAAAACTCACAGAGTTACGGTACTTCAAACATCATACTTCGACGACATTCACCATTTTGAGCCACTTTAAGGAATTTTAGCAGTTTATCAAAGGTTTCCAATTTTTACTAATTAATATTTTCCTGCCATTTTCAAGGTCGCAGATTACAAAAAATTAAGTTATACTGCGTGGAAACCAAGATAAAAGAAAAATTTTTTGTAATTTTTTGCCCAAATTTTCAAGAAATTTTTTTTAATTTCACTATTTTTAGCATTGTTTACATCCAGTTAAAGATTTCTACTTAAATACGATTCAAACAGCATTTTTGGATTATCTTAAAGTTCCAACCATTTGAAGATTCAAACAGAGGAATGCAGAATAACATGCACCCAACTTAGGTCGACCTAAGCATCTATACAACGACCTGAGCATCTATACATCGACCTAAGCATCTATACGGTGACCTATGCATCTATACCTCGACCTAAGCGGGAGCGACCTCGACCTAAGCAGCCGAAAACACCTTCTCAGATAAACTAAGCCTAAGCCTAAGCGTCATTTAAGCCGAAACTTGAATTTTCACATTATCTAGACAGAAAGAACATGCAAAAAATTGTTTTTTTCAAATTTAAAAATTTTCAAACAAAATTTTTTTCCGTAAAATAAAAGTTATTTTTTCGTAATCAGCGACCTTGAAAATGTCAAATTCATATGTTTTCAGCCCAAATTCGGAACATTTTTGGTAAACTGTAAAATACCTCACTTTAATGTAGCTATATCCTGAGTAACTCTATCTTCACCAATATTGGTCAGTTTTTCATAAAAATTTTTTTCCGCACTTTCTTTATGCATGTCCTCCTCATTTCAATCAATATCGTTCCTTTCCACGTACATCTGCAAGTTTTCCGTTCACACCATATAGTAAAGTTTAGCCCCAATTTGATATGCATGGCAAGTCTAAAATAATAACTGTGGTGAATCGATTACACCCTGCTTCGGCTTTGTTAACGTCAGAACTGTAATGTAGAAATGTTAAAAATGGGGTTTAGCATAATTTTTTTTGCATAATTTTTTTCAGAAAAATTTTTTGTCACCGATTCACCTGAAACTAATTTTTTCTGATAGATTCGAGGACGCTGAGTCCAGAAAAACAAAGCGTTTAGGCGGCTGACGAATATTTGTGGAGATAGAGCCCGTAGAACATTGAAATAATCACGTTTTTTGCAAGTTTGAAGGGCTCTATCTCCACAAATATTCGTCAGCCCCCTAAACGCTTATTTTTTCTGGACTAAGCGTCCTCGAATCTATCAGAAAAAGTATTTTCAGCAGAATCGGAGACACACTCATATTAGAAAAAAATTCCAAAATTACCTTACAAAATGGCAATTTTGGGGAAAAAATGTCCGAAAATTTTTGTCCCCCTAAAGTGCATAAGTGCAAAGAAATGCTCATAATGCGCGCGAAGCGATTATTTTTTTGACTTTTCCTGCAACAAAACGATATGAACTGCCAAAAGATAGAAGAAATCGGCGCGAAGCGCCGAATTTCTCAATTTTATGTCGCAGAACAGCATCATGCAACCATATTATTGATAATTATTATAATTATTATAATTATTATAACTATGATAATTATTACTAAATCGCTGGGGAAAAACGAGTGTCGGGGCCCTGGTCGATCGCTACCAGTGGCCCTAGTAAATACTTAGATAAGTCAACGTCACTTAGCCTAGATTTAGATTTATTTGGATTATTCATATTTATTTAGATTCACTTAGCCCAAATTACGAAAAACACGAATTTAGCGGTACAATCCGGAATATTTTGGGAAGAATGGACAGTTTTCAATCAAACTTGTTTTCCGCGCAGTGTTGCCAACTCTGAAAAGACCAACCGGACATACCAACATATAAAACCGGACAAAACCGGACATGAGCGCAGTAAAATTCCGGCCAAAACCGGACAAACAATGTATACACTTGATAAATAACAAGGTGGCTAAAATTTATTCAAATTAACTATTGCACTTAATTATCTATCACATTAAACGCATTTTGCACATTAAGCAAGGCCTCATCAGAAAGTGATTAGGATTCATCAAGGCATACGATATCATCATCACAAATGCTACGACCGTACATTGTAGTGTTAAATAATTTGAGCATTGGATCAGTAACAGTAAAGGTGCAACAATTCTCGTCCTTCCAACATAGTAAAAAACGAACACGTAATAAAGCATCAGTAGTTTTGACATCTAAGCGATTTCGTAGTTTGGTCTTCAGCAAATTTAATACAGAAAAAGCACGTTCAACGCTAGCATTAGAAAAGGGAAGACTTAAAGCAGACAATGCAAATGAAGTAATGTTTTGAAAGCGCTGACACGTCAGTACACTCATCAACAATTAACGAAAAATACACGCTCTTACGAACATCTTCAATCAACTCGGCCCGCAGTGCAGGACTTAAAACCGATGTGATCAAAGCAGTACACTTCGTACGGTGCAACTAAACAAACAGACATCAAAAAAGTTCAACATTCAAGGCTTTAAGGCTTATATCAAAATTAGAATATAATTTTTAAAAAAATCAGCTGTTGACAAACAAACTTTGGTCAGATTTATATAGGGTAGTATTCATCAATTTTCAATGATACTTTACATTAATAAATTCTTCATGACTGTTCTCCCAACTGAAACAAATTCGTTAAAATTGAGAACAATGGGTTAAAATAAAATCGGTTTTAAATAAGTAAGCCACCCTGTATTCTGGAAGCAGTAAGTATGATTAAGCCAATTGCGCCTATTCACCTTAATGTCTCCAACAACCAAATCATTAGGCGATAACCGCTTAACCATTTCACCGAGATGATCAATTGTAAGTATAGAGGAATGTTCAACGATAAATACTGCTAAATTTAATTCAGCTTTCTTAACTGCCGCAGTAGAGCTCGCCTGCTCTTTTCGATATGTAAATCCGAGGGCACTCGTTAATGGGCGCAGGTGTTCACAACTTTCAAAGTCACTAATGGCTTTAATGTGCTTGGCCGTTTTAACATGATCAAGAAGAGCATTGCGTTTTGGGCGTAGATTAGCAGAACATAATTTACAGTGAGCAGAACCGTCTGAGCTTTCTACTAGCCACAATTTGAAATTTGGTTCCCGAAGCCAAGACTTGACAAATGCATGAGTTCCGGACTTGCGTTTCATTTTAACCGGTGATGGCATAGTTGACTAGAATTATGCCCTGAAAAGCAGCGATCGGTTTACATAGGTAAAAAACCAATAGCGAGTGACAAACAAAGTACAGAATTACATAAAGTACAAAGACACAACATGAGGCGAGTACTGACTGAATAGCAAGTGATTTGACGACTTAATGTGTAAGTAGTAAAGTTAGAGGTGAACAAAGTCGAGCGATATTGAGAAGGTATGCGGAGCGGATGATTAGCCACTAGCCAGTGTGTGTGGTGTGTAGTGTATGGTTACTTCCTACAGTAAGCAAATGTGAAACAAGAACATGCAGCATGGCAATAACCTGATTCGGACAAAATTTCAAAACCGGACAAAAGCGGACCAACTGCTTAAAAAACCGGACATCGAAAACCGGCCATGACCGTCGACCGGACAAAACCGGACATCAAGCGGCAACCCTGTCTCCGCGCCTCCACACAATACAGTCATTGTAATACACTTTTAATTATCCCGCTATAATTACTTGATCAAAATGATTCGTCACTATATTCCTAACATATAACATTGGAGTCGAAATGACAAGGCTTGAGATCTGTCCCAGAAACTCACTATTGCTACCTTTTACGACGCTCACACGTATGTACCGACTCAAAAATGTGAGCTGATTTACATCATTGAGCTTGCTCTCGAATAAGTCTTGGATACAGGAACATATTTCGGCCTTTTTTTGCGCCACATACGTAGGAATCTTCTGCTAGCCCCCAGAGTAATCTCAAATTTTTGTAATCTTCAGCAATTTCTGATACAAATTGTTTAGGCTCAATGAGAAACATCGAATAATGATTTTTGTCCTTATAAAGTTTTCGACACTCATTGACCTGTAGTTTTGTACCCTCCAGAATTAATAGTCTATTTTAACGAAACCTTGTGCATGGTTTTCGATTCCTGAATACGCAAATCAATAACAGAACCAGTTTAACCTGAAGCCAAAATCACGATACTGTAAATAATCTCGCCCACCGTCAGTACAACCTACGTAGACAAAGAACGATGGCGGGGGATTATGTACCTACGGGGCTTACCAACATACTACAGTAAGTGCGCTAAATAAACAGCTATCGGCTGGAATCGAACCCGGATTGCTTCGACGACAAGCAGACGTTTTACCACTGAGCTAACATATGCGGGAGTCTGCTGCGTTTCTTAACATCTTAGTCTATTGTGTTTAAAGTGTTAAAAGCTGAATGCGCGATTTTTTTCTGTAACTTGATTGATCTCTACTAGAAGACGATAATATGGTGTAACTACGACACTTACATACATGATACAAACTTTATACCAACATTTTACCATCAGTTCGCAAAAGCCAGCCGACGACATCATTATACTGTATTGGATTTACATAATGAGTAGCCATCCTTGTGATGTGTGAGCTCCAGGTTATGCCTTCAGTTCCCAATTTACCCTCATTTTTCAATTCAAAATTCTATTAGGTACTTGTCCGGTAAAGCAGAGTTATGTATATGCTAACATCAGTAATCTACTTATATAAACTTCTAGAACATTCGATTTGGCAAAAAGTTATCTTAATCGTTGTTAAGTTTTTTTTGTTGACATTGTTTTACTGTAGTCATCCTAATAGGGGATAGTCAGTCGGAGTTCTGACGTTTTGTCGTTTGTTGCGATTAGCTTTAGCATTATTGTTGTGTGCTGGCTTACAGTCGTGCATTGTACATTTCGTGTAATAAATAGTGGAAAAACCATCCAGTTGTAAATACAGAGCCGCCCTATGTCTACGGAATCGACGTAGGAATGGGTGTATTTGCCTTCGGGACTTACTTAGGTATTCAAGTACTTAAATCTGCTCTCAGCGCTGGCCCCAATCGCATACTTAAATACAACTTCGATCTTCTGGACCCTTGTAGACCTATGGCTTCGACTCCCTCAGTCCTAATATTGCTGACTGCTTCTGGTCGGGAGTCTCAGCAGCAACGCCCTAGATCCTACAAGTACCTACCTATCCGGAATTGCCGCAAGGTCAGTTGACCTGTCTCAACCCCACTCAAGTTGATAAATTAACTTCTTTTCGAGGTTCGAATCAAGCAGAAATGTTTTGGTTCTAATTTGTGAAGCACAATGAAGTTTGAAAACAACACTAACGAGCTCTAAGCTGATCAGTCATCATAAATAATTAAATAATATTTTTGACTAATTTTGGGATTGAAGAAAAGAATATTGAATTTTTGAACGAAATAAATAATCTGCAGAATTTACCTATTCCTTTCCACCAAAAGCTCAGAAGTCCTCAACGTTCCTATCTATCCGACCTCACCCTCGATATACAACACCCCCTGGGTGGGTTTTATCTTTTATTTTGACTATCTACACACACGGCCTTATGCCGGGAAAGCAAAAACAAAATACAACAACGAATAAAACAAGCAAACAATAAAATCGTCAAATGCCAACTAGACTAATGTCCCATTAGGGGATCGCTACAGTAAAACATAAGTTTAAGCTAAACTAACGTCAAACAAGAATACTCTCAAATCGAGTCTTTTACGATAATACGATAATAAGTAAAACAATTACTATTAGCATATACTTTATTCTATTTTACCAGGCAAGTATCTTGTTGATTTTTATAATGAAAATTGGGGAATATATGAGAAGCTGAAGGCATAGCCATAAGTACACATCGCACAATAGCTACTCGTGTTTGGCTATGTTAGCCAATACAGAACCAAGCTGTTTTTGAGGCATGGCTTATGCGAACTGCTAAGAAACTAGTTCGCCACGTGTAACTCTCATAGTTACACTACCCCACGTATAGAAAAAAAATTTGACACAGGATGGCGAATTTTTTGGGGGCCTACAAGCAAGAATTGGCGTCCGCAACCTCCTCATCCTGAGCAAACGTAAAACGAAAATAAAAATAGTGATAATAATAACGATAACGCCAACGCATGGCTCCGTTCGCACTCAGGAACACTCTCAACGAAGCTAGTTCCTGGTTTAGCTCATCAACTTGTTTGAGCAATTCTTCCTTTCTTTTTCCACGAAGCTCTTGCGCCCAAAGTTGTACCTTTTTGCACAAAAACTTTGGCGCCTTGCCTCCCTTCAGTTCTCAGGGAAGGAAATTTTTTGAGTTGAAAAAGATTTTTAGATTGGGTGTAAAAACCCCTTGTCCGTTAACGAATTAAGATATGTTAATAGTAATATCGTCAATTTGAGCAAAAATTTAAGACACGAGATTATGAGGCAAGATTATGCGTGAGCAAAAATTAAAGACATAGACAAAATTTAAAATACGAGGTAAATTAAAATGAGGAATGCAATTATGCGATAATGACAAGAAAATAAGCACCAGAAATCAAGAAATTACAGCAATATTTGGACGCAAAAAATGTCAAACAACAAGAAAAATAACATAACGCAAAAAGGTCCTGGAATCCACATCAGGAAAAACGAGAAACGAAAAAGCTGCTGGTCGAGTCGACGCCTGTTGCAGAGTTTATACGTAGAACTTCAAAGTTCAATATTGATCCTGATAATTGGTTTTTGAGCCGCGCGATTTGCCGCGTCGACGTTAGAAAATATTCGCGATCCGAATCCATTTCGCGACGCGTATTCGAACGCTCCCTTTTGCAATATGGCGATACGTTACGTCCATACATATGTTGACGCAAACTACGATGAGGATTGACAGGTCGATTGTCATCTTTATCGTCGTCGTCGTCGTAGTCATCCGCGTAATGATGTGGTGTTGGCGGAACCGGCATAGAATATGGTTCCGGATTGAATCCATAAGACTGTTCGCGAGACGTATCGCGTGAACGCTGCTTTGGCTGAGTAGCAGGCCACGGTTGGGGCAATAATGGCTCTCGTCGAGGTGGTGGTTGCAAATAGACCTTGGTGGCTGGTTGGCTCTGGTGCGACGGTGGATAGTACGATTGATCCTGTCGTTGACGTTGGTGTGATTGCGACCGACCCTGGTTAGTTCTGCGGTTTGAGTGTGATTGTTGACGATATTTGCGAGGCTGCTGCTGTTGCGAGCGCAACATATGACCAGCATCTGCCTGTGAATACGTCTCGGAACGCGAGCGCAATACCGAATACTGTTTTTGCCGTGGTTGGGTTTGCGGTCGCGATTGTGTTTGTGCATATGGTTTTATTTGTGCTTTTGATTGTGCCTGTGATTGTGAATGTGAACGCGGTTGCGATTGAACGTGGAATTGCCGGGACAACTGCGGATCTTGCCGCGTAACGCCTCTGTGGCTACCACGAGCTTGCAATTTTGCACAAACTTCTGCGCGAACAAGCCTTTTTACGCGTTCTTTTTCCAGATTTTTCAAACGACGCATTGCGCGGTCAGATTTTGTATCGTAAAATTCGTTTACTTGCCTACAATGTTCGTCTTCCGGCATTTGACAAATGCCTGAGGCGACCGTAAGCAAACCGGCGCGACGCAAGCGCGTCACACGCCGCGGAAGTTTGGGAGCGAGAGTTTCCCTTTCGCGCTGTTCAATAACCATGCGCGCTTTTTGCATTTTGATTTGTGCCGGTACGGACAGATCGACTTCGGGCCTTACAAGGTTTGCCGTAGACCCACGCGGATCTTGCAAAGAGGCCTGTCGTCTATCCTTGCGGATTTTTTCTAATTCCGCTGGCAATCGGTGTTTTAGGTGAAAAGCCGATTTTTGGCGATTTTTAAACCGATCAAATTGCATGGGAACAGCAAGTGGCGGATCGGTTTGGAGCCAAATGGTCCGAATTGTGCTATGTAATTTGGCCTGATTTTCAATCCGCTCAGCCAATTCCGGGAATTCTGGAAAAGCATCAATTGGCGTTGGCGTGTATGAAGGGCCAAGAAAGGCCACACGCAACATGCGACGCAGCTGCTCAACCATCCGCCAAGCTATGGCGGTGCTGCCATAAGCGAATGCAAAAAGTGGAACCTTCGGTCCAAGAATTCCAACAGCACTTGCGCGTGCATAACATCTATTGATGAAAAAATTGGCATGAACTGGTATTCCGATTCGTATTTGGTTTGAAATTGTCGAAAATTATCAAAAACATCGATCATTTGGCGCGTAGAAACCAACAATGGTGCTAAATGGTCCAGTGCCGGGCACACTCGGTGCGGCAAAACTTCCGGTCGGATGTTCAGTGCTTGGTTTTTGTTCACAACGCTCGGTGGTTCGAGGTGTTGGTGAATGACCAAGTATTCCAACGGAACTTCATATAGCATCATTCCGGTGGTGATGAAAAAACAATTGCGCACAAAATAATTGTCTGGATAAAACAGGCATTGGAAAACGCTCGGTTGCGTAATGAAACGCGGCAATGGCCCACGTTCAACATCTGTCGCGGGTTGCGCGATGGTTGTCCAAATCACGGGGCGCTGAGGTGTGTCAGCCGTGGATGCATGACTCAAGTGAGCTGCATAAACGTTATTGAAATGCACTTGTGCGATTTCTAACAGCTGGTCATACAAAATCGATCCTTCTCTTTTGCCCAAATAGGTGCGCAAATCATGCAAAACGTCAGGGACAATATAGCACGGTGCGTCACGGCTCAAATTTTCCATCATTTGGAAGAAATGTGACATATAACGCGAGCAATTTTGCTGCTGTGCGTTTTGTTTGGCTGCTGCGTGTTCACACATAACTTGTATGTGCGGAGGAGGTGTATTGTCCGCATCCGACGGTATATTTTGGATACCCTGTGGCTGTGTGCGCACGACAGTATCCGATATACCAGTCATAGACAGAGGTGCGTTAAAACAAGCACTCAATTGCATTACACTTGTATGCTGTAATGACAAATTCAACGCGGCTGATGGTGCATCTTGCGATGCGATTTGCGTTGATGATGCAGCTTGCAGCGCCTCTTGGGGCAGCAGCGTGCCTTGCCTTTGTGGTGGCGAGGCCAAAATTTCCATCATTAAGATATCAGGCCCTGGGTGGCGTTCTTCCCAATCCGACTGTGGCATCGGTAAAGGAAGTAATGGCCCAGTACCCGTCAACGCGTACAACAAATTCACGAGCGATCGTGTAGCAATCACTTGCATTGCGAGGAGGGCTCCTCCTGGCGCGGTTAAGATACGCCCAGTTTTGAAGGGCAATAAATTCGCCTGCCTTTTGGCTTCAGAATCCGATAATGCGATTACTAGGCGTGGTGGCGACAAGTCCGCCTGATCCATGGGCACGGATGGTTCTGTTCCGACCATCAGAGTTTCTATTTGCAAATCGGCTTGCGAGACAGTCGCAGAGGCTGGCGTAGTCGCGCTGACAACTGCTGGTTGGGAAACAGTTGCTACGGGCGGGCCCAGCTGAAGGCTGGCATTGGCCTGCAAATTACGAACGCTAAGTAAGGGTTTTCCCAAACATTGTCATGCGACGGCATATCAGCCGACGTGGTAACGGCAGTAGCTGCGGTGATGGCTGCGTACATGTCTTCAGCCTCGACATATTCATTGCTCGAGGAACCTACGCTGGCTTCAACTGCCAAGCTGGTTGATGGGCCCTTGGATGACCCCCTAGACAGAGGGCAATGCACTCTGCTTTTCTTTTGCCTTTTTTGATGTGTTTTTTGTCATCTTTGAAGTGAAACGGCAACGCATTTCCGTCTGGTGTAATTGGATTATTTTCCGAACAGACTTCCATCAATATGAAAACATCGATGGTTATCAATGCGTCCAAAGCCATGTAGATTTACATGTCTTTGGTAAGCCTAAAACTCCAGGCTTGACCCCAATTGTCAGGGTCGTCCTCATCAATATCCAAATCGAAAAAGAACTGAGCCACTCTTTTCAGGCTATGCGAAAGAGCTTTTATTTGCTTGCGACACGTAAAAGAGTTTGCTTTACTCAGTACGTCTATGAATTCTGCCAAAAAATGATTTTTCCAGTGCAGGTGCAGTTTCTGATGGATATCCGCATTGGGAATATGCATAATTTCTTCATACGTGGGTCCGTACACGTGAAAATATGCTATTTTATCCTGCGTGGGGTCATGGCACACTAGCCGTACGTCCATTAGAGATGTTGCTGTTGCTAGCAATTGGTGCAACCCGAACGGTGGCTTAGGGAAGCACGACATGTCCCAGCAGAAAATATGGCCGTATGGGCTGGCCAGCAAAATGTAACGGACAAATGGACCGTTATTATTCGGATAAGTGGGACAGAACTGTTCGTAACACTCTTCCCAGTCTGGAAAATTCATGCCTTTTCGGTCATTCACAAACTCAGAGTTGTAGCCTAAGTACAACGTGCCATTTATTAGGTTTGAAGACTGTAGCAAAGCCAACATGGCTGTAAAAGATTGCTGTTCGCTGGTGACCAACACCGTAGGCAGTATTTCCAGCTTTGGCACATGAAGGGTAGCCAGCGGGAACCGCTCAAAGGTGCTGGTCCACCACAGTTCTTGTTTATTTATGCGTTTTCTGTGGCACCTAGGCTTAAAACGATGTTTATATTTGATTCATTTTGGACTCAATGTCTCTAATTCATTTACGCATGCATCATCATTTTGAGGCAATGGGTTTGGAAGGTTCAACTGCCATGAAGCAGCTACCTCCACTATTGCCTCGCGGAACTCAACTAGGGTTGTTGGGTCGCGACCGTTGATTGAAAATTGGCAATTAGCTGACTCCAAGAGTGCCGCTTTGCAGGGGGCACCTTCGTCAGCCATGGGTCTGCAAAAGGAAAAATGTCAGATAATGGTACTGCATGTGCAGTTTTACAGCCATTTAATAAACGTATTGGCGCGCAGTCCCTTAATTTTTTCTCCTGCCCGGTAAGTCCAGAAAACTTATCACTACTGCCGGCCGGGGCGAGAGGGCCATGTGGTAGTTTTACCAAAACAAAATCGCCAGGAACATATGCGTGCTTTTTGGCAATTAAATCCGAATATGGTAGTTTAGGCTCAGGTAGAAGTCTATTCCGATGAACATGATGGGTAATTAGCGGATTATAGACATAAGCAATTTTAGCAGTTTCTGGTGTAGGTAAAGAAATATACGGACTGACACGTTTAGCTGATAATTTGCCAATTTCAGGTTGAATTACCAATGTATTATTAAGACTAGCAAAGAAAAATGCTCCGATGGAACAAAAAAGATGAATATACTTGGAATTGTGGATTATTATGGATGTAAAAGGAGGGGACTAGGAAAAATCTACCTAAAGTCGGAAAATCTGCTAAAAATCACACTTTCTCTAAGCAACGCAAAAAATCGATGTATATTCTGCGGCCAACAGATTAAAATAAATATTCAACCATAACAATGATTGAAACAGCAGCACGTTAGCTATGCAGTAGCTATGGGAAATGATATTAAGTAAACTAACAGTCTTCCAAGCCAATTGAATGAAATAGCAAACATCGAAGACAATTGAAGACATGGTTGGTTAAAAACAGTAGGAAACACGTAAGTTGACTTAAAACAGACTTAATGTAGATACACTAGCATGCCCGAAACGATTGTGTGCACTAATCAATCGGCTCCTGCTTTGCTTGCTATAATGCTCATAAAACAAAACAACTTTAAATACAATACCTCTTAGTTTTCTATCAATCAGGTGCCAGCAATTTAAAAAAGTAACCTTGATAGATTTCGTTTATACACTCTTATCTGAAACTTCGAACATTATTTAAAAAAGACACTTTTTTAGAGGCCGCAGAATATACATCGATTTTTTGCGTTGCTTAGAGAAAGTGTGATTTTTAGCAGATTTTCCGACTTTAGGTAGATTTTTCCTAGTCCCCTCCTTTTACATCCATAATAATCCACAATTCCAAGTATATTCATCTTTTTTGTTCCATCGGAGCATTTTTCTTTGCTAGTACACTACTTTTAATTAGCGTGATTTCAGTACATCAGTCAGTAAACACAATCAGTAACATGCCACAATAATGACAACAGTCCAAGAACGCGGAAAACAATATTGTTCTTAACATCAGCATTATCCTTTTTAAACAAGACAACCTTATTGACACCATCCATTTTCAAATTAAAACTGCATTAAGTTATTTCTTCTTAATGTGCAGTTCACTTATAATCAAGCACAAAAATTTAACCAACGAATTCACATTGCAAATCCTCACTCAATCAATACACAAGCATAATGTGTTGTGACTTTTGAAATTGAAAACACCCAATTTTCAATTTTCAAATTGAAAATTGGATCAATTTTCAAATTGAAAATTGGGTCAATTTTCAAATTGAAAATTGGGTGTTTGAGTTTGCGATGAAGAAAATAATCAAAAGATAGTCACTTGGTTTATTTAAGCCGAGTAATAAAATAACGACCGTCCACCAATTCCAAACTAAACGCAACTAATCTGATCACTATGAAAAAGTTTTGAAAAATGAGCTTTCTAAGCGAGAGTTGTAAACCAAGAGAAACTTAAAGTTAAAACCTACCATTAAATAATGAGAGAATTATAAAAGATTTTAAACTTCAAGAAAATGGAAAAAGGCGGGATGTTGGTAAATTGGAAGGCAAAGATTTTCGGCAAAAATTCAAAAACTTCACGCAAATATCAAATGTAAGGAACACTAACGCTTTGATTTGGTAGTAAAATAAATTTGTAGTATAGACTACATATTAACAACAAATGAATAGTGCAAACTTTACACAACTACTAGGTGTAGAGAATACTAACAGTTTACGGCTTATTAATGTACATGATTACAATAAAGCTGCATATCTTTGTCGACTTCTGTGCACAGTAGTGTGATTGCTGGTTCATTTTAAACCACTTTTGCAGGCAATTTACATCAATTAAACGATAGCTCTCCATGTGCAACATTTTGTGAAACATATTATAAACACGGCTAAGAAAGATTTAACTTTAATGCAACCCATTTAAGACAAAATTACATCTCTTCAATGATCTAAGGACACTTGAACATAATTTTTAAATCACTTTAGATTACTTTTGAGGGTAAACAAACTCACTTAATTGATGTCTCACATATGAATCCTTGAAAATTTCTTGACTTCAGTTACAAAGTCTCAGCAAGTCTATCGAATTAGGGTTAGCACGTAACATAAACTTTACACAAACACATAGCGTAAAGAATATTTTAGTCGGATTCGTAATTTTGATATTGCTCCGATATTTCTTTCAACATTTATGGAAAAATGAGTCTCCATAATGTTTTAAAGACAATAAACATTAGGTTTAAACCACTTTGCAATACTGCTGAGTGTAAGCAAGCGCGCCCAATTGACGTATATATTCCATTCCCTGTAAATTTTTATATCTCAGGAAAAAATTTCGATTTTTGCAATGCTATAGAACAAAGGCTAACATGCAGTGTAAAAAATTACTCGGATATTATGATCAACATTCATGAAAAAATTATGTCTCTACAATGGTCTGAGGACATATAAACAATGAATGTAAACTACTTTACATCACTGTTGGATGTAAACAAACGCGCCTACGTGACGTCTCACATTTGATCCTTTGAAAACTTCTAGGCTCCAAGAAAAAATTAGGTTTCAGGAATGCTCAAAAACGAAGATAAATATATATGTAGTGTAAACTTCATGTAAACACCTAGTGTAAAGAAGATTTTAGTCAGATTCGTAATTTTAATATTGTTCCGATATTACGATTAATATTTATGAAAAAATAAAGTCTACATAATGTTCTATGGGCAAACTAACAATTGGTGTAAACTACTTTACAACACCGTAGAGTGTAAACATATGCGCCAGACTGGCATATCAAATTTGATTCCTGGTCCATTTCTAGACTTGATAAACGTGTCCCTGACTCGTAACCGGAGAAGCAAGCAGAAAAAACAAGACAGAAACGCATTTAAAACTCCAAATTTTTGACTTTACACTCGCTAAATATTAATGTATAGACAATTTGCTTTGACATGCACCCGATATAAAGCACTTTATTTTTATTCTATTAGACTTATCCCGACTTCTGGACGGAGAAAGTGGCGAACAAAAAACGCAACAAAAACGTATTTTCCATCATTTAGAACACTGTAAACTTTAAAATTCCGTACCGAACTCCCCATTGAGTTTAAAGAAATTCAGTTTGGTACAATTTGTAGCTTTTAAATCGTAGTACATTCCTGTGTGCCAAAATTCTGTTGCAAAAATTATTTGGCATGATTTATCAATCAAACTTCGGAAAAAACGTGTTTTTTAGCCCATTTTTTACCTCTGATTTCGAACTTTACACCCCCATAAATAACTCAATATTGCGTTTTTTTAAATGCGGTTTGCTGCGATGTTTAGCCCCTGTGAGGCACTTTATTAATGCTGTCTTCGATTTGCACTGACTCATAAGCGGAAAAATTTGGCAGAGAAATCTTAGTTAAAATCCGTTTTTTTACACCATCCACTAGAGTGTAAACTTTAAACCCCAGGATCTAATTCACCATAGAGCATACAAGACTTTGCTTATATGCAGAATGTAGCCCTTGATCCGCTCTACATTTCTGTCAGAAAACATTTTAAAAACCTCATAACCGGAGTTAGTATCGGACATAGGAAGGTTGAAAACTCGACCAAAAAGTGCTTTTTCACCCCCAGATTTTCGCACTCTTTACACTGCCGTTCGATAAATAATGCGAATTTCAAAAAACAAAAAAAGTGTCATCTGTAGAATTCATCCTCTATTATCCTATTCTCTTCAATCCTTCGAGTCATCAATACTCAGTTGTCCACATGCCGCAGTAAAAAGGTCCCAAAATTTGTCCTAGGTTATAACGTTACACAAAAACTTTACACCTTCTTTTACACAGCCAGTTTTGAGTTTCAAGAAAAACAAAAAAACACGGGCAGCGAATTTTTTTATTATCTTTCTTTTAAAAAAAACCGCACCTTCCAGACGTGTCCCGTTATAGCTGTAGGGGGTGCCCAGGTGTTGGGGGTACCCAAGTATATTATAGGTACGCGCTAACGCGCTACCTATGATAGACAATATCCAAAACAGAAAAATTTGTTACGGTGACAGATTTGTCATATTGCGATTTTTGCTGCTTACGCACTTGAGCTAAATTTTTAGATGCGATTTCATGCAGGTCTTGCAAAGTCAGCTTTAAATCGATGAGATATTTTTCCGCAATAGGTTGTAAAGTCAGATTTATTGTGAAGTCATTTATAAGTAAAGTGTCGAGAGGGAATGCGGGTTCGAGACCATATAGCATTTCAAAGGGAGAGATATTAGTTGATGATTGAGGAGTTGCGCGATACGCGAACAACGCAAATGGCAAAAATTGCTCCCAATCATACTGGTTTCGCGCACTCAATTTAGACAAACCGTCAATTAAGGTGCGATTATAGCGTTCCACAAGACCATCACACTGAGGGTGATATGGGGTCGTGAATATTTATTGAACATTTAGTAGTTTACAGACTTCCGAAATTAGGGCAGATGTAAAATTTGAACCCTGATCTGTCAAAATTTTTTGGGAACTCCATAACGTGGGATAATTTCTCTAAGCAAAAGATTTGCGATGGTTGTTGCTTTTATATCAGAAACAGCAAAAGCTTCCACATATTTGGTAAAATAATCCATAAAAACTACGATTTGGTCATTCCCGGAGGGAGATCGCGGCATATGCAAGCAATCACACGCAATGAGTTCAAAAGGCGCGGATACTTCGATTGGTTGCAAAGGAACAGATGTGGAATTTAATGCGACCTTACGTTGTAAGCACACATCACAATTCCTAAACCACGCGATCACATCATTTTCCATGCGCGGCCACCAATAACGCATTTGTATGGTGGGCAGAATTTTACGCGATGAAAAATGTGCTCCAAAAATAGAGTCATGAAATTTGGTTAATACAAAACGACGCAATGATTTTGGTATTACGATTTGATGCACGATGGTTGGCGAACGTTTAGGTTGAAAACGACAAAAAAGAACATCGTTTACGAGAAAAAATTTGTCACGATATTTTTTTGTTGTTAAATCGTTCAACGCAATGCGAATTTTATGTAGTTCGTCATCAGCGCGTTGCTCTGCGAGTAAGCGCGCAGGCGTTAGCATTTCAGCTTTTTCTGCATCAGTGAGTTGAATGCGTTCGCAAAACGTAGGTGGTTTAGAATTAGTTGGATCAATAGGCACAATAGGGTTATTAACTTGTGCATTAGGATTATTATTTGGCGCATTAGGCATATTATTGCAGTGGTCGGTCAGGTGGAACCGATTCGTCCTCGGATTCAGAATCTTCCGAGTCTAAATTCGCGATATTAACGACATTTTTGCGCTCAAGTTTATATTTGCGTTCTGCATGATCGTATTTAGGATGTCGTGATAAAAGATCCACTGCGCAATTATATGCGCCAGGAACGTACACAATATCATATTCGTACTCCTGTAATTTGAGACCCCAACGGCGTAAACAACTCGATGGGTCTTTTACATTTACTAGCCAAGTTAATGCTTGATGATCAGTTTCAACAATGAATTTTTTACCGTATAGATAGTGTCAATAATGCTTGATGGCCCACACCACTGCTAGCGCTTCCTTCTCCAATGTAGCATAATTACATTTGGCAGAATTTAGCATGCGACTAGCGTAGCTAAGAATGAAACGACTTTTTGATGGTAAGTGTTTTTGAGTCAAAATAGCACCTAACGCATAGTTGCTTGCGTCAGTTGTTAAGATAAATTGGTGCTCATTGTCAAATTTTGGTAATTGCAAAATAGGTGGGGACGTAAATGCTTTTTTAAGAAGCTCAAAAGCAGTTTGGTGTTCGGCCTTCCAGCAAAATTCAACATCTTTGCGAAGAAGATGGAATAATGGTTTAGCGATTTTAGCAAGATCTTTAACAAATTTCTTAAACCATTGGACTAAGCCAAGGAATTTCTGCAAAGATTTAACGGTTTTTGGTACATGAAACGCGACTAAATCTGCGACTTTAGACATGTCAGGAGCGATGCCCAGCGAACTTATGCTATGGCCAAGAAATTTTACTTCAGCATGAGCGAGATGGCATTTATCAGGTTTAACCCGTAAGTTTGCGTTTTGAAGTGCAATGAAGACATTTTCAAGATCTTTTAAATGTTCTTTGAATGTGCGCGAAAAAATTATTATATCATTGATATAAACAAGGCAAGATTTCCAATTGAGACCTGCGAGCACAAGCTCCATTAGCCTCTGAAAATCAGCGGGCGCATTTTTTAAACCAAAAGGTAAAACTTCAAATTCGTAATGGCCAACAGGGCATATAAATGCAGTTTTTTTGCGAGATTTATTATCGAGAGGAATTTGCCAGTAACCGGATTTTAGATCTAATGTGCTAAAATACGCAGCAGAGCCTAAGGTATCAAAATAATCGTCAAGTTGAGGAAGAGGATAAACTTGCGTTTTAGTTACGTCATTTAAATGGCGGTAATCGACAACAGGTCTTAGGGAACCGTCCTTTTTTCCTATGAGAAACAATGGACTTGCCCATGGACTGGTCGTAGGCCGAATAATTTTATCAGCAAGCATTTCATTTATGATTTTTTGCATAGATTCTCTTCTAGAATGTTCAACACAATAAGTTTTTCCAACAACGGGCGGATTATCCCCTGTATCAATATGATGTTTCATCAAAGGGGTACGTCCGAGGGGCTCATTTTTTAATGCAAAAATAGAGTCGTATTTTAAGCAAAGTTCACAAATTTGTTGCTGTTGCCGAGAATCAACGGCGGAGCCGTTTAAAGCTTTATTTATTGATGCAAAAAGCTCAGGTGTCCTATCATCAAAATTTGAGACATGGGACACGACTTTGGCGTCAGAGGTTAAAGAACCTATTATATCACCAGAGTCGATGCGAATTGGCGCTTTAGAGATGTTACAAACGCGAACAGGAATTACAGGTTGCGAAGCATCAACTATAGATGGAGCAACAAAAAGTGAAGTTTTTTCCATAAAATCGAGGATTTGGTTCGAATAATGCAACATCAAAATCGCAGGAACCATGACTGATATAGCCAGGTGTGATTAATTCATGCCGAGGTTGTATAATTACGGGCTCAGGCAGCGAAACATGCACACAAACAACACCAGAGGTAGTCGTGTTGGGTTTTGCGCGAAATTGCAATTTTTCATATGATGACAATAGATTAATTTTTATGCCGTTTATAAAAGCACAACGCTCAATAGGATTAACCCACATGAGTGCGGATTCACAAAAATCATATCCCAAGAGCATGTCTTCCGGCAAATGATCTATTATAGCTACTGTGGTAGAGATAGATTGCTCAGCAATAGTGAGAGTCATATTTACTTTATATCGAATGACTGCGGTTATTTCGCCTACGCCATGAACAACTTGCGAGACTTGTTTAGGTGGTAAGTTAAAACCAAGACGCAAAAATGCAGACGTGGTCATCATGGTGACCTGTGATCCCGTATCGATGAGAGCGGGTACGTCTATGCCATGAACTTTAACGAGAATAGTGGGCAAATTTGTCCCAGCATGGCTTACGATTGGAATATTCGGATCGATGGTTTTAACTGGAGGCGAATTAATTTTTTCATAAATCGCGAGGCGACGCTGTAAGCGCTTCGTACTCTTTGAGAAATTCTTGTGATGCAAATAAGTTAGAACGCGCGCTAGTTTCTAGCCCTTTTGCAGTAACCGTGTTTACATCATTAGGAGACGTAAGGGTTGGCTGCGGTGGGGGCGAATTTACGGTGGGTTGGTTATCCGCAGTATATGTGACATATGGGCGATTAGAACCGTTATCGTTGCAATAGTTCGAATTATAATATGTTCCACGCTGTTCGTTAGGAAACTGAACAAAAGGTGTGTTTTGTCGCGATTGATTTGCATAGCAATTATCGTAATGCGAATTTTGATAATTTGCACGCGAATTTTGATGGTAATCATTACGATTTTGCCTAAAATTCGGTCGTGCTTGCTTAGATTCAAAGCGATTATCATTATTCGCATAATTAGATGAGTGATGTTGACTAGAGTTACAAAATCGCGATTGAGAACGATGTCGATTTTGTGAATTTGAACGCGATGGCGAATGATTTTGGTGCAAAAAAGAACGCGACTGGCTGCGGTTGCGAGCCATGGAACTGTTATTATTTCGATCAAACTAAGTATTATTATTATTATTAGACGCTTCTTGTCGCTGACACCTAAAACATTCATTGTAGATGTGACCAATGCGCTTGCAAAAGGTGCAATACTTACGAGAGGAATTTTCTGGCTTTTCAGCACGCTGAGCAATGAAACGTTTTTTGTCGCGAGCGATCTGGCTCATTTTGGTTGGACGCATGAGATGTATCTTTAGGTATTGCGCCTCCTACAGGAGCGGCTGTTACCGATACATACAGTGTTACTACTTTTTTTCATCCACAAATTCCTTATTCGCGAATTCAGCATTTAAAGCATTATCCGAGAATTCAGCCAGTGATGCTCTAGGTTTTTATGATATGCTTCTTTCAAAATGTGCGGTAATAAACCTTGTTTCAATTGATGTCACAATAAATAATTGAAATGATGTGAGTCGACTTCAAGATGAGGGTCAGCTTTTATTAACTCTTGCAAAGCGTGAGATAATAAGCTTCAACCGATTTGTTAGGCTGCTGTTTATGTGTCAAAAAACGTTTGAAAAGCGTTTCAGCGTCCAAAGGACAAAATTCCGCTATTAACGCTTGTTTCGATTTGGAATAAGATTGTCTTATCTCAGCAGGTAACGAATGGAATAAGCGTGAAGCATAGGGATCAAGAAATGATGACATAAATTTCATGCAATCAGCTTTATCGATATCATGGGTATCGGCAAGCGACTCAAATTCTGCAAGATATGCTTGTATATCAGTTTTGTTGGCATTAAACAATTTTTTATTTGCAATTGCGACTTGCATTTGTGCTATGAAAGGTCCGCGATTTAAAGAATCAGCAAGATGCAATTTGCTATACAAGCCTCCGGATGAAGAATCCGAATTATGACGATGACGATGTCGGCATGATTTACTTTAATGACGCAAGTGACCACTACGTGGACAATCATAGCTACTCGTCAAGCTTTTGTCAAAAAATTTTACGTGACGTCTCCTAGTAGGTGACTCAGGTAATGGCGCGGATTCATTTTGCAAGTTTCCGGGTTTGTTATTTATGCCAGATAAGTTTATTTCCAAAGGTTGCATTTTGATGTTCGAGGAATGCAAAATAGGGTTAATAGGCGGTACTTCGAGATTCACAGGATTCGGTACATAATTATTCGGAAATGTCTCACCTTGAGGCGAAAAATATTGTAGTGGTGGAGGATGTAAGCGCTGCTGCAAGTTCGCATTCAAAGAATTAGGTACAAAAGAAGGTGCATTACGATTTAAAGGCAGCAACGGCCGAGATCGCGACGTCTGCAAAATCGATGCCGACGGCTGCAAAATCATAGGTATATTTTCCAAAAAACCCGAGTTTTGCACTGGTTGCAAACCCGTGTTTAAAGGATTTCGCAGTAACTCAGATATTTCAGGCGCGCAATTTGTACAATTTTGTGCGGCAGTTTCTGGAACAATTTCCGAAGGTGACCGAGAGTTAGATGCACGGTTGCCAGTGGACAACATAGAAGATGCGCGATGCATACTTTCTGCATGATTCGCATTTTGCGCATTAAATTCGGAAAAATTCTCGCTATCAATAGAGTGGTTAACGCACTCAGACGGATTACTTTCAGTGTGATTCGAAACCGATCACACCTGGGCGTGGGGGGTTTGGGGGGGTATGCACCTCCCCCCGAGAAACCATAATACCCCCCCCCCCAGAAATCAAAATACCCCCCCCCAGAATTCAATTTTTGAAAATTTTTTTCGCTTTTTTCGCAATTTTTTGATGCCAATGGATAGTGCTTGATGAGAAACGTCGAAAAATGGTGTTTTTATCACCATACCATCGTTTTTACGGCCATTTTTTGACCTTCAAAAAAATCTTGCACCCCCCCCCCCAGAAATTTCTTGCTGCCCACGTATGAAACCGATTGTGATTTAAGCAATTTGCCTAATTCCACGCGCAGTTCACGCATTTCATCCAAATTTTCTTTTTTATTTTGACTTATGCGCATAGAAAGGTCCAAAAATTTCAAATGAATAGCTTGTAATGCTTGCAAAATAAGATCATTAGTCACACTAGCATTAGCACAAGCATTGTTGGCATTTCTGCTTGGACTATTATTACTGTCTACATCAGAATCGGCGTTATACGGCTCCGAAGTAGTTTCATAATTATTTTCCGTGTTAAGTGTAGCCGTATTATCGATAATCGTATTATTTGATGAATTATCGGCGTTAGGATTCATAATTTGATTGATGCGCAATTGTGTATTACCCAATATTAACTCGTCGTCAGACTGTGTAGTGTGCGCGGCATTTAACGATGGGGGTAATTGCTCATTATTTGCATCATTATTTGCATCCTTCTTATTCGCATCATTACTCGCACTATTACTCGTGCTATTTGCATCAAGGGGCGTGGTATTTAGTTGGCGAGATGAAGTGTATGGCGTAGAAGGTTTTTTCAATTTAGCAGGCGGTGTTCACAAAATTTTCTTCCCAGCCATGTTTAGGTATCAAAAACGTCCAAAAATATAACCTTGGGTAATAAAAATTTCAGTATGTCAAAATTTTTTCCAAAAATAAATGTTTTGAATTTGACCTTTTGTCGTTTCGAAAAACAGGTTTTTTCATGTGAATAGTATTTTCTTACATGAAGCAAGGTATACCTGACGTGAGAAAAACGAAAAGACGTAGGACTAAGCCTTAAAGCGAATTGTGTGCGAAGATAGGAAAAGACCTAGGTAAAAACCTAGGTGGCAAAAATTTGTCGTCAAGAGAGAAAAATGATGAATCGTTGCCAGAGGGTCGATGTTTATAGAAAAATGCGAGCGTGAAAGCTGCCTTTGTCGCCAGAGGGTAGATGGAAATAGAAAAATAATGATGACTTTACCACGATACACAAAATCTTTACCATAGACGCTTACTCAAATGCGCACTGCCACAATCGCGGTCAATACGACAAAAAGGGCGAACGAAATGTTACACATATTTAGATGGCCAAAAATAGTGATTTTTGGATCGAAAAATAAATTCTAGATGACTGATCAGTTCGGCTGTAGCTAGCAGCCTTGAAGAGGGACGTTCCAGTGTAAATACAGAGCCGGTCCAAGTTTACTAAAGGAACAAGGACACAGATGTATTTGCCTTCGGGACTTACTTAGGTACTTAGGTACTTAAATCTGCTCTCAGCGCTGGCCCCAATCGCGTAGTTAATAGGAACTTCGATCTTCTGGACCCTTGTAGACCTACGGCGTCGACTCCCTCAGCCCTAATATTGCTGGCCACACTTTTGTTGGGAGTCTTCGCAGCTACACCCTAGATTCTAGAGTACCTACCTAATCCCGGAATTACCACAAGGTCAGTTGACCTATCTCAACCCCACTCAAGTTGATGAATTAACTTATTTTCGAGGTTCGAATCAAACAGAAATGTTTTTGGTTCCTAATTCGTGAAGCACAATGAAATTTGAAAACAACACCAACGAGCTCTAAGCTGATCAGTCATCATAAATAATTAAATAATATTTTTGACCAATTTTGGGATTGAGAAAAGAATATTGAATTTTTGAACGAAATAAATAATCACACGGAATTTACCTGTTCTTTTCCACCAAGAAGCAAAGAAGTCCTCGACAAACAGAGCACACCAACCTCACCCTTGGTATAAGAAACCCCTGGGTGGGTTTTATATTTTATTCGATATGTACACACGGCCTGATGCCGGGAAAGAAGAAAACAAAATTCAACAACGAATAAAACGAGCAAACGATCAAATCGTCAAAAGCCAACTAGACTAATATCCCATCAGGGGATCGCTACAGTAAAACATAAGTTTAAGATGAACTAATGTCAAACAAGAATACTCTCAAATCGAGTCTTTTACGATAATACGATAATAAGTAAAACAATTACTATTAGCATACACTTAATTCTATTTTACCGGACAAGTATCTTATTGATTTTTATAATGAAAATTGGGGAATATATGAGAAACTGAAGGCATAGCCACGAGTACACACATCGCGCAATGGCTACTCGTGTTTGGCTATGTTAACCGATACAGAAACAAGCTGTTTTTGGCATGGCTTACGCGAACTGCTAAAACTAGTTCGCCACG
The DNA here is from genome assembly GCA_036768485.1 of Mermis nigrescens. NCBI lineage: Eukaryota > Metazoa > Nematoda > Enoplea > Mermithida > Mermithidae > Mermis > Mermis nigrescens. The sequence continues at coordinate 1,790,766 of JAVLUZ010000511.1, read as the reverse complement.
TGTAACTCTCATAGTCACAATTACTTGAATACGAGTATTATGAAATAATTACAATATCTACAATTCCGACATTTGAGTATGGAAAACTTTAAAATTTCAATCTTTTTGCTTAATTTAGAGTTTTACCAGGACTAGCAATTCAGAAAATTACTAATTCGGCGCGAGGCCGGAGGGGCTGCGACACTATGCAGCATTGTTATTTTAGCGGTGAGTAAATTTCGATAGATTTGATTTTGACCAAGATTCTAATCGATTCTGACTATAAATGATTAATATTGGCATGACACTTAGCGTAGCTTGAAGCTACCCAAGACAGGGCAAACCTAAAACGATTCAACAAGATTGTTTTGATCGAACTTATTGATGCAACTTGTAAATTTTCAATAATTTTTTGAGGTTCATTGAAAAATAAGAGATAATATCCATTTGGAGCTTGACGCCCCCCTAGCTCCCCCAGACGTAGGCCAGCATATCAGGATAAAATGTCCGCTCAGTGAAAAAACGTCCCTATAGCACATTCCCAGGACAAAGCGTGCCTGTGTTACGACTTGGTAATAAAAGAAAAGAGCCGATTAGGTTTTGATGCTTTATTAGGAGAAAAAATAAACAAAAATAGGTAAGTACGTTAATTTGAATGTATAATTTACGAAACGCGAATCATTTATCGTTTATACATATGTCGTTTGCTCGTCTCGAATTGTTAACGCTTAAATTTCGCTCCTTAGCTCCGAAAAACTGTTTAACTCTTATAACGTCCGATTATTCCGTTCGCTAAAATTTACTCGCTCCTTCCGTTCCGATCCGATCCGACTGCCTCTGATTTCTGATCGCGTTACTAACTCAACTATTTCGCTAACTTCTCCTGCCTTCGATCGGAGCTTTCGTCATTTTTATTCGAAGTTCTACTTAGTTTCTTAATTTAGCTTGCCTCGAGGAGCTTATGCTTTGTTAGGGCGTTGACTGCGGCCCTAGTTTTAACTCGCTTCTCCTACACTTTGGTATACTCGTTTACGATAAAGAAGGTCAGCCTTTGTACAGTTTTAGATTAAAGTATTTTGACAGATTACGTGACTGAGTAACATGTTCGCTCACTCGTTGAGGTTAAAACGTTCCGACGAGCTTTTCTAAAATATCTTACGAATACATTTAAAAATTATTAGCGCGCGGAAGATAAAAAGGTTGAATACAGTAAGAAAATGTTTGGCTACTTAGAAAAAGAAAAGCTTTTAAAAAGATACATAAATCACTCTTTTGTCACACCTGCACGCAGTGTTTATTTACAAAATTATCAAATTAAGACGTCCAACCGAGAAGATTAGCCATTTTTTTGTTTTCTCATGGTCTTTGTAATTGAAGCGCCGGCATTTACTGCCATTTCTAAAAAAACATTCTGTTGAATGTAGAAGAAAATCTTGTTCAAAGTATGCCGTTAGCTTTACGATTATAAATTAAGGAACACCGAAACAAAATAGAAAAGTGAGCATTTAGTAAGTAAAAATAATTTTAAAAATTTGGTTCCTAATCGCAAAGCTTATCGTATTTAAGTGAAATCATCCTTCGGTTCTTTTCAATTCTGTGGCGAGCGTGAGATATTTTGTTTCTCTCAGAAGCAGTCTTTCCCATACATGATTGCCAATGTATTTGATTAAGCCTTGTGCTTTCTTTGTCATATTTTTAAACTATATGTCTTAATAATTAACTTACTTCATTGAAACAATCAAAGCCTGGACAACCTGCTCACTTCCCATGTTTATTGCATGTAGAAGCGTTTCCACTGTTATCTTGCAGTTTCCATCGGCTATTAGAGAGACAGCTAAGTTTGCTGGGCCTTTGTATATGGCGTATTCCAGTATAGATAATTCGGCTGGTCCTAATCGATTTTGCATTATACGAGGATTCTCCTTTGTATAAAGAAAATGTACTTACGTACCTACCTATCTATTTTAACGAGAATTTAAATCTTAAGTTCGCATTTCTAATAAATTTGTTATCGTATTAACACAACATGGCCGCTTTGTAGGGTCTCAATTTGGGAGTCAGCCTGGTGTGGATGTCAGCCGAACAGCTTTATCGAGTAAAAGTGCCTAAAAAATTGTTTAACGCTGAAAAACGTGAAAGTTACTATAATTCACCCTTTCTAGTCAAAGCATTTTGCACAAAACTTAAATTCTCATCATTCTTGACCTTTATTCTACTTCATGTTCGCAACGAAAAATCTTTTTCGTCTTCTGGTATTTGTAGACTAGACCTCAGCCCCCGCGCGCGTTTGATTGTAATCCTTGAGCTTTATTAGTGTATGTTCCATAGGTACGCCGTTTATAAACTACGTGGATGAAAAGCCTAATAGTCTATTTCACGAAACCTTTTGCATGAATCTCAATTTCGAATAAATGTTAGTTGATTACAAAAGCGAACTGAGAAAACAATCATGAAACTTTGCATAGCAATTAATAAGCATATTAAATTTTACTTTGCGTAATTGTATTACACCAGGTTTTTAAGAAACAACTTTTATAAACACTTACTTGGACGATGAAAATAGATTTTCATGCATAAGTTTTCGTGAAATAGATTATAGACAGAAAACGATCTAGCTTTCGCAGAAAAGTGCTGAAGCTGATTACCTCACCCATACCTGGGCGTGGGGGGTTTGGGGGTATACACCATACGTGGGCAGCAAGAAAATTCTGGGGGTGCAAGATTTTTTTGAAGGTCGAAAAATGGCCTTAAAAATGGTGGTATGGCGATAAAAACACCATTTTTCGACGTTTCTCATCAAGCACTATCCATTGGCATCAAAAAATTGCGAAAAAAACGAAAAAAATTTTCAAAAATTGAATTCTGGGGGGGGGTATTTTGATTTCTGGGGGGGTATTTTGGTTTCTGGGGGGTGCATACCCCCCAAACCCCCCCACGCCCAGGTGTGGTATACACCCTCCAGAAACCAAAATACCCCCAGAACCTGAAATACACCTCCCCAGAATTCAGTTTTTGAATTTTTTTTGTTTTTTTTTTCGCAATTTTTTGATGCCAATGGAATGGTGCTCAATGAGAAACGTTGAAAAATGGTGTTTTTTCGCCATACCACCATTTTTAAGGCCATTTTTTGACCTTTGAAAAAATCTTGCACCCCCTCAGAACATTAGCGCCGCCCACCTATGCCTACACCTGCTTTCAATATATTGCGGCTTAAGCTAAACTCACACCTGAAGTCAAGGTTAAATCAACTTCATGCTACCAATGCATGTAACTTATCAATTGTCATGTAGTTACGGGTTTAAGTCGTCTTGAAATTGTTACATACATGTAATATTATGAATAATAATCTCTTTTTACTTTCTAACGATTTTTAAGAGTTTTGTTTTTAACAAATCAGATCTAGTTAGTTCAATTTCACACATCTACATTAAATTCCATTTAATTAAATTTGAATAATTTTAAATTAAATTTCAAAGTTCATTTCGCAAAACTGTTAGAAATAGGTATACTTCAAATGTCGAGGCATTTATCTGAGAAAGGTCGTTTTCGCTATTTTTTGATAGGGTACACGTGAGTACTATTGGTCAACTGAACAAAAAGCCCCACCCAGAATTCAGTTTTTATTTTTTTCGTAATTTTTTTATGCCAATGGATAGTGCCCGATAAGAAACGTTGAAAAATTGTGATTTTTTGCAATACCACTATTTTTAAGACCATTTTTCGATCTTTAAAAAACCCTGCGCCCCCATAGAATTTTAGTGCTGCCTACTTGGGGTCCGACCCCCAAAAACAAGTATTTACATGCTGTGCCATCCATTTTTTGGCCCGCCCTTTGGCAGATAATTATGAACTTTAGCAAGTATCGAATTTTATCCGAGTTTTTAAATGTCAATGATGGCTTCTACAGTCTCGGAAGAATACAGCCGAAAGGTTAGGTACATTTATTATCATTGGTAGATGTACAGCGTTGAAAAACTCGGAAAAATGAGCAGTAGCGGATCTAGGATTTTCCTAAGGGGGCGGTACCACACCTGGGCGTAGGGGGGGGTTTGGGGGGTATGCACCCCCCAGAAACCAAAATACCCCCCCAGAAATCAAAATACCCCCCAAGAATTCAATTTTTGAAAATTTTTTTTATTTTTTTGCAATTTTTTGATGCCAATGGATAGTGCTCGATGAGAAACGTCGAAAAATGGTGTTTTTATCGCCATACCACCATTTTTAAGGCCATTTTTTGACCTTCAAAAAATCTTGCACCGCCCAGATTTTCTTGCTGCCCACGTATGGGCGGTACCCCAACTTTTTCAAAGATGGTCAAAAATAGGTTGAAAAATTTGCCTTTTACGTGCAAAATAGCGTTTTTTTGGCGTTTTACATTGTCTACTTTTACTTGGAATTATTTTTGACGCAACATTTGCTCAGAAAATTTTAAAATTCTCGGCAATTTTGTGCGAAAAAATCATTAAATTTTTTTGACTCAACGAAACTCCGGCGTGAACAGCCGAAAAATTTGTGAAATTTAGGCTGGAGGACGTTTAGGAGCTTGTTTCACTGCTCAATTTTCTGTACTTGTAGCAATTGACGGCAAACGTCGAAAATTTTTAGAAAGTTATGCTTTAAAATAAAAGAAATCTTATGCTGAAATAGCAGTTTCTACGCTTGAAGTTGTTTTGAGCTAATCCATGAGCAAAAAATGGTTTCCAGGTCGCAAAGAAAGTGAATAAATGTCATTAATTGGTATTATCCGGCGCCAAGCGCCAGAAAAATTCGAGAAATCATGATAACTTAAGGATACAAATCATTGCAAATTACAAATCCATTCTTTATCTCGCTAAATATTTTTGCCAATGGGGGGGCGACCGCCTCTGCCTCCCTAAATCACCCGCTGGAAATGAGATACACGTAGGTTTTCCCTTAGTAGTCTCTCGAAGAGCTAAGCTGGATGGATTCTCCATGTCTGAATTGGCGTAGCTAATCCATGAATTTGTAGGTACATATGAGTGTTGATCAATAAAGGTACCTACAGCTTTTTGTTGAAGAACAACAATAAGGCAATACCAATAGTCCATTTTTCAACAAAGTCATCAGTCATGCTCAAACACTCAAGCCAACTTTCGTGGCACCTTCCTATGCCATCATGCCCGAAGATTGAACTTTAACCCCCAAAACCAGTTTTCAGTTTCAGATTTCACCTTATTATCATACAAAAACCCGCATTCCTTTAAACAAAACCTACATTTTCGGAAGACGGATTGTCTAATAGTACAAAATACGGAGATTAGATTGAATGATCCAACTGGCGGAATCTACATTCAACCAAAGTTTTTTATGAAAGCAGTGTTTTGTGGGTGGTGCAATATCATGCATAATCAGCATTCCCCTGGACATCATCTCCCTTTCATTTTCCTTTAATAATTTTTGCAACTGCTTCAAGAGTTTGCGGTAATAGTTGGCAGTTATTATTACAATGTTTGGTGTAAAGTCAAACAATAGAGGGCTGACAATCCCATGAAAAGTTACAATATCACGTTTTAGGCTGATTTGGAGGTCTTGATCTTCGACGATGGTTTTGATGCCTCCCCAACCCGCCGAATCGCCTGATGTTTGGCTTTTGGGTCATAGCAGTAAATTCGTGCTTTATCACCAAATACTATTTTGCTTAGTAAAGTTCTCTGTCTTGTTAAAATTAGTGCGAACGTGCCAAACGTTTTCAGCTCAATCATGCTTTTCCTTAGCTGTCAACGAATGGGGCTCCGACGCACCATTGACAATTCCAAATCTTGTAAAAATTGACTCCTGTGCTATAAGTTAATATTAATACCGAGGCTACCTGAGGCACTTTAATCCCCTGTATCCCCATTAGACCATGAACAGACTAGCGTTGAAAATTGCTATTCGTTTTTTTAATACTGCTGAAAGCAAGGGCACTAATTCCATGAACTTCACTCAATTAGAATTTAATTTTTGAACATTTTTGACCCGTGAGCATTAGATACCAAATGACCTATTCTTACTCAATAAATCATTTTCGGCCAGTATTAATGGATACAATTCATTAATAGTGAATACCTCCATAAAACACTGAACAATAATTGTGAAATTTGGAATATCCACGTCAATAAAGCCCTAAAATATAAATTTAAGAAAAATTTTGCTGCAGCTCAATTACGGCCAAAAAGCTATACCGTTATTGATCAACCCTCGTACATTCAGTAGGTATGTACCTTTAACAAACGCAAAACCTCTTTACATTCACCTTTCTCGATAGCTCTCGTTAGATCAAGAGGTAGCATACTGACAATAATAGGCCGAGAAAGAAAGTAACGACGACCGCTTAGTAGAAAATTTTGGAATGAACAAGACGCGCTGTAAACAATTTAATATATGTGCAAATTTCTTAATTTTTAATTCACACTTCGTTAACAATCGCAATGAAACGATTTTTTACATTGCAATGCAAAATATTCGTAAATTCGATCAACATGGTTAGAAACAGCTGAATACAAATAAAATATTAAGCTCTAAAGACAATTACCAAGTCCCAAGCAAGTAAACGTTGCCTGAAAGACTAAAAAATTCAACTGCTATTATTGTTCAAGTGTACGGAACACTGTTAAAAAAAATGTTGTAATTACACAAAAAGTTGTGAGTAATTGGCTGCCACAACTTTTATATGTCTTGGTTACACAACAATATTCTGTAGGTGCTACATAAGAAAGCAATCTATACAACAAAATATTATTGTGTCGAGCCAACGTAATTTGTTCTGTAGATCCAACACAACTTTCAAGCCTCCAGAATATCGATTTTTGGGCCCCAATCTGAAAGCTTTATTTAGACGCTGAATAACACACATTTGATGATAGGTATAACGCAAGCAAGAGGAATGAAAAAATGCACTAGTCAGTTTTCTGAACCAAATTCGTATCTTCTTGGCTAAAAGAACTGACTAATGAATTTTGACATCGGGCATATAATGCCACATTCGAAATAACAAATATTGAGCAAAAATTCACTAGGTATTCACACAAAACAATAACGATCAAGAGAAAATGCACAAAAACTTACATTACGACACCAAATTTAAGTAATGTAATATAATTCAAAATAAAGAGCAGCAGATTGTAAGAAAAAATAAAGTCGTAAATGTTTCAAGATTTTTTTTTTAGAGAACCGCAGTCTAAGTTTTTCTCATGCTCTGAAGATAGTCGCAAAAATCCAATATCAACATTTGAAATAATAATTTTTGTCAACTTTTCAATGTCTACTTTAAGCGTAATAATTTTACATCCTTTTTCCAAAAATTCCCAAAATTTATGAAATTTTGCCTGAAAAATTGCTTATGCTATCAGAATTTCACTAAACATCAATTGGGAATGAAAAGCGATTAGTGCGTAGAATAGATTGAAGGATATCTTCCGTTTTTAAGAGTCACTTTTGACATACAAATATGTCTTCCAGTCGGTTCAGGATAAAGAAAGTCAATATGCCAGAATCTTATTCAGCATGCAGCGTTGAAAAAATGTTATCAAAGCCCGACAGCTGCTAGTGAAGAGGAATCATGAGTAAGAACATTCGCAGTTGTAAAAAGGTCATTAAAATAAGCTTGCCTTAAGAACAAATCAAGCAGTGCATATAAAATCACTTGAATAGTAAAACAGAATGAGGCAATAAAAGCATACATAACAAGATACGATCAATTTGAGCTGAATACAGCCACACTCATATTGAAGTTGAGTAAATATATAGGTAATATAAATATATTACACTGCCAGTATTATCAATCTCTGAAAATATATATATAATCAAGAATTGGAAAACGCATAACACACGAACTGACAAAGTGTGCTCCAACTGCATTCACCACCTTTCGTTCCATCACAACTGAGAGTATGAAGGTAGGTATTTACCTACCCTTCGTCCTTCCATCTATCTTAGTACTGGTTACAATGAATCATGTTTTCATCTATAAGCGGTCATATGCACGTCAATCTGAGCCTAATCAATATGCATCATAGCTTGTAGGCAGAACACAAAAAAGTTGTGTTGGATAAATAGACATCCGGATTGTCAAGTACCTACACAATATTTTTGTGTCCATGGAACAGATTTGTAGATTGGACACAAGTTTATTGTGCATGTACAACGATTTTTTTTACAGTGAAAGCGGGGTAATTCATGTGCAATATTTCAGTGATGTTAAACGTTATGCATGATAACATTGAAATATTTTAAATGGTCGTCCGCTAACACCGTAAGAATTCAAACCAATATATCGAAGAAAAATGGAAAGTATGAAAAAAGCGTTTGTTTCATAGTGTGTTTTATTTATTCGAGAGCTTTTTAGAAATTTTTTCAAAAGCTACAGTAAGCGAAACTGACGATTTACCGTAATTCAGCAGATGAGCTCAGTGAGGACAAGTGGTTGGAATCCTTCTATTTTCAATGCACTTATCCGTCCATATACATTTAGTTTAGGCATTTAATTAGTGCTTGGACATACTATAGTAAGTGCACTAAATAAGAAGCTGCCGCCTGGAATCGAACCCGCATTGCTTCGACGACAAGCAGACGTTTTACCACTGAGATATGCGGAAGTTTGCGGTGTCTCTTAACATCTTACTCAATTATGTTTAAAGTGTCAACTAAGGATAAGCTGAGTGCGCGATTTTTATCTGCAAGTTGATTGACATGCTGGAAGACGTGAATAAATTATGCCGCAAAAAATGATATTGTAAAATCCTTATTTGCTAAGTAGCTACAGTGAGATCTAGCAACCTACAGTAAATAAGAAAGAATGGGTTGCTGTAGCCTCAGATAACATTTACTGAAAAAGCTCTCGGATAAATGAAATAGACTATTGTCACCAGGTCAAGACTTATCAAAATGGGTTCATAAATTTGATTTTGATGGTTGATGAGTCTTGACTTGAATTTGAAATATTTCAATGCTAGTGAGCAGAGCACCTTACATACTTTGGCGTAGGAAGAGGGTATGGGGGTATGCAGTTGCAACCCCCAGAAACCAAAATATCCCCTAGAAACCAAAACTCCCCCAAAATTCAATTTTTGAAATTTTTTGTTTCTTTTGCAATTTTTTGATGCCAATGGATAGTGCTTGATGAGAAACGTTGAAAAATGGAGTTTTTTCTCCATACCACCATTTTAAGGCCATTTTTTGACCTTTGAAAAAATCTTGATCCCCCATAACTTGGTGCCGCTCATCTATGGTGAGCACCAAGCAGTGACTAAAACACGCTTTTTTCATAGGTACCACATGAGTCGTATTTTTGATATTTTCTTTTGATAGTGGCTTGAATTTTTACGGTGTTAGCGGACGATCATTTGAAAATTTCAGTGTTATCGTGCATAACGTTTGATATCACTGAAATTTATCAAATGAGCCGCCTAGCTTTCCATATATAACTATTAATTTTTCATCAAAATAAATTTTAACTTCGTTCACAGAGCGCAAAACCACACCATATATTTTTCCAGATTCGATTATTCCTTGATTCGCACAATCAATGGTCGACTTTCTCAGAAATTGCGTATTGAGGTTCTGACTTATCCTTAAAGACCGCAACCTGACCGAATGAGCAGTGCGATTCCAACCTCGAATTACATGTCAGATTTTGTATATCACACACAAAGTGAAAAGTGCATTGGCTGGCACTTTGCGCACGTATTCAGATTTTTCAAATCACAGGTGATACAGTTAATGCAAATATGTGACAAATAATTTTATTATTACTGTACGACGACTGTCGGTCAACCAATGATTAGCTAGACGTGCTCTGTGCGCAGCAAACGCCCGCAACTCACCTCGACGACGCGACCTAATCTGGGGCGATACTGACCCAAGCGGGAGCGAAACCGACCTAAGAGGGAGTACTACCCTCCCCGTACATCTAACTTTAAGCCTAGCAAAACTAAAGAAGTTCGAAAACATCGCTAACTGCCTACAGGCGCACACTTCAGGATTTCGACGCTTGGCATTGGTGTAGCTGGTTCACATATGTATTAAGATAGCCACGTTATAAGTACGTATACAACAAGTATTATCCGGTGAAAGCTGCCACCTAACTGGTTTGATTTGAGTCAAGTCGAAAACAAATAAGGCAGTCATCAGATTTTTCCAGTAGATTCATGTGACTGACCAAAATGTTGGTGCCAGCGTTTAAAATAAGCCTAAGCAATGGGATGCAACTCGCGTCGCTCGCTTCGCTCGCTCCGCTCGTCGCATCCCATTACTCAGGCTTATTTTAAACGCTGGCACCAACATTTTGGTCAGTCCATGATACTAAACCTAAGCCTAATCAGCTGGTAAACCAGCAAAACATCACGAATAGCTTGCAATCTTTATCGAAATTAACCAGCGTTAGTCGATTGGTTATGGTTCTGGACTTTAGAGCAAGGGGTCCACGTTTCGAATCCGACTGCCAGCAACTTTCTCTCGTTTCCTCAGATGCTATCGACCGCACACATATTCCCTTATAATATGACTATGTTAACACATACATATGTGAACCAGCTACACGAATGCCCGACGCTTGTATGTCAGTCATAGGTAAAATCGGTTCGCGCTCGAAATACGCATTTTCTACCTTATTGAACTGTCTTATAGCAATTAATCAATAACAGACAGCAACCAGCACGGCGCGACGAGACCATCAGTAAACTGCATTAAAAATAAATTGACTAGGCGCTAAACGCTGGAAAATTTTGGAATTTTCACCGTTCAGAATGCATGTTTGCATTACAAGAATTTTCCACAATTTGGACCAAGCCCAAAATTTAAGGGAATTTTTCGAGAACATGGTGACCTTCGTGTTTTTTTGTCAAAAATGCTGTTCCGACATTGCTGAATCCAAAAAAGGTGGTTTTATCGATCGGAATGCGGTTTTTGTTCTGCATGTTTAAAAAAATTCCTTTTTCAGTTTTCAATTTGTGTGGCGACAGCAATTGCTTGCTGATTCAGATCAATGCTAGAAATGGGCTACGCCTAAGGCATAAATGGAGCGAAATTTGCTCCGCTCGCTTCGCTCGCTCCACAATTTTCGCTCCGTTTATCCCAGGCTTAGCCCATGCGCTGGCATCAATGTGAATGCACATAACTAAGCGTAAGCCTAAAAAATTGGTAGCCCCGCTCAGTCAAAGTCCCCCGATGTTTCGGAGACTAATCCGAAGTATTCCCAAAGGCAGAGCTTACTTTTTGCCTATCCTTAAACTCATGAACTTCAACAGCCTGTAACTCAGTCAATAATTCCGACCGCCACCTAATTCTTTCAGATTTGAATCCCTTGACCCTTAATTAGAGTAAATCAACTAGGCAAAGCTAATTTTTAGGTCACTACGTTCTCAATATTAGCCAATTTGGGATTATTGATGATTGATCATATTTTTCATTTTTTCCAAAAACCTTGTTTTTCCATGTGTTAACTTTTAATATTTAACTCGGATGACGGAAAAAGGCGCAAGGCGCGGAAAGCTGTTTAAAATTTCTGGTAACTTAAATTTTAATATTTTTGCATGTTTTTCTGTTACTTTTTATCATTCCAGTTTAAGATTTCGACTTTAAACATGGTAAAAACACGGTTTGCTCGAGAATTCAGATTGGTGTCAGACATGGGCTAAGCTTGGCTAAAGTAGAGGAAGTTGGAAAGTCCCAGAAAGTTACGACAAGGACATTTACTCTTAAATGTCAAAAGCTAGGGAGACATACATTTCTTTTGCCTTTTTATAAATTTTTTTAAAGTTTTTAGAAAATTTGAACAGCTTTTCACGCATTTTTTCATCATCCGAGTTTAAGATTTAAACTTAAAACATGGTAAAAATAGGGTTTTTGGCAAAATTCAAAAATGTTAGACTCCTTTAATCACGCCCGAAATGAATTTTTCCATATTTTAAAATTTTGGTTCACAAAAATTTTAAAATGTGAAAAAACGGTGCTGCTAAGGACACACACGGCGCTGCACATACATTGGAACCGCACAAGCCTGTATTCAGGATTTTGGGTACTTATGCACTTTAATCCCTATCGATTTTTTTCTGTTTTTCAACTAGGGTATAACAGGGCTTTTTCCGAGAGAGAAAATAACTTTTAGTTGTTGGGTTTCGATCCTCAGACCTCTCGCTCTACATCGCAACACGTTTATCAATCGGCTATGCCACCTACTCCTAAGGATTAGAAATGAAGTAATAAGGGAACCGTTTATTATTTCCAGCATTGCATTTCCATGTCTCACAAACAATACAAAATAGCTAAAAAAACGTGATAGAAAGTGCGAATTTGATCTAGCAGCTGCTTCGATCGACGAAATTACTTGAATGATTAATGATTAACCATTGAGAAGAGCAGAAATATTGTTGTACAACGCCTAGCAGTTGGAAGCAAGATCTAGTAGATTTTGGTGAGATGAATTATTCGATGAGGGGTTAAAGTTTTTCTGCATAACTTCGATCAACCTCAAGCACAAAAAATTTATCGTTGCCGACCTCAACACCGCTAAAAATCTGCTGTTCACTAACAAACGACCCTTTCAACTTCGACGAGCCAGCAAACATTTTTCGGTTACGACTACGTTTCCATCGCCACCTCTTTTAATGGAATATTCGAGCAAATCTTGCTGGCAAAGGTCGGAAGAAAATCAAACATTACACTACATGATATATACCTTAATGCTGTATATACCCTAGTGTTAAAAAAGATAAGAATGAATTCGATGAGGGTTAAAGCGTATAAGTGCCAGATTTTGTTTTGGAGGGGGAGGGCACGACCAAAATTTGTTAAAAAACATATAGGTGGGCCAAAGGATGAATTAAGAACATACGTTTTACGACCACTAGAGTTGTACACATTAATCCAAATGGACATTCTCTTGAACAAATCTCATTTTCTGCATAAAAGCTGGCAGAACGAAAGACATAGATGCAAAATATGCTTTAGGTTGTTTAAAGACTAAAAATGGAGTGTTTAAACCGCGTGCTTGGGGCTAAATAGACTCTAATTTTAATTGTGTTATTCGGCGCTAAGCGCCAAATTTTTTGTTGTTGCGATTTTTGGCTAAAAAAGCAAGGGGGAGTGGATGAAAAATCATTCTTATACTTCATTTCAGGGGGCGGGGCACGCGCCCTCTGTCTCTCTGGATACTGGCGTGGAACCGTTTATTTCACCCAGACTTGCTTTCCGCATTCATTAAGCCTAAACAAGAAATAAGGATCAAACAATTTGTAAGATCACTCTCGGGAAGAAATGTGTTAAAAAAATTTATATTACGATATATAAATAGTTTCTATGCGTGCAGCGGGTGTTGTGCTGTCCGTTGTCGCTCATCTCTTGTGCGGCGTAAACCTTGCCAGAGGCGCGTGAGGGACCGTTTGATGTCAAATTTACGGCCTCTTATGACGGGATTTTGATGGGAAGAAGTCTTTGACGGTCTTTGTGAGCAGGCATCAGACACGTACAGCTTGGAAATCGGAAGGAATAGAATTTTGAAGACCTATCTTTTTTTGGGCTCAGGAAAGGTGGATACCTGTTAAAAACATAATTTTTCGCGTTCCTGCCACATAAAAAGGCTTCTCTCCACGGAATATGAGTAAATATGGGCTTTGACTACCCTTTATTTATTTGTTTATTGAAATTCCAATTATTTAGTTCAAAGTAATTTTTGGTCAATTGATTTTTTAATTATTGAAATTTGAGAATTAATTTCAATTTTTAAATTAATTTTATGCTCACTTAATTTTAAATTTTTAATTAGTTTTGGTCAATTTTTATTACCTAATTGCATTAGTTTTTAGCTTATAATTTTTAAATTAGTTTTTAATGCAATTTTAAGACAATTATAAATTTTTAAATGTATATCCAATAATAAAATGTCTCATTGTTTCAGCTCCAATCTGCCTTATGTTCTAAATCCTATCCGATCATTTTTATAATTCATTGGTTATTTGCATCAGTTCTGTGTTATGACGGCGTTGATACAAAAACTTGCATCATTAACAGTCTCGACGGCTCAATGTAAGTTCAGTAATGTATGTACTTATGTCTTTTCATAAAATCTAATGTTTTAACTAATCATGCCAAGTCGAAAACTTACGTTTTTTTGACCCGTGGTACATTTTGAGACTTGAAATCATCTTCCGACATATAAGCGGAGAAGTTGGCAGAAAAGGAACGTGACATAAACATGTTTAAAACCCCCGATTTTTGACTTTACACCACCAGAAAAGCTGAATATTGATGTAAATAAGCACAATTTGCTGTGATGTGTGCCCTTTAGAAATAATTTCACTTTTATTCTATTCGACATATCCCGACTTCTGAACGGAGAAAGTGTCGGACAAAAAATGGACGGAAAACGTATTTTTCCATTATCCTCCATATTGTAAACTTTAAAAATCTGAAGCAAACTCCTCATTGAGTGTAAAGAAGTTCGGTTTGGGCTAGTTTGTAGTCTTTGAATTGTAGTGTGTTTTTGTGTGGAAAACTTCTGTTCGTAAAATATTTGAGAAATTGACCTATTAAAAAATGGAAGGTAACGTGTTTCTTCGCGCATTGTAACACCCCTGATTTTTAACTTTACACCTCCACAAGTAACTCAATATTGAGTTTATTAAACGCGGTTTATTGCGACATAACGCCGTAAGAACGAACATTATTTATATTCTATTTAATTTATTCCGACTTATAACCGGAGAAGTTGGCGGGGAAATCTCAGACAAAATCTATTTTAACACCATCAACCACACATGCACATAGGGCAGGGTCAGCCGGACAGGTACTGTCCAGCGATTTTTAGATGATGGAACTTTTTTGCATAATTTTTGAGGTCAAAAACAGTACACATGTCAAAATTTTTTGCACTTCGCGCTAGATTAGTACTTTTTACTAAAAAAGCGCCTAAAATTGATAAAGTTTTGCATTTTTTAGTGTTAAAAGTGATATAATGCGGTCAAAATGGACTAAAAATGCCTTTAAAATGCTATATTACCACGAAAAAAGTTTTGTGGGCTATTTTGACCATTTTGATCGTTAAAACAGCAAAAAAATTGTGAATGTCAAACTTACTGTTTTAGATTTTTGGAATTTCACTCCTTCCTCTGCAGACCCTGACCTTGTGCACGTATGTCATCCACTAGAGTGTAAAGTTAAACCCCAAGATCTAACTCCGTATTTAATATAAAAAAGTTTACAGTTAAGCCGAAGGTAGCCCTTGAGTCGCAGTACATTTCTGCTGGAATAAATTTTTTGGGACTAGTAACCGGAGTTGTTGGCAGACAAAAAACGGGCCAAAATGTTTTTTTTCACCCTCAGATTCTTCACACTCTTTACAATGTCACTGTGGAAATAAGTCACTTTTCAATAAAATTAAAAAGTGCCATTGAGCTTAATAAATTGTCTACATTTAGAGAAAAAACCAGACGACACAGAATGCAAAACTGACCAAAATCACCTGACAGTATGCGGTCTTTCAAAATCTAAGGTAGGGTTAATGCCCCTCTCACCCCCCTATGCCCTTGTGTGGTAATACCCTTCTCTCCCCCCTATGTGCATGTATGCGGCAGGGAGGTCAAATCCCCAAATTTAAAACCGATAAATTTAATGTTCGTGCTTTTTTGCAAGCTTAATTACGGAAATGATTAAAGTTGGCGTTCTAAAATGTTTTTTTGCGGTTACACTGCGTTTTCTTATATTTTTAGCCCTTTTTACTTCCTTATTTTACTTTTAAGGGTAAACATAGAAAGTTATCAATCCTATTCGACGCTACAAGTGTTTTCCAACGCTTTATTAGGTAAATGCTTTCCTAATGCAACAAGGCTTTTGTGATAAATCTGTGCTACTTCCCTGCGGGCAAGTTGATTTACACCCGATTCGTTGCCATGCTTATACATATCATTCCTATTTGTATTATCAAAAATGGTGTTACATTTTGTGCCTTTCCATTCATTATGTGCTCATTTTATAGTTGCTGTCAAGCAGAGTGTGCCGCGTTTGCAGACTTTCGTAAAATACGCCCGCGTCGAATTGAAGCCTCCTGGGCTAACGGACATTCCGGAGATTCGACAAGGTTTTCGCAACTTAGCTAGTGGATTTAGGACTAGTCGCTGGAAGCAGCTGACCGTCAGAGTAAGGGTAGTATGTACAAACTAACTAGAAAAGAAACCTCAAACAGAAAAACATATTATTTAAAACAAGACATTTGCATAGGAACATATATGTACATACTTGTCATCACACGTGGGCGTGGAGTGGGGGAGAGGGGTTCGGGGGTATGCACTCCCGGAAGGCCAAATACCCCCAGAAACAAAATACCTCATAGAATTCAATTTTTGAATTTTTTTTGTTTTTCCGCAATTTTTAGATGCCAATAAATAGTGCTGGATGAGAAACGTCGAAAAATGGCTTTTTCCACCATAACAGCATTTTAAGACTATTTTTTGACCATTAAAAAATTTTGCACCCTCCAGAATTTTGGTGCTGCCCACCTATGCTTGTCATGACCTCTAACAAACCTCTTGAACAATGGTATATAAAAAGCCCACCCCTAATCTGACTTGCATGTGGCTTAAAATATCCAGATTTTGCATCTATTTTCCTTTGCACTGTGCAGGAGTATATATAATTATAATACTCCAACAGAAAATTTGAAGCTCAAACCAGCTTTGATAAAAAGGTTTTCCTGCAAACGCCTGAAATTGGGTTCTTACTTTGGCTCTTAGGTGCGAAAACGGTTACCAAGGAAATTTTTTCTCTAAATGACTGCATCTCAAGAATCATAATATACATACTCAGATTCGTTTCTCTTTTCTTCATCAAAACGTCATAAAATTTGAAAACTTGAAAAAAAGCTTGTTAAAACTTAAGAGAAAAAATTTTAGTCAATTGGTTTTTGTGACCCGATTAATTCTTTTCAATAACACGTGGTTTTTTGTAGTTACACTTTTTGAAAGTATTAAGTTATCGAAGAAATATTGAATCAACGTGAGTGATGGTTCTATAATTTGCCTTTTCAATATGCACTTAACCTATCTACTAAACGTATAACCACTGGTACCTCTTTTACATATGTACATAGTATATCGTTGTGTGTTTCTTATTCTCAGAGAAGCGTGGCAAAATACTTTGGTAGCAATAGAAGTTGGCTGCTGGTTTTTTATGGGCGAAGTCGTTGGTCGTCGCAAATGGGCCGGTTATTATGTTGCGCCTTAACATTTCATGTGTGCTTGCTGTATTCTGTTAGTTACTTTAATTGAATTTCGTTGCGAACCGCATTGTAGGCTGGATAATACAGCTAGTTGATAATTTAGTATTGAAATAAATTATTTGCAGCCTCTTCAAATGCCATGAACGATTAAATTCTATCCGCGAATGCATTTTATCTAATAAGTGTTATTGAGCACGATTTATGCGGATGACGTTTGAAAGTTTGCAGATAATACATAAAAGTATTAAAAAGATTAATATTTTCCCAGTAAATATTTTCCCAGTAAGTGACCTTCCTTAAAATTTGAATAACTCATTTCGACTTTTTAACGCTAAGCCTAAAGTTCTCTTACTGGACCTTGTGCTTACCCGAAATTGCCCGAGACTACGTATGTGCTTTCCGAAATTTTAGACGGCTTTACCTCAAAAGTGGTATAAGCTCTAAAATAGTGCTAAAACTACGTTATTACATACACAGTATGTAGTCAATTTAAGGCACTTTTGAAGAAAATTTTGCCTCATTCCCCAGAATTTTCTCCTATTCTGAGGGAGAAGAATGGGAGGTCTAGTCTACTGCCAACCAGTGATCGACCCGGCTCAAAAAAATCGGGCTTAATTATCGGGCCCGGGCTAACATCGTAGGTGGGTAGCACCAAAATTCTGTTGGTCGTCGTAAAAAAGATTGTAAAAAGGTCAAAAATTGGCCTTAAAAATGTTGGTATGGCGAAAAAACACCATTTTTCAACGTTTCTCATCGAGAACTATCCATTGGCATCAAAAAATTGCGAAAAACTTTCAAAAATTGAATTCTGGGTGGTATTTTGGTTTCTCGGGGGGGGGGTGCATACGTCCCACGCCCAGGTGTGGCTAACATGCCTAACGATATACGTGTGCAGATAGGTATATACTTGAAAAAGGTATTTATCAAGGCTTGATTTTTATGTGTTTGTGTACAGTCTATAAATGTACATATAATCAGCATATATGTACATTAATAAATGATATATATGCATTAAGTTTACATAGATATACTAAGACAAAAATATACACATAATTTTAAATTAAATATACATAAGTCAGAGATATAAGATATGACAAGACATTATCATTAAGGTAAATAACGCTTTATTTTCGAAGTTTGCCGCTTATGCATATATTTTTTCAATCATTTTCCAATATCCATGACCTTGACTGCAACTTGAAGAATAAATAAAATCCTTACGCATTATTTTTCCAATTAAATTAATGAAATTCATCTCAAGCTTCATTTTTGAAACAATAAGCAACTTAAACTTTTTTGGGCTCTTTGCGCCAGATCGTTTCTCAGCTAAGTCATTTATTTTATTCTATATGCATGATTAAAATAAAATCTAGCAGCTTAATTCTAGTTATAGCTTTCTTTGCCTAGGCCTTCCGAATTTTAGCTGATGTAATATCAAATTTCATAAAAAGGCAGCATACACATGTAACACTCATTAAATCAGCTGATTCCTGCTGCGTCCCATAGTTTCGGCTTGAAATTCTAAAGAATAATAGATTCAATCCACTGACGCCCGTGGTCAGCACATTTCTGTAAGAAACTTGCTACGTATGGGTATTAGTGGTAGCTTATCTCCACCTACACTAATACCCTATTTATGTATCTTTGAGGGCAAGAAAAGTTAGAATGTGACGAGCAAATTGGATATTAGATGCCCTTAACTAATTTTAGTTTGTAATTGTGTGACATAAATCTCAACAAGTCATAATGAATCTTAATTCGTAATACATATTAGACTCTTATAGTCTGTTTCACACAAGTTGGGCATACATTTCAAAAACATGTTCGACAATAAGCTGACAGATTGTGATTATAGCATTGATTTGATATATAATTATCGTAATCCGTCGGCTTACTTTCAAAAAAATTCTTAAAATTTATGCCCAAACTTATGTGAAAGAGACTATAGCTGCACGGCACTGCAGTAATATATGGTGAAATGACCCATGAAAACTCATATCCGATGAAATAAAAAGTAAACGTGAATTCGATGTTCAGAGCTAGGAGGATATAACGATGGGTAGATTAAGAAATTCTAAAATTAAGTAAAAATCTGATGTCTTGACAGGTAATCGCTTATTTACTGTGTGCTGGTTTTTATGTCGACCATTATTTATGGTCTAGCTTCTTCGTTAAAATTTAAACCAAACATATCTATTCTGTAGTTTACGAAACCTTGTGTATGAAAACTAATTTTCAGTGCTCAAGGTAATGGCTACAACAGTGGTTTTCGAGTAGTCTCTTGTAAAACATTATTTGGCAAAACTCCATATGCTTGTCGATTGCTATGCACAATTTATGATTAATCGATTTGAATTGCTTTGAAAATCATGATCCGTGCATGATTTTTCATGAAACAGACTGTACATGGTAGATAAATAGATAGGTAGGAGGTATTTACATTAGCTTGTATTTTGCATAACGCCTGATTATGTGTAAAGCTGTAGAGCCGAACCCCGACACGAAGTCTTAAATTTATTAAAGTTTTAATTCTTAATACGCCAGACGCGAATTTGGTGCCGTACGTAAGACTACGAAATGCATTAGTTGTGATACCGTAGAAGAGAAAATATCGACTGCTAAAGGATACAATGGGTCCACGAATGCTGTTGATTGTCATAGTTTTCCTTTATGCTTCGAAAGGTGAAATAGCGACTTATTATTGATTGATCTTTGTGTTACAGAAGTGTGTTTAGTGTACAAACTCTTCTATCCATTTCGTGGAAGTTAAGGAAAAACTTTCATTAACGATCAGGATTATACTAACAAGGAAAAATGCTCCGATGGAACAAAAAAGCTGAATATGCTTGGATTTCTTCATTGTTAAGGATGTTAAAGTAGGGGACTAGGAAAGAATTCCCTTTAAGCGCAAAAACCATAAGAATGTGCTAGACTTCCCCTAAAAACGCAAAAATCGAAGTATATTCTGCGGCCTACGGGTGTCTCTGCAGACTGAATTGATTTAGCCATAGAGGTGTTAAGTTTACTCCGATATTCTTTTTTCCATTAGAAAATTGTGGAAGGTCAAGTTTTCGTGAAATAGATTATAAACCGATTACCTATTTAAGACAAATGTTTTTCAATGCTTCTTTGTGAAACAGTGAAAAATGTTCTGTGTCTACACCTTGATTTTTTCACGGGCCGCAGAATATACTTCGATTTTTGCTTTGTTTAGGGGAGTCTAACTGTTTAGCACATTCTTATGGCTTTTGTGCATATAGGAAACTTTTTCCCAGTCCCCTACTTTTACATCCTTAACAATGGAGAAATCCGAGTATATTCGATTTTTTTCGCTCCATCGGAGCATTGTTTCTTGCTAGTATTCTACCTTTTCTTAACATGATTTTGTTCTTAAACACTGCATCCTCATTACAAAAAAGACAATCTAACTAACCTTAATCAGAGGAAAAAACCTACGAGAAAAACCCCGTTGAATTCGATTTGAAAATTAGCATGAATATTTTCCTAATTGTAGTAAAATCCTGCATCGACAGAATCAGCAAGCGAAAGCCAGGCATGGCAACAAACACATCAGTGCGTAAGACCAACGCATCGATGCGTCGCCGCCAAAAATCGCATAAAATTGAACAATGCACGATAAAGCAACGAAAATTAGTCGTCGAGCAAGACAACATAAACGATGCCGGCCAAAAATAAACAGTTCGGTCGATGCGTCAGCAAATGCAAACAATTCAAGAAAATTTTTGAGCCGCATTCATGCCAAAAATAAACAGACATAAATTTGCATGAATTTTAACATGAAAAATACTGGAATCGGTTTGATAAAGATAGCGCATAAGAATTATTATTATGAAGTAATTTGCAGGTAGTATTTTGAAAAATGTTTCTTATTCCAGTTAACCTTCAAAACAATGCATATTTGCGAATAAAAATTATTAAAGATGGGTCAAAAATCTTTTAAATAACAAAACTGATTAAAAAATGCAATCACGGAGTATTGGCATTAGTAGGCTTGTGCATAATTCAAACTTCATTTCTTCCCCGCTTAACAACCACCGGCTGCAGAAAAGTTTAGAGATCAGATTCGTTATTCTGACGTTACGGAGATCATTTTTGAAAAAAAGAATGACCATACACAATGCTCTGGGCGAAAAGTGCTTTTCAGTGTAAACTTTACTCTTGCGCTAATAACGCAATATTGGGTGTATAGAAACAAAATAGAGTAGGATGTGTAACGCTTAGGTCATGGCACATTTTAAGCTTAATCAGCATGTTCCGTCTACTTAGCGGAGTAGCTGAGGAAATTTCTTTTTCGTCCCGATCCCTTTACACTAAAACGATCACAGATCAAGAAATACTGCGTTAGAAGAGAAAAAAATTTTTGGTTCTGAGATTTTGTAACCCTCTACATTATAAAACTAATTGGACTGCACAGAAATCTAAATTGAGTAAGGAAGCTTAGGACACAAAGAGTACAAACATCGTATAATTTACAAGTTTGTGCAACAACCAATGAATGTAAAGAAATTTCGAGGTCAGATTCGTAATTTACAACCGAGGGGCAACATTTAAAAAATTGGCCCGTCGCAAATTATTCTATTTTTCGGTTTACACTCTAAATACTCATTATTAACTCGGTATTGTGTGTGTGTAAACAAAAAAGTGCACATCGAATTTTTTGATTAGCGATTAAAAAATCCGCACCTTACAGATGTGTCATGTTATAGCTGTGAGGGGGGACATAAAATTCGCACTCGCTGTGATAAACATTAGAAAAAGATGGCAAATTATATTACATGTAGCGCTATCGCGCTACACATGATTGAAATATTTAGCGAGTGTGATTGTTAGTCCATTCAATAGCGTGGATACGAAAGTCGTGCTTATAAATATTAAGACGGACGGCCACAGCTGGAATGGTTTTCAGAGGGTTGGGTTCCGGGCATACATGATCTTTGGGGGAGGGTTTACTTCCAGAAAAATTTTCACTCCTCAGAATTCACGATTTTTCGAAAGTTTTCAAAAATTTCCTAAAAATTCGTATAAAGGATGTTTTTAAAGCGTTTTTAGCTATCTGTTTGCCCAAGAGTTTCAAATTTCCGGCGCTTCGCGTTGCTCAATTTGTTCGGACCGTTCTGAAATTTTTATCATGTTTTTATGCTCTAGAATAATAGAGCATCTTCAGAAACGCCGAAAAGTGATGGTTTTTGACGCGTACCCACTTTTTTTGGGCACAAAAATGCACTTCAAAATTTCACCCCCCCCGAATTCCCATACTGTGCATGTCTGGTTCCGTGCAGTGTTTTTATGCATGATCACTTTTTATGCATGATACAAAGACGATATCCGATGGCAGCAGGTAAAATAAGTTTTCCACCTTCACTGTTATTCTTGAGTCCAGCTTCTGAAACCGACAGTAGACGGAAAAAACTTCAATACGGCATTAAACGTCTGAAAATGATGACATTCTGCAACGTTTTCGACATACTTGTGATTTTTCAGCAGAACTCATCAGAAAGCAAGTACTGGGAAATGTTGTCATTCTTATCTTACCAGTTGAAACTAAATTTTCAGGCCGTAAGGCAAACGAAACAAAATTGCCAAACTGACATGGAATTATTCTAAAAAACAGTATATTCTACTCTAAATCGTAGCTTGTCAAGACTACTACATACGTAGCATTTTTTGGGACAAATAAAGCACTTTAAAATTTCACCTCTCCACACAGTTCCCATGCTGTGCATGTCTAATAAATAGTGACTCAAGATGTATTCTTCGCGACTAAAAGGCGTTGATGATTTTTTCATTTGTTAATAAAGTACAGTTTAGACTAGAGAAAAAGGATCACATTCAGTTTCAAAATGCATCTCATTAAAGAAAACGCCTGTTTTTTCTAAATATGTAAAACTTCGATTTAATAGCTGGCCGGATAAGTGTTTTTTTTGTACAAGGTCCGTTTGTTAACGTACAAAGATGGTCCCTAAAAGTCTTTGTACATTTTGTACACGCAAATTTTCGGGTACTTTAATATGGTGTGGTAGCGATTTTAGTGTGGTAAAAACAAAGTTCGATCTTTTGTAGTGTATTTTAGCTGATTTCTGGGTTTCTGAGCGCGAAAATCACTAAGAATCGTCTTAAAACGGCGCGAAGCGCCAAAAAATTTGATATTTTTCCTTTCCAAATGCAATTTCTGCCATAATAAAGATATAGAACACACAAATACTCATTTCAGCGCGAAGCGCCTGAAATTTTTGCGAATTTTAGACTTTTTTTGCAAAATTTCTGTCTTCTCAAAAATCTTTGTACATGTACCTATATACAAAGACGGTCCCAAAAAGTCCTTGTACATCAGGAAAAATCTTTGCCGAATACAAAAACGTGGGCCGGATCCGTCTCAAAGCGTCTCCCGCCTGTATGTTGTTCTTGTAGTTTTTTTGTAGTAAGCTGTAAAGTTTGTAGACTTAAATGTACAATAGAATTACGTAATATTTCTGTTGCACTGGAATGAACTATATTCGGCTTCAGATAAATAAGTCTGGGCATGGCTTTTAAGAATTTTTTTAACAGTCAAGTTATTCGATAATAGATTAGAAAATACGCCAAAATACATGAAAAAACAGAAAGTTGCACGAGATCCAAGTACGTATGATAATAATTTAATTTAATTGCAAACAAAATCGTGAATTTATTTTAAATTAGCATATACTAAATTAACCGCCTTTCTATTTTTAAAGAACGTAATTCAGCAAATCCCTTTCTTATCGTCCCAATAATGCATTTGTGTAATGGATATTACACCGTTGATTGGATGGTAAGAAAGCGATTTCATTTAACTATTTTCAATTAATACCTTTTTAGAAGAATTTTATAATTAATTCGTAATTATGCTCGTAATATATTTAAAAATTTAGGTACACTTTAATCCTGCTCATGTTTCCTTACCATTCTCTTATGCTCCTAAAATCTGCCGGAATTTTGAAGTCAGTAATTTTTCGTTGAATTGCTGACTTATGCGTGAGCTTCAAAAAATAGTGAATTTAATATTATACTATATAAATTATTCATAAAGAAAAGATTTTAAATGACAAATAATTATCAAATAATGAATTTTAATGAGTTAAATTATTGTAAATAATTATACATTGTAAATTATTATGCATCACAGAATTATTATAAAAAACCTCAACGCTTCAACTGCGTCAAAAAATCATGTCAAGAATCATTGGCAGTTCATGTTTCGAATAGAATGTTTTTTCTAATGCAATATTTTCATGCTTTCAAATTTTTCTAGACTCGAGCTTGGACCGCATGTTGAGAAATCAGTCGTTCAGCTAGTTACATGAAACGACAGATTTTTTTGTAGTGAGTTTAGGAAGGGATAACAAATTTTGATTCCTTTATCGTCACTTGATAGATCTCATCGAAAAACGTTCAAAAATGCCGTTAGTTTCGCTTACATCGTAATGGTTTTCTACATACGTACCTGAACAGCATGGGATTTCTGGGTGGTGAAACTGGAAAGTTTTCTAAAGCAACTTTTTTGGGCTTAAAAACGATAGATATACACGTCAAAAACATAATTTTTTCAGCGTTTCTCAGGATGCTCTTTCCTACACGATAAAAATATGAAACGCTTAAAACAATACATTTTCGACGATAAGTTTTCGAAAATCAAAAATTCTGGGTGGGAGTTCAACCCCCAAATATTATGTCTGAGTCTGTAGAAATTTGAGAGATTAGCGGCCGCTCGAAAGAGAATTTTGAATGCAATGATGTACATATATCTGTAATAAATTAACTATTCATCTTAGAAAATGCACTTTCTTCTTTTGCAGGTATTCTCAGTTATTTGCCTACGTTTCTGATGATTAACGCCGGTCAGGACATAAGACTTGTGAACTTTTTCAATGACAGCAAAACCTATAATTCTACTATTCTGGTC
Source organism: Mermis nigrescens (assembly GCA_036768485.1). Classification (NCBI taxonomy): domain Eukaryota; kingdom Metazoa; phylum Nematoda; class Enoplea; order Mermithida; family Mermithidae; genus Mermis; species Mermis nigrescens. The sequence continues at coordinate 1,765,636 of JAVLUZ010000511.1, read as the reverse complement.
AGCAAAGTTTATTTTGGTCTTGTGCTTGGCATCGACGTCGAAGCTAGGCTTGTATTCTACGTTAACGGCAAAGAACAACTGGTAGTTCTACCAATCGATAACCCACAGGTATATAAGCAATATATATAAGCAATATGGCTTCGACACAATCTGTTATCCAGTTTTATCAATCATTTGTTAATCATATTAGGTAGTACTCATACATGTACAGCATTGGAATTCTGGTGAGAGTGGAAACACAAAAATTCAAAAAGTCCTCTTGGGGTAAAAAAGATGATGAATAAACGTCAAAAAACTGTTTTTTTTGACGTTTTGGGTAATATTCGTTCTTCTACAACATAGAAACGTAGGAAAATTGGAAAAAATTGAAAAAAATCTAGTAAATTGAAGAGAATATAGTTAAAAAATGTGTGTAGGACGCGAAGCCTAGAAAATTTGAGACTTTTGGGCCGAAAATGAGCCAAAAACGCATAAAAATGCACATTTTTTACAATTTAAAAAAAAACCGTCTAGTTTGTTTTAAGCGCGGCTAAAAAACGCCGTCTTAGCATATTATGAGTAAATAAAATTTTTTTTCTTCAAAAAGTTCGAATTTTCTGGGCTGTGTACGCCCCTGCATATACACATACATGACACGTAGCTCAGAGCAGAGAGGCAACATTGCGATATTAAACAGGTTGGTGATGGCCACATTGTATGCTTGTGTAGTACTGTATACATATATGTATGTACTATATCACGAATACTGCATTGAGTGATTTCTCGATTTTTAGGACGCTACTCCTACCTCATTGACTCTACTCGATCTTCCCGAAGCATTATGTGTAGATTGGGTGACTAAAAAGGTTTACTGGTCCGATCGCGAAACTAATAGAATCGAATTTCTGTCCTACGCAAGTTTTCTAACCCGTCGACCTCATGAAAGGATAAACTGGCGCACGTTACGACGTCGTGATGACTCATTTATTAGACGCTCTGTAGTGAACAAAAATTTGACACTTATAACTGGATTGTGCATTGATCCAATTAAAGGGTTAGTAAATCGAGTATTTTTGCTTTCAGCGCATTTCACGAAATTCAGAGCATAATTTTCCGAGCTTGAGAGAGGACTGTACTCACTCTAACCTTACAAAACGACCTCTCGAATCACTAGTATGCAGTCTTGTTAGTGGATGCATAGAAGCGTATGTCCGAGATAGGGGTATAACCCCCCGCAGAAGTTGAATTACTCCCCGCATATTACTTTAGACCCCTAGAATTCTATTTTTAGCAACAATTTTGGCAATTTTTGGCGATTTCATTTCCAGAATTTTCTCGAATTTTCTCGCTGCCCATGTATGGTTTGTAGGTTAAGTACTGTCGGATGATTTTGGCCAATATACATTGGTACAAACTGCAAGATTGTGCAATAGACTTTAAAGCTTCAGTCAAAAAACGTTATTTTTCCTATTCAAATCATAGCAGAAAAGTATGATTGAGTTTCAACGTTGCTCAGCCTGTAGCGCGACATGGCTGGTCCAAAAATAGTCCGGTCAATAGGGCCAACCATGCATTAAAGGATTGAAATTTAAGGGTTTCCTGAAGCTACACACATACTTAAAACTGTACTTTTAAGCTATTCGAACCTAATTTACCCAATGAACACAAACTACTGTAGTATATATCCCGGATTTTACTCATCTCTGGCTACCCTTTGGGTGCACACAGGTATATGTCATCAGGCCATGCTGACCTTGTGCAACTATGATTACTATCAATAAGTGCTATAAAGTCTTGCAATGTAACTAAATTCGAAGCTTTCATAACTTCGTACTGATATAAGAAACTAACTTTTCATTCTTTTTCATCTCAAGTTAGTATTGTCTGTTGTCGCGCCTAAGGCAAAATTATGGCATTCGTTTTCTAAGCGAAGTTCCAAAAAACTGAAGGTTTCTCTGGTGAAAAAGATGACGGAAGTGTCGTCTCCCCATTCGATATTTACATGTAAAGGATTTTTTGACAGCAAAAGGGGACGGAGCCTGCTTCACCCTCCTTCGAATACGCTTTTGGGAAAGTTTGACATATTTGTTGCTCGAGACATCGTAAATTGTCTTTGATGTTATAGCGACCAGTTATTTACATAGGAGGCTAAACAGAGTTTCATGGTTTAATAATGACCTGAAAAAACATTAATTTCGAGTGACAAGGCAGTTAGTGAGCGGCATGAAACTTCCAATGTTGTTCATTTACGCTTAGATCATGCATAATTTCAGGCAGCCAATATCGTAAAATGCTGATGATTATCCATAAGTAAGAAGATCCAGTTTATCACATATTATAATCAAAAGTTGTAATTTTATCTTTTTGTTCCTTCTCTGAAACGTTATGGGGAGTATTCTTCTGATTACATAAATGTTCAACATAAATTTATCATTTTTTATATTTTTAAATTCAATTTTGCATCCTTTTTGACTGTTAACGACAATGCGAATACGCATAATGTCCAATGTTCGACATTTTTATGCTTTTACATTCAACTGCAGCTTTCTGTAGATAATCAGAGCAAAAGATTATCTCTGACGCGTAGCGCCAAAACTCGCCACATTTTTATCCTTTCAAGTGCAATTTTGCACCTATCTGGAGATGTGAATTGTAGAAACTTTTATCTAGCGAAAATTTTCATTTGGAAGAAGTACCGACATACCTATGTAATGTAGGTATGTATTATGGTTGAATGTTTTCACGCCGAGGATCGTCCAAAGTCTATTTAGTTTCTTAAAGAAACAAATTTCGAAAAAAGTACAGGGAAATAAATCACATCCTTTACCTAATAGAACGGGCAGGCATCCTGATGTACGTATACAGGGTGACCCAACAAAGGCTATACTGCAATGCTACTTTATAACGTAGGCAATAATTGACATAGAATTTTAAGTCCAGCTGCATTAGATAGATAAACATGTCCTTGTTTAAACCGCGTAAAAATTTATTGCCAGGCGCCAGTGGTTCATGCGCTACGGCGACTTATTTACACCTCACTTTGACGTTCAAATCCCAGAGTTTCTGCACTGTACCGCGCTACTGCGTACCTACATATATAGGTATCATTTTTTGACAATATATGCAGTCAAAAAATTTATTAACAAATTGCTTAAATCCGTTCGAATATACGCGTCCAACTAAAAACAAAAACTTCAATATATCGTCAAAAGTGGGAGCATATTGATGGCACAACCACTGACGCTTTCGGCGTTCACATAGCATCAAAGTAGAGTGTAAACGAATGGGTTTGAAAGAAAACAGTTTTATCGATCTAATGCAGTCGCGTCTAAAATTTTATGTTCATATTAGCCAAGGTTGTGGCCTGTTAAATCGGAATGTAGCCTTTTTTGGGCCAACCAGTATAACGCTTCGTGAGTTGAATGTTTTTCAGATATCTGTTCTATGTCAATTCGCATTTCGACGCTCAGACGATCGAGCGTATTTGGCTAGACGGCTCACATCGTGCTACTGTACACCGCAACGGCCGCGGCGGTATATTTGTGACGGCTCTTACCGTTGATGTTCGTCGAGCTCGTTTGTATGCGTGCAATGGATCCATTTTTTCGCTCAATTACGACGGCAGCGACCGACGCCTCGTTGTTGGTCACTCGAGTTTGGTCGCCAGTATGATCGTTTTTGATGTAAGATGCTGTTTTAATCGAATTAGGCTGCTTCAAATATTTCGTTCCTAAAAACGATGATTCATTTCAATTTATGTTACCACGAATCTTACATGCTACAATATTATGAAACTAGTTGATGCATTCAGTGTATGCAGCAGGGCTTTAACTGGGATTTTATTTCAAGGAGGAGGCTATTGCACTGCACACTAGGGCGGTATGGGGGTAGCCCCTTACCAGAACCTTTAAAAATGCATACCCCCTCCGGCCGTTTTGAACCAAAACCTTGCATAGCTCACCCTTTTGAGTATAGTCAAAATTACGTCCGATCTACCAAGCCAGGCGTCATACGGTTGGGTCGAACAAATTTCGATATATTTCTTTCTGACGAGTGGATTCTGATCGAGATCGATCGCAGATGGTCAACATGGGCACGTTGGGCTGGTATTATCATAGCTCGGAGTTATATATATACCCTCCAGGCCCAATGATTTTCCTGAAGCAATTTAAAAAATATGCAAAACTGATTTTTGCACCCTATGCAAACTAGAAAATACAGCAATTGTATGCAAAACTTCTCTTTGCGGCCTTTTTAGTTATTTGTTACAATTTTCATTTTTTGAAAAACCGTTTTTTATATTAAGTGATTAGTGGGCTCTGTCCCCCCATTGTTGCAGGCCTGTGTGCGTGCAACATCTTGCAATTCTGTGCACACCTTTTCTTGGGAGGTTTGGAGTTTTTTCGACCTATCCGCCCCGCATAATGGATACTGACGCGGCGTCCCGCAGAAAGCTGACCACGCCCCTCAGAATTTTGTATTTTGCTGAAAACGTAAAAAAAGTATGATACATATTTGGAGTGTTTTAGCGACTTTTTGACTCAAGAGTAAAAATATAATTTTTATGGAAGTGCTTGGTTTTTGACCATATTTTGTTCAATATCGTAAAATTTTTTCTGAATTTTTTGAATGTTTAGATTAAAAAAAGGAAAGAAAATCACCAAAAACGTCGAAACATTGTGTCTTTGTTATGCACAAATCTGTCATTTTTAAGCCCTTAAAACGCACTTTGTAAGAAATTTTGGAATTTAGGAGACTGACCCCCTGCAGAATCTCTATGACATGTTGTTGCATCGCTTTTTTCATTTTGCAACAATAGAATTGACCCAGCCAAAAATTTTTTGTCAGTCATGTGCACTCTTCTTGCTCTTGAAAATTTTATTAAAATAAAGTAGTTGATGAAAAAAGTGATCTGAATGTCAGCTTTTGATCGCATTTTTTTACAGGATTTTATCTTCTGGTCCAGTGAAACTGATGGCATATTTTACGCTCATATCAGTCCTGGCGGACCAACAGTTGCTCACCGCTTGGTTGCAGACATGCGAGCAGATATATTGCGAATTTTTGACACTCGCGTACAAATGCTGCCGGCTGAAAAGGGTGAGAAAAAATACGTAATTATCGGTCAATTTGTATTGATTATTTACGGTATTTTCGCTGGTTTACAAAGCACCTTTTTATCTAAGGATAGTTCGGAAATCGGAAGATTTCAATATTAATTAAGCGCATGCCTTGATAAGCAAGAGGGTGATTTTGTCCCTTTCAGTCATAAAATGCTAGCTGAAAAATCGCAATTCTAAAGAGTTCTTCTTTTTGGACAACATAATATGATAAATATTCTGTAGGTTCTCTTCAGTCGCAACGATTCAATTGTCATAGCCATTTTCCAAACATGTCGCGTTATTCATGCTTATACGAAAAAATACAGTCTAACTCGGATAATGCACACCACACGTGGGCCTGTAGGGTCTGGAATAGTCATGCACTTGGGGGAGTGTTTGGGAAGTCCAGATACCTAGAATGGAAAAATGGAAAATTTTGTGGGCTAAATGAGGCAAAATGAAGGCCAAAAACGGATAAAATTTAAAAAAAATCCCAATTTGCTTTAAATTGACTGAAACTGTGTAATAACGTACTGTTAACGCTATTCAAGCGCTTTTACTAGTTTTGAGGTCAGTTTGGCCCAGAAAAGCTCAATCTATGACTTCCAGACTGGCTGACTCCTCCCCCAGATCGGCCACGCTGTGCATCTATGGTTCTGGACCTCCGAATTCGGCGGACGCTCTGGAAATCGATATAACCCAGAATTGAATTTTTAGTGGTATTTTTGGCACTTTGGCCCCATCGGACCCCTCAGAATTTGGTCGCTGCCCATCAGTGGCGGATCTAACATAGGTCCGACAATTCGCTCTTCATGACCGAAATTGCGTTTTTTGGCGTTTTACGTTGTTGGCTTTTATTAAAAATCATTTTTGGCGCAACAATTTCTCGCAAAATGTTAGAATTTTCGACAATTTTGTGCGAAAAAAGCTTAAATTTCCTTGAATTTAGCGAAAATACGGCGCGAAGCGCCCAAAAATATTTCAAATTTACGAGATAGGACGTTTGTAGATTTGATTTGCAACTTTATTTCCTGTATTTGTAGCATTTAATGCGGAAGCGTCAACATTTTTTGAAACTTATGCTTTAAAATGGAAGAAAACTATACTGAAGTAGCTGTTTCTGTTCCCAAGAATTGTTTAGGAGTCATGGAAATGTTTGCTGCTATAAATACCTATTCCTAGCGCCATAATATGGCTTCCAGGCCGCTAAGAAAGCAAAGAAATGTCATTGAAAAGGACCAAAAATCGTCATGAATTACATATCCATCCTTTATCTCACCAAACTTCTTTGGCCAATAGGGGCGGCCGCCTCACCCGCCCCCTTAAATTCGCCCCTGCTGCCCATGTATATATGATGGACACCCCTTACTGACTAAGGCCAAAGTTGTGCGTTATCGAGTGTGTGCACCATGCATCCACAGCATGAGAATTCTGGGGGGGGGTGAAATTACAAAGTGCCTTTTTGTGTCCAAAAAGTAGGTACGCGTCAAAACATCGTTTTTAGCGTTTCTGACGATGATCTATCTTTCTAGAGTATAAAAACAGGAAGATTCCGAAAAAAATCAAAAAAGTCGGAACAGATTGAACAAAATATAGTCAAAACATGAGAATAATGGCGCGAAGCGCCGAAAATTTAGCACTTTTGAGCAAATAGATATGTAGCTAAAAACGCTTGAAAAAAGCATCTTTTCTACAAATTTTCAGAAAATTTTGGGAACTTCCAAAGAATCGCCAATTTTGGGGAAGGGTGAAAAATTTTTGCGGGGGTGAAAATTTTTGCGGGGGGGGGTGAAAATTTTTCCGGGGGGAGGGGGTGAAACCTCCCTCAACCCCCAATTCCCCAAGATCATGCATGGCGTGCACTAATCTGAGTATTTTTGCTTTAATTTATAAGAAATCTATTATCGCTTTGACACCGTGGCAGAAGGTGTGCAAATACTACAAATTTGTAGGCTCGTCTGTTCATAGGCAGAATAATGAGAAATGAGTCGCATTTCGCTCTGCTTTTTTACTTTTTCTCCACATTTTCGCGCAAACCCATATTCTTGTCTTTTTTTGCTCAAAATATAAAAAGTTTAAATATTCATTAGAATTCGTTGTCAGCTACGGTTTTAGATAAAACTGCTCATGAATGTTTAAAAGGTGCTATTCTGAAAATGATTAATACACGTCTTTTGCACTAACAGGGTTTAGAGAAAGATTATCATAGCACTTCATCTTCACCGAGTCCTTAAATTCCCCTTTGCATACATTTCTTTATTATATAGGCGTTTTCAATCCATGTTTGGAACAGAACGATTGCAGTGACATTTGCTTGTACGTTCCGGAGGCACCATTTCGGTCCTGCGTTTGTCCAACTGGTTACAAGCTTTTGCCCGATAAACGTGTCTGCGCTGAGAGTACGTTTTGTAATTTCGTTTCTTATATCTTAATGTATGAATCAGAAGCGTATCAGCAACTTTATTCCGCACCAAGCGATCTTTTGATGCTATGGCGGAAGGAATTTTTTTTGTTTTTTACCAACTTACATACTCGAATCTTCTTAACAGTGTAAAGTTGTGCGCGTGGGCGCACGCAGGGGCAGGGTGGCGGCCGCTCCCATTAGCCCAAAAATAATTTTGGATAGGTAAGATAATGCTAGGAAAATAATGAAAATTGGCATGTTTACCTATAATTGTTTTCCCACCAAGCCAATATTTCTCAAGCACCCTTATTGTCTTGTTTTACTAAATTACGCATGTACAAGGTGTCTCATAATGATTTACCCTACCCGTGCAGCCATATGACTGAAAGCTACATACGATTGCAATATATCATCTTGTAGAGAATTAAATTCTGCGTCATACAATTTACATCGAGTAGTTTACACTTTGCGTTTGCTATTTACACACGTAAAAAATAGAAGTCATCACAAAATCATGTTTTGTTTTCTCTGAAAATGAGGTTTGATTGCAAAACTGCTTGTCTTCTTGATTGAATTCAAGCTTCCGAATTTAAAAAGCTAGGTTAGCCGGCGTTACATTCATTTCTATTGACTGAAAATGAAAACTTGGGAGAAACTGTTAAAGATCGAGTGGAGCATTTGATGCATTTGGAGGCAGGTCAAGGACGTTACTCGAGGGAAACATTGAAGAGAAATTTGGATCTCGTCTTGATTGAATTAGAATTTGACACTGAACTGCTTTAAAACATTTTGTGTTCATTGCCAGAACGTTTCCAACAAGTTATGGAAGCAACTGGCGGTGAAACTGATTATTGTTTAAAATTTTTAAATTGTTTCAATTTTTTAAGCATTTTTTGTTGTTAAGCTTTAAAATGACACAAACCCATATGAATATGGCTTTTAAAATAGCTCAATAAATGCACAATTAAATTCTCTACAAGGTGGTATATTGCAATCGTATATAGCATCGACCCATATGGCTACAGGGGTAGAGTAAATCATTATGAAACACATTGTATGTATTTAACTGTTTTTTAAAAGATATGTCGAAGGTGATATTATTCGCTCGTCGAAACGATATTCGACTAATTTCACTTGACACTGACGACTTCACGGATCAGATTTTAATTTCGGGTACCAGTTCAACCAGAAATTCTGTAGCGATCGAGTATGATCATAAAGGTGGATACGTTTATTGGTCTGATAATGAATTGAAGGCAATCAAGAGAGCCAAGTTAGACGGTTCAGGTATGCGAATGTGGCAAAAAAAATTTCATAAAAATTCCCATATCTATTCCTAAATTCTCTGCTTTACGGCGAACATATTTTCCGATGTCTAGTGGCTTATAGTGACTCTAATTTTCAAAGCTTCTTACTATTTCATTGGCAACTTCTTTAGTATGTATTAGGGATGCAACGGGTCCAGATTTTTTGGAATATCGGTTCCGGGTCCGTGTCCGGGTCTCAAATTTTTCAGATAACGGGTCTGGGTACGGGTCCGGGTCTGAAAAAAATAACGGGTTCGGGTCCGGGGTCCACGAGAATTTGTGAATTATGTCTTATGTGAACAAAATGGTCCTATTATTCATATACAGCTAATTGTTTAATGCACTCAGATTGCGTGATTGCTTCTTATTTTCAGAATGTCAGTCAACAAAAAGTTAAAGTTCCTGAATAAGTGATTTGAATAATTATTCATACATCTAAAGGTGATAGATATCTATAATTTTTTTAGCAAAAAAGTGGGGCAGAAACGATCCAAATTTGAGACGTATTGATAGAAAAATTGCTCGAATGATTGCACTGGACGATCAGCCTTTTCAGTCTGTTGAAATATTGGTTTTATGGAATTAGAGCGAGAAGTTCTTTTCAAATTGCCTATTAAATTTTGAGTAAAATAATCTTATCAAGCTTATTTTCTAGATTCCCTTATATGAGCTTAAATCAAGAACATTTTATAAAAATGAAGTACTGGATGAATATGAAAGTGTGCGGGAAAATTAGCTGAGCAGGTTAAGAAATGCGTTGAAATCGGTATTTCATTCACGAGTGACATTTGGTCTGGCATCAGCGAATCATTGTTTAGGCAAGTTTTCTTAAGCTTGAAAACTCTGTAACATAATTGATTAATACCAACGTTTTAATTTTTTGGTTTAACAGCACATTCAATTTCGGACGACTTTAAGCTGAAAATGTGGATTTTGCATGCATCACCTTTAGGTGCTGAGCATCATACAGCACAATATTTAAGCGAAGTGCCCGAAAACATGTTTAATTCGTTGGACATTAAAAAATAATTAGTGAGTTAGCGTGTAGATTCCTAAATTAACCACGAGTCATACAATATCTTTATGAATTTCTTGCAGGTGCACGTTATTGTAAGCGATAATCGTACAAACATAGTTAAGGCGTTAAAGGATTCAAACTTACCAAGTGCAAGCTGTGCGGAGCATAATTTGATATTTAATTGTTAAGGCGGTAGTGACAAAAAACTTATTTTTCGCAAGTTACATGTACATACTTCTCAGCTCATTTATCCAGGTTATCGAACAGCAGCAAACGGTTAAAAATGCGCCTTATCTGCCGAAAAATGGCTGGCCATTTTCACAGAAGCCACTCAAACAGACAGTGGCGGATCTAGGATTTTCCTAGGGAGGCGTATCCCAACTTTTCCAAAAACAGTTAATAATAGGTCCGAAAATTTGCCCTTGACGCGCAAAACAGCGTTTTATCGGTGTGTTACAATGCATACTTATACACAAAATCACTTTTGACGCATTATTTTTTTCTTAAAATTTTAAAATTTTAGACAATTTTGTGCGAAAAAAATCATTAAATTTGTTTGACTTTAACAAAAATCTGGCGCGAAGCGCCGGAAAATTTGTGAAATTAAGGCGGATGGACGTCTAGAAGCATAATTTACTGCTTGATTTCCAGTATTTATAGCATTTGATGCGAAACATCGAAATTTTTAATTGAATATAGAAGAAAACTATGTGAAAATAGCTGTTTCTGCTGTTAAAATTGTTTTGAAACATTCATGAACACAAAATGGCTTCCAGCTAGTGTTTTTTTGTACAAGGTCCATTTGTACACGTACAAAGATGGTCCCTAAAAGTCTTCGTACGTTTTGTGCAGACAAATTTTTGGGCACTATGATATAGTATGGTAGCGACTTTAGTATGGTAATTCCTGGTTTTATGAAGGCAAAAATCATTAAGATCGTCTTAAAACGGCGCGAAGCGCCGAAAAATTTGACATTTTCCCTTTCGAATTGCGATTTCTGCTATTATAAAGATATATAGGATACACAATTATACACAATTACTCATTTAGGCGTGAAGCGCCGAAAATGTTTGCGAATTTTAGATCTTTTTTGCAGTTTTTGTCTTCCAAAAATCTTTGTACATGTTTAAAGACGGTTCCGAAAAGTCTTTGTACATCGGTAAAAATCTTTGCCGAATAAAAAAACCGTGCTTCCAGGTTGCCCAGAAAGTAAATGAATGTCATCCGGCGCTGCGCCGGAAAATTTTGAGGAATTATGGTCACTAACGGATAATAATCATTGCAAATTGCATAAAATTGTTTATCTCGCCAAATGTTTTTGGCTAATGGGGGGCAGCCGCCCCCGCCAACCTTTAATCCGCCCCTGCAAACAGAAAAAAATTTGAACAAATTCAAAACCACCTTGACCCTGATTCATTGCCTCTTAAACTAATACAAGTAGATGAATCTGATTGTTTTTGAACAACTATCTGGTATTAATGAGAAGCTTTAGAAGTTGGAAATAAAGTCTTTAGTCGCCATTCAATTCTTTCATCATTCGCATCTTTTTAATTTTTTTAATACCCGTTACCCGTTATTTTTCAAGCAAAATTTTACCGGTTCCGGGTCCGGGTCCAGGTCTCAAAAATTTTCAATAACGGGTCCGGGTCCAAAAAAGAACCGGGTAATAACGGGTCCGGGTCCGGGTACCCGTTGCATCCCTACTATGTATGTACATCGGGTGTTAACAATAGAAGCTGAAGCATTGTTCCCATCGATGGCTAGATGTAGGAGCGAAAATTTGTCGACTTGTTTCTACCAGTACCTATTTAAAACATGGAATTACATGAAAATCGTTCAAAAACGTAAATACATATGTATAAGAGCAGAGAATATAGATAAAATTAAAATTTTGGCATATTTAGAATATCGATTGCGCATCGATTAGTCCTATTTATTACCTTGTGTTAATAATAAATTTTCATTTGGGATGTTTGTACAAGTTTTGCAAATGATCTGCGTAGTGTGACCGGCAATATGTATGTATATGCCCAGAGTACCAATACAGTAAAATTCGTTCATCTAAAAATTGTATACTTTCGTTTTTAGAGTACCTTAAGTCAATTTGTACATCAGATCTTGTCTTCACAATTAAATTTCTGGTCAGTTATCGGCTTATTGCTGGACCATCAGATATTGAATAAAATTAAAGAATTACATGGGTTAAGCATGTATGTACATAGTATAAAACATAATCTGATGTGCTTTGTATTTCCCGTTGATCTCACATTCCTTTGTATATTTTTTATCACTTCTTTTTGCACCTCAATATCTTTTTTTACTTTTCAAGTTTTCCCTCTTGCACTTTAAGTGCTGGTAATTTTTACATTATTATAAAAGTGATCGATATGCTAGACTTACATAAAAAGCTTCTCTTGTTGCAGCGTCATTTACTAAATATTTTCCTCATCATTTTCCAATTTATGCAGACGAAAGAACCATAATTTTGAACGAAGCGGGAACATTAGATGGAATGGCTATTGATTGGGTGGCCGGCAATCTATATTGGACTGACGCGCAGGCAAGCTGTATTGAAGTTGCTCGACTGGATGGCTCGATTCGTAGAGTGATCGTATCTCAGGATTTACAAAAGCCAAGAGGCATCGCGATTGATCCGTTGCGTGGGTAAGAAGTTTATATATGTTCACTGGGCCGTATTCAAGGGAAGGGGCGGCCGCCCCCCTCCCGACCTGAAAAATTTGTTGAAAGGTAAGATAATGCACGGAAAGATAAAAAATTGCATGTCTTTGTCGTCAAATCTTCAAAGGTTTGGCGCGTCGGCGCTGCCAAAAAAACGACACTTTTCATAGTGTTTTGAACAAGAAAAATGTTATTCTTGAAAATTTAGAATTTTCTTATCTCAATGGATGGAGCGCGTCAAAAAATGTCGAAAAACGCGGTTTTTGCGAGCTCTCGCGACAAATTTCCCGTATAGACCAATTAATGTTGGGTTCGCCCCCCCCCCTTTGCGGATCCAGGATACGGGCCTGTATTTACATACTAAAGATATGTTAGCCCCCGTGGTCGGACACGTGAGAAACGAAAAAATGTTGAAAAAACTAACTTTTTTCAGCGAATTATACCACGTAATATCTGTTTATTTATACAATTAAGTTGAATTGTATTAAGCCTATACTGTCATTGTGTTTCGTTTCAGCTCAATTAAGGCTTTTTAGTACGAAAATAGGTACGTTTGATAGGCTATTGTTAGTCAAAAAGATTCAATATGATTTACGTCTCACATGAGCTGAACTGGTACAGCATGTTATAAAACGTCGGAAAATCAGTTTTTACGAGCTATTCTCGAAGTTTCCGAGAACAAATTTATTTTGGGCCTTCTTTCTTGGTCGAATGCTGCATACGGGTCTGTACATACATCTTCAATTTCGCCACGAAATTTGAATTCTAAGAGTCCTCAGGTTTTACTAAGGACTGCTTCGACTATCGGTGCTTAAGTGATAAGCCAGAAATTAGAATCAAATGAAAATCTACTGCTAATATATATATTTTTTGCTTTTCTAGTTTTCTTCCTTTCCTCTTTTTTCTATTTTTCGATTTTTGTCGTGTTGATAACTTCCTATTATACATATACAGACATGCACAGCATGGGAATTCGGCGGGGGTGGAAGCGAAATCCTTAAGTACCATTTTTAGACCCTAAAAATGGTGGGTACGCGCAGTGTTTTTTTGTATTCGGCAAAGATTTTTCCCGATGTATAAAGACTTTTGGGGACCGTCTTTGTACATGTGCAAAAATTTTTGGGAAGACAAAAACTGTAGCAAAGACTTAAAATTTGGAAAAATTTTCGGCGCTTAGCGCCGAAATGAGTAATTGGGTGTTCCATATATCTTTATAATGTCAGAAATTGCATTTTGAAAGGAAAAATGTCAAATTTTTCGGCGCTTCGCTTCGTTTTGAGACGATTATTATTGATTTTGGCACTCAGAAACCCAGAAATTAGCTAAAATACACTACCAAAGGTCGAACAACTCTGTTTTCGCCTCACTAAAATCGCTACTTACCATATTATAGTACCCAAAAATTTATGTAGGGACCATCTTTGTAGATGTACAAACTGACCTCGTACAAAAAAACACTGGATACGCGTCAAAAATATCGTTTTTTGGCGTTCCTGACTATGCTCTATCTTTCCAGAGTTTAAAGACATGAAAAATTTCGAAAAAAATCTAGAAAAGTTGAATAAATTGAAATATATATGGGTCAAAATATGAGTATGTATATAGTGCGGAGCGCCGAAAATTTCTCACCTTGAATTTCAATAATTTTCGCGATTTTTTTCCTTACCTACCTCTACTAAACTTCGATTAGCGTCAATACATCATTTTTGGCGTTTCTGACGACGCTATATCTTTTTAGATTGTAAAAACATCGAATTACGAAATAAATGTGGAAAAAATTTGAATAAATTTAACAAAATCCAGTCAAAAAGAATTATGAAAAGTTGTCACTTTTGAGCAAGCAGATAGCTAAAAACACATACGACAGCAGCCGTTTTCACTTCAAAGAGATGCTTACATGTAACGGCTCTAAATTTTGGGTGGGGGTCCCTCGTCATTTCAAGGGGGGAGGTAAAAGACCTCCAATTTTCGGCCAGAAAAACGTCGAAAAACGACCGAAAAAATTGATTTTTTATGAGGTAAGGCAAAAATTTTCTGGCTCTGGAAAAGATGGGGAGGTAGACCAACTTTGAATGGAGGGGATCCACCATATCCTGTTACATTCATGATCAGATGTGAAAAATTAAACCTATTTATCATAATTTTTCACAAATCAGCTCCTAAACTTCCTTTTCAAGTTTCTGATCACTTGCTAAAGGCTTGTTGGTGGACAGAATTGTTCTGTTTGCTGCGCATCGCATTTCAGCACTTATGTGATTGCGGTATTTATTTTTAATGTCGTGAGATTTTTACGGTCATATTTGTTTTTAGGGTCTTCTATTGGTCGGACTGGTTTGAAGATGAACCCCGAATCGAGCAAGCTTTCTTAGACGGCACTAATCGACGCATTTTCTTAAGCTTGGATCGCGAATACTTGCCTAATGGCCTTGCATTAGATGTCGTTGACACAAGGTCGGGCGACAAAACTTTCTTGTACTACGCCGATGCCAGATCAGACGAAATTTGGCGCGTTAACGCCAATGACGCCAACGACAGGCGCCTCGTTTATAATAGCACGAACACTCATGCTTTCGGATTAGCTTTGCTTGGTAAAACGGCGCTAGTCTCAATTAGACATGCATTTGGGGGTCTGGGGGGTCTAGACTTCGGAACGGAAAAATGGAAAATTTTCTATGGGAAATAAGGCGAATTAAGGCAAAATGAAGGCAAAAATTGTTGAAAATTATAATTTCCCTGGAAGTGCTTTAAATTGACCAGAAACTGTGTAATAACTAGGGACCGGATTTCTAGGTGCAAAAAGCGGGCCATCGAATTATGGGTTGTCTGTTGGGAGAAAACTACAAAAAAGCATAAAAAAATTCAATTTGGTGTCTATCGTATCTCCGTGGGATATTTTGGATTCTGAAGATCCAAACCCCAAAAAACATACCCTCCTCTCGCGTGTGTGATCGCTGCGTCTCCACATTTGCCCGAACTATTGTATTCTTTGATTTTAATAATCTGACGATCAAATTTAGTGAAATGCGCTTATCTTCTGCTGTCTACCGCCGATCATTAGTGTTTTAAGCAACATCCATCGAATACAGCAATATCAACTGATGCATTTCTAAGATAAAGAAAACAATTTTTAAGCATACACTTCATCTAGAATCTAGACGTAGTTGTTTAAATTGAAATTATATTTTAGTTGGGCACATAAGTAAAGATAAGCGACTGAAAAAATTTATACTTCAAGTGTAAAAACAGTGGAACGAACGTAACCTGTTCCCGTAAGTGGCGGATCCAGAATTTCCCTAAGGAGGATACCCCAACTATTCCAAAAACATTCAAAAATTAATAGGTCCCAAAATTTCCCCTTTACTTGCGAACTAGCGCCATTCTCGGCGTTTTACATTGTCTACTCTAATTTAAAATAACTTTGACGCAACATTTGTTCTAGAAATTTTTAAATTTTCGACAATTTTGTGCAAAGAAATCATTAAATTTCTTTAACTTCAGCAAAAATCCGGCGCGAGCGCGAAAAATTTGTGAAATTCAGGCTGGAGAACGTTTAAGCTTGATTTGCTGCTCAATTTCCTGTATTTGTAGCATTTGACGCCGAACGTCAAAATTTTTTTAAGTTATACTCGGAAATAGTAGAAATCTATGCTGAAATGGCTGTCTCTGCTCTTGAAATTGTTTTGGAAGCTATTCCATGAGCACTAAATGGCTTCCAGTTCGCAAAGAAAGTAAATAAATGCCAATAATCGGCATCAATTGGCGCGAAGCGGCGGAAAAACTTGAGAAATTAAGATCACTGACGGCCAAAGACCATTGTAAATTACATATTCATTCTTTATATCTCCTAAATATTTTTGGCCGATGGGCGGCGGCCGCCCCCGCCTCCCCTAAATCCGCCCCTGGTTCCCGTTCCCACCTTTTTGCCATTTTCAATCAAAAAGTTATCGATTGACATTTCTCGATAATATAATATAAACTGATTCACGAACTACTTTTAAAGTGAACCTTCGAACAGTGTTAGTGCACATTACAAATGCACACTGGGGGTATGGGCGATATTCCCCCAGGCACATATCTGGCCGTCCTATTTTGGGGGGATCAAGCCCAAAAAGGCCAAAAATAGCACAAAATAACGTTTAAAAAGTCATATTTTTCCGATTTTTCTGAATTTTGGGGGGTCCGAACCTCCTCCTCCATTCCCGCCAGAGATGCGTGCCTGTATTCTTTTATAGGAATTTCGACAGGCATACCCTCTTAAGCCTTAATGGGACCAGACCTATTGCTCGAAACATGAAAATGAGTCAAACGACGTCTGACAGATAATTTTACGTATGTACAAATATTTATTTTTCGAGCAGTAGAATGTTCAATTCAATTCATTCATACGGACACTTTTCTTTGATTATTTTGTATATATATATATATATATATATATATATATATATATATATATATATATATATATATATATATATATATATATATATATATATATATATATATATATTTGATGTTACAGGTCATTCAATCGTCCTTATTGTTATTTCTTTTTAATGCAAATTTGAACTAAAAATGCATGAAGAACAATACTACATATATGTACATCGAATTAAGTATCAAAATTTTAACATTAAAAAGCAAAATTAAGTATTCATCTACCCCTCCCCCCAACGCCCAAGGAAACGTGGTTTTCCTGCTCTCAAAATTCTTGATTGTGTGCATGCAGGTGCACATTATATAATCAGCAAAATGTTTCCAAATTCCTGTTATTGTTTCAGACGATTACCTGTACTGGACTGACTGGTCGACGAGAAAAATTATGAGGGTTGAAAAATGGCCATTGCCGCATAACAAAGCGACTGTACTTCAAGCAGGTCTGGCCGATTTGATGGGCATTAAAGCCGTGGATTTAGAACATCCTCCGAGTACTTGTTTCATTACGTGCTATAGCGATCTTTTTAGTGTCCAAATTTCAGCTTCTCACACCTTGTCATTTATGTAGGTTGCACACATATGTACACCCTGAGCCGTATATAGGGGTGAGGGGGGCGGCTGTCGGCGATTAATATATAGAAAATACTTTGAAAAAATTGAAACAAGGCAAAAGTTTTGGTTTTCAAACTTAAAAAGCTCATGAATTCTTAGAGATAGTTCATTTTGACCATCTTTTCATAGCTGGTTTTTAAAAATGTCTTGACGCAACCTAAACCAGACGACTGAAAGAAAGGTCAATCGAAAAAGACCTGTTCGTGTTTTTCGGCGAATAATATATAGAGAATACTTTGAAAAAATTAAAACAAGGCAGAAGTTTTGGTTTTCAACCTTGGAAAGTTGAATGTTTAGAGATAGTTTATTTTGACCATCTTTTCATATATATACGGGTGTAAACGTTAAAATGGCATAAAAACTACCATTATTGAAAGGGTCAATTTAAAGCACTTTTGCAAAAGTGCTATGATATTTAACCATTTTGGTTATAATTTTGCTCTAATTTCTCAAAAACATTTTGCGTTTTGCTGTTCTGGAGGGAGTTTAGACCATACATGATCTTGCGGGGGTTCACTTGACGCGCACAGAGTGGAATTTGGGGGGGGTGACCAAAAAATTTAGGCGCTTCTGACGATGCTCCTTTTAGAACGTTACGATTTAAAATTTTGGAAAAATGTGAAACACCAAATAAATTGAGCAAATTATGGTCAAAAAACGGAGTACGTGGCACGAAGCATCGAAAATTGGGCAGTTTTAAATAAGGGATCCCTTAAAGCGCTTAAAACAGCGTATTTTCTAAAATTTTTCAAAAATAAAATTTTGCGGTTGAAATTTTTCCGGGCGGATGGATTTAAACTTTTCTGGATAGGGACCCTGCGCCAAAATCATGTATGTATAGTTTCCACCCTCCCTAACATTTTGTTTTTTGATTTTCAAATCCGTAAAAAAGGTAAGCGTCAAATTTTCGGCGATTCGTGCCGTATACTCATTTTGACTACATTTTGTTCAATTTACTCGTTTTTTCAAATGTTTTGAGATTAAAAAATGTTTTTATCCGTTAGAAACAAGTCAGAAACGTCGAAAAATTGTGTCAGAAACGTCGAAACTGTTTTTTTCTGTACGAGACCAAGATTTTGAGGCTCGTACAAAGATTTTCGGAGCCATCTTTGTACAATGTACAAAGACTCTTTGGGGCAAAGTAATAGTAATTTTAACGTTGTTTGGAGTATTTTTTAGCAAAATTTCTAAAAATTTTCGCGCTTCGCGCCGAGTATCATAATTACATTCTACTTAGCTCCAAGCGCGGGCATTTAACACTCCAAAATCTACCTGTAAGCATCTTTGTACAGATTGAATCATATTCTACATCTATTTCCACTTTTTTATAAAGATTTTATGCAGAAAAAAAGAACTATTAAACAACTTTGCACTGTTTTCTCGCCGTTTGAAGATAAAATTGACTCTTTTATCTTCGCGTTGCATTAAATTCATAAGCGAATTGGTGTCTATTATGAGATTCAGTCAGCACATTGCAACCGCTTATTATTTATAATTGTGTAACACAAGTCATTTTAACTTGCTGAGTCGAATTTTATATGTAATTTCAACCTAAGACTCATGACAATTTTGGCGTTTCGGGCCGAACTAATATAACTAGCTGAATTTAGGACAAAGTTAGACCTTTTGCGAAGCGTGCGGGTCACGGATAACAATCCAATAGTATGTAAAAATGTGTACATTCAATTGCATATCTATACGTTATATGTACAAAAGCTTTTCGCTCGTACGAAGACTTTTCCGGAGATCTTTGTACATGTACAAAGAGGCTCGTACAAAAAAAACAGTGAGTGTATGCATATCCATAGTTTTTGAGCCCATAAAAGGCACTTTAGAAAAATATTTTGATTGACCCCGAGAACTTTTTTTGCTGCTCACGTAATGGTCTAGATACCAAATTCCCCTCTCTTTGTGCTTGTATGATTATGACGATTGTTTGAAAACCTACATACATATGTGCATTATGATGTCCTTTGCATAAATAAGCATTATTTATGTAGGCGGCACAAATCCATGTGCCTATGAGAACAACGCTTGCTCACATTTTTGCTTCTATTTACCAACTGGCGCAGTGTGTGATTGCCCGGCTGACCTAGAATTAATGGCTGATAAGAAAACATGCGCTAAACCGCTGGGCTATTTAACTTACAGTGTGAAAGGATATAGGGTAAATGGACTTCTTTGTTTGAAATAATTTTGATTTATTTTTTTGCGTGCCATATTCGAGAGGTGGAACTGCATCAAAATAGTCTTTTTTCAATTTTTTTGAAAGAATAATCTATTAAGGCACCCACATAGTCCTCTTTCCTGTTGAATTCCGTATTTTTCGTTCGAACTGTCGCATCTTATCTAAACAAATCTTAAAAAAATCTAAAAAGAGAAACAAAGAAAAATTAGGAAAGAAGAGGAAATTTAAAGACATACACCCATTTATATAATGTATTTGATCATACATACGTGTAACGGTTCGGAATTTCGGGTGGGGCTTCCCGGTCTTTTCTAGGGGGGTCGAGATTACCAATTTTTGGTTAAAACGGCCAAAAACGCTAAAAACGGCCAAGAAATCTCAATTCTTATGGGATGGAGGGGGTCAAAAATTTTCTAGGGGGAGACGACCAACTTTGGGTGGGGGATCCTCCCATTCCCCCTGTTAGATGTCCGTAAATAATGAAGAATAGTCATAAATGCATACGGTTCAGAGCTCTGGGAGGTGATAAACCGAGTTTCCCAGCGGACGGAAGGCAAACGAATAAATGCCTCATTTCGCTTCTAATTTTCGCTGTATTGATTTTCATTGCACATCCAGCAAATAGTCTGGAAAGTACTTTTTCGCGTTTTTTCTCAAAAATGCTATAAAATCTGAAAGGAATCTTCTTTTAAAGGCTGATAATAATATAGAAATGGCGTTGAGGCATCTAGTAATTGACTGCTATGTAGAACGTATGTCTTCTTATCCCTCCTCCTATCTGCGGATAACTGGTAAGAGCATTTGAAAATATATTGCCGAATTTGAGACTTAATTTCTTGTATTTTACTCCTCACGATTATGAATGATTAATTGAGTATAACTTTCTTTAAAACAAGTAATAAGGGTTATGAAATATGTTTTGGATCATCAACTAAGCACAAAATAAAAGAAAATGTTCTAAACAAACGACTCAGCTTACTGCTCGAAAAAATAATGTTTTTTAAATTATTGATACATAGTGTAGGATGATAATGTGCTGCTCAAAATGACACATTTTTTTTAAAAATTGAAAGATTTAGCTGCTAACTAATAGAATAACCATAAAATATTTCTTCCTATCAAACGTTAATATTGAAACAATATTGTTTTTTATAATATCCTGAGACGGCTTGTTTACTATGGGCACTATGCTACAAATCTCGATTATCCCCACTCTTATTTTTCTTACGCTGCTAATTTTGTATTTTTTTATCATTTTTGAGAAAATTGATTGCAATGCCTCCCGCTTCTTAATTTTATATTTCATTTTTCTTGTATGTAATTTATATTTATAGGCAGATACATAAATATCTTCGTGTATTGCATTTTCAAAGTACTTAACTATTTACATTTATATTTTATATATAACTTTTGATGTTTTTCATTTAAATTTACTTACAGAGTTTGTTTTATTTTTGCTAAATTTCTGTTGGATCATTGCAGCTAGTTTTTGTTGCTCCTAATGCCAGTTGTCATTTAAATCGAGGGAAAACAAGCAATTACCATACGTGTTCTTGGGGGGGGGTTTGACCATCCCAGAATGGCTGCTGACCCTCTGCAAAATGGCTGCAATCTCTCCAGAATTGTAGATTTTTTGTAGAAATTATTACAAGTGTTCCTTCTTGAGCGTTTTTAGCCAAGTTTTAGCTCAAAAGTCAAATTTTACACATTTTTTGACTATATTTTTTCAGTTTTTCAATTTTTAAATTTTTTTCGAAATTTTTTATAATGTTACGTTCTAGAAAGAGCGAGCATTGTCCAAAACGTCTTGAAACAGTGTTTTTGACGTGTATCCATCGTTTTTAGCCCTAAAAATACAATTTTTGAAAAATTTTCGGGCCGTTTCCCTCGGAATTTCCATGCTGTACATGTATGGTAATTACCTTTATCCTAATGACCCTTATGACTTTTTTTTCAATGTGGTATTTTTCAGCACGTCGTCAAGCGTGCTAATTTTTAATGAGTACTTCCAGAATAATATAATGCGCATCTCCATGACGTCGTCGGCTTCAAGACCGTTCGATTTACTGCTGAGACCATTGGAAAATTTGTTTTCTATTGACTATCTTTGGAAAGATCAGACATTATTCTACGTCGTCAACGTTAATCTGTCTCAGGGGGTATGCTATGCAGCGTCCTTTCCATAATCATTATTGCATTTACAGACAAGTGCTTGTGGACGATGTTTGATCTACATGCAGTTCATGCACGTAGGTGGGGGGTTTAGGGGGTCCTGACTCCCCAGAATGGAAAAATGGAAAATTTTGTGGGGGAAAATAAGGCAAAATGAAGGCCAAAAATAGATGAAAACTGAAAATTTTTTTCAAAAGTGCTTCAAATTGACCTAAAACTGTGTAATAACGTAGTTTTAATGCTATTTTAGCGTTTATACCAGCTTCTGAGGTAATTTTAGTCCGAAAAGGCTGAAATTCTGACCCTCCTAGACCGGCTGACCTCCCTCCCACGTATCGGCCATGTTGTGCATCAAGTTGCTCGTGGGAAGGATTGTGAAAGTCTTATGTAATGCCCTAAATTAATGGGAACGGGCAAGAAAAGTATGTTTTTCGGGATTAGCTTTCTGGGTCTACAGGTTTCTAGGCCAGTGCATGTATATTCAGCTCTGCCTTCACGTTTTTAGAAAAAATGTTTATCTTCGCAATTTTTTCGCACAGAATTGGCGTCTTTCTGCTTCTTATATACATGCATACATTTACATACAAGCCCTTATCCACGATAAGTGGCGGAACCGATATAAATTGGTCTGTATCTCAGAAAATTCGTCGGAATTGCTCGCAAGAAACGCATTTTCGAATTTTTCGACATACTTTATCCATTACGATCATAGAATTCGAACTTTATTGAAAAAATTGTTTTCACTCAAAAGTCTCTTCGGATAACTAATTGCCGTTTTCTTTACAGAAAATTTACAAGAGTTCTCTGAATGGTGGCGCACAAAACCCAGAAATAGTAATTGACAATGGCTTTTCGTTGATTCATAGCTTGGCTATCGACTGGCTAGCCGGAAACATATACTTTTCTGATATTTTTTATAACGCCATTCACGTGGCCAGGGCGAATGGTCGTCATAGGCGCACGATTGTATGGGGAGCAGTTCAACCACGCGCTTTAGCGGTTCATCCGGTCGCTGGGTAATTGAAACGAGTATTTTTTCTGCAGAAGTTGTACATGAGAAGCAATTTTCAGTGCTCAAACAGTGGCAGTCAAAGCTTATTCAGGAACATGACTAACAAATATCGTTTTGCATGACGAAATAGTAAACAAAGCATTAATTAATTACTAACTACACACAAATGTATACGAATTAGCGTAGTCGCTGTTCCACTTTAAAACAATACTGTTTTACGATTTACGTCTATGTGCGAATCATCAGATAAGTATGATCATTCATGGCTTATGCTTGCATAACTGTAGGCTCACTAACGAAATCTTCTTTTTGCTTGTGATTTAGATGCTTTTATTCCTCAAAAATTTGAGGTTAAATCTTATAATCAGTGATAAAGAAGGTATTTTTGAGAAATTTTAATTTATCATTACGAACGCTCCAAATTTGATTTCAAACGCTAGAGATATGACAGCGTTTCCCTGCGCTTTGCACCCATCTACTTTTCCGACTGTCATATCTGACATTTAAAAGGCCGCAATTGAAAACGGAATAAAATGTCCAAATTTTCCGTGCTGTATTGATAACCTCTTTAATCATTTATAGTTGCTAGCGATGCATATGTAAAGTGACGAAGATAAACTAGTACAGGTCAAAAAAGCAGTTCATACTAAAATAACTAAAAATTAAAATTACCATAAAACTACTAAATTCTATTACACCTGTGTGCAGAAAAAACAAAGATTTCCATGTGCCACCTTTGTATTGTGAGAAAAGACTTCGTATAAAAACAATGACCACAATTTACTGCATGACCATTCCTGGATTTCGCACCCCTCTGACCATCTCTAACTTGCGCATGTATGGTTAATAACCTCTCTGACCTCTTATGTGAATATGTGGAATCACTCTCCTCTTGAAATAAAAAACGACTAAAGTTTGCAGAAGGAAAAAGAGAAAAAATTGGCTATCGACGTCATGGTTTTTTTGTATTTTGCAAAGATTTTTCCCGACGTTAAAAGACTTTTTGGAAAGACAAAAACTGTAAAAAGGTATAAGATTCCGTGAAATTTCCGGCGCTTACGTTGAAACAATTAATCGTCTGTCCTATATATCTTTATAATGGCAGAATTTGCATTTAGAATGAAGGAATATCGAATGTTTCGGCGCTTCGCGCCGTTTTGAAACAATTTTTAGTAATTTTTGGTGTCAGAAACCCAGATATCAAGTAAAATACACTACCAAAGGTCGAAAAACCCTGTTTTACCACACTAAAATCGCTATTGTTCTATATAATAGTACACAAAAATTTGCTTGTACTAAATGTACAAAGACTTTTTGGGGACCACCTTTGTACATGTACAAACGGACCTTGTACAAAAAAACACTGATCGACGTTCATAAAAAGTAACCTCCAAGACAGTTTTTAGCATTTTTGAGTTAAAACACGAAATTTTCAGGCGCTTTTTGCCATATCTCTTATCTTTCTGTGATATTTATTATTTGAAGAACCCACATTCGACCTAATCATGTTGACGATGTCGAAATTTTCTGGCGTTTCGTACCGAGTTATTAATTTACCGCACAAATTCTTCCCTTTGCAAAATTTGAAAAATTGAGTAAGAAGACTGATTTATGTAAATTTTCCTAATCGTTCATAAGATACCAGACTTAAAAGAATTTTGGTCCCCTTGCTATAAAATCCTTGATGTGGGCCTGCACGAAGTACATACTCATACATATTTTAACTTTCAGCCATCTGTACTGGTCTGATGACCTGGACTTTTCTATCAAACGATGTGATTTGGACGGGAGCAGCATTTTGACAATAGTGAATTACGCAAGCGAACATTATCGAATCACGTCGTTAACTATCGACTGTCGTAATAATATTCTTTATTATGTTGTCGATGGAGCGATTGATTTGATAAACCTGACGCATCATTATGGCGTTAGATCTCAGAGTAAGGAGCATCTACGCACATGGGGGGCAGTTGGGGGATCTTGACCCCATAGAATGGAAAAATAGGAAATTTGCTCAGGATAATGAGGCAAAATGAAGGCAAAAAACGGATGAAAATTGAAAATTTTTTTCTAAAAGTACTTTAAATTGACTAGAAACTGCGAAGGTAATACCGCATTCTTAATGCTGTTTCAATGCTTATACCAGTTTTTTTTGAGGTCATCTTGGCCCGAAGAGGCCCTATTGTTGACCCCGCAGACCGGCCGATCCCCCTACAGATCGGACGTCCTATGTTCTGTGATAAGGAGTTTCTCACCTTTCAAACGGCAAAAGCTTATTCTGTAAATTGTACTTCAATAAACTCACACGTGAGATTTCGAGCAATCTGTTTTATGCTTTAAGGTTCTCAATTTCTTTATGTTTACATTTAAATATAACAATTTATTTCATTCGAAGTCGCGATTACAGACCAAATCTTCAACCGTATGTTATTTACTGGGATAAGTTTCAAACGCGACTCGACTATTCGCTTAACGGGCTCCACTGTTCGCACTTTGATTTTTTTTAAGAATTAGAGGAAGTCTTAATGAATAAGACACAAATTAAGATTTTAAATTTTTATGCAAAGTGCTTAATTTAGCTATAAATTAGCGTACCCGTACAGTAAACGTTTACGCATATATTGTGCTGATTTATGGATACTGACAGAAATTTTATTCAATTTATGGGTACTGACAGACAATTTATTCAATTTGAAACGTACTAGTATATTTTTCACCCAAAGATAATAAGTAAATATGGCGGGATTAAACGTGAGCGAAAGCAGCGTATTATTGACAGCATCAAATGTAACGCATTCGAACAGGCTCATGATTCCAGAGCTGATTTTATGGATAGACGCTAAATTGTAAAAGAACTTTATGGAAGTAATATATTAATAGGTGATTGACTCGTGGAACAGAAATGCTGAAGGGTATTTCAAAATTTCGTAAAGGACGATCCCAAATTTTGCTGCAAAAAGTCGAGACGTCATAATCATGTCGTGGTCAGCAACAGAGGAAAAGTCGCTCTCAAGTCGCCTGACATATTCCAGATCAAAGTTTCAAAGTCATTAAAAACCGCAAAACACGTCTAAGACCGACTGAGCTTGGCGAGCTGGTTGAAAAATTGATCTGAAATGGATTTCATGCATTTCGCGTCTTCTGCGTCTTCTGACGAGTTTTCTGTCTGAACGATTCAAAAATCAAATTTTCTTAGTGTAAACGTATTTAAAATAATTACTCTGATCGATATTACGAGTAATTTTAATGAAAAATCCGAATTTATTGTTGAAAAGCTTGAAAACCAGAATGATTTATTTACGAATTCATTGTGTTCATGCCCGGATCGGTTTAAGTCTGTTTTGAGTGCAAGTTGCACTAATACCAAATTTTAGTTGAGTGCTGTCTAGTTCCAGATTGAATGCTTATTAAAATTAGGTATTGTTTAATGCTTATTGATCAAACGTTAAAGTTATAACTGCAGTGTGTGCAAAAAGTTATTGGACACATGGTACGTTTACGTACATATATAAAGTTGTATTCTTGAGGAAGGAGAATTGCGCATACGAATCTACGTAATGTTGAGAATGGGGCATAAAATGATATTGGGGGTAGGGGGGTTCCCAGAGAATTATTTGCCCCCAGTACTCGCGATTCTTCGAGTTTCAAAAAATCCGTAGAAAGGTGCTGTTTCAAGCGTTTTTAGTTATCTATTCGCTCACGTCAAACTTTCGGCGCTTCAAGCCATATACTCATCTCTTGACCATATTTTCTTTAATTTATTTAAATTTTTTTGATTTTTTAGAAATTTTTCAAATGTTTTTATGCTCTTGAAAGATAGAGCATCGTCAGACACGCCGAAAAACGATGTTTTTATGTTTTTGACGCGTATGTACGATTCTTGAGCTCAAGAAAGGCACTTCATGATTTTTCCTCCTCAAGATTTCCCATGCTGTGCATGTCTGTAAAAGGGTGCATTCGATTTTTCTGTCATCTCGTAATACAGGGTTTATTTTCTGTCATCTCGTAATACAGGGTTTAATAAGCTAGGCTACCTATCGAAACGCACATATCAAGTCATTGCTACGGCATGAAAAAATGTCGCTAACGCTTTTTAAAATTGCAGATTTGATATATACACACACTCTTCATTTATTACGTTTCAGAATTTACAGAAACAAAGGCTTTTACCAAAAAGCATTTCCCATGCTTCCGCAGTAAGCCTGTTTGGTAACAGTCGTCTTTTCTGGGCCGACTACAAGCATTCCATGATCAAAACGTGCATTATCGAAAAAGGCGCCTGCAAAAGAATCACAGATTTACATCATAATGTGTCTCAATTATCGGACTTGACGGTTGTTTTTGATCAAAAACAAACTGCTGGTAATGTGTTCTTTGCCTTCGACTTGTGTCACACATGCAGAACTTTTGAAAGGCATACCCCCTCAGGTCGTTTTGGGATCAATTCTAGTGCTGAAACCATGAAAAAGCGTCAAATGACGTCTAACAGTGCAATTTTGAGTATAAATACATAAATAAATACTTACTTTTTTTAAGTATTAGAATGTCGAAATCTGTTCACCCAGACATTTTTCTTCCATTGCTTCGTGTAAATTTGATGATATAGGTCATTCATCCGCTCTTATATTTATAAATTTTCCTGCAAATTCACCCAAAATATTTATGGGGAATAAAATCCAACGAATTAAGTATGAAAACTTGACATTAATTAAGTAAAAATTTGCTCATTTCCCCCAAGGAAATTTGTTTTACCATACCCGTTTCCCAGAACTTCTGGCCGTGTGCATTCATGACTTGTGTACACTTAAAAACGCGTAACTGCGAAATGCGCACTCGTTTTCTTTTTTTATTTTTCGGCAATACATTAATAGTTTTTATAAATTTTAATAAAATCAGGCGTTGATTTTGAATAGAATCTTTAAAACGGACGATATTTGTTGCATACTTACTTGCGAACTCCATGATGCTGATTTGTGAAATTTAGTATGATGATTTAATGCTTTAATCGATTCTGCTTTTTTGTTTTTCCCAAAAAAATTTGTCCATACAATATGACGAATGTGGGTTCAATGCAGCCTGTGTTATAGTTACGACTTTCTGAATATTGATTGTCTAAGGTTGTTTTTAACTTTTTCTTTATTAAT
This sequence comes from Mermis nigrescens, assembly GCA_036768485.1. Classification (NCBI taxonomy): domain Eukaryota; kingdom Metazoa; phylum Nematoda; class Enoplea; order Mermithida; family Mermithidae; genus Mermis; species Mermis nigrescens. The sequence continues at coordinate 1,737,585 of JAVLUZ010000511.1, read as the reverse complement.
TTCGATTCTGTTTTTTCTAAACTTGAAGATGTGCAAATTTGCTTTGTTTTTGATAAAAATTGAATTGTGTAGAATGTGGAAATTTAAAAAACTTATGGCCTCTAATGCAACTTTATTCCCTATAATAATAGTTTGATATTCGCCTTGATGCGGATGGTGAAAGGAGCTTTTAAGACATTTGTTTCAAGGCTTTTTGAGCTCTTCTTTTATTTTGCTGCACTAGAAAGTTTTTCTTAACGCGTTTTCATATTTTTAGGTTCATTATCCATTACTACTAAACGATATTTACTTTAGAAATAGTAAAGAAAAGCTGATCCTGAATATGCTCTAAAAATGTATTAATCTTTCATTATTGATGCTTCATTTGAAGACAGGCTGGTTTTCAGCAATGGTTTTACATATACATAGTTCTATGCAGCAAATTTGAACTCTCAGCAATCCTAAAGTTCTACTCAGGCTTTCTGACCAGCATAAATCTAACGACTTGTAATTTTGGGTGGGGATTCCCGGCTTGGGGTGGAGGTAAATGACCTACAACTTTTGGCCAAAAACGGCCAAAAATATCTAAAACGGTTAAAAATTCAATTTTTATCAAAAATCGCTGGGGGGGGGTCAAAAATGTTCTGGCTTTTTGGGGTGAGGACGACCATTTCTGGGTAGGGAATCACCCACCCCTGTTAAATGTATGCTGATCAGTGTTTTTGCATAGACCGTCGTCATATTTTTCAAGACGACAGTGGTGAGACCATGACGACGTCTTATGTTACATATAACACTAGCCTAAGAAACCATAGCAATATTTAAGTATGAATGATAACTCAAATGTGGTGGATAGAACTGCGGTATCTCACTCCTTCCTATTTATGTACTAGTATTTACGAAGACGCCATAAAAAATGAAACAAATATTTAAAAAAATTTGAGAAATATAAAAAATATGAAAAAATATTAATTTTTGTAATTTACTTTTTGACTTGACATTTTCGAAAATAATTTCGAATTACTTCGCTAGATCGCATATAAGCATTTTTGTGTTTTATTTATTTATTTTATAAGTTTGATTGGTTGTATTCATGTGATTTCAACTTTTTTTGAAGTGCTGTCTGGAATTTGTCGTTTATTCAGCTGTAAATCCTTGCTCTGGAGGCTACAATATCTGCCCTCATTTGTGCCTTTATTCGCCAAGTCACATGTCCAGGTTCAAAGATGAATATAAATGCTTTTGCGCCTCTCATTACGAAATGGATCGTAATGATAGAAAATGCAAATGTGAGTAAGGTTACATATGTAACATTCGGAAACGGACCCTTGTGCAAAATTATGTACATATGCATATGTATGTGTTACATAAACGCACATAAATTATTATTTTAGTGCATTTTGCAGTCGAAGTTGGTATAAAGGCTAAAGGAGCAAAATTACTTTAGAATTTGTGGAAGCTTTCCAGGAGCCTATTAATCAAATGTTTAAACTATGTATATGCCTGGAGCAGACTACGACCCTATGTGCATTGAATGTTGTATTTTGAATAGAAATATGCAAAATTAAGAAAATTTTAAAGGTTTACATCACATGAAAGCCCGTATAGTATAAGGCTGCCCTTACTGGGATTGCAGCTTTGAACATATATTTTGCTTAATTTATTATGTTCTTTGTTGGATATTACAGTTTATATTTACTCGCTTTATAACTGTTCAGTAATTGAAAGCTATTGATTTGAATCCAGCATTCCGATACTTTCGATACTCTGCTCTTATGTATCCTAGTCACCTTTTATTGACTTCTCGATCTTAATCGTTTGTACATAAATACCTCTAAGACTCAAAACTGCTGAGGTCAGGGGATAAATACCTCTAACGACTCAAAACTGCTGAGTCGACCATTTTCGGGAGGCAAATGGCCGTCTATGTATTTTTGGCCAACAGTGACAAAAATGCTTTATAAACGTAAGTTCTTGCCCAAAACTTGGAGGAGGGGTAGAAAACCCGAATTTCATTGGGAATAAGGCGGGCGACCGACCTTGGTTGAGGGTACTCATGCGCATTGTAAAAGAAGAGAAGGGTAATTTATAGTTAAAAGTTAAAGGTCTGGTACTATCGAATGATTTCAATCCAAATTAGGGCGTTTTTGTGCACCATTTAGACTTTAATTCGACATTGCCCAAGTTTACGCTTTTGCGTCTGCAGGGTCTTATCATTTTCAGTAATTTTGTAGAATTGTTCTACATAAGTCGAAATAATGTGTTTTGTACGTTACGGTAACGGTATGTACCTACAAACTGAAGTTAGTATTTATGAAGTTCTGTGTCTTATCCCTTCCTCTGGGTACCAACCGGTCCTGGATTTCGTTTATGCTCTGCCGTACTGACCGTGTGTTGTGAATTTATCTATGCTGAGCGTACATGCACATAGGGAGGGGTTAGAGGGGTATTACCCCCGCTGTATGGTCCAAATCTTAGGTAAAGGGTCCAAATCTTAGTTACTGTCGGGCTCTTTGGACCAAAAATAGTGTATTTTAAAGCGATTTTGACGTAAAATAGCCAAAAACGCAATTTACTGTACTAAATATATTGGCTTTTACTACTCTTGACAGTGTTTTTTTTGTACAAGGTCCGTTTGTACATGTACAAAGATGGTCCCCAAAAGTCTTTGTACATTTTGTACATGCAAATTTTTGTGTACTATAATATAGTACAGTAGCGATTTCAGAGCGGTAAAACAGGGTTTTCGATCTTTGGTAGTGTATTTTAGCTAATTTCTGGGTTTCTGACGCCAAAAATTACTAAAAATTATCTGAAAACGGCGCGAAGCGCCGAAAAATGTTGACATTTTTCCATTCTAAATGCAAATTCTGCTATTTTAAAGATATATAGGACAAATAATTTATCAGTTCGGCGCGAAGCGCCGAAAATTTCGGGAATTTTACACCTTTTTACAGTTTTTGTCTTTCTAAAAATCTTTGTACATTTTGTACACACAAATTTTGGGTACTATAATATGGTACAGCAGCGATTTTAGTGTGGTAAAAACAGAGTTCTTCGACTCTTCGTAGTGTTTTAGCTAATTTCTGGGTCTCTAAGGGCAAAAATCACTAAGAATCGTCTTAAAACGGCGCGAAGCGCCGAAAAATTTGACATTTTTACTTTTGAATTGCAATTTCTGCCATTATAAAGATATATAGAACACACAATTACTCATTTCGGCGCGAAGCACCGAAATTTTCTCGAATTTCAGACCTTTTTTGCAATTTTTGTCTTCCCAAAAATCTTTGTACATGTACAAAGACGGTCCCGAAAAGTCTTTGTACATCGGGAAAAATCTTTGCCGAGTACAAAAAAAACCGTGCTCCCTGATCCCAAAATCTCGATTCCACCCATCCCTGGCCAACCTGACATTGTGCATCTATAATGTTAAGGATTCCCATTTCTCTTTTATTTAATTTGTATGATCTTACTTATGCCTCTTACAGTGTTGTTTGAAATAGATGGACCCTGCTTTTGTCTTTAGATCCACGGTCCTTTATCTTATTCAATCAGGATGCAGCTGTTTACCGTACGAAGTTAGTCGATCCTTACGTTGGTGATCCCAACGAACCTCCCATTCCATTGTATAACAATAAATCAGCTTATTATACATTGTGCTTGTCTTATGATCCGGAGGGAAGAACCATTTTATGGTTAACGCTAAACGATGAGCCGACTCTCGTTGTGGCTTATCTGCACATAATTCCAATGGAAAATGTTGAGGTGAAGAATCTTAATATTAAATTATTATTAAAATTAATAGTATTAAAAAATAATAAAATATTCAAAAATCTTGTGTACTACTATAATTTGCACTAGTTTGCATGTCACATTACGCGAGGCTTGTACAGTATTATTCGAGTGAGGCGATTAGTTCAATTTGTTTTATGAGTGCGAGGTCGGGCTAATAGTAAGTTTACAACTAACTTTTTTTGCAATAATAAATAAAGTTTACAGTGGCTTGAAACCATTTTACCTATGCTTGACATTGCCTGTCGCTTTGTAAACACTTTCCATTATCCGTTGCAATTGACATTGATTTTCAGAAGCTAGGTACGTTTCATGTCAGATCCTGTGTAACAGTAATTCCTTCTCGTTTGCCCAAGTATTGCTACATTGTACATGTACATAATTGATCACGTATACTGGAAAAATGTTCAAGGAGTGAATTGAACGAAAGATTCCGAGTGATTTTAAACGATTCAAAAAAGTTTTTTCATTTTATTTGTTTTCAGACTATAAAATGTAACAATAATCGAACAAGCGGTTTATTGAAAAATTGCGTCTGCTGTTACTAACTGCTTCCACCCCTCCTGCTGATACGGGCTTTACTGTATCGTATTACTAAGATAAGTGCTCGATTTTAGTTTATCGCTGCTGACTCATTTCGTTGATATTTAAAATTTTCTATCCATTTTTAAATTTGTTGACTCGATATATGTACACATATAATCTGGGTTGTTGGGTTGATCAGATTTTCAAATATGAATCTGTAGTTCATTCATGTATGTATGTACATTAGGGATGTCCCGGGGCAGGCTTTTTAGCCGGGGCCGGGGCAAGATGTTATGCATACTAATGTATATTGACCCTATAAGTGTACACTTAAAATTATTTACGGTGCTTTTTTACATTAGTGCTTAATCATGACTGTGAAATGAGGATTAATTTCAGATTTCTGACCGTATAATGGCTTTAAATTAAAAGCTTAAGAAGTTTAAAAAAAGGGTTTAAAAAATGTCAATGACGCATGTCATACTGAACCAGTCCAATTAAATCGCCATAATTAGCGATAAATCATAAATGTGCAGCTGTCTTCAGATTTTCAAAACTTCATGACTGATTCCCGGGGACGTTTAGGATTGCGAGGTATTTTTAAAGTTCAAAATAGAATACCCATATCTCTTAGGATCTTAGCTCTCAATTAATGAATGATGTCAGTTTAAAAAAAATAGAAATTTTTTGTGATGCTACGTGCTCGTCATTTTATTTATGGTAAACATTAATTTTTCCGCTGAAAAGCCGAACAAAGTATAAGCATTTCAGTTCAAAGCTTGTATTTTTATGTTTAACGTTATAATTTTTGTTCCAATTTCCACTTTAAATGTTCATTAATTTTCAGCAAAAAAGTGTTAATTTATCCATTGATTATATACATTGCAGTTCTTGGACTTAAGACCCCCGATTCTACATCTTCTATTCCGAATTAGTCGTGTCTTCCAGCTGTACTAAGCCATAAAAATCATGGATGCACAAATTTTAAACATCCTTTTCTTGCCGAGATTGTGGCTGATTCGATAAATATTCCCAACAGCACAAGCTTGATTTCAAGAAGTTCCTTGAAGTTGTGAATTACGAAACAATATTTATATATGATTTTAGGTCAGGGCACCAAGAACTGCGATCACAGCATCAAATCTCGCTTCCTTCTCAAGCTGATCCTATAATCAATTTTATGTATTCCGTCTGTTCAGAGTCAACAGATCATTGAATTTCATTTATAAGATCTGACAGGAGAAAAAAATTTGTTCGTCATCCGATTCGGGCTATTTATTTCGAGATGAACTATAAAATTAATAATTAATTCCAAAGTTAAGCGAAGACGCTGAATTTAAATTGCTAAGATTGGGTACAAATCTACATTTGAGCTGTAGAAACAATTTAACGATCAAATTTTTCCATTTTAACGTCAAGATCCTGAAATATACCATTTCTTTGGTTTCTTATAATTTGCAAGATTGAATTTGAAAGGAAATCTTTGAGCTTTGCAATTACAAATGTTGTAGCCCCGGCCCGGGGCAAGCCTTGCCTAGACCCGGGGCCGGAGCATAAGCCCTGTCACCGGGGCCGGGGCTTGGGACATCCCAAATTTACATACATATATACTGGTGGGATTATGATTTTATTTCTTGGCAACGTATGTATACATAATATACGGTGCGCATTATGTATATAAAAAAATTTTTAAGACGTTTGCTTCCACGATATTTTCCGTAAGAGATTCCTCCACAACATCATTTATGAAAGTATTTTTGCTCCTAATAAAATGAGACTGGTGAAAACATAAGATAAAGCCGGAGAAAGTATGATTAGAATGACATCTTTTATTTATAAGATATATGAAGCGTCTTCACTATTGAATTTTGTTTTTAATTTTGTTAGGCAGACTTACTAAGACATAACAGACAGATGCGTCACTCTGGAAAAACGTAATAAAAGGGTAGTCTTTGCAGAGGAATTTTCAGCTGCCAAATTTCATTCCGTTGGTTACTTTAGTTTGCCTCGATTTCATTTGAACGTTAGCGACTTTTTTACAACGGATTTTCCTACAACTTAAGTATAATATCGCCAAATGGACCAAAAAATTTTCAAAACCTTAAATTACCATTAGTTGTGCTTTGTAGATTATTGACATGAACAAACTGAATGAAAATTATACGGCATCATCTAATGAGTGAGGTACCAGTTGAAACGCTATCCATCCATATATGCACGTAGGGGGTGAAGTGATGGGTTTACCCCTTAAAGGATCAGCCAGTCGCTTTCTTAAGTGTTAAAAGCGATATACTGCTGTCAAATGGAATAAGGAAACTTCAAAAATGCGGTATTATCACGAAAAAGCGTTTTATAAGCCATTTCGCCCATTTTTATCGTATAATAGCAAACAAAATCGTGAACACTAAATTTACTGGTTTGAATTTCTGGGATTTTACCCCCTTCTGCCGACCCTGCCCTTCTGCATCTATGCTCTTAGGATTCTGATATTCACTCATGTTTATTATATCTAGCGCAAGATAATCTCAGTAAAATTCGCGACGGACAAGTTTAACAATCATCCGCTCAAAGTGACTTACGATCCATTCGGTGCCAGTTTTTTCTGGATCAGCTCCTCGTCTAATCACACGATTTATGTATCTAAGTTGATGAATGTGCGATCCGTTGAATATATGGGCGTCATAATGGATGATTCAAAGCTAAACGTAGTCGATCTTGCCGTTGATGGGAAACGAGGGTGAAAGTCTTATTTATGCCGAAACTTGTATTTCATGAACTCGCGTCCGTAAAAGCGTGTTTAGATTTGCCATACGCTATCTCCCTTTACCTGTCTTGTTATGGTAAAATACAGTGATAGTGAGAAATGCCGAGTTATAGAATAATACAAAGTTGCGAATCCTTATTCATCTTTATAGATTCTTTAAGTTTGCTGAGCCAGTGCTATAACATATGTAGGACGCCGTCGTCTGTTTAGCATTAGCGTCTTAAAACGTACGGCAATGTCACGCATTTGTAAAGTTCGACAAAATCTAAGGATGGATGAGCAGAACTCAAATTTCTTGTAGAGAAGTGTATCTCATAGATGAATTTGTTTTTGTTGCTTTTCTAGAGATTCCTCCTAAAATTTAGCGCTTTTTGACAAATTAGTGATAATTTTCTTCTATTTTTAAAGATTTTCAGGTGCTAAGTAGGGATCGGACGAGGGTCTTTTTTTCCCTCGGCCGAGGCCGAGGCCGAGGGAACCTTGAAATCCTTGCCTCGGCCGAGGCCGAGGGCGAGGGCCGAGGGACCGAGGGACCGAGGATTTGTAATAGATATAACATGAGTATATGAGTACAAACAATATAGGACACATGCTCCATGTGATGTGGGTACAGTAGCAATAGGATTGATTAGTGTAATATAGTTCACAGCTAACAAGCTATTATTTAAATTTTATTCAAAGGTAGGTATCACACATTCCCATAGGGGGTGAGGGGTATTACCCCCACCTCAGGGTACGAGACTTGAATCACTGTCAGACGATTTTGAGCTATCAAACATTTTCTGCAATGATTTGGGTACAAAAGCAGCGAAGACATTAAAATTTTTTCGGCGCTTCGCGCCTACTAATACGCTTCTGTTTTGTTTACCCATAAAATACCTAGAATGAATTCAAAATGATCTGTACTCTCAAGAGTGACGAAACTAGTCAGAATGGGATAAAATGTAGTTAAAAATGCAGTTTTTCACATTAAAACATGCTATACAGGATGTTTTAGCCATTTTTCATATTTGACCTGCAAAAAGGCTAGACTCTAAATTTAGTGGTCCTAAATTTTGGGATTCATTTAACCCCTGAACTTTCGACCTTGGGAAACTGTGGTACGTATGCAAATGACAAGCACAGAAGTGACAAATTGCTAATCGTCTTGATCATTCAGCTCGTTTTCGCTATCACTATTTTGTGTGTTCTACATATCTTTATAATGGCAGAAATTGTATTTCAAGAGGAAGAATGTGAATTTTTTGGCACTTTGCGCCGTTTTAAGATGATTTTTAGTAGAGGTGCACGCGGGTACCCGAACGGGTACCCGGGTATATCCGGGTAGGAAATAATTTTACTACCTGGTACCCGAATCCCCTAATATAAAATGGAAAATTAGCACTGCAGTTATGCAATATGTGCTAAGAATTGAATTAGAAACCTAGAAACATATTGCTTCTAAAGTGCGACTGAATCACAATGTAAATGTGATTTGATATAATCAACCGTAAAATGTTACATAAGCGAGTCTGTTAATATTTCCTATTGTCACAATATATCGCGCATACGGTCTAGGCATATTCCATTATTCAGCTCTTTAGTTACATTATGTTATTTGTGCCGAATTCTTCTTATTCTTTATTGTAAACAAATTTAAACATGAAATTATCTGTTAGCGACGCTTTTTTCATAATGTATTCACTTCTGTGTCCATTATATAAATTTAAACTGCAACTTTTATTCACATCGTGCGCATTTGAATTTTCTACCCATGACCAACTTGGGCTTATGCATTAAGTAGGTTTTGCATGCATGGACAATGAAAACGCCCACATAATGTACCTACTTTAATCGGTGATGTCTCAACAGCCACACCAGTCCCAACAGCCCCACCGTCCCATCAGCCCCACCGTCAGCGAACGACTCGGGCCCAAAATTTGGCCGGGACCGGAACCGGGCTTTTGTGGCCGGGACCGGGACCGGGCCTTGTTATATAAATAATACATAGGCCTTGCATGATGTAGGCACAAATTGATATATACATTTGTACACATAAATTTTTGGGTACTATTATATGGTACAGTAGCGATTTTAGTGTGGTAAAAAGAGGTTGTTCGACTTTTGTTAGTGTATTTTAGCTAATTTCTGGGTCTCTAAGGGAAAAAATCACTAAGAATCGTCTTAAAACGGCGTAAAACGCCGAAAAACTTGACATTTTTTCCTTTTAAATGCAATTTCTGCCATTATAAAGATATATAGAACACACAATTACTCATTCCAGCGCGAAGCGCCGAAGAGTTTTGCAAATTTAACACCTTTTTTGCAATTTTTGTCTTCCCGAAAATCTTTGTACATATACAGAGACGGTCCCAAAAAGTCTTTGTACATCGGGAAAAATCTTTGCCTACAAAAAAAACTGTCAGGAAGCAGTACGCAAAATCAATAGGTCACAGTGATACGGAAGAAATACAGTGGAGTGGACATAATTGATTTAAACAAGAAGTTAATCACATAAGACATCGATCTTAGCAATAAGAACACGCAGTCACAAAATAGTGGCTAATCATTTGAGTGGAATAATATAAGATTGTATTTATTTGCTTGGACGAGTTCTCGAGTAAATTTTAGCTTAAGTAGAATAAAAAAAGCTAAGGCTACAAAGGAATAGTCACAGGGGCATAGGTTGCCGAGAAAACTGCTCTTTTCTTCGACAGAATTTTTAAGACAAGGCTCGAGTTCTCTTGAGCAAGCTATTATCAGCTCACTGTCACGTAGACAACAAAAGAAATCTTTACACTTTTTGCATAAACTAATATTCATACCAATGTCTCTTTATGTTGAAATGTGAGGATTGCGCACTCTTATCGCGCTTAAGCAGAGTCTAGTAGTCAGTATAACAACAATAATACTATGGTTTTTTTAATACTTATATCATTCCTATTATTTGCGGAAAAGTCGACATATCGGTATTTTGAAAAATAACATTTTATGCACGATTTTAATGCGCATAAATGCATAACATAAGATTCACGCGTCGAGATATGAATGAGATCGGGGACACACGAATATAACGAGTTGCATCAGTCCAAATTGAGTGCAAAATGGATACACAGACAGTGCCTACTGATTAACGTGCTACAAAAGTTCAGATTATGTACGCATGTACATACCGCATTGCATGCTTCTCTAAGTTCGGTAATTTGAATGCCTTGCATAATCTATAAGGCTCGGCCCAGGCCCGGCCGTTCTGACGGGACCGGGACCGGGACCGGAACCGAGCCTGCTAGGCCCGGCCGGTACCGGTACCGGGCGCCCGGTCGTTCCATGCCCATCGTCCCAACAGCCCCACCGTCCCAACAGCCCCACCAATAATCCCAACAGCCCCGCCAATCCCAACAGCCCCACCAATCCCAACAGCCCCAGCGTTCCAACAGCCCCACCGTCCCACCAGCCCCACCAGTACTCCCAGCAGCCCCATCATTACTGCAATCGCTATTATACGAGAAATGCGTTTGATGAATGTACTTTTGAAACATAGAACTTATACGGGCTCCGTTTGATCAAGATATTTTTGACTATTTTTCGACTTCGTATATTTCATCAAGACTATACAAGAGCGTGCAGGTTTACATTTTCAGAATAACTCTACCTGAGAAAGTGGTAGACCCGCCAGAATTGAAGCTTCAGCATTTTTGCTGCAATCCGTGATTTTGCCTCATTCGAGTCATCTTGCAAGAATAGATTCCTGCTCATCATTGCCTAGTCTGGACTGCCAGAAAAAAATGAAAAATGTTCTAGTGAAAAAAGGAAAGATAAGCGTTAAAATTAAATCAAAATCAAAACTTTCACGCTAATCTGCTTTAAAATAGCCAGAAAATGTGGATTAGCGTAGTTTTTACGCTATTTTAACATTCATACTAGTTTTGAAGTCATTTTTGGCTCAAAACTCCTTCTCCAGACCGGTCGTGCTGTGCATCTATGATTATAACAGTGGGGCAGTTGGAACCAACATTGGCAGTGGACAAATTCTGTGGGTCTAGTGGGGTAAAGTGACCGATAAATGTGCTTAAAATAGAATTCTGGGGGTCTACCATAATTTGGGGGATTTCCAGAATTTCGGGTTGGGAGGGGGCTAAACTCTAAACATCCCCCCACGCTTATGTGTGGTTGGGACAGTGCGACTGTTGGAACGGTCGGACTACTGGAACGGTGGAACTGCTGGGATTGGTGGGGCTCTTGGGACTGGTGGGGCTGTTGTTGGGATCATTGGTGGGGCTGTTGGGATGGTGGGGCTGTTGGGATGGTGGGGCTGTTGGGATGGTGGGGCTGTTGGGATTGGTGGGGCTGTTGGGATGGTGGGGCTGTTGAGACTCGTGGGGCTGTTGGGACGGGTGGGGCTGTTGGGACTGGTGGGGCTGTTAAGACCCAATCCTTCAATCAGCATATGCGTCTTGTCTCTTCCGTCTATAGGCTAGCATATTACAGCATTGACTTGGCATAACATTTGAGGCAATGGGTCTTTTGTAGCACATGCATTTTTTTGCTGTATTTGTGCTATTTCGGCATCACTCAAAAAAAGCAAAATTAAAAAACCCTCGGTCCTCGGTCATTTTTCACCTGACCCTCGGCCGAGGCCGAGGCCTCGTCCGATCCTATAGTGCTAAGCTATATAACGTTTGTTCGATAAGCTCGAGCATGAGAATTTTAAAAAGATTTATAAAGGGATGCATTGTCACAATGCAGATGCATACATACATACATCGATTTTACTGTCGTAACATGCGGTCAACAAGGAAATCATGGTTGCGATTTTTCAGGCTGCTTTACTTAGTCAACGAGTCCAATTCCAATAACGGCAACGCTCACGGTTTGCCGCCGAGAAAAGGTCAGCCGACGCTGATTCATTCGTGAGTTATTTGTCGCCTGTCGGCTCAATTTTTACTTATATATGTTATATTCTCCATAAAAAAGGTTTTCGAAACGACGGTTTTTCTGTTCTAATATTAGTATTAAAGATATGCTTTTAAGATACTAACTACTATAATGAAGGACGTTAAGTTTGAGCTGACTTTGAAAAATTTCATGATTATTTTCAATGTTTTATCACAATTTTCTGCTGCAGCTGAGCGCATGCAAACCTTTCATGTACAAGATGCGGTGGATCTTTCAGTGTCATGAAATTTATTATTTCGGCATGCCTGCCTATCGTTGAATGCATATTAGTTACTGTACCAGTTAGCATGGCTATTTTTGGTAATCTGGTCATTTTAGTGTAATTTTGGAATGTCCACTGACCGGAGCCTACAATTGGGATCCAGAAAAAGGCGTTCGTTGCAATGTTTTAAAAAGTGACATAAACGGCCGTATCAAAGCCTTGTCGATTGATTTGGCCAGCGGAGCGCTGTTTTTCATCGCGGACGCTTCGTCGGACAGCTCTGGTTCCAACTATTGTATGCAATTTGTTATAACTCGCTGAATATTTCCGTTGCAGTATTCATATGCATGCGCAAGAGTACGGGTGGATTAAAGAGGGCAGGGCATGGGAGGCGGCCGCCGCCTATTGGTTGGACCAAAATAATTAGCGAGATAAAGAATGGATATGTAATTTGCAATGATTTTCGGCTAATAGTGATCATACTTTCTCAAATTTTTTGGCGCTTTGAGCCGGATTATACTTATTATTGACATTCCTTTACTTTCTTGACGACTCTGATGCCATAATTTTGCTCAGGGAATATGGTTCAAAACGATTCTAAGAGCAGAGACAGCTTTTCCGGCATAGTTTTCTTTTATTTTCAAACATAACTTGAAAATTTCCGACGTTCTGCGTCAAATGTTACAAATACAGGAAATCGAGCAGTAATCCAAGCTTCTACACGTTCTTCAACTTGGGTTTCACAGATTTTTCTGCGCTTTGCGCTAGATTATCGCTTAAATCGAAAAATTAAATAATTCTTTCGTGCGAAATTATCGAAAATTGAAAATTTTTCGAAAAAATGTTGCGTCCAAAACGATTCTAAATAAAAGTTGACAATGCAAAAACCTGAAGAAACCCTTATTTCGCACGCGAATGACAAATTTTTGGACCCGTTTTCGATTGTTTTCAAAAAAGTTGGGATATCTTTCCCGTCTTTTAGGAAAATCCAAGATCCCCTACTGCGCAGAAGGAGTGGGAAGTTTTGTCCGCCTGCTTGAAGGATCGACTGGCTAGGTGCCGAAACGAAAAAATATTTTTCCACGCGATTTTGAAATAACGACACCGCTGCATTAGAACAAAAATTAAAGTAAAATAAGAAATAAAATGAAAATTAAATAAATGTTTTTTGTAGCATTAAAACACTTTAACTCTGCCCCCACTAATGGGTTACCAAGCAAGGTTGACTATTACTCAAGTCCCTCGGAAAGCAAAGATTGTTTATATCACCTTGACCTTAAGTTGTGGATTTTTTCACCCTTCCATTAATTCATGACCACCATGATTCTGCATACATATGATAAGAATACTCCCATGTAATCGCTATTGCAGCCACGCTAGACGAATTGAACTGAACTGAATTGAAATATTTTATAATATTTTATTGATTTAAAATTTGAAATAAAATAAAATTGAATTAAATTAAATTCAAAATGAAACTAAATTAAAAAAATAAAATAAACCAAGTAAATAAATAAATAAATAAGTAAATAAATAAATATATAACCCTAAATCAAACTTGATAATCAGGTTTGATTTAAGAGAAAATCGTTACTTTTATCATGGCGATCGGATTTTTACCTACTTTTTCATTAGATGTGGACAGGCGATCTAATGCCAATTTTTCAAAATTTGATGATTTTGTGGAATTTAGAAATCTTCTAAGGGGGCGATATCCTCAAATCCCAACAAATAATGTATGTACATAAATTATTACCGGGCCGAGTTAAAATAAATTACAAAGTCATAATTTATTTGGAAAAATTATTATTGATCTGCCCACTGGGGAGCGAGATTGTAATTAATCACGTTCTCCTTGAGGCGCATTCTTATCTTATGCATTTTTAGCGAGTTTACACAAAATTGAAGAAGGAAAAGAAGAGGTATATCGGCTGTCCGGCGATTATTCACATTTAACCGTCTTTGATCAATTTGTTGTATTAACTCGCCTTGGCGACCTTCACCAATTTTCTCAGCACGTCGGTTCCTTGGAATACGTCATATTTGATAATAGTGGTGCGTATTTTTCTTCTATTTCATGTTTTGGATCTTCAATGTAGTTAATTATACTGAACGATGTATACGTACATATGTATATCATAGATGCACATTATCAAGGTCGGTTGGAGGGAGTGGGGAAAGCTGAATTCCAGAAATCCAAACCAGGTTCACTACTTTTTGATATTCAAATGACGAAAATGGTCAAAATAGCTTACATATACATTAAACGCTTTTTCGTGGTAAACACTCATTTGTGAAGCATTTTTAGTCCATTTTGACTCTATTATATCGCTTTTAACCAAGGCTCAAAATTTTGGGCGGGGTTCCCCGGCTATTTTTAGGGAGCGGGTAAATGACCTCCAATTTTTGGTCAAAAACGACCAAAAAACACATAAAAACGGCTAAAAAATTCGATTTCTTCCAAAAATTGAGAGGGGGTGGGGTCAAAATTTTTCTGACTTGGAGGACGGGTAGGGGAAGACCGACTTTGGGTGGGGAATCACCCCTCTTCCCTATTATGTACATGTCTGCTTTTAACACTGAAAAAATAAAGAAATTGATCAATTTTAGACGCTTTTTGGTTCCGTTAGCTCAAAATCGCCGGGCATTACCTGTCTGGCTGATTTAGTAGTTGGCGATACCCTCTTACATTCTATGTGCATGCCGACTTCTTTTGCTCGTAATTGTTTTCTCAGTGTGAAAGACAAAAAGTTGGGGGCGTGCGTGTTTAACATTCCTAACAACTACTAATTTTAGAAATTTGTTCTGGCTCCGTCCTTACGCATTAATAAAAATGTTTTACTTAATTAAATTAAATTTAGTTTACAAATTACAACAATAAAATAAGGATAAGTTAGACGAACGTATGTACTTCTAACACCGATTATAGATGGATATTGCTAAAAACATTTGATCTTGCGTGAATATGTTTGATAAATGGCATTTCCTGCCTGATTTATTTTTTACCTTTTTCTAATGGCAGCTTTTCGCTATTTTATAGTTATTATGTTCGTATTGTTTTATTTTGTGACTGATATTAGTCCTAGATCAGCGGTGTGGTGCGAATTATTAATTATATTTAAAAAGAACATTTTGCTCTCATCACGTACATATGTTTATTGTATATGATCTATTGTATATGACTGGCCTCGCGTAAAGTGGTGATACGCGAGTAATTTTGCTTTGGCGGGTCTAATACAGGCAAATTAAGCGAACCACTGGTTTTACACAACGCTACGCTGGATGAGTCATCAAAACTGTGGAGTGTTCAAGAAAAAATCTATGAAGAAATTGCAGATAGCCCATGCCGCGGCACTTATTGTAATCGCTTTTGCGCCTTGTCCACCGCGACTCCTGATCATTATGAATGTGGCTGCCCTATCCATATGGCATTGACGGATAACAATAAGACGTAAGTTGCTAAAGTTCAATGTGGAATATCAGTCGTCTCCATAAATATAACGGGGTTAGGTGTATCCCCCACTTAAGGTCGGCCGTCCCCCATCCCTAAAGTCAGAAAATTTGTGACGCCCTCTCCAATTTTTGGCGAAAACTTGCAGTTTTTGACTATTTTTAGTGTTTTTTTTTGCATTTTTTTGGTTGAAAATCGAACATCTCTGGCGCGAAATAGGAATATTTAAACAGAGGCAGTGTTCACAGTCAATTAAGGCAACAATAAGTATAGGCTACATAAATCACAGCGTTATGTACATACATAAATATACATGAGCACGGGTCAATTCAGGGTCAAATGACTTGACTCTAGCGACTGAACAACCCGAAAGGGAACCAGACCAACCCCGCAAGAGTTTTGGTAAGTAATGGGAATGAAGCTTATGTTGGTAGTAAAAAATTTTCCACGTACACGTCGGATTGTATGAAACAAATTGCGTTTTTGTGGCTTCATCGGTTTTGAGCTAAAAAAGGCGCTTCAAAAAAGTCATTTGTTTTTCCTAAGAATTCCCACGCCTGCTCATCTGGTCATGACCAACCCCGCAGGTCTCAGGGGAGTCATTTGACCCTAAAAAAGCTGAGCGTGCCCATGCAGAAAGAAGAAGAAGATTTATTGTCAAGTAAATACGAAATAATGAGTACATGTACATTACATACATACAACGAATTAATAGGAATGACAAAAGAACATACGGTCCACGATAATAATGACGATTTAAGTATACCCCTTCAAAAATGTATTCCAATTATTGCTAGCTTATTTCGTTTTGGAAACTTCTGTTCAGTCGAACTTCCTATAAGACACCCTGGATATAAGAGTATTCGGCATATGAGACGCAAATCCTGTGGCCCCAGTCCATCTATAATGCATGAAGATATATTTGAGTCCATCCATAATGCATTAAGCATACATGCACACTGAAGGGTATGGGTGGGTATCCCCCCAGCTTAACTTTTGGAAGGCATACCTCCCAGGCCGTTTTGAAACAGGACCTGTTGCTCGAATTATGAAAAAGCATTAAATGACGTCCAACAGTATAGTTTCAGGTACATATATTAATTATTCGAGCAGTAGCCTGTCCAATTAATTCTTCCAGACAATTTTTTCCATTATTTTGTATATTTTTGATGTTGCAGATCATTTAATCGCCCTTATTGTTACTGTTTTCATGCAAATTTAACCATAAATATTCATAAAGAATGAAATAAAACGAATTAAGTATCAAAATTTCTCAAAATTGTACATTAAATAGGTAAAAAATTACTCATTTACATCCCCCTCCCCCAAACAAACCCGGTTTACCCGCTCCTAGAACTTTTTACCGTGTGCATGTATGTATGGCATTAAGATATATTAGAAACTCGCCTATCAGACACTAGGCTATGGGACTGTAAGACGTTGCTGATCCGCTCCCATAGCATATACTTAATACGTATAAGGCAAGGTCTATAAGACGCACGGCTGTAAGACGCTTGCACCTTGGCTATATGACACGACCACTTCAACTAATTGTTAAATTTCTGTGGACAAAGATTAAGTTATATAATTTTTTTCTGCAAATAAGATTACAAGTGTGAAGTGCAATGTGCGAATGTTTGTCTGCGTCCAGTATCGATGTTGACTTTTGCTTAGCTTAGTCTGCTAGTACATACATATATTGCATATCATGAAAAATAATCGAAACAAGCTTCGAGAGCAGATGATTTACACTGAACTCCTTATTCTTTTTCAAGTAATCCATAACCTTGCTTATAAGACACACTCGGCTATAAGACGCATTTAAACCTGGTTCCATAAGAGTGTCTTATATCCTTGGTCGACTGTATTCGGGGATGAAACAAGAGTGTCAGGTGAACTATTTAATGTATTAATGTATGTCTGAAAAAATTACTTTCAAGCAAATTTGAACGGGCTGTTGGTATAAGTAGTTTGTAAGAATTTATTTACGCGTCGATTCGCGCATTTCAGCTGCGAGGAACGCAAAAGGTGCAATCTCGTAACGCAATTCGCCTGCGCCAACGGTTTGCAATGCGTCGATACGCAAAAAGTGTGCGACGGCCACGCTCACTGCCGCGACGGCTCCGACGAATGGCTCTCCTTGTGCGGCGATTGCTCGCAGTCGCATATATCAAAAATGGGCCAATCGAAATCGGCCCAGGCGATGACGTCATCCGTCGCCAACGGCGCAACGGCGATGAAAGAACCGCGATGTCCCAATCACCGACACGTTTGCTTGCCGTCGACGCTTTTGTATTGCGACGGCAAACGCGATTGCCCCGACGGCGCCGACGAATCGCTCGACCGGTGCCAGTGCATGGACTATTTGCGTGTAAATTGTTTGTCGTTGAAGAGTAAGTGGTACAAGCAGACATGTAGCAGGAGGATGGGTGGTCGTCCTTTATCTCCCAAAATGAAGAATTGTCGACCCCACATTTTTTTGGGAAAAACTTGCGTTTTTGGTTCATTTCTAGGTGCTTTTTTCCTCCATTTTTGGCCAAAATTGAAGGTGATTCTACTCCCTCCCTCAAATTTTTATTACAAAATAAGATTTTTAAAGTCGATTATGGGATGACGAACAGGCTAAATATAATTTAAAAAATATCCCGTTTTGATCTTCCGCGACGGAGATTATTTGATTTCTCCACTCCCCGATCATCCTGACTGCGTATCTGTTCAGTGAATACTTCGCCTTTCAGTGCAAATTAGTTTGACGAGGTTTTTTCACTTACTTATTCATTTTATTTATTTTACAAATATCGCTTTTAATTTATTTTATTTGCTATGTTTTTTATCCTATACATTTTGCATTATTTTTACATTCATTTTACGTTTATTTCTCCATTTTTATTGTTTTCAATACATTTCATCTTATATCTTCATTTTGTTTCCATACTGCGTTATTCTTCCAACATTTTATGTATATACATAGTATAGGTATGTACTGGCTCTGTACCAAAACTGGCTCTGTACCAAAAAGAGGAAACTTATGTAAATCTAAGATTAGAAATATAATCAACAAGACGTGTTTATTGGACAGGTACATAGAAATGGCTTTATGAACTTTTTTCACATTCGAAATGCCATTTTTAGTACGTAAAGTAAAGTGAGGCATCCGCTTTAAAAGTGTATGATTTTTTAGAGTGGAAGTGCGTGTGGCTTGCGTAAAAGTTCTTATAAATTCTCTTTTCATTGTTTAAAACCTTAACAGCTGCGCATTTTTTGTTCGTAACTTCAGAATTTCTCCTTGCTTTACGGCGTTTAAATCAACCGGCATACTTAGACTCTTAAAAATAAAATACTGATAATAGTTTTTTGGCTCATAACGGGTGTCCCGAAAAAATCTGTGCTCTTTTTTATCTCCCTCAAAGCCAGAAAATTTTTGACCCCCTCCCCGATTTAAGGAAAAAATCGAATTTTTCGGCCGATTTTGGCGTTTTTGGCCGTTTTCGGCCAAAAATTGGAGGTCATTTACCCTCTCCCCGTAAAAATGGTAATGATCCACCAGAAGCCGTTATATGCATGAAAGGACCGCAAATGATATATCAGTTTGAAGCTCATTCAGTGGATAACGCGGCAAGATAAAAAGAATTTATAAAAAACGCAGCTATGTCGAATGGCATCATTCGTTGTAAATGTACTCATGAAACAGTCTTGTACAAAATATTTGTGGGATATTTATTTCACCAATAGACTCAATGTATTAGTTAGGCCACAATTTTGGCTTTTTAGGTTCAGTAAGAATAGGAAAGAAAAGATTAAACAAAAAAAGTTATCGGCCATAATGTTAATTCTCAATTTTGCTAGAAAAATTTACATTTTTAGCCGAAACATAATCAATTACTTTTCAGCATGACTGAAACCAGCCTGATCGAATGAAATGATTTATTTCTTATCACGATTGTTAGTCCGTCTGTGTAGAATAATTTGGTATCTGATTTATCAATTCAGATACATTTATTTTGGAAATTTTCATTCAATTCGAGAAAAACAGAATAATACGACATGCTTTTCGACAGATTTTCTTTACGACCTTAACAGAACGAGTGCATCATTTAAATTAAATATTTTATGTCGACTTTTAATTGGGACAGATTAACAGAGTCAAATTTATCATAATATTTAATTTTTGCATGCGATTAAAGTGCAACTGAGCTTAGCATTCGAGATGCACGATCTTGCGTGAAACATTTAACAAAAATTCCTGCCTGTGACTGCTTAAAAAAGTTATTCATTAGCAAATTCGGATAATCCTCAACCTTCTTGTATCTACAGCACCTAGCTTGTTAACTTTGCAGCGTTTGAAGGTTCGCAGATGCCATCATTTAGTGTAGGAGACATTCTCAAAGTTCCTCAGTTCAAAACCTGTTGATTTTCACTTTTAAGATAATTCAGTGATGCCCGATAATGATAGCATTTTTTAGTTGAATTTTAATTTGCTAATTACATATTTAGAATAAGTTTGAAGTGTAGAACTGCAATAATTAACTATGATTTCATTACTCATCTTTTGCGATTTACTGTTTGTACAGTCGATACCACAATGTATCTTCAGTTGGACTCATTTTGTGTGGCACACATAAATTTTACAAATATGAAAGTCATATAGTTGGATAGCTAAGATAATAAGCTTCACAATGATATGTCAGAATTAAGTCTTTTGCGTAGATTTACTTGCTTTTTACGCAGTAAAAAAATGTGCAGGTTTTTTCGGGACACCTGTTATCCTTGCGCTACCTATGTCACCCTGCTATAGTAGATTTTCTTCACTAACGCAGTTTGCATTTAGTCGTGGTCAGACATACATATATGTGCATTAGGGTTGTGCCGGGTCCACTTTTTCGAAAATTCGGGTCCGGGTCCGGGTCCAACATTTTAGGAAAATCGGGTACGGGTCCGGGTCCGGGTCCAAGATTTCTATCAACTTCGGGTCCGGGTCCAAAAAAGTCGTACCCGGCGGGTCCGGGTCCGTTAACATAACATTGTGTTGTACCTACCAAACCACCATATCCTATCAATTTTTCCCTCATGTCCGCATGCTTGCACATTTATTTGTTAGCTTCTTTGTTCCAGGATAGGTTCAGTTCAGGAATGGTGGTACAAAGGAATAAGCAAACAAACAGCAGTGCACTAAGTTACAACTGTGTCTGATGCCTGTTGGTGTGTGCAGTACAACCCCAAAAGAACGTCTCCATAGACGCTTGTAATATGCTAGCGCGCAGTGGCGGATCTAGGATTTTCCTAAGGGAGGGCGGTATCCCAACCAGGCACGTATCTCTGGGGGAAATGAGGGGGCCGGACACCTCTCAAAATTCAGAAAAAAAGGACTTTTTAAAATTATTCTGTGCTATTTTTGGCCCTTTTGGGCTTAGTCCCCCGAAAATTGGTGTTGGCACCACACCTGGACGTGGGGGGTTTGAGGGGAATGCACCCCCCAAGATTCAATTAATTTTTTTTTCGTTTTTCGCAATTTTTTGATGCAATAGATAATGCTCAATGAGAAACGTCGAAAAATTGTGTTTTTTCGCCGTACCACCACTTTTAAGGCTATTTCTTGACCTTTGAAAAATCTTGCACCCCCAGAATTTTCTTGCTGCCCACATATGGTTGGCACCCCGAAATAGGACGGCCAGCTACGTACCTGATTCCAATTTTTCCAAAAACAGTCAAAAATAGGTCCAAAAATTTGCCCTTAACGCGTGAAATAGCGTTTTTCCGGTATTTTACATCGTATACTTTTACATAAAATAACTTTTGACGCAATATTTTTTCTAAAAATTTTGGAATTCTCGACAATTTTGTGCGAAAAATAATTAAATTTCTTTGACTTCAACAAAAATCTGGCGCGAAGCGCCGGAAAACTTGTGAAATTAAGGTGGATAGACGTCTAGAAGCATGATTTACTGTTTGATTTCCTGTATTTATAGCATTTGATGCGAAACATCGAAATTTCTAATTGAAATTAGAAGAAAACTATGCAAAAATAGCTGTTTCTGCAATTAAAATTGATTTGAAACCTACATGAACAGAAAATGGCGTACAGGCATTGTTTCTTTGTACAAGGTCCGTTTAAGTCGTTGTACATTTTGTACACACAAATTTTTGGGTGCAATGATATAGTACGGTAGCGGCTTTAGTGTAGTAGAGTTGTTCGACCTTTAGTAGCGCATTATAGCTAATTCTATGGTTAACGAGGGCGAAAATTATTAAGAATCGTCTTAAAACGGTGCGAAGCGCCGAAAAATTTGACATTTTTCCTTGCGAAATGCGATTTCTGTTATTATAAAGATATATAGGACACATAATTACTCATTTCGGCGCGAAGCACCGAAAATTTCTGCGAAGTTTAGACCTTTTTTGCGGGTTTTGACTTCCCAAAAATCTTTGTACGTGTACAAAGACGGTCCCGAAGTCTTTGTACATCGGGAATAATTTTTGCCGATTCAAAAAAAAACGTGCTTCCAGATCGCCAAGAAAGCAAATAAATGTCATTAATAGGTATCATCCGGCGCGTAGCGTCGGATAAATTTGAGAAATTATGGTCATTGACGGCCAAAAATCATTGCAAATTGCATATCCATTCTTTATCTCGCCAAATATTCTTGGCCAATGGGGGGAAGGTCGCCCCTCCCCGCCTCTGCTTAAGCGTATTGTTACTAAAAGTGCATCAATAAATAACTTAAACCATGCTTTATATTGCTATTGTGTCACGCCCAAGAGACATGGCTTCGGCTTTAATATAGCGCCAATATTTGTCACATTATTACTATTTGTCACCTTAAATTTCAATGTTTGATGAGGCCATCAGTTTGTTACTGAGCTGATTAAAATGTTGAAAATGATCCATTTGCCTGTTTTTAAGCCTACGTCATTTTTCGTTGTTTTTCAATATGCCTGCAATGCAATATGCGTGCATTATATATTTGGACCCGGACCCGACACCATATTAAAGGCGGGTCCGGGTCCAAGTTTATGGATACAGCCGGGTCCGGGTACGGGTCCGGGTCCAGAAATTTAGGATTGTCGGGTCCGGATCCAAAATTTTAGCCGGGTACCCGGCTATTCGGGTCCGGGTCCGGGTACCCGGCACAACCCTAATGTGCATGAGGGGTTTAAAAGAATTTAGACCAAAAGTTTCTGGTCAATTTTAAACATTTTTGCAGAAAATTTTGCATTCTCATTCATTTTTAGCCTTCATTTTGTCTTGTTCTCCAACATTTCCCCATTTTTCCATTCTGGAAGCTAGTGCCCTCTAAATCCGTCTCCTTAAGTGAATGTCCGGTCTAGCCTTTCCCAGAGTAGAAAAATGGGGAGTTTTCAGGGAATATGAGTTAAAATGAAGGCCAAAGATTAATAAAAATCAAAATTTTCCTGCAAAAGTGCTTGAAATTGACCAGAAACTGTGAATTAATATAATTTTATTCTGTTTTAGCCTCTATATCGGTCTTTGATACCTTTTAGACTCAAAATAGCTTTCTGGCTGACCCTCTCCCAGACCTGCCATGCTGTGCATATATGGTCCAGATCTGACATGCGCGTGGAGTGTTTGGGGTCTAAACTTCTTAGAATGGAAGAAAGGGAATTTTTTTATGAAAAATGAGGCAAAATTGAGGCTAAAAACAGGCTGAAATGAAAATTTTCTTAAAATATGCTTAAAATTGAACTGCAGATTACACATATTTTTAACACTATTTTAGCATTTATACTAATTTTTGGTATCGTTTTGGCCCCAAGGAAAGGTCACTACCTGATCCCTTCCAGAGTAGGTCGACTTCCTGCCCTAGATCGGCCATGCTGTCCATCGATGGTCCTCCTGACCAGAAATATACAGCATGAGGATTTGGGGGGTCAGCCCTGAAATTTTTGTAAAGTGTCTTCTGTGAGTCTAAAAACGATGGATGCGCAACGCTTCAAAATCACCATGTTTTGGCGTTACTAACTTTCTAGAAATTAAAAACGAAATATTCCTCAAAAATTTATATGAAATTGAATACGATATGGTTTTGGCGACTAAAAACGCTTAAAACGCATCGTTTCTGAGTTTTTCGTGTAAAACTGAATATTTTGCAGTGGTCAGTAGCCATTTTGGTGGCCGATGTGGGCCAAATTCCCGAGAACTCGTATGGTCTTATCTTGACTCTTGTTGTTAGGTGAGTCGTATGCCTAAAAATTCTATAAATTACTTAAGACTGGACATTTTCTCCTTGCATCAATGAAGCGTTAAGGTGCAATCTGATCCCCGACTGCTTCGGCGAAGTTGATGAGAAAGATTGCAAGCATCCGGCTGGCTTGTATCTTAACAACAGTAGCGTCCACAGCTATATATTGTACGTTGCTTTGTGTAAGTCATAACATTTTTCTTAACCTTCTTACGATTGACAGGAAACGATACAATAAACTTTGGCCCTGATATCGATACTTGATTTTTTAACCTGATGCACGGCGATCAAACTCATTCTTTACAGTTTAAGAAACATAAGGCCTTCATTTACTGTTATTGTTAGCATGACGGTGACACTAACAAGCCCGGGAAGACCAGTGCGAGTTTCAGTAATCTGATGCTTTGGAAAATATGTTTTAAAATCACCCGTCGTGTACCTGGTTAAAATAAATAGCAGAGTATAGTAACTTTGTGAAGCAATAATAGTTACTATTTCTCAGAACAGCATGCCAACTGCTAAAAACACTTTAGTCGTAAGGTCAGGGCGGTGAAATTCCGGAAATCGAGACCAGTAAATTAAGTCTTTACGCTTTTTTAGCTTGTCAAATAGTTAAAACGGTAGAATAGCTTATATACACGAAACGTTTTTATGTGGTACGACCGCAATTGTAGCTTTTTTTAGTCCATTTTGACACGATTTTGGGCGCTTTTTCGGGTTTGCAAGATAAGAAAGTACTAATCCGCGCCGAAAAAATTGTGGCATTATTACCGCTTTTCTGCTCAATGATGGAGAAAGGGTTCCATCGGCTCAAAATCACCTGACAGTACCTGCCTGTCTGATCCTTCAGGGGATTATACCCTCACCCCCTATGTGCGTGTTTAAGCTTACCATGTTTGCCATACTTTAGACAGAAGACGGTTTAGACTGTATAAACTTCTTTGCTTATACCTACACTATCCTATTTGCATGCAATGTAGTTTGACAATATACATGAAATATAAATATGCATACCTCTGTTAGCTAGATGTGTCGTCAGAAATAACGTCTGAATATAAATTTAGAAAGAAATATGGATTTTGGATCAAGTGTACGTTTGCGAGTCTGGTGATATATAACAATATGTTATCTTTAATATATGATAATTGTTTTATTTGCGCGATTCGTTGTTTTGCCTCATTTTTGCATCGCAGCCAGTGATCGTACGGGGTCAGATTTTCACCCCCGGTCGGGGCCGGGGTCTGGGATGAAAAACCCAGATTTTCGGGGTCGGGGTCGGGGTTGAAGATTAACAGTTAACATTGCATGATTACATACCAATTAAGTGAATAAATTTTTAATTCAGTCTGAAATATAAATTAATTTAAGCTAGCAATCAGAACAAAGTTATTCTGAGCAGTGTTTTTTTGTACAAGGTCCGTTTGTACATGTACAAAGATGGTCTCTAAAAGTCTTTGTACATTTTGTACATGTAAATTTTTGTGTATAGCGATTTTAATGTGATAAAACAGGGTTTTCAATCTTTGGTAGTGTATTTTAGCTAATTTCTGGATTTCTGACGCCAAAAATTACTAAAAATTGTCTTACAACAGCGCGAAGCGCCAAAACATTTGAAATTTTTCCATTCTAAATGCAAATTCTGCCATTTCAAAGATATATAGGACAAGCGGAATTACACACCTTTTTACAGTTTTTGTCTTCCCAAAAATCTTTGTTCATTTTATACACACAAATTTCTGGGTACTACTAATATGGTACAGTAGCGATTTTAGTGTGGTAAAAAGAGAGTTGTTCGACTTTTGTTTGTGTATTTTAGCTAATTTCTGGGTCTCTAAGGGCAAAAATCATTAAGAATCGTCTTAAAAGGGCGCGAAGCGCTGAAAAATTTGACATTTTCCCTTTTGAAATGCAATTTCTGCCATTATAAAGATATATAGAACACACAATTACGCATTTCGGCGTGAAGCGCCGAAAATTTTCCCGAATTTCAGACCTTTTTTGCAATTTTTGTCTTCCCAAAAATCTTTGTACATGTACAAAGACGGTCTCGGAAAGTCTTTGTACATCGGGAAATATCTTTGCCGAGTACAAAAAAACACTGATTCTAGGAACCAAATGGAGGCTAACGCGCAGTTAGATGGAGGCTAACGCATAATATTATAATAAATCCTTAGTGTATCTTTACGAATGACAAAATGCAGAGCGTTTTGGCGCACATTATGGTGATAAATATGCGAACATGTATGTACGTGTTAACAACATAGCGACAAGGCGTACATTTCATGAAATATCGCGAGTGTCGTCTTTAACATATTCATTATGCTCGTGAATGAATCATCCTTGTTTGGTGTTTGCCGAATTAATTTCCGATTTATACAATTTTCCTATGTACCAAAGATTAAATGCTATATTTCACCTTCCCCGGAAAAAGGTTCAACCCCGACTCGAAAAATCTTGCCCCCGGTCGGGGTTTAGGCCGGGGTTTTTCGGGGTCGAGGTCCCCGTACGATTACTAATCGCAGCTACACATAATCTTGGGAAGGGTTAGAGAGTTAATCCTTGCAAAAAATTTCATATCCCGCCCCCTCAAAATTTTATTCACTTTTTGGAATTTGCGATTTTCAAAAAGCTCGGTAAAAATGTCCGGTTTTGAGTGGTTTTAGCGATATTTTCTGGGTTCTGCGTCGTATAGCCATTTTAACTATATTTTATTCAGGTTCGTCTGTTTTTTTGAAATTTTTTACGTTTACTATTTGTTTGCAGGTGAGAAAGATCATCGAACGCAAAAAAGGCACTTTTTAAGCAATTTTGTGGATTCACATTTCCCTAATTCCCAGCTGTGATCTTATAGCGCACATCCCCATAGGGGTATTACCATATATGTAATAGGAGGGATTGAAGATCCCCTACTCGAAGTCGGTCGTCCCTCCCGTCCCTCCAGAAGCCAGAAAATTTTTGACCCCCACCCCCCACCCCGATTTTTGGAAGAGAATCGAATTTTCGGGCCGTTTTTTGATCGTTTTTGGCTAAAAATTGGACGTCTCTACCCCTCCCCCTAAAAATGGCCGAGATCCCCCAAATTTCAAACCGTTACATGTATGGTATTACCCCTACCTCAGGGTCAAAGACTAGAGTCGCTATCGGACGATTTGGAACTATCAAACATTTCCTGCATAATTTTTGGCGACAAAAGTAGCAAAGATGTAAAAATTTTTCCGCGCCGACTAGTAAATTTCTGTTTGTTTACCCATAAAATGCGTAGAATGAAGTTAAAATGATATGAAAAGTCAAAATGTTCGATGAATTCTTTTATTTTTTACTGATAAAAGAGGTGAAACGAGTCAGGATTGGATAAAAAGTACAAAAAAATGCAGAGTTCCACATTAGAAGATGTGGCGTAGGATGTTTTAATCATTCTTCGTGCATATTTGACCTGCAAAAAGGGCTCGAACTCTAACTTGACTGGTTCCAAATTTCGGGATTTACCCCCTCCCCGAACTTTCGACTTTGGGAAACTATGATCTATGTTGTTGGCAGTGTTTTTTTGTACAAGGTCCGTTTGTGCATGTACAGAGATGGTCCCAAAAGTCTTTGTACATTTTGTACACACAAAGTTTTGGGCACTATAAGGTGGTACAGTAGCGATTTTAGTGTGGTAAAAACAGAGATGTTCGACTTTTGGTAGTGTATTTTAGCTAATTTCTGGATCTCGGGCAAAAATCACTAAGAATCGTCTTGAAACGGCGCGAAGCGCCGAAAAATTTGATATTTTTCCTTTTGAAATGCAATTTTTGCCATTTTAAAGATATACAGAATATACAATTACTCATTTCGTTCGGCGCGAAGCGCGAAAATTATCGCGAATTTCAAACCTTTTTTGCAATTTTTGTCTTCCCAAAAATCTTTGTACATGTACAAAGACGGTCCCAAAAAGTCTTTGTACATCGGAGAAAATCTTTGCCGAGTACAAAAAACAGTGGTAGTTGGGTAAGTACATATTGTCTTAAATTTGATATTGAGCTTGATCTTTTTCCTCGTTAGCGGCCTTCGGCTTCATTGCCCTATTGGTGGCTATTTTGCTGATTTTCCGTCATAGCAAAGTTGCGAAGGAGAATGGTCGTCGGGCGGAGAGAGCAGCGAGGAGCGAGCTTGGCTCGGTTTCTACGTCTAATACGACCAACGTCAACATAAACGTCACAAACAATACTCAGCATCACTTGCCTAGTTCTAATGGCGCTGAGCCAACGACCACTTTCACTGCCAACATTGAACTGTAAGACCGGCTTGATAACGTCTTTATTTTCTGATTAAAGTGGGAAAATGACTTGGAAATTCGGTTGTTTTCGGAATTAGGCTGATCGTGTTATTTTGTTGCAAATGTGGTTCGCTGTAACCCATTCTAAATTGATGTAGATTCGAATCCAAATAACGTGCTAAGGGAGTGTTACGAGCTTTCTAACTGCCCCCCTACCTGTCGCATAAATATGGTTAATGCAATAAAGAATAGATGCGTATTTTTCGACGATTTTACTTACATATTTTAATCATAATTTTTTAAATTCGCCGGATAGTCCTCGTTAATAACATTCACTGACTTTCCCGGCTGGCGCTCTAAAAAACCTTAAAAATACGTATATTTATATCAGAAGAGTAGTTGTTGTGCAGAGCAAAGATTCTATGGTTCTAATAATGATTTTTTGAGTGATGACATGTATTAATTCAAATAGTTTTATCTATTTTTTTCAGAGAAAATTCAAGACTTTACGCGCTTCGCATCATTTCCTACAATCGTATTTTTTCAACTTTAAGCTTTGGCAACATAAAAGGGAATTCTGAGCTTTAATTTTAGCATTTATCTAGCGCGTTTTTTACATAAAACTTTTCAGTATTTTAAATAATTTTTAAACTTTTCTAGCATCAGCAATGATTTTTGCTTGTCGTTAGACGGCAAGACATGGCTGATTTATACATAATAGATGGTTTTTTTCGGACTATTTTTTGGCACTAAGAAGATTTCGAGTTCTGCCTCCCCCGTATGATAATCATGGATCCGCTACTATATATATTTATACGTCCACATTTGATTTATGAATGTTCACACATTTTTGGTTGAGTGGCTATGGGAAGAAAAGCCGATTTTTGAAATAAATTTCGCTCTTACTTCGATAGAATAACGGCTGATTTTTTCGCGCTTTCCTGTCAAACGGAAATAGAATTTAAGTTAGCATACGGTTACATTCAATCTGAAGCCATCTATTCTGTCCAATCACGTGGAACGCGTTTTTCTTTTACGTATTCAAATTAATATTATGAACGTGTGCTTCGTCTCACCGATTCGAATGATGAAATTCTCGCCAATTTTGTCGCATTATTAATCCCTGTGCTATGTTATTAATTAATAAGCTGAAATGAGAAGCTTGAGCGAAATACGCACTCGCAAACTCTGTTAGCGTTATTAGCCATTGGGATAAGTACGAGGCGATTATTCCGTAATTAAGATTGAGTTTTTTAATTTAAACTTTTTTTAGTTACATAAAATTTGAACTATGTATGCTTGGTTGTTAATTTTAATCAGAGCGTTATATCCGCCGTGCGGCTCTGCATCTTCGCCTCTAATCAACGCTTATTCTTCATCGACGCGTTTTAATGGCGGAGACTGCGCGATCCGCAAAAAAGGTTCCAGAGCTGGATCTGTTGCATCTTCGGCCGCTACGGACAAACGTCAGCTTATCACATTTAATAACAAGCCGAGACAATACGTCCGCATCAACGCTGATGTCGTAATTACATTTGTTTTTACTTCATTCGTAAGGTTTGTTCCTCCCATCTCAAGGCCCCCCAAAGGAAAAATGGAAAATTTGTGAAATGCGTCTAAAACACCGCTAAAACGGGTTTTTAGCATACTTTTGAGCTAGTGAACTCAAAATTTTTCGACGTTATTGTATATATAGTTTTGTCTTCTGGACTGTTCAAAATCGCTCAAATTTGAGTTTGACAGAGGTCTTCTAGCCCACTCAAAACCGCTTAAATTTAAGCTAGACATGTAAAAATATGTCGAATTTTTTCGACGCTTCGCGCCGAATTATTTATTATCTATGTATATTCGTTTCTCTGTGAAGCATAATGATTAAATATAAAGACAGGATAAGAAATTATTCGTCGATTGAATGATGAGAAATCAGTTGTGCAGATAGCTTAAGCGATAAATTTGCGGTTTATCCATATTAAATGAAGTGAAACATTTTTCAAATTTTATTTTGGAATTTTTCTTCATCGTCGTATATAGCTCACGCTCAAAACCGCCCTTATTTTCGCCTATCTCCTGGCGGTTCTCGAGATATCTGATTTTATCTCAAAATTTTCGCCCTTCGAAATCAAATCCTGGATACGGGTCTGGATGCATGACCATGTACGTATATATTTTTTTGTGTAGGCATTTTATATTCCGAAATCTGATGCTAAACCTCGAAAACAACTAAAATTTATCGAAAACAGCATAAATTTATTACGATAAATTTTATGCTATTTTATTAGTCGCACGTACGTTCGATGCATACATGTAACGGCTCAGAATTTAGGGTGGGTTGTTTGAATGGGCTGCCTTAAAGTTGCTGTCATTTTCGCCACGATGAATTCAGCGAGTCTCAACTTCATTTTGAAAATGAAAAGCCGGACTTAGTGTATTAGAGTCTTCTGATCTGAGCAAAAATTTTTCAGTCAGATTGTTTGCAAAGTCAAAGGCGGCGCAGGCATTTCGCTGAAGTTGACATTCGTGGCGCTGAAGGCGTCAAAGATGACATTACGCTTGGCGATGAGTACGATTGGGACGACGACGGTCAATCGTCTTCATCGTCGTCTTCTTTCGTCGACTCGGCGGCGATGATGCCGGCAGAAAGTCGCTGCGGACGGCGCAATAAATATTTGGTAAGCAAATTCAGGCACGTATCTCTGGGGAATGGGGAGGGGTTCGAACCCCCCAAAATTCAGAAAATCGGAAAAATAGGACTTTTTAAACTTTATTTTGCGCTTTTTTTGGCTTTTTTGGGCTGTCCCCCAAAATCGGTGTTGGTCCCCCTAAAATAGGACGGCCAGCTACGTGCCTGAACAAATTGACAAGAGCTTCATTGTTTATTCGCCTTTCTGTGCTATAAAAACGTGTTAACGGTGTGTGACGTTGTGGCCGCTGTGCAAGTCACGATGTGGGATTTTTGCAAAGTCGCTTGTACATACGATGTACATATGTGTGTGCACGGTTGAAATTTATGAAGGATAAATTCATTATGCACAGAAAGTCTTTTATTTTTTATTAAACTTGCATTATTTAGTATAAATCTTAAAAGATACGATAATCATGACCTTTTGTACGACTCCCTGCATTTGTACTCACGTATACGCGTGTACAATTTACACCAGATTGCGGTTTTGACCAATGAGTTCTGACCGCAGGTGGGCAGCGGTCCGATAAGGCGGACTTGCCAAGAATAGCAATTAAAAATTTGATTATGGGGTCCATTGATTGAGAGGGCATACATATGTATGTGCATAGGAGGGGGTACTACTCTCACCCCTGCTCCCTCTAAAGGGTACGAATGTTAAGTACTGTCAAGCGATTTTGGCCTAAAGCTGTGCATTTTCGAGGAATTTCGACCTACATAATTTACTTACGCAATAGAATTATTGTAGTAAAAATTCCGGATTTAACCCCTCCCTGGCCGACCTGACCTTGCTCATCTATATGGGAGAGGGTTTGCCGGATTCTCGGGGAGAAGGGTTCTGTCAGACCCCCACCCTCACGTTCATGTGTGGTTCTGTTGACCGCTGTTTCATTTGCTACATATGTAGTAAGTTTTATTTAAATTTGGCAATGAAATGCATTAAGGACCAAAGTGTTTTCTAATTATAAGCTGTTCACTGTTCAGACAATAGATTAAAGCTTTGTAAATTGCCAAATACAGTCAAACTTCATTAATAAGCATTCAAATAGTAGACACTTCCGCATAATAAACACCAATCCCCTTGGCCCCTGCCAAGCTCCTACGCCTTCACACAGTTAGAAACTCGCTTAATAAGCACTCGGTTAACGGATTATAAACACAACACTAAGACCGTAGCTATATGACAAGGCGTGCTAATGACCCCGTTTAATGAACACATGCCCAGAGTGCGTCACTAAACGACGCTGTAATTCATTATTTTTCAAGTAAACTCGATCTGTGAATGCGTACACAGAATGCCACCGAGGGGGAGCCTGAATTGAATTGGTTAATATTTTAGAAATTTTATAGGAACAGCCCATATAAACCGCATTTTCCGACGCGCTCTATCCGTTAAGCTCATAAAATTCGAACTCTTAGAAAAAAATTTTCCTTCACTAAATGGGCTGTGAAAGAAAAGTGTCATTTTTTGGTCACGCTTGAAGGAAAACTATAGAAAATACAACAAATATGGCAGTATGGCGGGTTTTTTTGCAAATAGATGCAATTTTCAATTCGGTTTGCTAACACTGGACCCCTCGGTTGCTTCAAGGGGACTATGAACGGTGTTCGACTGTTCGACTGTGATTCTTTTTGCCGAGCATTTTTTGTACACGTAACATGGTAGAGACAAAAGTCGTTTGATACACAAGCTAACGAAAAATTCAAGATTTTGTTTGACTCGCATTAATATTTACAAGCAGGGGCGGATTTAGGGGGCGGCCGCCCCCTTCCCCCCACTGGCCCGAAATAGTGCGCAAAATTAAGAATTTTTGAGCGATTTTTAGCGATTTTCGGGTTAAAACGGCTAATTTTTCAGCCCCCCTAGAAAATCCTGTATCCGCCACTGTTCACAAGTGTAAGATGAACGCAAAGTAATGCGTGTGTGGAATACACAAGACGGAAAAGGCGTGGGTCTGTTTCAGGACGCTGAATACTCGCCGTCGTTCTCGCGGCGAGCTCAGCGGCGCAGCCCTTACGCGCCGCCGCCCAGTCGCCGTTCTTCGCACTCGCAAAGATACGAGCCGCGAATACGCGGCGACAACGTTGACTCTCTTCCCTGCCCGTCTTACCGGCGCTACCGTCGCCGATACCGTCGCGACCGCCGCGAAATGACCGGCGACGGTGTCGTTTTTATCAGCCCACCGCCTCCCTACGACGACGTCTCGTTACCGTCTTCGTCCGTCGCGGTGCCCGCGCGTCGTCGTCGTAACGACGGCGAAATGGCTTCGATCGCGTCGATGCCGCCTCCGCCGCCATCGCCGACTTCGACGACGACGGCGAGCGGCGGTCGCGCGACCGACGATTCTAGCGCCGTGCCACCGACGCCGTCGTCGCCCAACGCCGCCGCCGGCGATCGCCGTCGACGGCGACGTCGCTTTGCCATGGACGATAACGACGACGGCGGTGAAGAATACGTCGACGACTTGGACGCCGTCGCGGACGGGCGCGACGTTAGTTGTCAACTGATTCTGGCTCCATCTTCGAAGTCGTCGTCGCGACAAAAGGCGTTGCGTAAATCGCCTCCCGGGAATCCGCCGCCCACGCCTAACGACTCGGCTACGTCGAGCAGCGTTGGAACTGCGGAGGGGGTCGCTTAGTGAAAAATTGATTAAAATTTATTAGAAAAATTCACCAAATTCGAAAAATTCGGCATTTAAAAACTTTCAGACTTCGCGTCACGTGACATTCATTGACGCGCTCGAACGGTCTGTTACTTTATATCTGGCCACGCTTCTCTATCACGTCGTTCAATCGCACATTCTATTTATGGGGATAATCAGGCATGTAGCTGGCTGTGCTATTTTGGGGGGACCAACACCAATTTTGGGGGTACTAAGCCCAAAAAGGCCAAAAATAGCACAAAATAACTTTTAAAAAGTCCCATTTTCCCGATTTTTCTGAACTATGGGGAGTCCGGAGTCCGGACCTCCCATTTCCCCCAGAGCTACGTGCCTGGGGATGGTTGATCGCCTCTTCACTTAACGAGCATATTTTTTAGGAAAACGAATCATGCCTAAGTCTTTTTGTTCGGTAAAGAAGGCTGTTTTTGATATTTTCTAAAACAGAATTTGTAGGTATTTGTCGTGCATGTATGTATAAACCGCGTAACTTTGTTCAAAGAAGCAGTCAAGAAAATGGGTCCTAAAAACTCGACGTTATATGCGCTCAGGCTGGCCTGACCCAGTTATCTTATCGTGAATTTCGTCTTACTCAATTTCGATGAATGTTGCACGAAATTTACCATCGTATGGACGCAACATTGAAATGTTATGCCTGAATTTATCAGACGATTTAATAGTTTATATTTTGTACAAAATAATCGATACGTGAATTATGTGTACATATCATGTGCAGACGACGGCATTAGAAAGTGGCATTACGCTGTGATAAATCAGTAAAGGTTCAATTCAAGACATAAAAAAGGAACGGAAAAGGGCAAAGTGTTCTCCAACGCGGTCCGGAATCCGATCGGCTGCTTTTCTTCTTAGTCTTGAACCTAGTCTTTTTCAATTAAAGCAGCATTGGTGGGCGGCGCCAAAATTCTGGGGGGTGCAAGATTTTTTTAAAGGTCAAAAAATGGCCCCAAAAATGGTAGTATGGTGAAAAAACACCATTTTTCAACGTTTCTCATCGAGCACTATCCATTGGCATCAAAAAATTGCGAAAAAATTCAAAAATTGAATTCTGGTGGGGAAATTTTGGTTTCCCGGGGATGCGTACCCCCCAAGCCCACGCCCAGGCGTGGTTATAACGCTTTCTAATGCTGTATGTACATGATGATGCACACGCACATGGGTGCGGGGGTTCGGGGCTTTGCACTCTCACAGAAGTTGAAACCCCCCCGCAAATTACTGTAGACCCCAGAATTCTATTTTTAATAAAATTTTAGCGATTTCACCCAACCAGATTCTCATTATGGTGTTTCATTTCGAATTTGAAATTCCGTTAAATCATGACGAGTGACGAGATGATCGCGCCCGTTAATACCACGCTGAAATTCTTACACAATCGCCAACTGCATAGGCTATGCATTATTTCGCATGAAATAAAAAGTATCAACAATCATGATCTGTAAAATCGAGGCATGGAATTTTAATGTATAATTCATTTGATACAGTGAAATTTTGTGCAACAGTGATCGAAATTGAGAGATATATCGAAAGATGAAATTCACGATAAATAAATGGGCCATCATCCTTTATTAGAGTAGTAGAAAACAGATATTTTAATAAAATACCCAAAATCAATGAGGACGTCTTTTTGCCGGATAATTCGCAGAAAATTTTATGCATACATGATGGGGTGGAGAAAAATTTTCACCCCACCGTAAATTTTTTCACCCCCTTCCCAGAATTCGCGATTTTTCTGAATATATTAAGAATATCTTGAGATTTTCCTGACAATCCGTATGCAAGATGCTTTTTAAGCGTTTTTTTAGCTATCCATTTGCTCAAAAAAGTCAAACTCTCGGCGCTTCGCGCCATATACTCATGTTTTGACTATGTTTTGTTCAATTTATTAGACTTTTTGATTTTTTTCGAAATTTTTACAAGTTTTTATATTCTAGAACGATGAAACATCAACAGAAACGCCGGAAAACGATGTTTTTGACGCATACCCACCAATTTTGGCCCGAAAAAGGCACTTTGAAATTTGGCCCTCCCAGAATTCTCAGGCTGTGCATGTAAAGACGCGTGTTAGTAACAAGGGGTACGTACGCAAGATGACCGTTTTGAGAGATGGCGATCTAGGAAAGAGTTAAGGCCTTAGCCGCGGTTTTCCCGTTTATCACCCGGAATTTTTATTTTTAAATTCTATGCGCTCCGACGTTTGTACGTATTTTACATACACCTAAGATCGTTTGAGATTGCGTGGTGCTTTAGAATTTTAAAAACGGCTCGGCTTATTTCTGCTGTCGGAGTCATCGTCGTTTATGTTTGTATCTGTATCTGTGTGAGTTTTAATATTCTTTTGATTCACTTCTTGGAATTACGCATTTTTAATGAATTTACTGTCTTTTAAAATGTCTGTGCCTAGGTGCTTACTGCATAAACTGTATATATGTACTTATTGTAAAGTTTTTATAATAGGGACCTACTAAATTAAGTTGCAGCATGTTTACTGTTTTCGTTTTTCTATTTTATTTCTCCAACTAGCTTTATTCATACCTATTCTTACAACATCGTGCATTTCCTTTTATGTACCATTGTTCACGTCACAACATGACTGATGCTTTGTTATTATTTCTGCATTATTTTTTCTTATCCTGTCATATGCACGTACAAGTATTATTGTTTAACGATGTCTGAACTGCATAAAACAAAGTTGCCCATTTTCTATGGCTCGCATAACATAGGTACATATAGTCAATTTCATTTAACTTTTCGGGTTTTTTGGAATTTTAGCCGCATGAATCAACTACAAAAGCGGTCTAAAACTTTGATACAGTAATGCAGCTGAGCAACGGCAAATGTGTCATCGTAACTCAAAATACTGTAGAAAGCCAAATCTATAGCGTTAGAGGAAAACACTTTTGTAGGCACTTTAAGTTTTTTTCAAAAACCTTAAAGTTAAATGGAATTGACTATACCTGCTGAAATAATAGGTACTTACCGACCTACCGACTATCAGATTTTAATTATAGAATAGACAGTATAGCCTGTTCCATTTCAAATGGCCCCTTTTCGAGGCTTTATTTTGTGGTATATTTCGCGGTTTAGTCTGTCTGCTGCTGCTATTCGTGAGAGGTCAAATTTTAAGCAAAATCTTTTAAAAATAAATGAGTCAGCTAGCTGCTAATAGAGC
This sequence comes from Mermis nigrescens, assembly GCA_036768485.1. NCBI lineage: Eukaryota > Metazoa > Nematoda > Enoplea > Mermithida > Mermithidae > Mermis > Mermis nigrescens. Next base: position 1,700,957 of record JAVLUZ010000511.1, on the reverse strand, counting down.
ATAACTGAAGAAGCTTTCTGTGCAGTAGAAAACTAATAAGAAGAGTATGTACATACAGGCTGGGCTGTTTGGAATGGAGCAAATTGTATTTGTGTATGGGTTGGTAGTACCTGTGCCCAGTACAGGCAGGCGAATCACACCAGTAATTTGCTCCCTTAACGTGACTTAAAGTGACATACTGTAGGGGTTTCCAGCATACAGTAATTGCTCCTTCATCTCGCTTGCATCGTATCGCACTTTTTGCTTCTGTTTTCGCAACTCGTCTATTCGATTTTTATTGTGTAATTCTTTTCGCTTGCTTAATTAGTAACATAGTTTTGTACATAACTGATAAAAGCTCTCTGCTTCTGTTTTTACTGAAATTTTGTAAGGTACGTATGCAAGTGTGTACATATTGCTTAATATATGATTGTTTTTAATTTTACTGTAAGAAAAACACCGCGTGATCATGGCTGCCAACCGTGGGGTTTTACCTCAAATTTTAAGGTTTTTTTTTTTACGTTTGACGTTTTTATTTTTTGGGGTTTTCGTTGAGGTTTTTTGGAAATTTTTGAGGTTTTTTTGGGGTTTTGGTGAAAATTCGAGGTTTTCTAAAATAAGCGAGCCAGATATCGATTACAGTCAAAATATTGTGTTAACTACTGTAGCTAATTTAAACTGAGTACACCGACGAACGCCTTAACCAACTTAACTTGTGTCGATTAGAATTACGTCGCCTTCATATTTGCTTATGTATGATGTATCAAATTATTAGTTAAAAATCTTGTCTTTCCATGACAGATTTTTTGTGTTTAATCAAAATACTACTCGCTGCACAAATCGTTTCAAGCTAGTTGTTCCTCTTGTCCGTTCTAATTTACAAAAATTTGACTTTTTCTATAAGTATATCTCTGTTTGGAATCACCTACCTGATTTTGTAGTCTCTTCCTCTAACTTAAATATATTCAAATCTAGATTAATTGATGTCGACTTATCCAAATTTATTACAGGGCGGGCTTAAATCGTCATTTTCATGACTCGCTCATCGCCTTTTGCTGTACGCTTTTATTCTTTTGATCGTACGTTTTATTACTCTTTTACATCCTTCGTAATTGTCGCGTTTCAGTAATAAATTATTTCATTCATTCATTCATAATTTTAACGTCGCTTTGCTCGTGCCGCAATTAATTGAATTGGAGGAACTGGCATTGAAGTGAACTGATTTTCTTATCATACAAAGCACAAATGATAGAAATACAGGAAATCAAGCAGTAAATCATGCTTCTAGACGTCTATCCGCCTTAATTTCACAAATGTTTCGGCGCTTCGCGCCAGATTTTGTTAAAGTCTTAGAAATTTAAAGATTTATTCGCACAAAATTGTCTAACATTTCAAAATTTTCAGAAAAAAATATTGCGTCAAGTGATTTTATGTAAAAGTGTACAATGTAAAACACCGAAAAAAACGCTATTTTGCGCGTTGAGGACAATTTTTTTGAACTATTTTTGACTGTTTTTGGAAAAGCTGGGACACCACCCCCCTTAGGAAAATCCTAGATTCGCCACTGGTCCTATATATCTTTAAAATGGCAGAATTTACATTTATAATGGAAAAATTCCAAATTTTTCGGCGCGTTGCGCCGTTTTGAGTCAATTCTTAGTATTTTTTGGCGTGAGAAACTCAGAAATTAGCTGAAATTTAAAGATCAAAAACCGTGTTTTACATATCTTTATAATAGCAGAAATCGCATTTCGAAAGGAAACATGTCAAATTTTTCGGCGCTTCGCGCCGTTTCAAGACGATTCTCAATGATTTTTGCCCTCATAAAATCAGGAATGAGCCAAAATACACTACCAAAGGTCGAAGAACTCTGTTTTTACGACTAAAGTCGCTACCGAACTATATCATAGTACCCAAAAATTTGTGTGTACAAAATGTACAAAGACTTTTAGGGACCATCTTTGCATATGTACAAACGGACTTTGTACGAAAAAAACACTGTCTTGAAGCCATTTTCTATTCATGTAGGTTTCAAAATAATTTCAACAGCCATTTTTGCATAGTTTTCTTCTATTTTAAATCAAAAATTTCGATGTTTCGCATCAAATGATATAAATACAGGAAATCAAGTAGTAAATCATGCTTCTAGACGTCTATCCGCCTTAATTTCACATATGTTTCGGCGCTTCGCGCCGAGTTTTTCTTAAAGTCAAAGAAATTTAATGATTTTTTCGCACAAAATTGTCTAACATTCGCCACTGCTCCTATATATCTTTAAAATGGCAGAATTTGCATATAGAATGGAAAAATGCCAAATTTTTCAGCGCATTGCGCCGTTTTGAGTCAATTCTTAGTAATTTTTGGCGTGAGAAACTCAGAAATTAGCTGAAATACACTATCAAAGATCGAAAACCCTGTTTTACCATACTAAAATCGCTACTGTACTATATTATAGGTTTCGAGAACTGCTATTGACAACTCGTTAGCATCATTGAACAAGAAATTATGATTGTTCCAAAACGTTTCGTGTAGTATTTGCATTTGTTTGATTAAAAGTTGCTCGTGCCTTTTCCTTTTTCATGTTCTTATCATGACACGTCTGCATGTATCGTGTGCGTTTAAAGCATGATTTAAAAGCGGAAATTGTCCATAAATCACCCGAGAAACCCCGGGAAAAACCGGGAATTTTATTTTAGGAAACCAGTGGCCACCCTGGACTGAGTAAAAGCTATAAAATTAGATCCATTTAAGCAGAACCACATAAATTTGGGCTAAGCTTAAATGAAAATAGCTACAAAGCCTGTACACCTTATTGTTTATTGGATAGAATTCATTTATAAATTTTGAGGTTTTACCTAATTTTTGAGGTTTTTTGGTCAGTGATTTGAGGTTTTTGAAAATTTGGGTTGGCAACACTGCGCGTGATGCCGCCCCGCAACTTACTAATTTCTTTCGTTTCAATGAAGGAATAGCGTACATGCCCCCTAAAATGATAACTGAGAACGATATTTTCCTTTATTCCTTTGTGCTTTTTTAGCTAAAAATTGCAAAAAGCGCCGAATTTAGTAATTATAATCAGAGTCTATTTCATAGGCGTAGCCAGGATTTTTGCCGGGGGGGGAATTCAAAAAAAAATTTTATGTCTAGAAAAACGCGCGGGGCCGTTAAATAACGTGTTTTTTGGGCTTTTCACATCATCCTGCACGATTGAAGCCATTAAAAATTAAATTTTCTCAAAAAATTTTTCATGTTTTTGACGGAAAAAATGCTTTATATGCGCGCGAAGCGCTAATTTTTCGATTTTCCACCAATAAAACGGTAGAAACTGCCAAATAATAGAATAAAGTCGGCGCGAAGCACCGAATTTCTCGATTTTTCATCGCAAAACAGCATCACGCAACCATATTGCTCACTTCTTGAAAATGTTAAAATTTTCCCCAGGGAGAATTCCCCCTTTCCTCCCACTGGCTATGCCAGTAGTCTATTTAGTCCCAAGCGAGCGGTTTAAAAAGTTTATTTTTAGCCTTTATGCAACCCAAAGCGTATTAGCGTATTTTGTCCCTAAAGAGATGGTTTCCATTGGATTCTCACCATAAAGTAACAGCCAATAAATATTATTATCGAAGTAGCGAAATTCGCAAACCAAAATTCATCATTTAATCCCCCTTTTTTAAACATTTTGGTCGTGCCTCCTCCCTCTGAAACAAAATTCTGGGTACGGGCCTGCTGATATGCATCGTTTTTTCCACTTTTTGGTCTATTTGAAGAAAGAGAAGGAAGAAAATGAAGTTGATGAACGCATAGCGCTGCTTTTTTACTTCCTTCTATCTTGAAAAGGGTATCACTTTCTGGTACACAGTTTTAATTTTAATTTGTTTTCATGTCATATTGATTCTACGTGAATCAAAGTTTTTCGACTACGAGAGTACGTCAGGCTTTTTAAGATGAAAGAACAGAAAGTCGCAGTAAGTTGGACTCGAACTATGATGCGAACCTCTGGATTTGAAATCCGACGTCTTAACCACTTGACGACAGCAGTTCATTTCGAGATTGTTTGCAGCGATTTGCTATGTTTTTCAGCGAATTAAGGAGGGAAATAGAATTATTCTGACTCCTGTTACTAATGCGTTAGGCTTAGGCTTAGTAATGTGCATTCGTATTGCTCCGCTCGCTTCGCTTTTGCTTGCGGATTCACATTGATGCCAGACATGGGCTAAGATTAAGGCATAAATGGAGCAAAAATTGCTCCGCTCGCTTCGCTCGCTCCGCAATTTTTGTTCCATTTATCTCAGGCTTAGTCCATGCGCTGACATCAATGTGAATGCACATAACTAAGCCTAAGCCTAAGAAATTGGTAACCCGCTCAGTCAAAGTCCCTCGACTCGCTTTTATCACATTTAAGGTAATTTACTCACTTATGTGTTGAAGATTGTGCTTTAAAAATGTCATAAATGGAACTAGCGCATGCAAAAACCTATAAAGTCTGCAAACATGCGCTACTATTCGAGTTTGCTGCAAGCTAAGTAACCGCACACACAAATGTAGGTGTGCACCAGGCACAGTAGTACCCTTGAAAAGTGTTATTAAGACCCCAGGGCACAACTTGTCTTTATCAGGCGTCTAGGTTCAGTCACTGGTCTTACTACCATTAATAAAGTCCTACCTATGTTAATATGCCCGATTGTTGACTCAGGGCGCTTACGTTTACTTTGAAAAAATGCAACTTATTGCATTATTTATCTTCTTCATGTCTTCTGCTCATATATTGAATAGCGTTTCTGTATGTCCTTTCAATTTGTTCAATAAATTCAGTTCGTTATTAATAGAAGACTAATTCGTAAAGTGGGAGTAACTTAAGAATATGGCACTCTCTGAATACTAACAAATAAACCCTAGAAGAGCGGATTTTTTCGTTCAGTACTTAGAACATGTTAAAAGAAAGCGCGGAAAAAAATTTCATCCGTCTATGATCAATATTACAAAAGCTATAGGTTTCTTTAATTAGCCTTTTCTCGACCTAAACTAGCATCTTCTCGACCTAAGTATTTGAAGATTCAAACAGCTGAATGCAGAATCACATGTAGATACCCAATTTACGTCGACCTAAGCATCTATGCATCGATCTAAACATCTATACATTGACCTAAGCATCTATACATCGACCTAAGCATCTATACATCGACCTAAGCATCTATACATCGATCTGAGCATCTATACATCGACCTAAGCATCAATACATCGACCTGAGCGGGAGCGACCTCGACCTCAAGCAGCTTGAAAGACCTTCTAGATATACTGAGCCTAAGCCTGAGTATAATAGAAGCAAAAACTTAGATTTTCGAGTAAAACCGAAAAAACATGCAAAAAAATATGAAAATTTTTTCAGGTTTTTTAAAATTTCAAACGACTTTCCGCGCCTTTTTTCTTTTTTCTCCTTCATTGCTATGCTTCCTTCCGTTATTTCAGCCCATATTATTTATTTCTGACAAATGTGTAAGTCCTTGGATCGAGTCGTTTAATCGTCCCACGCAACACTCAAATCGAGAGTTGCCTGCAACTTTGCAAGTATGGCTCAGATTTTCACCAAATTTTCTTTCCGCGCTTCAATTTATCATGTTCTATCATTTTGGTAAAAAATTTTGGCATTCCATATATATTCGTTTTGCAACTTTTTCCGAAAGTACCATATTCTTAAGTTCAGCCCTTAAAGTGCTATACATTTCAAAATTAAACTTGGTCATATCAAAGACGAGTCATTCGTCTCACTCGACCTGAAAAAATTAGCGCCCTACGTCGTTTTCTCATACGATACAGGGCGTTCAATCTGAAAAAAATCAAAACGAATGATTAAATTGATGCCTGAAAAATTTCAAATTTCGATTTCTGACTGTACGAATGCAAATAAGACAATCGAGGCGATAGTGAAACACAAAAACAACAATCTTTTCAAGCCAAACGCATTTTTGTGGTATAAAGCTAAAAATTCTGTAAGATTCACATTGGAAACACCATGTTTCATGTTGGACTAACAAACCTAACTTGCTTTTTGTCTTTTCATTTTTTATCAATGATAAAGAGTTTCCACTTATTATTAGCTCAATAATTTTCTGCCTTTTATTCGGCACTAGCTCCGGTACTAGCTTAGCACCGGTCCAGTGCCGGTGCGCGGAAATTACTAGTAAGTACATGCAATTTATCTATATGAATTGGGACAAATTTAGGTTTAAATGCGTAATTTAAGCTTTAATTGGAAAATAAATTATGCATTGCCATTTAATAATTCAGGTTCATATTTCGGGTTCCGCTAACTGATTGTAAAAAATGGGTTCTCTTTTCCGAAGTGTAGAAATGTGTCGCTGCCAATTATTTTTGCAGACTGAAGCCGCTTATGCCTGCGTCGCAGAGTTAGGTGAATTGGGCCTTGCACAGTTCAGAGATGTAAGATCATTCGGATTTATATTATATTCAGAGTATATACCTCACATGCGCACTGGGGCATACATACATATAATGGCTCGAAATTTTGGGCTTAGAGGGGTCAATGACCTTTGATTTTTGGTCAAAAAACGGCCATAAAAATTCGATTTTTGTCAAATATGGGGGTGTCAAAAATTTTCTGGCCTAGTGGGATGGGGAGACGTCCGACATCGGGCGGGGGATCCCCTGTTACATGTTTAAGGGTGGGGTGTGGGGTACCCTTACCAGACACGCATAGCATGCGAATTCTGGGGCAGGGGTGAAATTTCAAACTGTCTTTCTGGGCTCAAGAATGATGGAACCAGTCGAAAACATCATTTCTGTCGTTTCTGACGATGCTTTTATTTTTCTAGAGCATAAAAACAGAAAAATTTCGAGAAAAATCAGAAAAAGTCAAAGAAATTGAGCAATATATAGGCCACAGCATGAGTATATGGCGCGAAGCGCCGCACATTCGACATTTTTGAGCAGATAGATAGCTAAAATGCTTTAAAAAAGCAGTTTTTCTACGGTTTTTCAGGAAAAATTTTGGAAGAATTTTAAAAAATCGCCAATTATGGGGAGGGCGAGTTTAGGTTAAAAAATTTCTGTAAGGAGTGAACCCGCCAAGATCATGTATGCCCTTATAAGGACTTTTGACAAGCATGCCTCCCTCAGGCCATTTCGGACCAAAACCGATTGCTTTAACCATGAAAAGTGTCAAATGACGTCTACATATGTATATTTATTTTTCGAGCAGTAAACTGTTGAATTCATTCATCCAGACACTTTTTCCATTATTTTGTATATATTTGATATTACAGATATTCCATTGCCCTTATTGTTATTGTTTCTATGCAAATTTAAAAATAAATAATAATGAAAAAATACGACGAATTAAGTATAAAAATTTGACATTAAAAAAAGTAAAAAATACTCATTCACTCCCCTTTCCCAGGAAACTCGGTTTGCGTCCCTCCCAGAGTTTTCGACCGCGTGTGTGTGCTACATATTTACATATAAATATATCCGTGCATGGAGGTTGTTTTTTGAGTGTAACAAAAATAATTCGGAGGCCCGTGGCATAGTTTTTCGGATGGGACTAGGATTTGGAGGCTCGTACAAAGATTTTTGGAGCTATCTTTGTACAATGTACAGTGATCATTGGGCAAAAGGAATTAAACACAATTTTAAAGTTTCTTGCGCATTTTTTAGCGAGAATCTTAAAATTGCTGTATATTCAGCTTCAAACACGCAATTTAAATGCTCAAAAACTATACAATATCAAACAGACATATACAGAGGGGGAATTAAAAAAATTGTGACTATTTCAGCTTAAAAATGGCTTATACGCGTCAAAAACATTGTTTTTCGACGTTTTTGACGGTGCGCTATCTTTTTAATGAATTGAAGGAAATACATTTTTTAAAATGAGTATATGGCGCGAAGTGCCAAAAATTAGACGCTTCTGGGCAAATAGGTTGCTGGAATCGCTGAAAAATCACTTTCTCCTACGAATTTTAGGAAACCTTTGGAAAATCGCGAATTCAGGGGATGGGGGAAGGTGAAAAAATTTCTTTTATTTTCTTTCAAATTTTCTGAGTGGGTGTGAAAAACTTTCTGGGGAAGTCTCCCCACCCCCGCTACCTTCGAGAAGATGTATGTTATTGTTAACCCTGCTTAAGAAACTGTATCGCTGCACTCAGACCTTTTACGGTGCACCATTACTTTGCTTTTAATTAGCTTTATCCGTATTTGTGCTCGAAACTGCTAGTACAGAAGGAAATGCTTAAAGTTTTAACTAAAATATCAAATTTATGAATGTCTTTCGATTGTATGTTATCTGGATCACGTCCCAAGAAATTAAGCTTGGTTTAATATTTTTTGATATTAGCTTAAGGTCGAACGATAAGGATTTGAAAATCATGAGCCTTAGCAAATACAACTGCTATGGATCAAAATCACATTCATATTTCGTGCAGTTCATTGTCTTGCGTATTTGCGGAAGTAAACTAGTTATAGCTCACTAATTTTTCCGTTTATTGACCGCATTAATTTTCTTTATTTATTTAATCCTTAATTTGATTTGTCTTCTTCATTCCTGTTCAGCTCAATCCTGATGTGAATGCTTTCCAGCGAAAATTCGTTGGTGAAGTAAGAAGATGTGACGAAATGGAGAGGAAATTGCGTAAGCCTTGCAATATGTATGTACATAAATCTATATGTACAGTAGATATCAAGTATATAAATGTGCGCATGTTTTCCATGGCCATAATTTTCGTTAATTCGTTCAATCAAACTATGTAATTCGGAAAACTGCGTTTTATAACGATAAATACGACAACGCGTGGGAATTTTGGGGAGAGGTGTGAAACCAAAAAATTCTCCATTTCTTGATGTTTTCGACGATGCTTTCTTTTTAGAAGATGGAAACATTGAAAAAAGTTGATAAAATACGAAAAATCGAGTAAATTTAAAGAGACATAGTCAAAAAATGAATACCTACATATGTATTGCGGGGCGCCCAAAATTTAACAGTTTTGAGCTAAAAGATTGATGAAAAAACATTTGAAATTATACGTTTTTTACGATTTTTTTTCTGAAAATATTGAATTCTGAAGGGGAATTATCGGGGAGGAGGATCATGTATGGCGACGATGCAGTCCATCCTCAGCTAATTGTAATATGGGTTCTGAAATTAGAACTTTCCTTTTTTGATTTGCAAGAGACCAAAGCATGAAAAAGAAGTCGTTTTCATACTGATATAACGTCAGTGTAGGTACATTCTTCGTTTTTCATGAAACATCAAAATCGGTGTTTAAAGAGAACCTATTCTTTTTAGGATTTCTAGAAAAGGAAATTAAGAAGGATAAGGTTCCGATATTAGATACGGGAGAAAATCCTGATGCGCCACAACCGCGAGAAATGATTGACTTAGAAGTAAACAACCTTATTGCTTTAGCATTAATAATTTTATGTTTACACTCAACTACATAAATGATGTCATTTGTGCGTGACTTAAGTTGCTTTGTTCGGACTTTAAACGGTTGGATTTCATGTGTCCGAAAATTCAAGGATATCTGTTAATCGTTGTTTTTTAGTTTAGGAGCAATTATATTTTTATATGTAGATAACCCTAATACATTTGAAGCCTTACTGATCACACGCAATTTTATTGAGATTCTCGCCTCTTTAGGCGACTTGTTTTTTAATTTTCAATAACGGATTTGATGACATGCGATTTCTGACTCTGAGACAAGGATTAGTTTTTCTGGTTTAAAAGCGGAAAAAATTTCGATCAGAAAGAGTGGAAGAATCAAAAATGGCTGGTAGATTAGGGAAGCAGTGTTCTGCCCGTATAAATCGTGGATGATTGGCTTATCACCATAACTTGCTTATTAATAATGCTTGATACAATTTCGTCTCACTGATAGTGGGTACAATGTGTTTGTAAATTAAAATGTATCTGCATGTATTATTATCGCATATATGTACCTAATATATCTAAATATGTTTTAGTTTATAAATTAAAATATATAATAATTAAAAAATGAATACATATATATTTTATTCGTTTGTTATGGCGACATCCGTGTGCATGTCTTGCAAGGACTGATAGAATTACTGAACTGATTCTTATGATTTTTATGTTCTGCAGTTCAAAATTTCTTCGTTTAGTTTTCAATTATGAAAACGATTTTCTCGATTATTCACAATTTTATGCATCTTATGTCGTATGTTCATATTCACGCAACGGCATATGGAGGGGTAAGAGGATGTATTACCCTTCCTTAAATTGTGAAAAACCGGTTAACGCAGGCGATTTTGAGGGAGTATATATCTTTTAGCATTTTATGGAAAAATACAAATCAGTTATTCCATTCATCAAATTATCGCAGATTTTTTGATTTTTCCATAGATTCGTACACTTATTACAATTCTCATGGATATTGTACAAACTAAATTATCTGCAAAAAAGTTGATCAAAAACTAGCATTTTCTTCGATAAAATTCTGTTTCAAAGTGGATCCCTCTAACTTATCACATTCAGAATGTCATTTTAAGAGGCTGGCGCCATTTTGGTTGCGAATGTTAACAAGAAAAACTTTATTTCATAACCACTAGTTAGATACAGTATGACCGTTTTTGGGTTTTGCACCTCTCTGGCCTCCTCTACCTTGCACTCCTATTTACACATGCTTATATTCGATTTTTTTATTACGCAGGCTACGTTTGAAAAGTTAGAAAACGAACTACGCGAAGTGAATACGAACGAAGAGATGTTGAAGAAGAATTTTCTAGAGCTGACGGAGTTGAAGCACATTCTACGTAAAACGCAGACGTTTTTCGACGAAGTAAGCCATTTAATCCAAATAATTTCTTTCTGTGTTCATTTACAGCACACAATATGCCTTCATTGCGCGCACACTTACTAGCGTGCTTTAGTGCTAAAAGCTGATCGGTGATGGCAACGTACATTTTAGATAGAAATGAATATATACAGTCGAACCCCGTTAATACACACCCCTAGGGAACCAAAGGGTTTCGTGTATACTATCCGAGCGTGTTTACTAAGCGGTTTGCTAATTATTTATTTTTACATGCCTTTTAGCGCTATTGTAGTCAAAGGTACCGAAACTTGGCAGAAGTATCGCTGTATCCCATTGAATATTAGTGATCTCGATCTTCACTGTGCATAAGGCGCGTTTAATATTTGACACGATGTGTTTACTAACCGCTTAACATGACAAAACCTGAAGCATAGTGTCGTTTACTTACATGTTCTAGTCAACTTAAATAACCGGGGCCATTTGGTGCGTGGTCATATAAGTAGCTACGGTCTTATGAAGTCGTGTATGTTATGCGTTGGCCGAGTGCTTACATATTAACCGAGTCTCTAAATGTGATAAAGCACGGCACTTTGGCAGAGACCGAAGGGAAGGGTGTTCATTAAACGGGAGTGTCTACTAACCGAGTGTTTATTATCGAGGTTCGACTGTATTTTTTAAATTAATCTGGCACCTCATCATGTTTTGCACAATACCTAATTTAGTAAATTACAATAATTTAACATAGTCTAAATTGCTTTATAAGCGTGATTCGATCTGAATGAGCAGTCGTAGTTGACTGATGCACAGGTTCACGAGCCGGGTAGCTTGTCGACCGACGACCGCGAATCGTTGATTCCGCCGCACGAGGATTTAATGAAAGCCGCTGTCGGTGTGGCCATGAAACTAGGGTAAATTTTAGTTATTTAATTTCAATGATAATTAGTGCATGCTTGTCTATACGACTTATTTGAACTCATCGACAAACATTGAATGCTCTCTTTCGGGCTTAGCTTCATTAGAGGCGTGTTTTATGCTTATTTTGTCACCTGCTTGCACGGATGCTTGCTTGCTTGATCTAACCATACAGCTTCGTAAACTTTAGTCGATGTTGCACTTCTAAATGCTGGCGTTTTCGTGAATTTTGTTTTAAGTATTGTTTTTTTCGTGTAATTTATGCGCACGGACCTCGTTGAAAGAAAGAATGACTGCTGCCATGCACACTGAAACTGATAAACTCTCGTTTAGGACTTGCGTAGTGAATTTTCGCTAGAAAAATAAAAGAAAACTTTAGATTACCATGTTTCTTATTCATTAAAATTTTTGAACGAGCTTCAAAAGCTTTGCCGCGAACAAAAACTATCTGGTGCGAAAACAAGGTTGACAGTTAGTAAATTTAGTAATGAGCACTATCTGGCGCGAAAAATTAACGGAGCTATGCTGAAAATGACTGGAATTAATTAACAAATGCATATCGATCCTTTGTTTCGCCAACTGTTATGCCGAAGGGGAGCGACCGCCTCCTGGCTCCCTTTAAACCTGCCTTTGGTCAGAGTCATCATGATTTTTTATTGTCGATTCATTCCCGTTACCTACTTCCATACATATGTACATGCACAGCATAGAATCCTGGTGGGAGCGAGACCATCTCTTAAGTACCTTTTTTGGGTTTAAAAAGGATGGATACGCGTCAAAAATATCATTTTTTGGCGGTTCTAACGGTGGTCTTTCAGACGTAAAAAATTTTTTTCAGGGAAATTTAACGAAATTTGACAAAATTTATTTAAAAAAAAATAGTTGCCGCAAAACGTCGAAAAATTGGCACTTTTGAGCTAAACGATCTCTGAGAACGCTTAAATGATGACGTTTTCCGACATTTTTTTGAAAAATTGCGAATTTTAGGGAGAGGCAGTGTTTTTTTAGCGCCACCCCATGAGCGCAGCCGCTAACGATGTTCTGAAACCATTAGCGCCATGAAATCCTCATTAGCGTATGTTTTATATTATGTACACAAAGCGAGTTTAGATTTTTGAACCTCCTTTACCTTGTTTTTACTTTACTCTCCTCTTGCTTCTTTCAACTTTAATTTTTCACTCATTTTATGTTTAAAATATGCGAATTTTTTGCATTAGCGCTCTGCGCTGATGGTCCAAATTTTTCATTAGCGCGCGGCCACTTTCATAGCGAGGCGCTAAAAAAACAGTGGGGGAGTGAAAAATTTTTCGCGAGAGGTGAAAGATTTTGTGCGCAGGGAGAGCCGGTGTAACCACTAATATCATGTATGATTACATCCAAACACGCATATACGATAGTGATATTTCCCAGTTATGTATCAAATTCATTTCTTCCTTCTAATTTAATGCTGTGCTAGCATGTTCTCGTTGTGTGCACGTTTGTTGGACATAGCGCTTATAGGGCCTGGTTCCCACGCAAGAGCGCTTAGCCGAAATGGCCGCTGCGTCAGCCGAGGACGGGTTTTTGCCGAAAGAGGCAGCGGTAGCAGCCCAACAGGGCGCTTCTCCGCTGGGGTAATCTTCTCTGAGCCTTTTGCACGTATGAAACGATTGGCCATTTTATTAAGTAAAATTATCGTAATTTTTGTTTTTGCTTATCTGTCAAACGCAACGCATGATATTTGCTCGATGTGGTTTTGCCTTTGCAAACGAAGCAAATAGTGACTGTTCTAGAGACATATATGTACAGGGTGGCCCATAAAAATGGCTACATTCCAATTTAATAAGTCATTACTTCGGCTGATGTGAAGATGGAACTTCAGGACTGGCTGCATAACATAGATGAAAGTGTCTTTTTTCATACAGTGTGAAAAATTTTTGCTAGATATCAGTGGTTCGGGCGGTACCGCAGTTTGTTTACAGTTACACCCTACTTTAATGTTGTTTGAACGCCAATAGCGTCATTGGTCCTGTCCTGCCAATGCACCCTCTTTTGACGATATCTTGAAATTTTTGCACTCAGTAGGACGCACATCTACTCTAGGCCCGGTTTCCGAATGAAGGGGTTAACTAACCCCGGAGTTAAATTAACCCCAGGGTTAGTTAACCCCGGGATTAAGTTTACCCCGGGGATAACGTTATCCCCGATTTCCGAATGGAATTTGACCTTAGGATTAGAGCTGTGCCGGGGCCAGGATCGGGCCCCGGCGCCGGGACCTAGGCCCCGCCGGGAGGCTGGCCCGGCACCGGGGCCGGGGCCAATGTTAGAGTTGATTTTAATGTAGAAAATTGATAATGTTTTGGGCAGATTTACCTTCAAACTCAATTTCAAGCAAACCACAGATCTTGCTAATTCAAATCTTTATTTCACTATGTCAGATTGGTGCAAATTTCTAATTAATAATCAAAATTGACATATTTTAAATTGCAATTCATATAGACGAGCATTTCCAGCTTGCTTGGTAGCAGACAGCTACGTCTATCAGAACAAATAGAATAGTACGCCTAAAAAAGTGCAAAGTAAAGTACATTGAAAAACGCATCCATGTCAGAGGAGTTAAATCCATACATGGGCAGCTCAAAAATTCTAGGGAGTCCAAAATTCAAAAAGTGCCTGATAATATATGGTAGAGCGAAAAAAACACCCTTTTCTCGCGTTTCTCAATGAGAGCTAACCATTAGCATAAAAAAACCGCAGAAAAACAGAAAAAATTCTGAAAATCAATTTCTGGGGGGTCTAGCGGATTTTTTTCTGGGGGGGATGTGAATTTCGGGAGGGGTCCAGATCCCCCAATGCCCATGTTCTGTTATATCTTGTAATCCCAACAAATATTAACGCTTGACGTGTATATCTACAAGCAAGAATATATGCATAGGTACATATAAGGGGTAGGGCAGGGTCGTACTATGAGCATGGTAAAGCACGCTATTATTGGCCCCGGCCAGGCCCGGCCCCGGCAAAAAAGGCGGCTCCGTCACAGCTCTACTTAGGATTAACTAACCCTTAAGGGTTAAATTAACCCTCAGGGGTTCTTTAAGCATTCAATGTGCACATATTCGTTTAGCTATGCATTGCATTTCTAGTTAGGGCATATAGATGGTTGATAATTTGCATTGTACACAAATAATCGATATTTCGAAAAATCTGAATGCGCATGAGCAAGCACACTTCGCATCTATCACTATTGGAATGTACTAGTACTTGCGATCGACAACACCGGTTGTCAAATGTGACGGATATAAGGAGTTTGACATACTTATGTACTACATATTATTCAGCAGTCGCAGATCGAGGATTTTGAAAGGAGGAGGGGGCGGTCGGTACCCCAACTTTTTCCAAATGGTCAAAAATAAGTTTAAAACCAGCTACTCACGTGCAGAATAACGTTTTTTGCCGTTTTATATTGCCTAATTTTTATTTTTCCCTCGCTCTTTCTTAAATACACTCCTGCATATATTAAAATGGGATCATCAAACTCGGAATAGAACATGTATGATAAACCGCTAGATAGTCAGACTCGGAATTCCGATACTAAAAAATTTGGAACTGGACAATCGAAGATTTCATTATATTGGTAGAGTGTTATTAGAAACATCAGAAATTCTGGAATCTACATTTAATTGTATATCGAATATATAACTTACATACCTACTCCGTTTCATTTAACTTTGAGGTTTTTGAAAAAATTTAAAATGAGTAAAAGTGTTATAAAGTAACACCATAGTTTCGATGTTCTACAGTATACTGAGTTGTTTTTTTAAAGCGCTTTACTGCATCGAAATTTTAATCCACTCTTGTAATCTTATTCATCCTGATTAAATTCAAGTGAAAACCGCAAAGAAACAGATTAGAATTATTATAAACAGACTATAATTCACTTCACTTTTTCTCACAATAGCCCAAAATGTAATGCTATTCAGAATTGTTATACACACCAAACCGTGAACAAGCAATGTAGTTTGCAGAAAGAAATCCTGATCGGTATCAGGGTTAACTTTTATAGGACAAAACAAGGGAAGTTAACCTCAACAATTTAACCCTTTCATTCGGAAACCTGAGGTAGGTACTGATATCAAATGCATATTATATACCACGCACTTAACCCCAAAGGCTTAAATTAACCCTGGGGTTAAGTTAACCCCAGAGGGTTAAAATTAACCCTTGAGAGTTAAGTTAACTCCTTCATTCGGAAAACGGTGATAAATTATTTAACCCTTATCTCGACAAAATTTATCGAATAACCCCGGGGTTAGCTTAACTCCTTCTTTTGGAAACCGGGCTCTGGAGGTTTAAAAAATGTGCGAATTAATTTTTTGACTACATATATTGTCAAAAAAGGATACCTACGTATGACGCAATGTTATGCAATGCAGAAACTGCGGTTGAAACAATGTCCAAGCGAAGTTTAAACAAATCGCCGTAGCACACGAATCGCTGGCAGCTGGCCAAAATTTTTAACGCGTTTTAAACAAAGACATGTTCATATATCTATGTAATACAGCTGGCCCTAAAATTTTATGTCAATAATTGCCCAAGTTATGATGTATCATCAGGGTGTAGCCTTTTTGCGCTATCTGCTTAATAAATTACCCAATTCAATTGTAAGCATACTTTTTACCTTTTCCTTCTTAAACAGTTGACATTTACTAATTTATTTATTATGCGAATTTCGAAATATGGATCACTGTTGCATGTATCCTCAAATCGTGTTGCGTTCCCTCATTATTATGACAGATGCTGGTTTTTTAATTCGCTTGCTCAAGCTAAAATTCGTTTAATGCAGTGCGCATTGTGCAAACTTAAATTCGTGTGTATAGTCTGCTCGTTTGCTTTGCATTTCGTGAACTATTGAGTCGACCTACTGTAGCTTAAATGCATTTTTATGCGATTTTGAAGTAGGTAACAAAAGTCACCAAAAATCGAAAAATATATAGCTTTTGTTCTTAAAGTGCAATTCTCTAGAAGAATCAAGACTATTATATTCATACTATACTCGTAGATCAATCAACTCTCCCTATTAATTTTAATCTGGTAATTTGGAATCATTCCACACTCTAGAAAAACGACTTCATTTGCGGTAGGGGCGATTTTGTTAGGATCAACTTCACAAGTAAATAATATGAGATTTACAGTTAACCAGCAGCATTAATTAAATATTAATGTAAGGTTGCACACAAGAGCATAGGGAGAGTTGAGAAGGGCATACATATATGTAACAGGGAGATGGGGATCCTCCACCTGAAATCTTTCGCTCCCCATCCACAAGGATAGATTTTTTTACTCTATGTTTTGGCAAAAACTTGCATTTTTAGGCCATATTTAAGTGTTTTTCTTCCATTTCTGGCTAAAACTTCATTTATACTTCCCCACCCTAAAAATTGTGGACTTTTCCCTCCCTCCCAAAATTTTTAACTGTAACTTGTTTGTAGGGAATAATGCTCTGCCAATTGTGTAATGTCAAGCTTTTTCGGAGAAACACAATGTGCTGCTAGGAAAGTTTTGAGTTTATTGTGGAGAAATCTGCCTCAGTAATTCAAATTTTTAGCTAATCACATGAGTTTACTACGAGAGGAATCATTTTTCTATAAAGTTGTTCACTTGTCAATTGTCTGTCATAAACAGCGAATTATCCCACAACAAAGCGTTATGAAAAAGGGGCATTTTGTTAGATGAAATGCATTTTAAAATCGAATTAATTTTTATCTTGTGATGTCAAGAAAGGTAATTAATAAGCTCAAGCAAGTCTTGGCGTTTTGACTTGTAAAAAACGGATTTTATGCAGGGATCAATGCGTTTCCTTTCATTAGATCTATATACCTGAATGTGATCATCTAAGTCAATGTTATGATAAGCGATAAAATTACATCGTTTTTATCTAAATCTTATTGCCTGGAGACTAATAATGCATTTACATAAAAATTCAAAATTGACGTGTGCAAGAAATTAATTGAGTTTCCTCAGCTTCGTTGCCGGCGTTATTCTGCGTGAGCGACTTCCTGCTTTCGAGCGTTTATTATGGCGTGCCTGTCGTGGCAATGTGTTTTTGCGTCAGACCGAAATAACTGATCCTTTAGAGGATCCAGTCACAGTAAGTCACTGTAAAAGCATCATGTTTTTTTGCGTTTGACGCTTAAGCATTGATGAATGATGTGGATGACCCTTTACTAATTTTTCACTTTTCTTACCAGCATATTTTAGCCCAGTGCCTTAATCTGCTAAACAATTCTGGTTTTAGAACGCTACTACACATTTATTGGAGAATGGGAGAATTTCCCCTCACAAATCGGTCGTCCCCATCCTTCAAAATCAAAAATTTCTTAAGCCCACTCCCCGTTTTTAGGCCATTTCAGATGTCTTTCAGTCATTTTTGGCCAAAAATTGAAGATCATTTACGCTCCGCTTAAAAATGGCCAACTACCACCCCCTTTCAAAATTTTGAATTTAATTTTGTGTATGTTACATAGTTGAACGCAGACTTTTTGGCTTTGTGCAAAAAAATTCAGGAGGATTTTCGCTCGGGCAAAGCAAAATTCGTGAAAAAATTATGTGTGCATGTGCAAAATACTTTCAAGAACTTTTTTGAACAGCGAAGTCATGTTCTGCAAAAACTTACATACTTTTTTATTCAATCGTGTTGGCTTTTATCAAGAGGTACAAACATATGTACATCGTTGTCGCGGTTTTAAATAAAATGTAAGACTATGGTTCTAATTTGGAAAGATTCGATATATGACTTGTCGACTGCCGATTTAAAAAATTTGAGCCGTCGTGATCAATAGATTATTTCAATCGCACGTCGTTTAAATAATAAGCACTGTTTTATTATCAATTTGATACTAGGTACTCCTATTGGAACTTTTGTTTTTATTGCGTCTACTATGTAGATCGAAATGCCGTCATGACATGTTTAAATTGCACCAGAAGCTCAAATGTAGTCTATATTCATATATTACAAGCATAAACGCAACGGCTCGAAAATTTGGTTGGGGGTCCCCGGCCATTTTTAGGGGTAAATGGTCTTCATTTTTTGGCCAAAACAGTCAAAAACGCCTAAAACGGCCAAAAAATTCAATTCTTTCCAAAAATGGAAGGGTAAAATTCTCTGGCTCTGGGGGATGGGGTAACGACCAACTTTGGGTGTGGGATCCACCATCTCCTTGTTATATGTATATGACTAAAAGTGTTTTAAGAAGTGAATTCTACAAGTTTTCTGTTCATTTGCGTTTGCCTTGTTCCATTGAAAGCGTGCTTTTTTCTCCTTTGGCATAATGGCTCTATCGTATTGATATAATTTAAGTCGTCTCTTTTTCTCTCAGGGAGATATGGTCAAGAAGTGCGTATTCATAATCTTCTTCCAAGGCGATCAGCTTAAAGGACGAGTAAAGAAAATTTGCGAAGGGTAAGTGATACTCAATGCCTGCGCTAGAAAATTAATTGCATCTTTTAATTGGGATTTTTTAGGCAGTTTGAGGCTAAAATTGAGGGATTTTTTGACAAGTGCATTTGGCAATCCTAGTCCTAATCATGCAATTCTTTCAACCTTTTGCCAAACAAGCCAATTTGTTCTAATCATTCACTGTTTATTTAAATTTTTAAAATACATCCCGCTATACAAAACGATTTCCCGTATTTATTGTCAATTTCACAGGTTCCGTGCGACGTTATATCCGTGTCCGGAAACTCCGCAGGAAAGACGAGAAATGGCTATAGGTGTAATGACACGTATTGAGGACTTGAAAACTGTGAGTCGGTATTCTCAAACGTGAAGCTAATGTTTTTAGGAATTTCATTGTGTGCGTGCATTCCATCTGATTCCAACCGATTTTGTAGAGATAGGTATGTACAGTAGTAGCAGTAGGGAAGGAATGCAAGATGCAAGAAAAATTGTTTAAAAGCCTTTATGTGCGACGAAAATAGATTTTAAAATTAAGGAACATGTGCTTATGAAAGAACTTCCAAGAATAAAGAACAAAATAGACAAGTGTAAGAATCGTGAAATGAAGAAGGATTTATATTAACTAATATTAGTAATGTGATACGCTTCCTTTTAAATTGATACAAAGCTATTCATTTAAGTACGTATTTGTATGATTGATCTTCCAGCATCCGATGCAAACTACCTTGAAAAATTTAAATCTGCTTGTTGTTGAACTCAATTTCTGGACTTAAAAGAAAAACTTCGAAAAGTTCATAACTCCGAAAATCTTGATATGTTTGTTTACGATCTCTCGATTAAGCCTGCGCTAATACCCAGCAAACATTACACAAATATGAAAAAAATCAAATTTCTCAATTTTCTATTTTAGCTTTTATTTTTCTTCTCCTGGAGAACTCTTTTGAAAAATTCGAAAAATTTCATTTGAGGAGCCTGCTCTGTTCTCCATAGTCAGAGTAGTCAATTTCACTTGTATAGATAATTAAAGTTGAATAGTACAAATGATGCTTCAATGAACAGTAAAATAAAAAGATCGACAAAAAAGACTACTTAAATATATGAAGCACGAGTATTTTTCAGCAAAAAGCTATAAATCTTTGAAATTTTTCGCATTTTGTTTCTTAATAGTTTTATATTTTACAATAATTGTGTACATGTAACTGCGAAATTTTTGGTAAATTTTTAGCTTTTTTCTTTTTCAGGTTCTTTACTACTTTTCAGATTCTAATTATTCTTTATTTGCAAGCAACAGATTTGTTTATGCCCAGCATAGAAATTCTGGAGGGCGGGGGTGAAACCGGAACGATTTTCCAAGTGCCTTTTTGGGCTCAAAAATGTTTGTTGTACTTGTCAAAAACATCATCTTTGGCATTTCTACCGATGCTCTATTCTTCTAGTACGTGAGAAGGAAGAAATTTAAAAGAATTGAAAAAATATAGGCAGACTGAAGATGTATACATATGTCCCGCCAAGCGCCGAAAATTCGACACTTTCACCAAGTAGATAGCTAAAAACGCGTAGAACAACGCCTTTTCTACGATTTTTTTGAAAAATCTTAAATACTAAAAGCGTGAACACCACTAACACCCTAAAGATCATTTATGTTCACTAGGCGGAACTAGTTGTAGGCTCAGATGTAGTTTTCTCAGTACAAATAAATTAAATTTGAAATTGCTGAGGACTTAATTTATCGTGCATTCAGGTATTGGGCCAAACGCAGGATCATAGGCACAGGGTTTTAGTGGCGGCTGCAAAAAATATCAAAATTTGGTTTGCTAAAGTGTGCAAAATTAAAGCTGTCTATCATACGTTAAACCTGTTCAACCTGGATGTCACGCAAAAATGTCTAATCGCCGAATGTTGGTGTCCAGTTCGAGAGTTAGATAAAGTTCAGTTGGCGTTAAAACGAGGAACGGTAATATTTTTGTTTTTCATAGCTTAAGGGCACATTTGATAGCATGCGTTACGAATGCACTAGATTCGAAAGATCTCAAGTTCGAAACTTCATTAAAATTTTAATTTGAAAGTAAAGAAAAAAGGCAATAAATATGTACGATGATAGAATTTTTGAGTGGTTAAAGTGATTGCAATAATTCTTTTGCTCATTTACAAAATTTTTGGGTTAAATATTCATAAGTGAAAAATTATAGCCTTTTAACCCTATTTTTATAGCTTTTTAACCCTATTTTTGGCCCATTACGATCACTTCTCGGCTATGTATAATTAATTATGTCGCTGTGTAGATAGCTGATATTGTAGCTATTAGCTGTCAAAGCCACTTGTCAGGCCTGTAACCAGCTTTAAATCAAGTTTTAAAAAATAATTTTTATTGATCTTCACTACAAAATAAAATTTATATTATCCTTTATAGTTGGACATTGTAGTGCATAAACTACAATATAATGCTAGCTTCGCAAAAACTTAAGTTCCAAATAACTCAAGAACCGGACGTACGGGACAAAGTTAAAAAACAGATTTGGAATCAGTGCAAAAAACTGATGTAGAACTAGAGCTGCACGCGGGTACTCCGAACGGGTACCGGGGTATACCGCGGGTACCCGGGTGGAAAATAGTTTTACTACCTGGAGCTGCCGACGGGTACCCGGGTATACCCGGGTACCCGAATCCCCTAACATAAAATGGAAAATTAGCACTGTAGTTATGCAATATGTGCTAAGAATCGAATTAGAAACCTAGAAACGTATTGCTTCTAAAGTGCGATTGAATCACAATGTAAATGTGATTTGATATAATCAACCGTATATTGTTAAATAAGTGAGTCTGTTAATATTTCCTATTATCACAGTATATCGCACATACGGTTTAGGCAAATTCCATCATTCAGGTCTTTTGTTAAATTATTTTATTTGTGCCGAATTCTTCTTATTCTCTATTGTAAACAAATTTAAACAAGAATTTATCTGCTAGCGACGCTTTTTTCTAATGCATTTACTTCTGTGACCATTATATAAATTTAGACTGCAACTTTTATTCACATCGTGCGCGCAACTGTTTTAGTTAGACCTGATTCAAAGCCTATCGATGTTCCAAATGAAGTCAGCCATAGGCGTAGCCCCCCAAAATTTTCAAGAAATATTGTTGATTTTTTGTTGGACTAATGTGTGTCCAGAAAATTGAGTTCAAAAAGATAAAAACGTCAAAATTTTTCCGGCGCTTCGCGCCAAGTCATTATTATTTATTGCTATATAGATCCAATGAATTTAAAAAAGCTTGAATCAGCTAAAATAATCCAAAACTTCACATCACTTTAGTAATTTAATGCACTATTTGTTCGTTGAATGAAACTGCGCATGCTTGTTGAGCTTAATAGTAAAAGTAAGAAAATGATTGCGTACCAGTTTGTCTATTCTCTGCTTTTTTTGTCTTTTTGTGTACCAGTTTGTCTATTCTTTGTTTCGTTTGTCTTTCTTTACACAGACACATCCTATTTTAAATAAAAAGTAATGGCCAAATTTTCTTATGTTTTTGCGCATTTCTTGTTCTCTGAACTACTTTTGTTAATAAGGATCATAAATGGGCCTGAAAACGGTAATAACAAAATTTTCATTGATACATCTACAAAATATTAAGGGTGGAAAAAAATGACTAAATTTCTTGGCACTCTGCGCCACTTATGAATTCCGAACTGTTTGTCAATAGAAAGGCCGTAAATTCTACATGAAAACGTTTATGCCCTCGAACCAAAATTCTGACTACGCCTCTGCAATTAGCTCCAGAAAGACTTGTTTTTGAATAAATTTTCATTTCTGGTTGATTTCAAAATTGCTTTTCGTCAATGTGTTTTCCTGCTTCAAATGTTTTAATGACGCTATGACGATACGAAACCTGCTCCACAATTTTTTGCTTTGAATTATGAAAATGACTTAAATTTCATTAATTGCATACGAATTCTTCAGATTAAGCCTTGATTCTATTTAATCTTGCATTAATTTTTCAATAATTTTAGTGCTTAAATATCACTTTGATCTATACCTCACTGTCAACCAGTGATCGTACGGAGACCCCGACCCCGACCCCGAAAAGCCCCGGCCTTAACCCCAACCCCCGACCGGGGGCAAGATTTTTCGAGTTGGGGTTGAATCTTTTTTCGGGGTGAAATATAGCATTTTATTCTTTGGTACATAGGAGAATTGTATAAATGCCAAATAAAGTCGGAACAAGGACGATTCATTCACGAGCATAATGAATATGTTAAACTCGACACTTGCGGTATTTCATAAAATGTACGCCTAGTGGCCATGTTTTTAACACTTACATACATGTTCGCATATTTATCACCATAAAGTGCGCCAAAATTACTGACACACGGAATCAAAGGCGTAGCCGGGGGAGGCAGTGGGGGCACATACCCCCCCCCCGAAATTTTTCAGAAATTATGTTGACTTTTCTGGCGCAATGTGTCCAGAACATTGAGTTCAAAAAGGCACAGACGTCAAAATTTTCCGGCGCTTCGCGCTGAGTCATTATTATTTATTGTTATACAGATCCGATGAGTTCAAAAGCTTGAATCTGTTAAAATAATCTAGCAATTCGCATCACTTTAGTTATTTAATGCACTATTAGTTCATTGAATGAGACTGCACATGCTTGTTGAACATAATAGTAAAAGTGCGAAAATGTTTGCATACCATCTCTGCTTTGTTTATCTTTGTTTACAAGGACGCATAATTCTATTTTAAATGAAAGGAAAGGCGAAATTTTCTTGTGTTTTTGCGCATTTTCTGTTTTCTGAACTATTTAATAAGAAGGCCACAAATGGGTCTGAAAACGGTAAGAACAAAATTCTCATTGATACATCTTCCAATGACTTATTGGTTGCGACCCGTTGCTGCTCTCACTTAGCAAAGGTCGAAAAAACGCATTTCAGCTCAGAAGTTTTGTGCAGTGTGGGAGTTCATCAATTTTAAGCTTTTTTGGGCTTAATCCAGAACCGAGATTTTGCCGATTTGCGAAAATTTTAACGTTACTAATAAATTAGAGTGCTTTTTTACAAAATTTTCCGGGGTTCTGCCCCGGACCCCGTTGGGGGCGCTTGAGCGTGCCACCCCAGACCCCCAGCCGTACTATCTCGTTTTACACGTGCAAAGAGATATTTAGGAGGACAGAAAAGGTAAAAGGATTAAGAATTTTTAAAAATTTCGGCGCTTCGCTCCGCAATTAGTTTATCTTTTCTGTATGATTAAAGCGGTATAAATTGAGTCTAAAGAGTAAAAACGTCAAAATTTTTCCTACGCATAGCACCGCCGATGATTGTCTTTCTTTTTGTAAAGCTCCAGCATTGCGTTTAAAAGCCTGGATCAGTCAAAATATCTTCATACTAAGTTTATAATTCGTAGTTTTCCTGTTCTGCTCTGTCAGACTATTAGTATTCAGTATTCATATATCTATACAACATGTTAAGGGCGGTAAAAAATGACTGAATTTCTTGGTGCTTTGCGCCACTTATGATTTACGAATTGTTTGTCAATAAAAAGGCCGTAAATTCTACATGAAAACGGTAAAAATTTCTGAAAATTTTTTGGCGCTTCGCGCCGTTGGTTCCTCACAATCAGTGCGCCATAGAATACCGTTAAAAAAATGTGGAAGAATGCGAAAAAGCGAGAGCGATTAGTGATTAAAATTGAAAGTAATGCTAAATTGCTAAAACCATGTTTGAACTTGGAATGAAAATAAAATCTTGAACTTAACCAGCTTTATTAGTATTCTCTATAAGCAAGTGCAAGTATCGTTTTTATCCTTTTTTAAATTGGTATGTAATCATGCAATGTTAATTGTTAATCTTCCAACCCCAACCCCGACCCTGACCCCGACCAGGGGGTGAAGATCTGACCCTGTACAATCACTGCTGTCAACCGAAAATAAACAATGTTCACTGCATTCTCTTTTATCTAAGGTCCTACCCGGGTATACCCGGGTATACCCGAGTACCCGAATTACCCGGGTACCCGGGTAATGAAATAGCCGGGTACCCGGGTAGTAAAATTGCAAAGTGTGCAGCTCTATGTAGAACCACATAAAAACATTCCGGAGGCAAAAATAAAGTCAAGAAAAAGTGAGAAACAATAGTTTACATGAAAGAGCAGGCCAAGATCTATAAGAGAAATATAATTTTATTTGAACAAGTCACTAAAGATTTTGTAATAAAAAGCACCGAAAATGCTGTTTTTTGTGACTTTTACTTAAAGTGACTTCAGTTTTCTTCCATGCAACATTATTCGTTGAAAACTCATGATATAGTCTATCAGCAAGTCCTCTGATCAAAAATGTATTGCTTTTGCATTGCTTTTCTTTCAAACTTCACTAATTGATGAAAACCAAAATGTCCGTTTTAAAGCATGGACCACAGAATGTTACCCTTTTTTATACCGTTATAGATGTGGGTCTCTAGTGCGGCGATAATTCATAAATACAAAAATAATTCAACTCTATAAATTAATCTCTTCCCTACTAAGCATATAGCACAAAAAAGATTGTGTTTTGAAGCATATAACTAAGATCTCATTCAATTGATATGTGCAATTTTTATGGTTTTTTCTATAGGCTGTCCGTTAAAACGGACATATTTTTCTCGTGTCTTAATTTAGGTATTGAAACGAAAGAAATCAGGCACACTATTTTGATCACGAAAAATCAGATACAAAAATGATTTGCTTTAACTCACTCTTTTATATAGCCCATATTTAAGGGTTAAACAAATTAGCGCAGTGGCAATTTTCCTGAATAATTTCATTCTGGTAAGTTGAACTTGACATAAATTTACCAACGCTACTTTTTTAAATTTGTGTCCCATGAAATGTTCGAATCTTAAGGAAGAGAGTGGCTCGTCGGTGCCCTCAATATTGAATCGCATGGAAAGCGACGAACCGCCTCCCACGCATCATCGGACTAATAAGTTTACGGCCGGCTTTCAGAACATAGTGGACGCTTACGGCTTCGCTACGTATCGTGAAGTTAATCCAGGTTATACTTCATTTAGTCAAATTATGCTCTGTGTGCTAAAAAAGTGAAAAAAGTATGATATTTTATTACTGTTTTCTTCGCTTTTAGACCATATTCTATAATTCCGGTCATTTGTATGTATGTACGCATTAAGGGAATTCCTCCACCCAAAGTAGGTTGTCCCCTTTCCGCCCTCGAAGGCTATTTTTAACCGCCCCTCACATTCCACGAATATTTGCCTTTTTAGTTTATTTTTACGATGTTAGATTTACGTCGCTAATTATCTGCTGCTCTATCTGACTTGCTCCATTATCCCTAAATTGAATCCTTTTCTAAAGATTTATTCAGGACGGAATTGAAAATTAAATCCGCGCTTAACCCGAATTTTCGGGGGTAGCCGGCTATTTCTAGAGGACAGCAGAGCCGACCATCGCTTTTAGCATAAAAGCATAAAAATGTCTAATATGGTTTGAGAAGCAGTATTTTGCCTTAAACTCGACAGGAGGGTGACAGTCTCTAATTCTAGTCACTATTGAGTCAGATGCACAGCATAAGAATTCTGGGGGAGTGAAATTTTAAAGTGCCTTTCTTGGGCCTAAAAAGCGTGGGTATGCGTCAAAAACATCGTTTTTCTGCGTTTCTGACAATGCTCTATCTTTCTAGAGCATAAAAACAAAAATATTCGAAGAAAAATCAAGAAAAGTCGAATAAATTGAACAGAATATAGGTAAAATATGAGTGTATGGTGCGCGAGTATATGGAGCTAAGCGCCGAAAATTTGACACTTTTCGGCAAATGGATTGCTAAAAACGCTTAAAAAAAGCACCTTTTCTGCAAATTTTCAGAAAAATTTTGTGGAACTTTTGAAAAATCGCTAATTCTGGATGGTGAAAAATTTTCTGAGTTTGAAACCCCCTAATCCTCATGATCATGTATGGTCTGCTTTTTGATTTTTAATTGAAAATCAGAGCAACAACGAGAGATTACTATAAGTAAAATTTGATCATCCAACTGTTCTTTTTCATGGGATTCTGCGATATTTTGATGAGATGAATTTTCTTGGGATTCTGCGATATTTTGATGAGATGAATTAATTACTTTTAGTCTAGTAGTTTACCCTTTGTTTTTTAGTTATGTGTTACGTGTGGTGTAAATACGTATAAAGCATGCCAACTTCAGAAATGCGAGCCATATAGACCATTGATTTTTTCATGGAATTGCTATGCTTTTCTTCGTTACGTCAAATCGTATCGTATCTTCCTTTCAGCTCCGTATACAATTATCACCTTTCCGTTTCTTTTTGGCGTCATGTTTGGCGATTTGGGTCACGGATTATTGATGGCTTTATTTGCTCTATTCTTAGTTGTGAAGGAGAAGATGCTAGCTGCTAAAAAGATTAAGGACGAGGTGTGCTGCTTTGTTATCTTCAGGTCATATGTTCAATTATTTTATCTTTGACCATAAAAATTGTCCACATCAGCAGCATAGCGCTGTTTGAATTGTTGGAAATAATTTAATCGAAGCCTATTTTGAATTACATAGATGGTAACAGGAGAAGGTTTTCCGCTATCTATTTATTTTACTCTTTTTCTCCCTCTCTTTTTCTTTTTTCTCTGTTTTCTTCAATTCAAAATTTGCTATTTTATACGTCATCAGCCGTACATACATAAGTACGTAAGTCATCTTTATCGTATTGGTGTGATTTAAGATACATTCAGAAGTCGCGTTTTAAAGATTCATACACGTAAGAGCACTTAACGCTATCTCGATAGGGTTCTTTTGAGTCTGACTCGGACACTACACATATGTACATGCATGCATAGTTTGCCAATCAATTCTGTAACACACAACAACTGCAGCTTTTTCTGTCCGTATTTTAAAAAAATGGCTATTAATCTTCTCTTCTTATATTATTGATTAAATCGATTGTTGTTAGTTTGGTGTTTCGAAGTATAGCGTAACGTGAAAAATGGTGGAAAGGCAAACGTATGTACTGTTAAAGACGTATCAACATATAGTTAAAAAGGGGTTGAAGTGAATTACGTGTAGCATGGTGAAACCTAACTAGCGCTGATTGCATTATAATAATGAACTAATAAATTTGGTACATGCGGTCAATAAACTATCTGTCGAAAATACATAAAAGACTTTAGTTTCTTATTTGTGAAACAAATTTTGAAACGTGTTATGCTTCTAAATAATACATGTAGTGTACATACAGGTTGGCCCATAAAAAAGGGTAAAAAATGTTTTGTTAATAACTGATTGTATCAAATGTATCGCAAGAGTGTTAACTTTTTTAAACATCAAATATAGGGCAACAAAGTTGTAAAGTTTCATTGAGTTTTGTTTGCTAATGCCTCTTTGGTTCTACACTTTTGTAAACGCAACTTTTTCGGTAGTTTACAACGGGAAAAGTTTCTTTCTAGTGGTCTTTAATTAGTAAATTCTTGAAACGTCGATCTTAAATTTTTTATCAGTAATAGCCATAATAAAATCTTTACTCTACTGTTTAATGCCATTAGATTCAGAGTTATCCATTTTATTGTTCGTTTTAGTTCAGTTTTGTGGGTTTTTCATCACTTTACACTTTTACTGCGTTTGTATTCTACAAAAAATGTGGTTCACAAAAACTCGTTGCAATGAACTAATTTTGAAAATTTAAAGCTACAAAGTTATTAGCACTCTTGTGGCCATACATGTAACGGCTCGAAATTTCGGGAGGGAGGTCCCCGGCCATTTTTAGGGGGGGGGTACAGTGCTCTCCACGAAAGTTGACGCACCTTATTTAAGATTGATGTTAGATAATGTGTTGCATGCGCCGCGTTTTGTGCATTATTCTGTATCGACTTGTCTTTTTTGTTATAGGATATTCTTCTCTAACATGCTCTCAATGCGGCGACGCAGACGGAGCAATTTAGCTATTAATAAAATCAAGAAACTGAAGCGCGCACGTGAAAGACGATGGATTCAACGGCATTCACTTGCGCCTTCAAAGCCATTCACGTGCGCGCGTCGTTTTCTTGATGCTATCAATAGCTAAATTGCTCCGTCTGCGTCGCCGCATTAAGGGCATGTTAGAGAATAATATCCTTCAATAAAAAAACAATTTGATACATCAGGATGCGGCGCCCGCGACGCATTATCTAAGATAAATCTTACAATAATGGTGCGTCAACTTTCATGGCGAGCACTGTAGATGACCTCCAATTTTTGGCCGAAAAACGGCCAAAAAATTCGATTTTTTTAAAAATGGGGGGGTCAAAAATTTTCTGGCTTTAGTGGACGGCCGACTTCGGGTGCTGGGGGTCCCCAACCCGCCTCTTACATGTATGCTTGTGGCAAAGGTTTTATCTATCAAATGGTACAAACCGCGTTACTCAAAGTCAAACAGGACAAAAGTTATAAGGGAGAGTTTATGTACCATTTTTTGTGCTATTTAAAAACTTTTTCCGATTTTAACTTACCAAAAAATTGTGTTTACAAAAGTGTAAACCAAAAAGGTAATTAAATGAGTAACTTGCTGAAACTTTGCAATTTTGTTGCGCTATATTTGTTCTTTTAAACAACATTTATTACTTTCGCTTCATTCAACACAGCTATAATTATGATAAAAACATTTTGTACCCTTTTTTATAGGCCACCTAAAATAAAATGTAAGGAAAGACATATGCACAGGCCCGTAGCCAGGAGTTTATTTCGGGGGAGGGGATAAAAAATTTTGAAAGCAATATCTCGAGAGCTATTAAAGGGTAGTCCAAAATAAGGTCATTTTTGAACGTTTCCCAACGAGCTCTACACGATAATTGAAAAAAATTCAAAGAAATTTTTCAGTTTATTTACGCAAAAAATATATGGCTCAAACTATCCGCGCAACTGATTTCTCATCGTCCAGTTCATGAACAATTTCCTAAGTGATCGTATTTGTACTCAACTGTAGTGCTCTGCAAAGAAAAAACAACCTTAAAATTAGTGATTCCGGAAAAGTTTGACATTTTTAGCACAGAAGCGATTAATCCAGCGCAAAGCGCTGCAAAACTTTGTGGTTACTTTCTCAAAAGTATGCAAAAAACCTGTTTTGGTGACCTTTTAAATGCACTCCAAGAATTTTTCATTTTTTCCTTTGGGATATTCTTGTGATGAACAAAAAACTATTATGGTTTCGGGGGCACTTTGACTACGAAACTGCATATGCACGCATGTGTGCGTACACCGTGCATAAAACGCGAACCTGTGTTTATTTGTGCTTGCCTGTGCAATATGAACTAATTTACCAAACAATTTTCCTTATTATTATTCCAAAATTGTTTTCTTTCTGATAGAATATCCAAAATTGTTTTCTTTCTGATAGAATAATCTTCCAAAATCTGGTTTAAAAAGTCTTGCGAAGCAAGTCGAGTACCTGTTGTTGGCGTATTTATTTGGGAAATCGAATCGAAAATTCCAGTGTGAATAAGGGCTCGTGGAATCCGCTTGATTTTTTATTTATTGCGATATTATGTTAATCATTTATATTGTCGATATGAGGTCAGTCGAAATATAAAAGTTTCGTACATGCGTTTTGAATTATTTCGTAGTTTTTGTGGTATTCCTCTCCTTTTATTTATGCTGCCTTCGTTTCTACATCGAGTATGTTATATTCGTTAAAATTGCATTTAGATTTTTCAAACGTTCTATAGCGGACGTTACATCATACTTTTGATGGGGCTGTTTTCTATGTACACTGGCTCGATTTACAATGATGTGTATTCTAAATCGATCAATATATTCGGATCATCATGGCGAGACAATTACACGTGAGAATTTTCAATTTGATTGTGCTTTGGGCGCATGGACAATATAATCACACGTTCCCGAAGGGGAGGATTGTGAGGGGTGTATTACCTACCCCTATCTCAGGCTTCAACACTCAAATCACTTTCAGAAAATTTCGAGCTATTAAAGATTTCCCGCATGATTTTTTCGAACGAAAGTAGCAAAGATCATAAAATTTTTAGTACATTTCTGTTTTGCGTACCCATAAAATGCGTAGAATGAAGTTGAAATGATCTTAAAAGTCTAAATTTCCGATGAAATCGTATACTCGTATTTTGTACGTACGAAAGTCACGAAACTAGTTGGAATTAAACAAAAAGTACTTCAAGATGCAGTTTTCCACATTAAAAAATGTTAAATAGTATGTTTTAACCATTTTTTATTTGACCTGTAAAAAAGCTAGGACTCTAAATTTTGTGGTCCCAAATTTAGAGATTTCACCCCTTGAACTTTCGACCTTGGGAGTTATGAATATGTTTTCTGTTTTAAGCACTTCGACTTTGAAAGAAGTCGATAAGCTAATATATAATCCCGTCGATACGTTCAGTGGAAGCCCTTATCCTTATGGAGTTGATCCGGTAAATTACGTATTTTGTATTATTTTGATTCTCATGTCATGACTCATGTTTTCGTCTTCATTTTTTATATCATTCATATTATTTTTTAATTTTGTTTGCAGTCCATGCTGCCTAGTCTGTTTATCAGCTTTGTCGGTTCGTCTTTTATATTAAAATTTAATACGTTCGTTTCATGTTTAATCGTTCAACTTTCTAGTGACCATACATACGCAGCCTAGCTTATAGCCGTTATAAAAGACTCACAGTGTTTTTCATGAAAATAGCTTGCTATCAAAGGTGCACAAGGTCAAGGTCGGCAGGGGGTGAAATCCAAGAAATCTAAAACAGTAAATTTAACATTCACGATTTTTTTGCTGTTTCAACGATCAAATGGTCAGAACAGCCTATAAAACGCTTTTTCAAGGTAATATCGCATTTTAAAAGCATTTTTAGTCCATTTTGACTGCATTATATCACTTTTAACACTAAAAAATGCACAAATTTATTAATTTGGGCGCTTTTTGAATAAAAAGCGCTTAAAAGTACTAATTTGAAAAATTTCGACGTTTTCACTGCTTTTGACCTCAAAAATGATGCAAAACACGTTCCATCAGCTCAAAATCGCCGAGCAGTACCTATCTGGCTGACCCTTCAGGGGGCGTAATGCCCCCTCACCCCCCTATGTGCATAAATGCTTGCTGTCTTAGATACATATAAATATGCAGAATGATTCAAAAAACTATCTTACTTTGACCACTTTCGGAATTCAAGTTGGTGGTGCTGTATGAATAGCAGTGCTTGTTGAGTAATTTTTTAAAACATTGGACTGTGCTTGAACAAAACGCTCTTAGCAGGAAACGAGGCTGTGATGCTTATTCATTGATATTTAAAAAAACGTGGGTGGCTGTTGGCTAAAGTTAAGGACGAATCCCCTAACTTTAATTGACCGAGTTTTTTCTAATTATTTGTTCGGTGAAACGAGCCAATTGTAAAACACCCATGGCCTAACATTAGTCATCTAATAAGTTTAAAAAATATAATATTCGTTCGGCATGAGGAGGCACATCTTTGCCATAATTATGTAATTTTAAAATACAAGCTACAATTTTCGTAAAATATATGAAAATGGCCAAATTCAGTTTGAAGGATAGAGCTAGGTAGTTTTTACGTAGCGCGATTAACCCTCGAGGAGTCACGCACGACCATACATGCGCGTAGGGGTGGGGGTCTAGAGACCACCAGAATGGACAAATGGAAAATTTTCCGGGGAACATAGGGCAAAATAAAGGCGAAAAATGGAAGAAAATCATAAATTTTCTAGAAAAGTGCTTCAAATTGACTAGAAACTGTGTAATAACGCAGTTTTACCCTTATTCCAGCGCTTATACCTGTTTTGAGGTCATCTTGGCCCAAAAAATCTTAATTCTTGACGCCCTTAGACCGGCTGACCCCCCTCCCCAGATCGTCCAAGCTATGCACCTATGGTCGCAACGCAAACCCTTGCGGCATTCAGCGATGTAACACGGTTCTGGTGTGCAGGCGATACCTGATTTCGGGTGATTGAGCCTATTTTAACACTCTTTTAATTTCTACCAGATATTGCTTTTCAATAAATATACATGTTTAATTTTATCTTATTTTCCTTACATAATTTGGGTCTTTTCGTTGTCTTAAGTCAGACTATAGGTGCTGAGGATGGCCTGTTCGATAAGTAGTCGTTGGAAACGCTGATATTTTCAGCTTTACTGAACTAATATGGGCTCAAATGAATGTGAGCATTACAGTTGCGCAAAAACTACATAAGTTCACTGTTTGAGAATGATTGTAGATCGAGAACTTTATTTCAATTTCGATTTGAATGTCAAAAATTTTGAAAAAATGCAGTATCACGTATAACTCAAAAGAATATTCGTAGAATTGAAAATTCAGTTTAATTCCTTGTACCCCTTCTATTATCACATAATTATTTTTTGTTAGATTTTCTGATTTCGGGTCGGGCGATTTATGCGTTTCGTATTGCTTCTGTTCAGATTTGGAATCTAGCTGAGAACAAGTTGAACTTTTTGAACTCGCTGAAAATGAAAATGTCCGTCGTATTAGGCGTTTTCCAGATGATATTCGGCCTTCTGCTTAGCTTCATCAATCATAGGTTAGCTAGTGACTGCATTTCGCTATTGTTTCTAAAAAAATATGTCGCTATCAACTTAAATAACAAAAAAACAGGTCAATTATTCAAAGAAATTTAGGTTGTTAAATTTCTTTTGGCCGTTTGTACACATAGTTGTGGAACAGTGCATAGATGCTTTTATACTGACCAGAGTAACCGATTTTAATCACTCGGTAGATTAGTGCCAAATAGCCAGAAGGAGACCTTTACTTAACATGGTCAAAAGCTTTTCGATCACTCGTATAACTAGTATATACGAGAATAAGCTGAAAAAAATTTTTAAGTTTAATCAGCTCGTACATGAAATATTCTTAGGGTTTCTGCTATTTTGATGACTGACTGCATATCTTAAGTTCAACGTTTCATTTTCTTAATAAATTTTTAATCACTCTCATGTAACTTATATTTTGAAGCAGTTGATAGTTTAATTTTCAGCCAAAAAGTACAACCCTCTTGATAATAATCAGCATTTTTCAGCGTTTCAGATTTAAAAATCAGTCACAATAAACAATTTTTCAAGCCACTGGCGCGATGTTAAGCTTGATACGACTTGAAATTGAAGCATTTTATGGTGCACAGGTATTTCAACGAACCGTTGGACATCTATTTCGTATTTATTCCTCAAATGCTGTTCATGTGCTGCATCTTTCTCTACCTTTGCATCATTATTTTCTTCAAATGGAGCACATTTTCCGCTTTACCCATGGACACCAGTGTTGGATATTACGGTGGGGCGCATTGCGCGCCTTCTTTGCTCGTCGGCTTGATAAACATGTTCATGTTTAAGCCGAGGCCGTATGGATTTGGAGGCAATCAGTGTTATTTGAACTTCTTTTACAGTGGGCAGGTCAGACTTGTTTAAATTTTCAAAAAATTATTTGATTTTTTCAAAAATTATTCAAATTTAAAGATTATATTTGCATATTGCATTTGCATATATCTGAAGACTTAAAATTGCGCAAAGTCAATATCAGAAACATCGTAATCGTCTTTTCTCATGTCATCGTATCAATTTTCTGTCTAAAATCTTCCCTGTCTCTTTGATTTATTTTTTATTGAAATTAATTTCTTTTTTATTGTTGCCAGTGACGTTGAAGAAAAATTTTGTACTTGCCTGAAAACTTACCATATAATTCAGTAATATAACAAACATGTTGACATTTGCTAATTGCTATGTAATATTTGTCCAGCTCTTATTCGTCATTTATATCTTCTTAGTAACTGACAAAAAAAGATAAAACATGTAATAACAATAATGATAATAATGAATAATAATTATTATACTGATAATAATAATAATAATAGTAATAAATAATAATAATAATAATAACAATACCAATAATAATAATAGTAGTAATATTAATAGTAATAATAATAATAATAATAATAATAATGATATAATAATAATAATAATTATTATTATTATTGATACTCAGACCATATTCACTTAAGAAATAAAAGTTTTTTCAGGGTGGGTGAGTACTTGTTATGTATGTTGTGATGTCTATAATTGCATTTTAACTCTCCACTCAGTTTTTTAGCGTTTTAAGTAAATGGTTGCCCTTGAAATAAAACCGATGTACTCTAGAATCGCATGAAGCATTGTTAAAAAATAATTCAATTCTCAAATCTGAACCAGGGTTTTACATAGCAAGTATACAAACATGCGCGTGGAGTTTGTAGAAAAAGGTGAATGTCCTAGAAAAAAATTGGTGAGATTAACGCTAGAAAACAGACAAGTCATGTTTTACGTGAAAGTGATTTAAATGGATCTGAGCCTGAGAATTTATACAGTACGCTTTTTAAACTTTCTACATATTTTGGAACTCATTTTACCTCGTAAAAGCTTGTGACGCCCTGAACAGGCTGACCTCAAACCGGCCATGATATGCAAGCAACTGTCGATTGTTATATCTCGGAAAGATTTAACAATTATTGTTGCATAGGGTGCAAACTTGTTGGCTTAATTGATTGAAATAAGTACATAAGCTTAATACAATTAGCTAGTTGACTTATATAACGAACCAAAATTACGACCGATGGATTACCGCCTATTACTGATTGTTTAGCATGGTTTTTTGTATCCGGCAAAGATTTTTCCGATGTACAAAGACTTGCGGACCGTCTTTGTACATGTACAAAGATTTTTGGCAAGACAAAAACTGAAAAAATCCTTTAAATTCGCTAAAATTTTCGGAACGAGTAATTGTTTATTCTATATATCTTTATAATGTCAGAAATTGCATTTTGAAAGGAAAAATGTCAGATTTTCCGGCGCTCCGCGCCGTTTTGAGACAATTATTAGTGATGTTTGCCCTTAGAAACCCAAAAATTAGCTAAAATACACTACAAAAGGTCGAACAACTCTGTTTTTGCCACACTAAAATCGCTACTGTACCATACCCAAAAATTTGTGTGTACAAAATGTACAAATACTTTTGAGACCATCTTTGTACATGTACAAACGGACCTTGTACAAAAAAACACTGTTGTTGAGCTTGTTTAGTTCGGTCAAACAAGACAACAGGTTTGCTTATAATAAAATTGAAATTTTCAGGCATCTGTAGGTGCGGGAGTCAGCCCGGGGCCAGGCCCCGGTACAACTTTAATCAAGTGATAACTTATGAACCTTAATTGATACATTTAAAATGGCTCAAAATTTTCGAAAAAAGGAGTACATTTTTTATTATCGAAAGTAGGTAATTTATTTATATGCATATCCGTTTTTTCAGTCAGAAGTGGCTTGGGCAATGAAAATACGGATGCTTTGAAAACTTTTTATAATGAGTCGCGCTGTTTAATATTGTACTGGGAAATAAATATATGTATTATTTAGGTCGAAAACCGGAAGACCTCTATCAGGATAGGTATCTCCCCTCTATCCAAAGTCGATCATTCTCCCCAACCGGTATTTCGGTTGAAAACTGCGTTTTTAGATTATTTTGTGGTGCTTTTTGCTATGCTTGACCAAAAAATCGTGAGTCGTTCACCCTCCTAAAAATGGCCGATGTCGCATCTTAAAGTGTCCGTACCTTAAAGTGTCCGGCTCTGCCTTAAAGTGTCCGGGTTACGCTGAGTATACGTATGCATATACGCCCACGCATATCACTCGCTGTACAATTAAGTAAGTATGCATGTGCGTATACGTACCTTGCACAATGTATTGAGGTACATAAATACAAGCAAGCCGATACATTACGAAGAATAAGATTTATGCCGTGGATGATGTTACTGTTTATAGTTTTATCGCGTTAGTAATTGATTACTTATGATGCTACAGTGTTCATAAAAAATTGCTAAAATAAGCAGCAAACAGTATTCAAATTGAGTAGTATGATACTATGATTTAGCAAAATATAAACTAATCAGTCTTCTGTTTTAATATGAAAAGGCAAGTAAACAGCACACGGTTCCATTCACTCATGATTCTAAAAAGACATGCTAATACTTCATTTTATATAGTACCCACCATGCTACCATTCATACATGTAACACGGGGTGGAGATTCCCATAATCAAAGTCGTAAATATAAAAATATAAATAAACATAAATTGTTTATTCCCCTCTCCCCGATTTTGTGCAAAAACTTGCGATTTCTAGCCACTTTAGGTGCATTCTTTCAATTTTTGAATAAAAATTGAAGTTCGCGCACTCCCCTAATGGTCGGCGAACCCAACCCAACACTTTGGGCTGTTAAATGCGTGCTATTTTACACGGGCAGTGGGCCAAATTCTGACAGTCAGATGGAGCATAACTGCAAAAAACGCTAAACTATTCAATTCTACGGATCTACCAATTTTGAGAGAAACTTTGAATTTTGGGGTTCAAACCCTATCCTTTTACGTCTACGTATGATGCTCACTCTATCCCAATATTAAAATACATGTTTTCTAACTTTTAAGCACGTTATTGTGGCCCAGACACTTTAAGGTAAACCCGGACACTTTTAGGTGCCGGACACTTTAAGATGTGACACCGGCTATCCTCGGCCCACAATTTCACACCGTTACACATTTTAAGAACACTTAGTTGGCCGAAGCTTGAACCCATGTAAAATCTTTTAATTTCTGTCGCGCATTTCGTTTTATGTATGTATATGCATTATTCTGTCGTATGTTGAATGAGAAAATTCTTTCTGAAATCTGTTATAGTCTGCAAATTTTTAGTAATAATCTAATTAACGTGCCATTAAACTTCATTTGCTTCAAACAGAGAGGCTTGGAGGTATTTCTAATACTAGTGGCGTTGTTATGCGTGCCAACACTTCTGTTTGCCAAGCCTTATTACATGTATAAGGATTTCAAAGCGCGACAAATTCGTCAGGCTCATCTGGTTCGTTGCGTGTTGTTTTTATGTCATTGTTTGATATTGTAGGGTCCTATAGAAATGGTGTTGATTTCGTTAGCTTTATTGTCCGTGCCCGTGATGCTTTTTGTGAAACCATTGGTTCTTAGGCAACGTCATAAGCGTGCCAGTCGATGGGTAGCTTTCTTTAATATTTATTTTTCCCTTTTTTTGCTTTTTGATTACATTTTCACTCATTCTTTGTTGCTTATGTGCGAGATAAAGACTTGGTACTAATGTTTTTTAGTTACGGAAAAAGTTCGTTGGTATAATCGTGAGACATGCACAGTATAGGAATTTTGGGGGGTAAAATAATGTGCTCTTTTTAGCCCGAAATGGTAGATTAGATACGCGTCAAAAACATCGTTTTTCGGCGTTCCTGACGATGCTCTAGGGCATCAAAACAAAAAATTTCGAAAAAAATCAAAAAGGTCGATTAAATTGAATAAAATGCAGTCGAAACACGAGTATAATAGACACTTTTGAGCAAATACAATAGCTAAAAACGCTTAGAAAAGCACCTTTTCTACAAATTTTTAGAAAGTTTTTGGGAACTTCCGAAAAATCGCGAAATGCGAAAAATTAGGATTTGATCGTCTTAGGCCTAATCGTCTGATTCGGTATAAAATCTTATCGCACATCTTATGAAGCTTCTGTCAAGAGCATGTTTTGCTGTTCTTTTTGCCGTCTTAGGCTGCAGTTTTGTACAGTGTTGCGTCTTGAGAATAGGTAGTAGATGATTTATAAATGACCGTTTGACAACTGGTAACAATTAAGACAATTTACAATATATTTTATTATGTACGAACAAACAGGGTTGCCAAAAACTTATGCATCGTGAATTATGTATGGCTTTTCAATTCCGCTTCTTAAATTTTGGTAAAAGAAAGGCAATAATGTCTTTGTTACATGTACCTTATTTTAGGCTTTTTCGTTGGCTGGCGTGTTCAGTAAAGTTTTTTTTGATTGCGTAGTTTTTAATATGTTAAAAATTTTAATTAGTTTTTTAAGTATATTTCAAAAATTGTAACCCGTCACTACATAGTTTTAATATGTTCAAAATTTTTAATTAGTTTGTCAAGCAATTTCAAAAAGTTTAATTCGCCAGCACTAAGTCACGGTTTATTTGACTTTCGGTCAAACCGACTGTGACGCAACACGAAGGGTGTTCAACAAAGGCATAGGTACATTTTTTGTACTGTTGACTGCTTTTTGATACAATGTATTTTGCTGAAATCTTTGTCTGTATAGGAGGTGAAAAAATTAGCAAATTAAGCAGTGATTTATTCGACATGTTATAAGAAAAGGTCAAAATTCACAAGAATTGCAAGCCGAATTGAGCAATCCCTTTTTTGATGATATTTACATACCTTAGCAATTCACTCAGCTGGATAAGAGAGATTGCCTTGGGCTTGACATTGATACCAGTCATATCCATGGGCAGCAAGAAAATTCTGGGGTGAGCGTCTGATTT
This sequence comes from Mermis nigrescens, assembly GCA_036768485.1. Taxonomy (NCBI): domain Eukaryota; kingdom Metazoa; phylum Nematoda; class Enoplea; order Mermithida; family Mermithidae; genus Mermis; species Mermis nigrescens. The sequence goes on along the minus strand of JAVLUZ010000511.1, from coordinate 1,661,488 downwards.
CGTAGAATTGCCACAAATGGTACCAAAAATAGAATCCTGCGGGGGTCTACACTACAGTAATGTGCGGGGGGTTTTTCAAGTTATGCGGAGGGGGGTAAACCCTCTGCACGCTTATGTGTGGTCATATCCGTTTGACTGAAAAATCAGACCCTTCCAATGTCTTTTCTCGCTGGATCCTCCATTTTTCGACAAATGCTTAAAAGCAAATTTGGGCTTCATTCAATCTGGATTATTTTTTCAGTTTTAAATTTTATGGCGCGTCTAGTTGCTGGGAATGAGACATGGGTTTATTGCCTTAATCCATGGATAATTCAGCGATAGATGCAGTGGGTAGAACGGGGGTCTGAGTGAATCTCCCATCGGGACTAAAATTATCCAATCCGCTGAAAAAGGGATGCTCAGCCTGTTCTGGGATGCTAGGCATACCTTGCTGATTGATATTTTACCTCATGAAGATATAAGCAATGCTGTCTAAAATTCTTAATTTTTGACCCAATTGAGAGACACAATCCGTGAGAAGCGCCGAGTAATCTTGAACAAATTTGTTTTTTTTCATGACAATGCGCTGGGTCATATGACCTTTGTTTCATAAAGCAATTTAGGGGACTGTGGCTTTGAATAGCTCAGTATTTGATATACATAGCGTAATCTGGCTTCCACGTCTTAAGGAAATTGAGATTCAGCTTCAAAAGGAACAAAATTTGAATAAGCTATTGATGTAGAACAACGAGTTATTATGTGTCTGTGTGCTCAACATAGTTCATTGGTTTGACAGTACAGAAATGTGTTCAATGTGTGAAAGAACACCTTTCGTATGTTGCTAAAAAGTCTGTTTTTATCCGTCAAAGCGTAAATTCTAAATCCAATTAGTGTTTTTTATGCATATTTCGTTTATCATTATATATTCTGGTGTTAGAATTTAAACATAAGTAGTCTTAAACTCGTGTAATTTTTACCCGCTGAGAAATAATTGTTTTTCAAAAAAGACTGTAGAATGAAACTCAAGCAAATTCGCATGTAGGGTGCCGAATTTTGACTATCCAGCTTTGCAAGGCTGCTAACCATTATCCATTAATTGCGTTAATTTGCGTTATGAATTGAAAATTCATTCTAAAATGCTATTAAGTTTAAGCAAAGACTGTTGGGTTGGTAAAATAGCAAAAAATGATGTTTTTGACGTGTTTCTATCCTTTTTAAGCTTGAATTGGGCACTGTAAACGATTTTTTTTGGTTTCAGCCCACCCACTCCCTCACCGCCCCAAATTTCTCACGCTATGGAGTGCGCTGCGCATGTATGCATGCGTCTCGTAGACTGTCCAGTTTAATGCTCTTCCGTGTGGACGATAGTCATAAATTTATAAATTCTGCTTTTTACGTTGAACGCATAAACCTGACTCGTTGTAGAGTGTAAGGGCTGACGTAGCCGCAGATGACGCGCAGGTTATTTCCAGCGAAAAACAAAATGGATCACATGGTGCTGGAGGCGGCCATGGCGAGGTAAAGAAAGATTTTGCGAAAACCTTTTGTTTTATTCCGTTTAAGATAGTTAGAGGCAGGCCCATATCCAGGATTTTATCTCGGGGATTGCGAAAATTTTGAGGACAGATGTCTCGAGAACCCTTAGGAGACGGGCCAAAATAAAAGCATTTTTGAGCGTATCTCAACGAGCTCTATGCAGTGGTGAAGAAAAATTTATGGAAAAAAATTCAAAAATTTTTACTCTATCCCATACTTATGTATATTACACAAATGTATGGTTTAAACAATCTACACAACTGATATCTCATCATTTAATCGACGAATCATTCCCTAACTTCTGTCTTTTGTCTTTGTAGTTAATCTGTGTGATTTACAAAGTAAAACAATACAGAAAATGAATTGACATGTTCTACATGTCTACAATTTGAGCTGTTTTGGGTGGGCTAGAAGACGAAAACTATAGATTAACGATAAATCCGGCGCCAAGCACTGGAGAATTTTTAGTTTACTAGCTTAAAAGTACGCTAAAAACATGTTTCAGTGGTGCTTTAGACCTACTTCGAGAATTTCTAATTTTTCCCTTTGGGCGTGCCCTTGTGTGTTTCAAAAATTATTCTTCATTTTCGGGAGCCGCCCCCCATGAATACGAGCCTGGTTAGGAGTAAACCGATTCCAAAATTTCTAAAATGGTGGATACGAGTCTTGGCAAATGAAAATTCCGGGTATTTGACAACAAAAATTTCGGGTCCATCTCTTGAAAAATCGTTGGGTTGTGTCCAAGTCCGTGCACCCGGTCCATTCATAGTGGTATTTATATTAAAGTTAACAATAAATGTTATCCTTTGAACATTTAATTACAAAATTAAAAATAATAATTGAATATAGTCGAGCGAGCATATGCTGATTTGATTATTTTTCTCCATTTTTCAGTTGTTTGTCTGCTTAAAATCTTGAGTTTGATTCGTATTGTAATTTGAGTTTCTGACTAAGGATCTTCAAGTTTAAAAATGAAATGTCGAATGTGTTTCTCTAGCTATTCATGCTATAGATTTTTAGCTTTCAATTGGAAAACGCATTCTTTTATTTTAATATCACGTGAGTGCTTTATAATTGATTACGCTGTTTATGTTTATATTTTTGTTATTTAATTATTTTTTGTTAATTTATTTTATTTTTTATTTCTTATTTATATTCTGTTTATTTTTTGCCTATCCTGTTAGATTAACAAATGTGGGTTGGTCGGGCACATGAATAAGGTCAGAATTGTGAGATTGGGTAATTCTTAGAGGTAAAAAGAGGTCATGAATCCGATAATTCCATCCGATTTCGTGCGGGAATGTCAGGTCTGGGTCCTAAACAGAATAGGGGTCGTGGCATTCGGTTCAGTAATAAGAATTATGTACACATTCAGGTGCTTATTTAGGGGGAGGGTGGTCGCCCCCATGGCCCAAAAAAGATTTTTCGAAAGGTAAGATAATGCAAGGAAATAGAAAAAAGGCATGTCCTTGTCATATAATCTTCAATTTTTTTGTGCTTTGCTCCATATGCGAAGTATTATCCATAATTTTGCCTGAAGTGCGACCGAAAAATGACGTTTTCATAGCTTTTCGAAAAAAAATTTTTTCCGAAAAGTTCGGATTTTATTATCATAATGGATGTATGTCGAAAAACGTAGAAAAATAGTTTTTCCAAACTATCCTAATGAATTTTCCGAGATATAGGTGAATTTATGTTGGGTCTGCCATGCCCTCTCGGACGAATCCTGGATACGGGCCTGCATTTCATTGTTTTTTCCAGAAATTCGAATTTGGCGACGTTTTTATCAATCAAGCTATTCATACAATTGAATTCTGTCTGGGTTGTATATCGCACACAGCTTCGTACCTGCGTTTGTGGGCTTTATCGCTGGCTCATGCGCGTATGATACATGTTTACTTACTCTTAATTCTGCAGACTAGTACATATGTTTGTATGTATGTATCTATGTTTGTACATACATATATGCATGTAAGTAAATGTATGTATGCAGGTAATGACTTAAAATTCTGGGGGGGTCCCAGGCCATAGGAGGGAGGGTAAAAAATGACTGTTTTTTTGTACAAGGTCCGTTTGTACATGTACAAAGATGGTCCCTGAAAGTCTTTGTACATTTTGTACAAACAAATTTTTGGGTTAAATAGTACAGTAGCGATTTTGGAGTGGTAAAAACAGAGTTGTTCGACCTTTGGTAGTTTTTTAGCAAATTTTCCAATTTTTGACCAAAGACGGTCAAAAAAACCTAAAAAGGACCAAAAAAATCATTTTTTTCCAAAAATCAAGGAGGGTGGGTCAAAACTTTTCTGGCCTGGGTGATATGGGCATACATCGGCAGCAAGGAAATTTCAGAAGCGGGGCTGACATCGCCAAAAATATTACTAAAAATATAATTCTGGGGTCTACAGCACAGGTGGGCGGCACCAAAATTCTGGGGGTTGCAAGATTTCCCAAAGGTCAAAAAAATGGTCCTAAAAATGGTGGTATGGCGAAGAAACACAATTTTTCAACGTTTCTCATCGAGCACTATCCATTGACATCAAAAAATGGCGGGAAAAACAAAAAAATTCAAAAATTTGATTTCTGAGGGGTATTTTGGTTTTTGGGGATGCATATCCCTAAACCCCCCACGCCCTGGTATGGTTTACAGTAATCTGCGGGGGGTTTCAACTTTTGCAGGGGGTGTATACCCCAGACCCCCACGCCCATTTGTGGATGGGAGAATGACCAACTTTGGGTGGATGATTTTCCATCTCCCTTATGTGTATATGTATTTATCTATGCTTGTATGCATGCATGTATGTTCTTGATTTTCTAAATGACTGCATAATAACTTGGCGCAATCTCCAGCATCGCCCTTAACAAGCAACGGGCTGGACTGATCCTTCAACGGGCCGATGGATCTTAGGGTTGGGATTTTTAGACTACATTTTGTTCAATTTACTCGTGGTATTTTTTTCGAAATTTTTTTATGTTTTCATACCCTATAAAGATAGAACATCGTTAGAAACGCCGAAAACGATGTCTTTGATGCGTATCCACTATTTTGAGTCCAAAAAGCATTTTACGATTTCACCCTCCAATTCTCATGCTGTGCATATCTGGTAAAGAGCCTAGCCTTATTAAAGTATAGTATCTAATCTATTAGATGACTGTCTATTGGCATCTTATTTAGTCTGAATTGGTTGTTTAATCTACTGATCATTAATGATTCCCTTATGCAATGGAACTTTCTGATTATTTTAAATTATTTTTCTTACATTTCTTGTTAGTTTTTCTAATGTCTCGTTTATTTTGCTTTATCACTCATAGCATTAATGTCTTTTCAAAACGCAGAATTGTCTGAGGTATTGTGGAACATGGTGATGAAAATAGCGTTTTCCCCTAACGGAGTGATTGGCGCCCTGCTGACCTACTTAATTTTTTGGGCTTTTGGCACTTTAACTATTTGCGTGTTGGTCGTCATGGAAGGATTGTCAGCTTTCCTGCACGCTCTGCGTTTGCATTGGTATATATATGTTTTTAAATCGCATTTATTTATGGATCTTACTTAATAAAACAGTCAGCAACAACAGATATTAAGGTTATTATATGTACAGTCGAACCAAGTTGATAAACATCTTAAGGGAACCGGAGGGTTTCGTGTTTATTAAGTAAATGTGTTTTCTAACCGAGTTGATAATTATTTATTTTTGTTTGAAAATTACTTATTCCGATTTTCATTGGGTGGGCACCAAAGTTCTAGAGGGTGCAAAGTTTTCAAAAGGTCAAAAAACAACCTTAAAAATTGTGGTATGGCGAAAAAACACCATTTTTCAACGTTTCTTATCGAGCGCTATATCCATTGACATCAAAAAGGAAAAATTTTTTCAAAAATTCAGTTCTGGGGGTTATTTTGGTTTCTGAATGGGTGCATACCCCCGAATCCCCCCTCCCCCACGCCCAGGTATGGTGGGCACAGATGAGTGTTTAATATCAAACACGACGTGTTTACTAACACTCGACAAAAATGGAATACAGTGTCGTTTAGTCATGTGTTCTGGTCAAGTGCGTACTAACCGAAATTATTAGCGCGCTGACATGTAGTCACGGTCTCGTGGAGTCGTGCTTATAATCCATTAATTGAGTGCTAATTAAGCGGCTTCCTGGCTGTGATGATGCACAGTAGGTTGGCAGCATAGGTGGGCACTGGGCAGCACCAAAATTCTGGGGATGCAAGATTTTTCAAAGGTCAGAACATGGTCTTAAAAATCTTAAAAATTGAATCCGGGTGGGGGTATTTTGTTTTTTGGGGAAGGGTATTCGGCCTTCTGGGAGATGCATACCCCCACCCCCTGTGTGGTTAGTAGGGACTGAGGGGAATGGTGTTTATTAAACGGGATTGTCTACTATCCGAGTGTTTATTAACGAGGTTCAACTTTATTTAATCGATCGTAATTCCTTACCAAGTCGCGAGATTTCATTGAGAAAATCTTGTAATTTTTTATTTTTCCTAATTGAATCAGAGTCACCAGTTTTTAAGGCTTTTTGGCCTGAAGAAAGCTTTCTTATTAATCCCCTCTAAAGCGGCCATGCTGTGCATCTATCATTGGAACGCAGTGTTTATTGGAATTTTTTAGCTTTACGTCATAAAGGCAGGCGACTTATATTTCAGTGCTAGTCTCTTTTTTCCGTTATTGGCTAATCCGTTTAAAGTTTCGTTGAATGCCTTTTGGCCAGCCTTAAACTTGTTTATTTTTTAATTGTATGCTTCTTAGAATAAACGAATTTCTCTTGACCGATTTTTTATTCGATAAACAGCGTACAATACAGATTAACATGAACGAAACTAAGCAAAACCAGAAATCCGAAATTATCTTCGGGAAATGATAGGTATACTAAAAAAACATTCATGAAATAAGTTGGCTGCAATGGAGTTGGATTACATCCACACGTGGGCATTGGGGGTTTTGGGGTATACATCCCCCAGAATTCAATTTTTTGAAATTTTTTCTTTTTTTCCGCGATTTTTTGATGCCAACGGATAGTGCTAAATGAGAAACGTTGAAAAATGGTGTTTTTTCGCCATACCACCATTTTTAAGATCATTTTTTGACCTTTAAAAAATCTTGCACTCCCTCCAGAATTTTTGTGTTTCCCACCTATGATTACATCCACACCTGGGCGTGGGGGGTTTGGGGGTATGCACCCCCCAGAAATCAAAATACCCCCCAGAATTCGATTTTTGAAATTTTTTTCCTCGTTTTTTTCGCAATTTTTTGATGCCAATGGATAGTGCTTGATGAGAAACGTCGAAAAATGGTGTTTTTATCGCCATACCACCATTTTTAAGGTCATTTTTTGACCTTCAAAAAATCTTGCACCCCCCAGAATTTTTTGCTGCCCACGTATGATTACATCTATCGAATCCACTCTAAACCGCTTTCAAATAGAGATAAAAATTTATGTAAGTTATAGTCTGTCTGCTTCGACTCACACAGGCTTTTTCGCATGATTATCCGTTGATTTAAACTAGTAATCAATGCGGCTTCCGCGCTATCATGCGAGTACAGGACATACCTTGTCGTGGGAAGGGGGTTTGGGGGTATGCACCCCCTGCAAACCAATAATTCCCCCCTAGAAACCAAAATACCCCCAGAATTCAATTTTTGAAATTTTTTTCTCGTAATTTTTGATGCCAATGGATAGTGCTCGATGAGAAACGTTGAAAAATGGTGTTTTTTGGCTATACCTACCAATTTTTAATGCCATTTTTTAACCTTTGAAAAATCTTGCACTTCCCTCCCCCCAGAATTTCGGTGCTACCCACCTATGGTACAGCATGAGAATTCCGGGCGGGTCGAATTCTCACGTTGGCGCGGGGGGGGACTGGGGAGTCGCATTCCACATTTCTTTTATTCAATACTGTAGATCTCATAATTCTATTATTAGTAGCTTTTTGACGATTTTTGGCAATCTCACCCGACCAGACCTCCAGAATTTTCTAGCTGTCCATGTATGGTCGGGTTCGGGTCAAGCCTGAATTATTAGAGTGCCTTTTTTAGACGTAAAAGCGGTGGGTGCGTGTCAGAAACACTGTTTTTATGCTTCTGACGATGCTCGTTTTTCTGTATGATAATGTTTTTGAAAAATACGGATTACACGAAAGATCACTAAAGCGCTTAAAACGGCACATTAAATTCTGGAGTAAGACGACGCATTTAGCGGGTCAGCACAACAGCTATTCTAGCTGGTCAACCATTAACGAACACGTACGATTATGCGAGCTATTTATCCAACTGATCAGTAGCACCGGAGCATTTTTCTTTTTTTAATCAATTTTATCATTTGTATGCCTTTTTTTCTTATATAAGTGCTAATTTTTCTCTAATGTTTTGAAAGTGTTAAACGAAGTTAGCTCGAAAGTGTTGAGATTGATGTAATATTTAAAGCGATAGAATACGAAATTCATCTTGTTCAGATCAGCATAACTGCCTGTGATACTTATTAATATGAAAGCATTACTAGTTAGTCTGATCGTTTTTCTGGTCATTCTTTTACGTGAAAGCTACATGATTCAATATTGTAAGCACACACTGAGTTGGCCCGAAGAATTTGTGTTATCTGTCTACTCACGTACCTACATATATTAAACTTTTTTTACTTAATTGTTTTTGATGGCAATATATGTATGTATATGTAAATGAAAATTATGTGCAGGGTCGAATTTCAAAGCAAATTCTACACTGGCGCTGGCTACCCCTTTGCGCCATTTTCATTCGACGATCTGATGGAACAGTCTCATTCTTCTGCCGATGATTAGTTAACATTCTTTACTTTACGCATGAAATAATTATTCGACCACGTTTATTTTTCACGCTTCTTTGTTGTAGACAATGCAAGCAAATCCGCTCTTATATTATGCTATATTTAATAGTTAATCCAATGAGTGACTGTGCATATTTTTAATGCTTAGTTTCTGCGTGCGAGTTTATCCTTTCGGCTATCTCCGTCGTCATACTATTCCACTCGTTTATCTTTGCAGTAGGTAAGTTTTTTACACCCTCTAGTCTTTTTCACAAAATATCAGGCTCATTTCTGTAGTGTTTGAGCTTTACGATTCTGCCTTTTTATTATAATAAGTTGTGATCAAATTCTCTACTGCAATTATCATTCTCCGACTTCGCTAACCTTACAGCATTCCGATTTGCAAATTGATTTTTGAAGCATCATCATGCGGATCGTTTATGCTCTCCAGTGCACCATTTAGATCTTCTTCTGATTTAGTCACTCTACTTCAAGTAACTGCAGCCACACATGGGCGTGGGGGTGGTCTGGACCCCCCCCAGAAACCAAAAGACCCCACCCAGAAATCAAAAGACCCCCCAGAAATCAATTTTTGGAAAATTTTTTCGTTTTTTCGCAATTTTTGATGCCAATGGATAGTGCTTGATGAGAAACGTCGAAAAATGGTGTTTTTATCGCCATATCACCATTTTTAAGGCCATTTTTTGACCTTCAAAAAATCTTGGACCCCCCCCCCAGAATTTTCTTGCTGCCCACGTATGGTGCAGTCCTATTTTTGCCTTCCAGCTTAAAAGTTCTGATTATTTGTAGAATTTTGTGGTTTAACTCGATTTATACCACGTAGCTTATATATATATTATTCGGTGTTCCTGCTTTTTGTGACTTCATGCAAGTAAAATTGTGCTGGTTTTGTAATAGCTAATTTGTACTACCATGCCGCTGACGTTTTCCGTTTAGGTATGAGTACATATAGAGTCCCTTATCCAGGATTCGGACAAGGGGTATCTAAGATAAATTGGTCTGTCGCGGAAAAATTCGCCGGGATAGCTCGTAAAAACCGCATTTTTCGACGTTTTTCTACACGTTCTATCCGCTAAAAAGATAATATCCGAACTTTGAACAAAATTTTTTTCTAACTCAAAAAGCTAAAAAAGTAGTTTATTTGGTTGCGCTTCAGCCAAAATTATGGAAATATTCCTCGTCTGGCGCGAAGCGCCGAACGTTTGAAGCATTTACTTCAAGATGCAATTTCTCCATTTTTTCGTGCATTATCTTACATCTTCCAAAAAATTTTTTCCGCCCTCCCCCTTAAATACGGTCCTGGGTACACATGTTTATGTAGATCGCAGTCACACATGGGTTTGGGGGAGAGTATACACCCCCAGAAGTTGAAATACCCCCCAGAAAATTTTTTTTTGCTTTTTTAGCAATTTTTTGATGCCATTGGATAGAGCTTGATGAGAAACGTCGAAAAATGGTGTTTTTTCCATACGACCACTTTTAAGACCATTTTTTAACCTTTAAAAAATTTTTTCATCCCCCAGAATTTCGGTGCTGCCCACCTATGGTCGCAGTCTTGTTTTATTTAGTCACCAATGCATACCTGTAGGCGTGAAGGGTACAGAATGACCATACACGGGCGGGTGTTGAGTCTGAAACTCCCAGAATCCGGTGGGACCTCCCTCAAAATCGATGAATTAAATTTCGTAGTTCAGCATTTGGCTGCAGCAGGTACTGTAGGGACCAGGCGTGCGCGTCGGGGATTGGTCTAGATTTCACAGAATGGAAAAGTGGGAACCTTATGGAAAATAGATGCAGTTTTCTTAAATTGCTGGAAATTCGCAGTAAAGTGGGAGATCGTTTCCACGTTATTCTAGCACTTATATTGGGTTCCGAGGAGTTCATGAGCAGAAATGTATGTGGGGTTCTCTAGACCATATGTGGACAGCACCAAAATTGTGGATGGAAGTGCGCAAGCGTTTAGAGGTAAAAAGGTGGTCTCAAGTTTGATGATAAGGTGAAAACGCCTTTTTCGAGGTTTCTCATGGAGCACTATTCGAAAAATTAAATTCTGGGGTATTCGGCCTTCTGGGAGTTGCATCCCTCCAACGCCCACGTGCGGTCTAGACCCCAGAGTGGAAAACCTAATGGAAAAACGAGGGTCGAAATTGGACGAACCCTGGAAATTTATGCGTAATAATGTAGTTTTAATGTTATTTCAGTAAGTACTCCAGTTTTTGAGGTCAGTTTAAAGCGGAAAAGCTCAATTTTTGATCCTCCCCAGACCGGCCATGTCGAACCTGTGGATTGGTTGCTTAAAACTCCTTATTGAAGTTTAATGTGCTTTGCTTAAACATGGGGCGCATCTAACGAGCTACAACAACAACCTAACCCGTAAAGTATTCTGCTACAGTAATAACTTGTAAAGCAAAAATGGGCCGCTTCCAACAGAACAGACTATAGTAAACCGTCCTTCATGATCGTTCTCAGCATTACGCAATTCTACGTTAGTTCAATATTATGACAAAGGCAGATATGTAGTGTACACAAGGTTTCGTGTTAAGCTAATCGACAAAAAATGCGCAGTCCATGTACCCAACCTGCAATGCATTACAGATCAGAAAATAAATTCGGAACCCATTTTTGTACACAAGCATAAATTAGACGGCGCGTTTATACATAGGTATCAGTTTACACTTTAATTGGAGCGACAAAGTGATGTATGTACTCATGTACGGAACTCGCCACGATGCCCGAACCCTCATTCATCCCAAAACTCTGTTAAAGCTTGCTAGCCAATAGTAGACATGCATTCTTCTAGAACTCGTGGTAGAACACATAAGGATGTCCAATTGAGATATGGACGGAAAGGAAATTCTTGAAGCGCATTCTTTGTGGGCCCAAAAATGGTGGATACGCGTCAAGAACATCGTTTTTCGACGTTTCTGACGATGCTCTAAATTCTAGAGCATAAAAACCAAAATTTCGAGAAAATCGAAAATTTTGAACAAGATAGTCAAACAGATGAGTAAATGTCGACCTATATTCCACACTTTTAAGCAAAATCATAAAAGCTTAAAACGGCATCATTTTTACGAATTTTCGAAGAATTGAAAAATCGCGAATTCTGGCGGAGTGAAAAAACCTCTGGGGGTAATCATGTTATAGGTGCGATATATTGACTAGCAAGAGTCAGCAAAGCTTTAAGAGGAATGTCACAAAAAAATCCAACGTGGAGTAAGAAAAGTAAGAAAAAATTTGAATATTGTGACACTTTTACGACACACCAAAAATCAAAGTAAAAGAGGTTAAGTGCAAATAGCATAGTAGTACATAGTTACAGGCACGTAGCTGGCCGTCCTATTCTGGGGTGACCAACACCAATTTTTGGGGAGACTAAGCCCAAAAAATAGCCCAAAATAACGTTTAAAAGGTCATATTTTTCCGATTTTCCTGAATTTTGGGATTCCGAACCCCCATTTTCCAAGAGTATACGTGCCCGCATAAGTACTGGGAGATAATGAAAATACAAAACAAAACTTCATTTCAAGAATTTGTTCGGAATCACCAATCTTAAAATGTACAACTTAACAAAAATAGATATTCAAATTTTCTTCGAATTAGCACACTAATGATAAATCCATTAAAAAATTAGCGTGTCTCACGGGTCGCACATAACATTTCCATTTCCATTGAGCGCTTGAATACTTATATAAATCAAAACGTGTAGGTATATACCTAAACTACTCGCAACGCAATGACAAATAAATTTTTTAAAATCATGTTTTCAATAGCAACTGCTGCTGATTGGAGTTGAATTGATTCGTCGAACGTGAGATACCTTAAAAAGTCGTGCCAAGCCTTTTACACGATACACTCACACTAATCAATTTTACGAGGAATATGCGCTTGGGAAGGCGCGAGAGGGGGTAATGCTCCCACATTTACATAAGAGTCCGATAGTCAAACATCGCTGATCTCAGCCCAATACAAGCAATGTCAGGCCAGGCAACCATACCTGGGCGTTAAGGGGGGTTCGGAGGTATGCACCCCCAGAAACCAAAACGCCCCCCAGAATTCAATTTTTGAAATTTTTTTCGCAAGTTTTTGATGCCAATGGATAGTGCTCGATGAGAAACGTTAAAAAATGGTGTTTTTTCGCCATACGACCATTTTTAAGGCCATTTTTTGACCTTTAAAAAATCTTACACCCCCCCCCGAATTCCGGTGCCGCCCACGTATGAAGGCGACCTCTTCATTACTTTATTACGCAAAAATCCAATTTTAGTTTTTAGCTCGTACTGTATCTTCGATTAATCTACAGGGTGGCCAGCGATTATCCCAAACGAAATTACCGGATTTCTCCCGGTTTTCCTGGGTGATGAGCCCGGTTTTAAACAGTGAATTCAGTGCAGTGTGATACATGTGCAAAAACGTGCGTGCCTACCCCAGAAGTCTTTGCACATTTTTACGTAGTAAATGAAAACATTACTGTAATACAGTTTATTCAAAATGCGTTCGATCTTTACTAGTGGACTTAAGCGACCTTAGGGACTAAAAATACACAATTTGTGAACTTTGTTAGGAAACAAAACAAAAAATTATCAAATTTGTACAAAACAATGACATATGCATTCTTCAACATAAGTTCAAGCCATTTAAAGTCGTTGCAAATTACTTATTCAGTATGAATCACTCGAATATCTTGGCTGATTCAAACTTTTGAAGTCGAAAGAGAAATAAGTAACACAATGCTTGTAGCGTTAGACGCGTTCTAAACTTATACGTAGTAAAAATGGGTTTCTCGCCCTTTAAGAATGAAGTGTCGCCGAAAACTGTTGGAATTTTTATCATTTTCAAGCAAAATTTGTGACCTTAGCTGAAAAACCTAACTGGCGCGAAGCGCCTAAACGTGTTGTAATTATCAACGCCTCAAACTCAGTTCTGAAGCTAGATTGAAGCACTGGTTGTTTGTACGAGGTCCCTCTGTGTATGTGTACAAAGATGGTCCTCAAAAGTCTTTATAAATTTTGTGCATGCAAAATCTTGCTACTATATGCTACATTATCACTTTTAATGTCGTAAAACAGGGTTTGTTGACCCTGTGTGTATGTTAGCCAATCTAAGTTTCTAACGATAAAAAACACTAGAAGTTGTCTCAAAACGGCGCGAAGCGTCAAAAAATTTGACATTTTTCTTTTCTGAATGCAAATTCTGTCATTATAAAAATATATATGTAGAAGAAACTGCGAATTTTAGACCTTTTTACAGTTTCTGACTTGCTGAAAATTTATATTCATGTATAATAAGGGTTCCAAAAAGTCTTTGTACGTCGGAAAAAATCTTTGCCGTATACAAAAATACTGTGTTGTAAAGATATACAAAACAGAAAATCGCCCAGTTTTATTAGAAATGCTGACATAAGCATACATGCACAGCATAGAAATTCTGGGAGTGAAAACCTAAAGTGCCTTTTTTGGGCCCAAAAATGGCCGGTACGCGTTAAAAAACATCGTTTTTTGGCGTTTCTGACGATACTCTATCCTTCTAGTGCATAAAATCATGAAAACAATTTCGAAAAGTCGAATAAATTGACCAATATATCGCTTAAAACATGAATATATGGCGCGAAGCGCCGAAAATTTGGCGATTTTGAGCAAATAGATAGCCAAAAACCCTTAAAAAGACACTTTTTCTACCAATTTTCAGGTAAGTTTAGGAAACTTATGAAAAATCGCCAATTCTGGGGGGTGAAAAATTTTTTGCGGGGGTGAAAAATGATTCTGCGGGGGTGAAACCTCCCCAAGATCATGTATGGACATAATTATTCACAAGTTCACGCCAAATTAAGTTCAGGCTACGAGATAAACAGTGCGAATTGATAAATTAGTATAAAGCACTAGAATCATATAGTCGATTCAAGGTTTTGCAACTCAATGTTGGAGTTGTACTGAAATAATAAAAAAAATTTGTCCGCATGAATATTATTGTAAGCGGCGCAAAATCTGAAAAGCTTTAATGTTTTTGCTCTTTAAACTGAATATTAACGTTATAAATGCTCACAGAACAAATACAAAGTCCGGCGCGAAGCGGTAAAATTTTTTATAAATTTTTAACATTCGCGCAATGTTTTTTTGTTCCCAAAAAACCCTTGTACATGTTTAAAGAAGACGACCCCGAAGTCTTTGTACATCGTGAAAAATCTCTGCCGGGTATGAAAAACTAATTAAATTTTAAATATAAGTTTGTGAGGAAACGTGTTAGCAGCTTTCAACCTGCAATTCAACTGCTTTGCCACTGCCCAGGTAAGATAAGAATCTGAAAAAAACCTATTTTTTATGACATTCGCGCTTATTAGGTCGGTACAATATGCAAGTGTAAAACTACTAAAGTGGGAGTGAAAAATTCCTATCATATTTTGTCCAAGATTTTATGGATGCGCCTCAAAATGTGGGAAAATTTTGACATTTCTATCGTCTTCAACTCCAATTTTTAGCCTTTTCAAACTAAGATAATGCAGAAAACAGAATTAGCATAAAGAACCAGAAAATTTCGTCATTTTCAATCGTTCAAAACACAGTTTTGAGTCTGCGAAGACGAATAAAATAGAAAATTGACAAACTAGCACAAAATAATTCTCACCATTATCACACCTAGTAAATAACCAGTGCTAAACACCGTTGCAGTATCCAATGTTTAAGTTGATTGATCAATTTTTGCAAAAAAAAGTTGCCGCATATTCGTTAAATGTATTTATCGCTAAGGCTTACTACTGTTTTTTGTGATAGAAAATGTTTTGTATGGGTTATGAAGATGCTGCTTCTTGAAAAGTATCTTCATCTGTTCCAATTTAATCATTTTTACACTATATTGAATGCTAGAGTTTGTTGTACGAAGGATATTGACGCTATTGAACAAAAATATTATTCTCTCCCGTGTATAAAACATAGGCCCCCCAATCCAGCGGCTAAGCCCGTTGCAGAATCGGCCAGACCAGTTGCAGATAAAAATGCATTAATCTATTACGTAAAGAGTATGTATAAATACTAGCCATACATGGGCACACTCATTTTTTCCCAGGTTCAAGTCACCTTCACAGGCTTGCGTGGTTGCTCAGAATGCCGAGAACAGCAGAGCCAACGATGTTAAAACTGTTGTTGACTAAAACAAATCATAAGGTCAATTGTGTGGTTGGACATGTAAAACTAAAGAAAATGGACTAGCCAACAGGAAAGCATCGTGGTTGGCTACCAACCACGTAAACTTAGCATTGGACAAATGTTCATTTTACAAATTTTAAAAATTTTAGTCTTTATTTTCGAATTTTTACAAGGTTCTTCCCAAATTTTTGCGTGGTTGGCATTATTTTGCTTTGCGTGGTCCGTGTGCTTGGTCGACTCCCCAGCCTCAAGTCACTTGACCCTATGCACATGTATGACACTAGCATATTTTCGATGACTCAAGCTTGGAGAGTCAATGCTGGAAAAATAATAGCAATATATTACAGCGGCGCTGAGCGTCGAAAATTTTTTGATATTTTTGCCCAATTCAACTCAGCTATCCTTGCCTTTTAGCCTTGGAAATTTCTATTCATCGTGAAATTCCCGGGTTTTTTCCTATTGTTAAAAAAATTCCCGGGTTTTTTCCGGTTGCTAAAAAAATTCCCGGGTATTTCCCAGTTTACCCAGGTTGCTCGCCACCCTGAATTTGCATAATATAAATCACGCCATAGTTTCCCAAGATCGAAAGTTCAGGAGGTGAAATCCAGTGATTGGACCGAGGCCTCGGCCTCGGCAAGCCTCGGCGTTTTTTGGAGCCTCGGCCTCGGCGCCGAGGGCGAAGCTTAAAAGTGCCGAGGCGCCGAGGGTTAAAATCAAATTTGAATAAGTTTAATATATCCGTTGAATATTAACTATTAAGAATACATCTGCAGTACACAGGCTATTTTTTACCTATAGACTTTTCTTATGGTTTTACTCGCGTACCCAGTTACACCAAATTACATACAGCAAAGTGCCAATTTATTATTCATGTGATGACTTAGTTTTAATTCTCATGCTCGCTACATGGATCGGAAACACACATTCCCAAAGGGGGGTGAGGGAGGGTTATAATCCTCCTCTCAAGGTACAAGACTCAAGTCACTGTCAGACGATTTTTGGTGCAAACCTTTTGAATAATTTTTGAAGTTAATTTTCACTATGGCAAAAGTGCAGCTAACTATTAGAATTTCACGAAGTGATACAGTATTTTTGAATGTGAGCAAGAGTAAATAGACCAACTATCACTATTAAGCATGCATGCAACAGCTCAAAATTTTCGTAAGGGGCTCCTCGGCATACATGTAACGGCTTGAAATTTCGGGTAGGGGTCCCTGGCCATTTTTAGAAGGAGGGGGATTAGCGACTCTAATCTTATGTCAAAAATGGCAAAAGCACCTAAAAATAGCCAACAAAGCGCAAATTTTCGCCAAAAGTGGGGAGGGTGGGTTGACGTTGGAGGGAAGGGTGTGGGGAGGATGTCCAACCCTGGGTAAATGGGGAATTCCCCAAACCCCCTGTTACACGTATGGTTTTCGGCCATTTTTATGGGAGAGGGGGTAAATGGTCACGAATTTTCGGCCGAAAATCGCAAAAATGCACCTAAAAAAGGCCAATAAATGCAGGTTTTGCCAAAAATCAATTTCGGCTCGTGCATTTTTTTGGAGCCATTTTTATACAATGTTAAAATACTTTCTTGACAAAGTGATATTTATTATATAGTTTTTCAGTATATTTTAGGAAATTTCAAAAATTTTCGGCGCTTCGCGCAAAATATCGCTAATATACTGTATTTAGATTGAAGCAGGGGAAATAAACACTCCAAAATCAATTTTTGTGTAATCTAGACATCTTTATGCAGATTTAAAAATGTTTTGTATCTATTTATACTGTTTTTAAAAATTTTATGCAAAATAAGTACTATTTAATAACTTTGCACTTTTTTGCCGTTCAAAGAAAAAATTGACTAATTTATCCTGATGTTGCATTGGATTTCTACGCACAGTAGTGCTTATTACAAGATTTAATTGGCATATTACAATATCTGTAATATTTCTGATTTTGTAGTACAAGTTGCTTTAGCTTTCTCAGTCGAATTTTATTTGTAAATTTCATCAAAAGCTGATAAAAATTTCGGCACTTCGCGCCGAACTAATATTATCAACTAAATTCAAGCCGAGTTATCACATTTAGGGCCACGTTTTTTTTTGTATTCGGCAAAGATTTTTCATAATGTACAGAATCTTTTCAGGACCATCTACATACACAAAGATTTTTGGAGAGACAAAAACTGTAAAAGGTTTAAAATTTCCGAAAATTTTCGGCGCATCAGTAATTGTCTGTCCTATATATCTTTAAAATAGTAGAATTTGCATTTAGAATGGAAAAATGTCAAATATTCAGAAACCCAGGAATTAGCTAAGATACACTACCAGAGGTCGAAAAACCCCTGTTTTACCACACTAAATCGCTACTGTACAATACTATAATAGTACACAAAAATTTGCATTTACAAAATGTTCAAAGACTTTTGGATACCATCTTTGTATATGTAAAAAGGTATCTTGCACAAAAAACACTGTTTAGGACTACATGCTGCTTGCAGGTCACACACTGGCAGTATGTAAAAATGTGTATCTTTAAAAATATATTTATTTAAAATATCTACAAAAATTTGTTCGCTCATACAAAGACACTACTTAATTTACTGGTCCCCCATTTTGGGATTTCACCCTTCCCTCATCTCTGGACCTTGGGAAACTATGACCGGAAAGTACAGTGCAGTTTCCGTCATATTACCTGCCACACCAGAATTGGATGACTGAAAAAACGTGTTTAAATATGCATTACTGCAAAAGCGAGCACAACAATGGCTACAGTTCTATCTTTACTTATCTTATTTCGTTTGTTCGTTTATTTCTTCGACACTGTTTTCTTATTTATAGTAATAAAAGTTTTTAAATGCTTGTTCAGCCATATTTTTTATAAACTTTTCCAAGTCTTCATCAAAGGCAACTTGTTAAATTAAGTATGTTTTCATGCTGCTGACTTTATTCAATAAATCCTTCACACATTTAATCAACTATTATTGAAAATAAAAATGAATTGTTTGACATTCGATAAAGTGTTTAATATTACGATTATTCTCTAGCTCATGTGCAAACAAAATATTCTAAGAGTACTATTTATGGGTATAGGCAGGGGCGTAACCAGGATTTTATTTGGGGGGCCCAAAATTTTTGAAGTCCTATATCTCGGGAACCATTAGGAGATACGCGAAAATAATGGCATTTTTGAGCGTTTCTCGACAAGATCTATATTATGGTGAAGTAAAAAATTTCAAAAAAATTCAAAAATTTTCTTGCTTTATTTCAAATTTGGATATAAAAAATCTATCTTTTAACCTATCGGTATGACTAATTTCTCAATATCAAATTAAAGCTTGACTACAAAAACATTTCGAAATTCTTTTCTTTGCATTTAAATTTGCAGTTTTGTTAAGAAAACTAATTCAGAACATAATAAATCGGCGCGAAGCGCCGAAAATTTTGACGAATTCGTTATTTTTAAGTAAAATCTGGGCTTTAAGGTAAGAAAAAAGATAGAACACAAGAAATTCGGCGCGAAGCGCCGAAAATTTTGACGAATTCGTTATTTTTAAGTAAAATCTGGGCTTCTAAGGTAAAAAAAACATAGAACATAAGAAATCCGGCGCGAAGCGCCGAAAATTCTTGACAAATTCGTTATTTTTAAGTAAAATCTGGGCTTTAAGGTAAGAAAGAGATAGAACACAAGAAATCCGGCGCGAAGCGCAGAAAATTTTGACGAATTCGTTATTTTTAAGCAAAATCTGGGTTTCTAAGGTAAGAAAAAACATAGATCATAAGAAATTCGGCGCGAAGCGCCGAAAATTTTGACAAATTCGTTATTTTTATGTAAAATCTGGGCTTCTAAAGTAAGAAAAAACAGAACATGAGAAATCCGGCGCGAAGCGCCGAAAAATTTTGAGTTTAGAAGCTAAAAGTGTGCTGAAAACGCATTATGGCTGTCCACAATCCGTTTCCACTTCACTGGAAGAAAAAAGCAAAGGGTCCCCCCTTTGCTTTTAAAAATTATTTTTCCATTTCGGAGGGGGCCCGGGCCCCCCCCCGCCCCCCTGGTTACGCCCCTGGGTATAGGTATATAAGCTTGACCCTCGGCATTACCTTCGGCCTCGGCCTCGGCCTCGGCCTCGGCCGAGGCAAGGATTTTAAGTCGCCTCGGCCTCGGCCGAGGCCGAGGTCCAAAGAGTACCCTCGGTCCGATCACTGGTGAAATCCCAAAATTTCAGACCACTAAATTTTCAGTTCTAGCCTTTTCTGCAGGTCAAATATGAAAAATGGTTAAAACATCCATATAAAACGTTTAAACGTAGAAAACTGCATTTTTAGTACTTTTTATGTATCCAATTCTTACTCGTTTCGTCACTTTTGTAAGAAAAAATATTAAAATTCATCATAAATTTTGACTTTTAAGATTATTTTAACTTCATTCTAGGCATTTTATAGGTAAACAAAACAGAAATGTACTAGTCGGCGCTAAGCGCCAAAAATTTTTAACATCTTTGCAACTTTCGTTCCCCTAAGTTTTTGCTTAGTGTTGCAAAAGCATATGGGAAAGAAAAATGAAGTGTATAAGAATTCGATAATGATGAAACAAAAACATTAGGTACGTAGTATTGGCAAAGCAAAACAAGCGCTGAGCAATGATGAAGTGAAAGACCAGTGAAAGGAGACAAAGACAAAGCCAGTATACGTATCTGTAACAGCGACAGAAATTTAGTGATTTTTGCCCTTAGAGACCCAGAAATTAGCTAAAATACACTACCAAAAGTCTTAACAACTCTGTTTTTACCACACTAAAATCGCTACTGTACCATATTATAGTACCCAAAAATTTGTGTGTACACAATGTACAAAGACTTTTGGGGAATATCTTTATACATGTAAAAACTGACCTTGTACAAAAAAAACACAGACCAGAATCCGTAATTTTTACCTGGCTTTACATCCACACGATTAGATGCTTCGGATGTCATTCCTATTTAGCCATGTTAAATTATGTAACGCATTTTAAATAACCACGTTTGACCAGTTGCTTGTCCCTACATTTATAACTCCGAGGTTTCTAGTTACTCTAGGCTCAAAATCTTGGTTGGGGGTCCACGACCATATTTAGAGAGGGGGGGGTAAATAACCTACAATTTTCAACCAAAAAACAGCTAAAAACGTCCAGAAATTTTTTTCCCTAAAAATGGGGGATTTTCTGGCTTTAAGGAGTGGGGCCGGGGACAGCCAACTCTGGGTTAGGAGTACCTTCATCCCATACTTACATGTATGCATATAATTATAATTCCCACTATACAATAATTGACCGCCATAGCGACAATAAAGGCAACAACTCACCTTTAGCATTGCTTAATTGATTGCTGGCAGCTGAATTTATTGATCGATCGAGTCCTAAGTTATCAGTAGCTTCAGTGTCCAACGAGACGCGCGAGGTAGAAGGGACTGTTGCCGTTCTTCCAGATTCCTTTAAAAGGCGGTCGAGTCGAGGCCCTGCGTTGAAGCGACCGCCGTCGCCCCTGGTGCGTTTTAGCGCGTGTAAATGCCTAGACTCGTGCATGTATTTCTGAAAAATCAAAAAGATTTTTTTGAACTGAAAAATACATGAGAAATGCTTAATCAGAACAGAGTAACTCACAATCTCTTCCTCGCATTATCCAAAAAAACTAAATGCAAGTCTGATAAGTAGCAAAGAGCGAGATAAGTTTGGAAATTATTCTGCACGATGCAAAAAAATTTTATCATAGTTCACTTTCACGTGGCCTTTACTGTCCAGATTTTGAAAAATTTACTACGTTCCTGCTAGGCAACCTTGAAATATATTATACATATAATATTCTTTCAAGTGACTACCAGTAAGGTCTTTTTATTCCTTAATGTAGATAACAGCTATGCATACATACATGGAACGGGGAGATGGGGGATCCCACACACAAAGCCGATTGTCTCCCATCTCCCTTGAA
Organism: Mermis nigrescens; assembly: GCA_036768485.1. Classification (NCBI taxonomy): domain Eukaryota; kingdom Metazoa; phylum Nematoda; class Enoplea; order Mermithida; family Mermithidae; genus Mermis; species Mermis nigrescens. The sequence continues at coordinate 1,640,083 of JAVLUZ010000511.1, read as the reverse complement.
ACATTGTTTTTTTGTACAAGGTGCCTTTGTACATGTACAAAGATGGTCATCAAAAGTCTTTGTACATTTTCTCCATGCAAATTTTTGGGTGCCATTATATGGTATAGTACCGTTTTCAGTGTGGTAAAACAGGGTTTTTCGATCTTTGGTAGTGTTTTTTTTAGCAAATTTCTGGGTTTCCAAGGACAAAAATTCTAACGACTGTCTCAAAACGACGCAAAACTCCAAAAAATTTGGTAGTTTTGCTTTCTAAATATAATTTCTGCCATTATAGAGAGATATAGAACAAACAATTACTCATTTCGGCGCGAAGCACCGAAAATTTTTGGGAATTTTAGACTATTTTACAGTTTTTGTCTTCCCGAAAATCTTAGTACATGTACAAAGACGGTCCCAAAAAGTCTTTGTACATCAGAAAAAATCTTTGCCGAATACAAAAAAATCGTGCCCCCAAGGCCAAAACATATCTGACTCTCTTCCCGATTTTTGGAAAAAAATATTCTTCCACTGTTTTTAAATGCTTTTGGCCAAAAATTTGAGGTCATTCAGCCCCCTCATTTTAAAGTGGCCGGGGACCCCGACCCGAAATTTCGAGCCGTTGCATGTATGTATGTATGTATGTATGTATGTATGTATGTATGTATATGCATTCGCAAACTTTGAAGTCGGATATCTCGAGAAGCATTAGAAGATAAACGAAAATAAATGCATTTTTGACCGTTTCTCGACAAGCCCTATACAATGGCAAAATTTTTCACTTCATCACATAATCATATAAGCAAAATCTATTGGTCAAACTGTTTACATAACTGATTAATTCATGGACGACTTTTCAACTTTTGTTTTTGTACTCAATTTTTGTACTTTGCAAACAAAAACTACAGAGAAAATGAATAATGCGGTGCGAAGCGCAGGGAAAATTTGACATGTTCTCCATGTCTAACTTAACTCAGAGTGGTTCAGAACGCTTTGGAAGGCCAAAAAGGAAAAAATAAATACAATAAATCGGGCGCGAAGCGCCGAAAAATTATGCGTTTACTACATAACTCAAAGGTACCATAACAACCTATTTTCGCGGACTTTGATATGCGCTTGAGAATTTTTTAATTTTTACTCACGGGAACCCTTATGAGAAAAGATAAGCAATGCAGGAATGATAAACTGGCGCGAAGCGCCAGAAAATTCGGACGTTTTTAAGCTCTAATGCTCAATTTTGCAACTTTTTGAACATGAGAAATGTAATAAATTTGATTTTGCGAAAAAATATATCTCCAAACAGATTTAAATATGTAATAAATAATACTTTTGATTGAATTAATGGCGCGAAACGCCAAAAATTTGAGCATTTTCACGGTGGAAAATGTCTCAGGGGGGCATATTACATGTCAGAGGGGGATGAAAGATCCTGCACCCAAAGTCGGCCGTCCCTTTATCCTCTCAAAGCCAGAAAAATTTTTGACCCCCCCCCGATTTTTGAAAAAAATTGAATTTTTTGTATGCTGTTAGGTGTTTTTTTGGCCGTTTTTGGTCAAAAAATGGAGGTCATTTACCCTCCCATCTCCCAACCAAAACTTCGAGCCGTTACATGTATGGGGGAATCCCCCTGGATCCTGGCCTGTGCCTAAGTATTAGGGACATTTTATTGCAGGTTGATTCCTGCTGCATCAAGAGTGAACACTTTTGGAGTGTTTAGTAGCAGAATTTCGGACGAGAAGAGGATATCCTTCAGGAAACTTTTCAGCAGCACAAAGACATTTGTGGAAAAAGAGCGGGCGTGAGTCGGATATAACTTATGCATTCGCATGTTTCACGTGAGCTAAAATGCAATCGATCGTTTCTCAAGAAGGTAGAGAAAGTATAGCGATATAATTTTTAGTACGTAGCTATGTATAAAATAAACGACAGATTTTCGGCTACATCAGCCCGGTCTTTGATTGAATGTTATTCTAAGACTGCAATGCCTTATTTTTATAACTTTACATACAGTATTTTTGATTTTCCATAAAAAATACTAGTTTCTGTATTTTCGTAAAAGTGAGCTAGAATCATAATTATCCTCAATATGATCAAGGAGAAAAAGATGTAAGGAAGCGAATGGTCTGCTATTTATACCCTTCGTTGATCTATATGTACATACAAACGTGCGTGCAATTACTATTTTTACCTTGCGTTCTTTAGGAATTCGACCCTCGCTTTCCAACTTAGCTCTGGCCACGCGCCTCTTCATTATGCGTTGATATTGCTTGGCATTAACGTATAAAGGTTCTTCATCAGAAGTCCTTAATTGCACTCCGCTTGGAAAGCTATTAGAAGTATTCTGTCCAGACGTGTTAGGCGGCGCCATTTGAAGCTGAAAGCAATAGACTGATAGCGAAGAATAAAACAGATTCGGTGCCGAACAGCATACATATACATATGTAACGGCTCAAAATTTTGGTTGGGGGTTCCGGCCATTTTAAGAGGGGGACTTATGACCCTTCGGTCAAAACACACCTAGAAACGGCCAAGAAATTCGATTTTCCTCAAAAATCAGAGGGGGGACAAAAATTTTCTGGCTTTGTGGGAATGGGGGACAACCAACTCTGGGTGGGAATCCCTTCGCCCCTGTAACATGTAAGCGTACAAGGCAGCTTACATTTCGCAGATAATTTATGCCTTACATGGTCGTGGGAGGGAGCGGGGTAAGAGAAGGCGTTGTATTACCTACCGTACCTAAACCTTTGGTAAACCAGGCGCTGTGAGATGATTATGGAAAAAAGATACTCGTACTATCGTTTATTTTTAAGCTATAAGTGCAGAAAAATCTAGCTCGCTTGTTTATTAGCAATTATCCAAATTTTTAATCAACTCCGCCAGTTTTTTTCTGAAAATATTGTTTTCCCGTAATTTGTTATTACGTAGTTCATTATCAGTCGTTTTGTTATCTGTATAAAAACGCAGACATTTAGCCTATTCGATGGCAAGCATTTCAAAATTAAACTGAATTATCTGCACACGCTAAAAGTTGCAAAGATAGAGCAAAAAAAGTAAAATTTGGAAAAAAATCAAAAACCCAGAAAATTAAAAATAAATTCATGAAAAAACAAGAAAAGATCACCAAATCAAGGGCGGACGCCTTTATCGTTGGCTTTTTAGCACCGCACAAATAGAAGAGAGATTGTGCAAATAAAGTGCGTCGTTCATTTGTATCGAGTGCAATCGGATGATTTTACGAAAGGACAGTGCGAAAAATTTTGTTTAGCAATCCTCAATACATATAAGCTGTCCAGTGTCGATTTAATTGAAAAATTTTCAAAATTTTCGGTCCTACAAGCCCAATAGTATGTATGTAGATAAGTGACTTTCTTATCGAAAAATAATGATAAAAACCTGACGAACTAAACAAGATTTTAATGAGAAGTACGAAGAAAGGTTATCTCAATAAGAAACACATACATACCTGAAAATATTAAAATATCGGAAAAATAAACAACTCATTTGACTAAAAATAAAAATAGAAACCTATAAAAAGATTAATATATAAATTAAGACTGCACCGACAATGAATGATCAAAAAACACTTCAAAAATAATTTTAATCGTGATTTATGTGTAAATCTCCTACACTGCTTTCGAAGCACACATGCACACGGGGGATATAGGGGGCTTACTAGCGAACGGCCTTAAGTTCTGGGAGGAGGTAAAGCGAGTTTCCTTAGGGAGGTAAATGATTAATTTCTACGGCTAATTATGACACTAAAATTATGACGTGTCGATTTTTTTAGATATTTTTGTCGTTCCTTACACCCCTATTAACCCGTAAAAATGCTTTAATTCGTTTTATTTTGCTGTTCTTGAATATTCGTGATAAAGTTTGCATAAAAACAAATGATAAGATCGATGAAACGACTCAGACTATCAAATATGCACAAGATAATGGACAAAAAGTGTCTGAATGAATGACTGGACAACAGAGTACTACTCAAAAAATACTCCAGATTAAAATGCTGGGCATCGTTTAGCGCTGTTCAGAATTTCTATAATAGGTCTTGGTCTGAGAAGGTATGCCGTTATATTAAAAGTCCAGATAGAGGGATACCCCCACACCCCCAGTCAGTGATCGGACCGAGGCCTCGGCCTCGGCAAGGTTTGACGCTTTTTGGAGCCTCAGCGCTAAGGGTAAAGCTAAAAAGTGCCGGGGCGCCGAGGGTTGAAACAAAATTATTGCAAGTTTAATTTATCTTAATGAGTTAATCTATTAGTTGTTTACCAGACCTCCGAAGCATTTAGGCTAAAAATAAATTGTGTAGAGGGACAAAATTGCCTAAGTTGCTATACTTTTCGATGTTTGTACGACATCACAGTTATTGTAGTCATTTGATCGTGTGATTTTACAGACTTCATTCTATTTCTTCTTCCATGTTATTCCCAGACAGATGAAGTTTTCTGCATTGCTCAGCTTATGTTCTGAAAGCTGCCTTGCTCTGCTTGTCTCCAGACATGTGCTACATTGAGCGTTAGAGGATAAAAACGTCAAAGATTTTTGGCGCTTTGCGCGACGTGTAATTACTGCAATGCTTATCTTCAGAAAGTTGCAAAATTGAGCTTAAAATGATACTAATTTCAAACGCTGTTTTTTGTGCTTCGCGCCAGACGAAAATTGAAAATATCCGTCAAAAATGCTTTAAGTTGACCAGAAACTGTGTAATAGTGTAGAACGCTATTATAGTTCTCGTATTAACTTTTGAGGTCACTTTGGCCAAAAAAGCTCAATTCTTTATCCCTCAGACCGGCTGACCCCCAAATCGATTAGCTGTGCATCTATGATAAAGAGCCTGTCTCAAAAGTGAAGCAAAATTTTAGCCGTTATAGATTTTACAGCAAAAACGGCAGAACTGTAAAAACGGTTTAATCTTAATTAGATCTGTACCGGAGCCGGGTTGTAGACATACTATATCATGTGTCATATGATATCTCCAACCTGACATTCGTTATATATCGTGTATGTATATGTACCCAGCTCTTATTCATCCCATAATATGTAATGAAAAAATAATACAATAATAAATAAAAATAATAACTATGACGCAGAGCACCTTTACTTAAGATAGGATCATGTTCGGTTAATTTTTTCATTCTCATATTGAATATTTGTGTTGTTTATGATTGCATCATTACTTCACACACTGAGTTTTCAGCTCTTTAAGTAAGAAATTGAAGGCCTTTGAAATCAAACTAACATATTCGAGAATTTTATGAGACGTTGTATGAAAACAATATAATTTTCGATTAGGCTTTAATGCATCGAGATGTAAGTACATATAGTGAACTGCTCTCGCATCTTCTAGAGCTGTAAGCAGACATGCACTTACGGGTTGAATGTAGTAAGATTAACACCAGAAAGGAAAAATAATCGAGGCTGAAAATGATTGAGATCGGCCAGAACTAGAGAATTTATATGCTGTTTAAACCTTATATTTATTTTCAATATCATTTTAGCTCAAAAAATCTCTATGAACCCGAGAGCAGGCTAACCCCAGATCGCAAATGCAACTGTGACTGAAAGTTATAACTCGACATCATTCAGCAATTATATATTGCTGTAAGGTGCAAATTTGTTGACTTGGTTGATTGAACTAAATATGAATTCCATCAGTTATGTCTCAAAAGAATTAATTGATCTTTTTGTTGACTACTATAGCGAAATAAAAGTGTGACTGATGAAACTAACTTACAGTGGTCGCCATGAAAGATGACGCGCCATCACCCTCAGAATTATAATGGATGGTGCGTCGCGAGCGCCGCGTTACGTCCATCATGCGCCATCACCTCTGTTTTTCTATTCAGCGTCATTAACCTCCATCATCCCGTTAATCTGGCGATGCGGACGGCGCAATTTAGCTATTAATAGCACCAACAAGAAGGAAGCGCGCCAGCATTCACGTGCGCGCTTCCTTGTTAGCGCTATTAATAGCTAAATTGCGCCGTCCGCATCGCCAGATTAACGGGATGATGGAGGTTTATGGCGCTGAATAGAAAAAGAGATGACGGCGCAAGCTCACCTACATATTTCAATCAATCAATGCCACAATCCTCATCTAACAACAATTACTATTTTCAGGCCAGTCCCCAGTAAAGCTCTAATCTCAATGTAGTTAATATGCTTCTTTTTGATGTTCTGTTTCATTAAAGAGAATGAAATAGATTTCCAAATCTCAGCTCACCGCCTACTACACATATGCAAATGACGTTGGCATCAACGCAATCATATTTACAAAAATAAAAGTTAAAAGTATTATTAAATGCCTTATATGATTTTTCTCACTTTAATTTTCTATAACTATGACTCACTTAAATCCTACCATCTACATATCAAAGACTAGACCTCATACATAACTATATGTAAATTACCCTCGGCCTCGGCCGAGGCAAGGATTTTAGACTGCTTAGGCCTCGGCCGAGGGTCCATAAAGTACCCTCGGTACGGTCACTGCCCCCAGTGTACATGTGTGATGAGGGTATCCGCCTACCAGGACTTTTAGAAAGCATACCCCCTAAGGCCATTTTGGACCTAAACCAATTCCTTGTACCATGAAAAAGCGTCAAATGACAACTAGCAGTGTAATTTGAACTGCGTATACCTATTTATTTTTCAAGCAGCAGACTGTTCGATTCATTCATCCAGACATTTTTCTTTTATTATCTTGCATAAATTCGATGTTACAGGTCATTCCGTTTCCCTTACTGTTATTGTTTCCATCAAATTGAACCATAACTATTAATGCAAATCAAATACGAATAATTAAAAACTAAAATTTGACATTAAATGGGTAACCGCCCAAGGAAACTCGGTTTACTCCCTCGCAGAGCTTTGAACGTGTGCGGATATGCTTCAAAGCATCAACTTAACTCAAAATATAGTAAATCTCTAATATGTACGAGTATTTCGCTCGTACCAGAATAATCTGTGGTTGGGCGTTCGGTTGACCAGTAAGGGAAGAAGCTTGCTGAATCAATTGCGACAAATTCGTTGACGATGGCAGCTGTATGACGTCTTAATGATAGAAACATACAGAGCAACGAATAAAAGCATACAGTATAATTAACTTCCTTAATTTTGAGTTCCTTCAATCATATCCTTGAATTCGAAATCATGCTTTACTTTTGAAATCGTTATCGCTTTTCCCAGTATCATCACATTGCGTATCATTTCTTATTATTAATCGTAAAATACTATAGTTCTTTCATAGTTTCCCAGGGTCGAAATTCAGGGGGTAAGATCCCAGAATTTAGAACCACTAATTCAGAGTCTAGCCTTTTTTGCAGGTCAAATATGAAAAATGGATAAAACATCCTATATAGCATGTTTTAATTTGGAAAACTGCATTTTTAACTACTTTTTGTCGCATTCTGAATAGTTTCGTCACTCTTGTTAGTAAAAAATATAAGAATTCATCGAAAATTGTGACCTTTCAGATCATTCAACTTAATTCTAGGTATTTTATGGGTAAGCAAAACAGAAATGTATTAGTCGGCGCGAAGCGCCGAAAAAGTTTTAATGTCTTTACTGCTTTTGTACCCAAAAATCATGCAGAAAATGATGGATAGCTCAAAATCGTCCGACAGTGATTCATGTCTCGGACCCTGAGGTGGGGTAATACCCCCCTCACTTCCCCTATAAGAATGTGTGAGTTCTTTGGTAAACGAATTACTTTCCAGATATCATTGAAACCATACGTGTAACAGGGAGTTTGAGGGATCCCCTACAAGGTCAGAAGTCCCCCTCCCCAAAATCAGAAAAATTTTGACCCACCCCGGCCGATTTTTTGAAAAACATGCGATTTTTGCCCGTTTTGTTTTTTGACCGTTTTTAGCCAAAAATTGGAGGTCATTCGCCGGGGACCCCTCCCAATATTTCGAGCCGTTACATGTATGCTTGAAACGTATGCATTTTGATAACAGAAGACGCTCACTTAAGTTTGCATCGTTTGGCGAACTCAATACGACAGGCACATTGTTCACTTGCGCACCCAATGACAAGATGTCCGATAAATTGTTCTCCTCAATAACGAACCTTTGTCTATCAATAATAATTTCTTTCTGACCTTGCTTCACCGCCTGACTCGAAGGTTGGTTGCCTATGGAAAACGCAGCTAGCGGAAAAAAACATAGCCAACGACAAGAAATCAAATAGTCACGTGCAGACATGCACGTGGGAGGTCCTGACAATAGGTGGGCAGCACCAAAATGCTGGGCGGGGGGGGTTGCAACATTTTCCAAAGGTTGAAAAATGGCCTTAAAATGATGGTATGGCAAAAACACACCATTTTTTAACGTTTCTCATCGAGCACTATCCATTGGCATCGAAAAATTGTAAAAAATTCAAAAATTGAATTCTGTGGCTGTATTTTGGTTTCTGGGGGTATTCGGCCGTCTGGGGAGAATACATACCCCCAAACCCCCCTCTACGCTCATGTGTGGTCCTGACCCCCACTATGGAAAAATGGAAAATTTAGTGGTGAAACTGTGGCAAAATGAAGGCTAAAAACGAATGAAAATTGAAAATTTTCTTCGAAAACCAAAACTGTGTAATAATGCAGTTTTAACGCTATTTTAGCGCTTGTACCAGATCTTTTGAGGTCATTTTGGCCCAAAAGCTCAATTTCTCACCCCCGCCTCTGATCAGCCATGCTACATATGCATCTATGGTAGTGATCGACCGGAGATCCGGCTCCGGCTCCGGCCTCCGGCAAATCCGGCCATTTTTTCCACTCCGGTGCTCCGGCCGGAGGACATCCAAAATCGGCCGGAGGCCGGAGAATTTTTTCGTTTTTTGCATGATGAGTGAACGTACTAATTGCTGACATTATGCTTATTAAATTTAGTCAGAGCACAATACAATAGCAGAAAAAGGAAATAGCACCAAATAAAGTGTCTATCACAACCACAATCGTAAAATATTCATTTTTAGGAGGGAAGAAAATTACTTTATTGATCGATTCATACAATCGCTGAGAAAATTGCTGCAGGAAATTCTTGTTAACAATGGAACTCATAGAGTAGCAGTCTTTTTTGTACAAGGTCCGTTTGTACATGCAAATTTTTGTGTACTATATATAGTACAGTAGCGATTTTAGTATGGCAAAACAGGGTTTTCGATCGTTGGTAGTGTATTTTAGCTAATTTATGGGTTTCTGACGCCAAAAATTACTAAAAATTGACTCAAAACGGCGTGAAGCGCCAAAACATTAGTCATTTTTCCATTCTAAATACAAATTCTGCCATTTAAAAATATGTAGGACAAACAATTACTCATTTCGGCGCGAAGCGCCAAACATTTCTGGGAATTTTGCACCGTTTTTACAGTTTTTGTCTTCCCAAAAATCTTTACACAGGGTGGCCCACTTATCTGTTACACATTTTGCTTTTTCAAAGCTACAACAGTTTCTACTTGAACAGTATAAAATTTTGACGACTTTATGAAAAAAACATGAAAGTTTTATTGTGCTAAGTTTAGCACCAGCAGCGTCTATAATTTACGAGTAGCGCACCTTTGTATGATCTCTATCATTTTCTACCTTCATTAAGCTCGCGAAAAATCGAATAAAACTTTTTCGCGCATTTTTACTTTTAACATCATTTAAAAAGTGTGTAATGCAATTTTCTAATTTCTAAATTTTGGAAAGGTGCATTTTGTTGCATATCCTTTGGATTTAATAAACCCCAGAGAAAAAATCAAACGGCGACAACTTGACAAAACTAGGCGGTCAATGAATGGAAGGCGATCCGCGACCTTACATGCAGAGCATGGAAATTCTGAGGGGTTGGAATTATAAAGTGCCTTTTTGGGCCCAAAACTGGAAGGCACGAGTCAAAACATCATTTTTCAGCGTTTCTGACGATGCTCTATCTTTCTAGGGTATAAAAACTCCGAAAAAAATCAAAAAAGTCGGAACAAATTGAACAAAATATAGTTAAAACATGAGTATAATGGCGCCAAGCGCCGAAAATTTGGCGATTTTGAGCAAATAGATAGCTAAAACGCTTTATAGAAGCTCCTTTTCTACAGCTTCTTAGAAAGTTTTTGGAAATTTTCAAGAAATCGCCAATTCTGGGGGTGAAAGTTTTCTGGGGTGTGAAATTCCTGCTCCCCAGATCATATAAGTCCCAACTCATCCATCCTTGGCCTTATCATTCTTCTTACTAAATATCGTGCAATTTTTCTTTGCGACTTTCTAAATCTGATGGAGCACACACAACGCGCCCATTAAACATTCAGGAGTTGGAAAAATTACATTAATAACTCTTTAAATTAAATAATAGTCAAAATTCGCTGAACTTTTGACTGAATGTTGTTGATACTTCGCGATCACGTATAATTTCACTGCTTATGAAATAATGAATTTGACAATTGAAAACTTTGCGAAATAAATCTTTGATGTATGCATTATAGACTGGTAAAATTTTATGTTGTTTGAACAAAAATGTTGTAGATATAGAAAACCAAAATAGGTACATATATAAATTGACCATCCTGTACATTTTGCACACACAATTTTTTTGTACTCTTATATGGTACAGAAGCGATTTTAGTGTAATAAAAAAGAGTTGTTGGACTTTTGGTAGTGTGTTTTAGCTAATTTCTGGGTCTCTATGGTCAAAAATCCCTAAGAATTGTCTTAAAGCGGCGCAAAGCGCCGAAAAATTTGACATTTTTCCTTTTGAAATGCAATTTCTGCGATTATAAAGATATATAGAACACACAATCACTCATTTCGGCATGAAGCGCCAAAAATTTATTGCGAATTTCAGACCTCTTTTTTTGCAATTTAGGTCTTCCCAAATATCCTTGTACAAGTACAAAGACGGTCCCCAAAAGTCTTTGTACATCGATAAAAATTTTTGCCGAGTACAAAAAACACTGTAGAGTAGCATAAGATGCAGTCTGACCTGCACTGCACTTGCTTTACTGATTTTCCAGATAATGTTGCTGTGATTCACTGAACATAGTATAGTATGTAAAGTAGCTATGTATATACGGTCACACACAATCATGCTTTAACATATTATACATAACTAACTAGCTGGTATGCAGTTGAGATGCATGTGCACTATGGTCTAGGTCTTGGTCACAAAGATGCACTATCTATCCACATGTGTAAAATAATATTTCTCCGGCTCCGGCCTCCGGCTCCGGCTCCGGCTCCGGCTCCGCTCCGGCTCCGGCCGGAGCAACATGGTCCAATCCGGCTCCGGCCGGATCTCCGGCTCCGGCCATTTTGGCCGCTCCGGTCGATCACTAATCTATGGTCACGCGTGATCATTTAATTATCTTTACAATAAGAATTATACAAAGTCATAGTCAGCACTGTCGCACTTCATAAAGTGCTTATGCACACAGCATGTGATGGGTGTAAAAAGACTATAAAGAAGAAATGAAGTGGTCGGTTTTAATAAAGCTTAAAGTGCTTTGTGCGATGACCACACATACACATCGAAGGGGTGATGGGCAGTTTTCTTTTCTGTATGGGGCACAATTTTTGAAGCTAGGACAAAGATTTATGGAGCGATCTTTGTACACAAAGTATAGGCAGATTTTGGCCATTTCGAATGCACAAAAAAATTTAAGTTTTTGGACAAAAAAACAATGGTAGGGAAATAGTATCACACGTTGGCTTAGGGCGGGTTTTGGGGGCGGCGATTTTTTGCGATTTCACCCAACCAGATCCTCCAGAATTTTCTTGCTGCTCTGTATGGGTATTACCACATGTGGACGTGGGGGTTTGTAACCCCCTCAGAAGTTAAAACACCCCTCAGAAGTTAAAACACCCACCCCCGCAGATTACTGTAGACTTCAGAATTCTATTTTATTAGTAACATTTTTGGTGATTAGCCCCATCCTGACCATACATAATCTTGGAGGGTTCGGGGAGTTTTCACCCCCGCCTGCAAAAATGTTTTTATCCCCTACCCCCAGAATTTGAGATTTTTTCAAAGTTCCCAAAAATTTCCTAAAAATTTGTAGAAAAGATGCTTTTTAAAGCGTTCTGAGCTATTTGCTCAAAAGTGCCAAATTTTCGGCGCTTAGAACCATTATACCCGCATTTTTAGACTATATTTTGTTCAATTTCTTACGACTTCTTCGAAATTTTCTTGTTTTTATGCTCTAGAAAGATAAAGCATCGTCAGAAACGCTTGAAAACGATGTTTTTTACGTGTACTTACCATTTTTGGACCCAAAAAGGGCACTTAACAATTTCACTCCACCCCCAGAATTCCCATGCTGTGCATGTATGATCCTGATCCCCAGAATTTTGGTGCTGCCCAAATATGGGTATTACCCCTGAAAAATCACGCAGAAAGAAACTATGTATATATCCGACGATTTTGAGCTGACACAATATTTTTTGCATCATTTCACACAAAAAGATTCCAAAATTGTGTCGAAATAGTCTAAAAGATCAAAATTCCTCGCCAACTTGATCACTTAGTATATCTTTTCGTGTTGAAAGTCACACAATGCAGTCAAAATTTACTAAAAAAGCTTTAAAATCACGGCATTACCGTTAGAAAGCGTTTTATAGGCTTTTTTGACCATTCCTATCATTTGAATAGCAAAAAATCGTGACGACGAATTTCCAGGATTTTATCCCCCTCTGCCGACCCTGACCTTGTGCATCTATGGCGATGATTCATGTATATAGCTTTTGTATTTTTAATAGTAAATTTTTTAACAACGCCGTCATTAAATTAAACTTTTATAAATTACTCTATGCATACATGTACATATGAGGGTATTACTCCCCGCGAAGGGTCAGCCGGACAAATACTGTCCGCAAGCACGTAGCTAGCCGTCCTATTTTGGGGTACCAACACCAATTTTGGGGTATTGAGCCCAAAAATAGCACAAAATAACGGATAAAGTCTTCGATTTTTCTGAATTTTGGGAAATTCGAACACCCCCCATTCCCCCCGAGATAAGTGCCTGACTGTCCGACGATTTTGAGCTGATGGAACGTTTTTTTTGCATTACAGTAAAGACGTCAAAATTTTTACGGCGCTTCAAGCCAGATTAGTAGTTTTAAGTACTTATTACTCAAAAAGCGCCCAAAATTGATAATTTTTTTGCATTTTAATTGCTAGAGGTGATATAATGCAGTCAAAATGGACTAAAATGCTTTTAAAATGCGATATTACCACGAAAAAACGTTTTGTAGGCTATTTTGACCATTCTGATCGTTAATACAGCAAAAAAACCGTGAACGATAAATTTACCGTTGATTTCTTTTCAGGAGATTTCACTCCCTTGCCGACCCTAACCTTGTGCACCTACGACTCTACGGCAACCCGATAATTATTTATATACATACATACACAATTTGCCACAATCCGTATATTTTAAATAAGCAGATTTATCGATTGCAATTAAGCAAGTACAACAGTACGTTTATCAGGATTTTTGATTCACTCGAATTTAATCAAGAAATCACTCACTATTCAAATTCAAATTCTGATTGAAGACAACGTGTTCAACAGTGGAAGGTTGCATATCACCGTTAATAGACATGGTTTGTAAAGCTGGCATTTGTCCTAGTAGAGAGAGACTGTTCTGATCCACATGTAAGATTTGAACAGGCGAAGTCTAAAGTAATTGTAAATTGATTAAACTCAGAAACCATCACATTTCAGTGCAAGCAATGTTCGTGTGCAAAATCAGCAAGATTTGATGTTATGGTATGTTGAAATCAATGGGAGGCTAATGCCAGCGTCAAATTTGTAGGATTTTAAACTAATGAAATATCAGCGTCATGGCAATACAGTTATTTTATTGATCTTAGGTGTTTCGACGAGATAAGTACCTACCATTCATGTAACGGCTCGAAATTTCGGGGGGTCCCAGCCATTTTTAGAAGGGGGATAGGTAAATGGCCTCCAGTTTTTTGCAAAAAAAAGGTCAAAAATTAGATTGTTTTCCAATATGGGGGGTCAAAAATTTTTTGGCTTTGGGATATGTCCGACTTCGGGTGAGGGATACCCTCTCATCCCTCCTGTTACATGTATGGTACCTACTCTTAAACGCGATGCCCTTCATAATTTGAAAGAATGAAAGAGTCCATCTCAACGAGTAATAAAAGTACATATAAAAAACTTGAGATAAAAAGCAAATGTAAATGATACGTCTGAATTTCCATCGAACTTGGCTAATATAAATAAGATTTGTACCACCTGCTCCCAGTAAATTCAAATCGAGCTCGTAATAAGGAATTTACGTAAATAAAAATGCTACGAGCATCTCAGAGCAAGTTTAAAAAGAAAACGTATGTGCAAGCAAGCATGAAAATTTTTTAAGACAGTAAGATATGTTCGCTGATAATTTCCTAAAATATGTTAGCGGAAATAGGGGCTTTTTGAGCGAAACAACAGAAGCGAATCTGATAATGTGAATGCTACAATGACGCTGAGTGAAACTCTAAGATGCAATAAAATCAAAATTTTATTAAATTAATCTGCTGAATTAAAGCGAATGATGCAATCTGCTTAACCGAGTAATACTTTTCTTCACATGAATCACTTCTAATCTTTAGTAAAATAAATTATTATATTACAGCTGAACTGGGACTGCCTATTCAACCGGGGCCTGAAAATTTAGCAATAATGTGTAAATACGAAATTTCCATGCTGGCATTCGCTATATAATATATTTAGATAGTTTTCCTTAATCGTGCAAATATTTTAACAATATTACATAGCAAATGCCAGAAGTACACTTTGTCTTCATCGTACAAATATCTTAATACCTACTGATGAAAAAATAATAAATCTGAAACACATCGCACCTTTCCTCAAGAAAGACCGTATTCTGCTGAAAAATTAAAATTATCTTTCTCAGGCAGGATGAACACGTGTACGTTGTTTGTAGTTGCATTATAACTTTCTTTACCTAGTTTTTAGCATTTCGACTTAGCAATTGGATGACCCTAAAATTAAACTGATATAGGTACTAAGAATTGCGTGAGGCATTGTTATAAAAATAATTCATCTTTCAGTTAGGGTTTCATAAAGCAAGATATATAGACTGCTCGTGCATCTTGAGAACATACGGCAAGCTTAAGACCATAAGCGGTCTAAAGTTGCATTTTCGCGAACAGGATTGCAATCAATCACGACTTGATAATTAAGTAATGCAGTTATAACACCTTTTTAGCCGTTCTAGCCAACTTCAAAATTATTTTAGCTCGAAAACGCTCTATGAACTTCAAATCAGCCTGATAACCCTAGACGACCATGCTGTGCACCATATTATAACTCGAAAACATCCAATAATGATCGCTGAGGTGCAAACATCTTAGCTCGATTGATTGCAATAAGTGTACATATATGTTTCCATTCATATTTAATGTCTCAACGTTAACAACTGCGCTCAGCTAGTTGGACATCTATACAACAAAATAAATGTTGTGACCACACCTGGACGTGGGGAGGTGGTTGGGGGTATGCACCCCCCCAAAAACCAAAAATACCCCCCAGAAATCAAAATACCCCCCAGGATTCAGTTTTTAAAAATTTTTTTCGTTTTTTTCGCAATTTTTTGATGCCAATGGGTAGTGCTCAATGAGAAACGTCAAAAAATGATGTTTTTTCGCCATACCACCATTTTTAAGGCCATTTTTTGACCTTTGAAAAATCTTGCACCATCCTGACTAATGGATCTACATCATGCGTGTAGAGCTTCCACCAATAACTCGACGCTTTTACTTATTTATTTAAATCAATAAAGCAAAGTTTGCACATAAGAACAATATTAGAATTTTCAGTCCAGTAGGACAGGTTCTTGCAACTCTAGATTATTTCTAACAAACTTATGAATACACTAAGTAGTGAAATTGCATTACAATTTGATGTCATACATTAGAGGTTGGTTGCGCCGATCCATGAAGCTGTAAGGTTTGACCATTGGATAATTGTAGTATCGTAGGCCTTCCGCCATTCTGATTCAAGACTTGACTATTGGGCAGTTGTATAAATTGTATCTAGTGAATAAAGGCTACATTTACTTAACTATAGGCAAGTGGCGTAAAGCTAAAGCAATTTCGACATGCAAGCGTGAGAAATCCGTTTTGAGGCTACAAGTCCTCAATATATCGCATCGTAACGCTAACTTTCGAATAAATAAATTTTGATTCTCGAAATTTATGCTAAACTTGCGTAGTTTAGGTACGTGCAACAGACTACAGGGATGTAGGTGACATTAAGCATGCATTGTTGTTCCTAATTACTTTACATGTTACCACAAGGATGAATGCTTATTACTTCGTCTAACCCTGATCTGAATTAGTGGAAGGCTAGGCTCCTGTTCTTGAACTCTTTCAAGCCCGAATAGCATGCACGCACTAACTTCACTAATATGGTTTAAGCCAAATTTAGGTTAGGTATGTATGCGAATTTGCGTTTAAAGTACCTCAAATTGATTTAAACGCTAAAAGGCAAGCACAGGTAAGTTCGTCATAAGTTTGCCTAGAATGTTTCGATCTTAGAGCAGCGTAAAATTGTCTCTCGTCTAAAACTTAGCCTAAGTCCAAGAAAAATAAAGACACGAAAGCAAATCTTTCTAGAGCGTTTTCACGAAGAAAA
Source organism: Mermis nigrescens (assembly GCA_036768485.1). Lineage (NCBI taxonomy): Eukaryota > Metazoa > Nematoda > Enoplea > Mermithida > Mermithidae > Mermis > Mermis nigrescens. The sequence continues at coordinate 1,623,473 of JAVLUZ010000511.1, read as the reverse complement.
AAAATCCTGCAGAAAAAATTTACTGAAATATATTATTCAAGCCAAATATAAAATTTTTTCACATTGCTACCCAGGTACTTTGTAATTTCACCCACCTCCTCCAGAATTTTCATGCTGTGCATGTATGGGCCTGACTTTAATTATAATTAAGTAATTTGGCACAAAACGCCAAAATTGTTTCGCGTTTTTCGGCTAAAAAGCAAAGGGAGAATTAAGGAAAAATTATTCTCATTTTTCATTTTGGGGGGGAACACATGCCCCCTTTCTTCTGGATAGAGGTTTGACTAGAAAACTTTAGCCAATTTTCGAAGTCGCTTTACTCAATTATTCTGAATCCGTACAGAAAATGTCGGTTTCTCAGTCAGAGTGAAGTTCTAGAGCAAGTTGGGGATTAGAGTGCTGCGATTGACTCAGCGCAGCCCGAGCATCAGTAGCAAACAGTGACAGTGATTATTTACAGTCAACTGCAAATAATTTAGCTTACAGTGAAATCTTATTTGCAGTCAAAAACCAGCGGCCTAGACTGCAAATAAGTTCTGACACAGTTAAATATTATTTGCAATTAAAAACCAGCGACCTAGACTGAAAAAATTTCAGTACACTGTGTTATACTAATACTTTATTCGGAAAAAAACACAAGGGTAAAACAAAGTCGCAAGGAAAATAAAATAGCATAGTGTAAAATGCGAAATGTCCTGGACACACAGGCAAAATAGATTGCGCTCACGTGTGCCCCATCAAAAAATTCCCGAAATCAACCTTTTTCAAATTTCTCTCAAATGTCTCAACATTTGGAGAACTTCAAATATATTGTGGAAAATCGTTCCAAATTCTAGCTAATCTAGTAGCAGAACAATGCTTTTTACAATCAAGTCGAAATTTTTCTAAATAGATCTGATTTGCAAATGCATTTCTAGTACGCGAATGACCATAAAACTTATAAAAATCTTCAGAAGGCAAGAGATTATTGTGAATAATATTATACGTAACAAGCCTCTATTAATTTAAGGCTTTTAACCATTCATCATAAGAAAGTCCCATATATCCAATTAACCTTTTAGTAAATTTTTGCTGTACCAGTTCAACCCTGTTGATATCAGAAAGCAAATAGGGGCTCCATACAGTTGGAGCATACTCTACTACAGGCCGAATATAATTCTTAAAAGCAAGAAACAATATTTTAAGATCACGTGATTCAAAACATTTGAAAATCAAAGCACTCATTTTCAAAGCTTTTGCTGATATATTAGTACAATGACAACTAAATGATAAGTTTGTTGTTAAGGAAACACCTAAATCTCGAATTGAGGAACCTGCGTCAGATAACAAAAAATGGTTTATGTGATATGTAACTTTAGGATTAGCGTACCCTAGATATTACACAGAACATTTAGGGAGAGATATACTTAACTGATTTTCTTCAGACCAGGAAACCAGCTTATCTAAATCTTTTTGCAACAATGTATGATTTTGAGAAAAATTAAAGAGCTTTAAATCATCAGCAAAGAAAAAGACTTCACTATGCTCAACAGCTTGAACAAAATCGTTTACAAACAACAGAAACAAAGAGGGTCCTAAAACGCTACCTCGAGGTACACCACTAATAACTGGCTTCCGATCAGAAAAAGCGTCAAAAATTTTGACCTTTTGTGTACTATTTGTCAAAAAAGAAATTAAACATTTTAATAACATTCCATTTATCCCATAATGCTTCAACTTCTCTATCAATTTAGAATAAATGACAAAGTCGAAGGCTTTACTACAATCGACATAAACAACATCAAAAGGAATAGATGCGTCAAGTGATTTAACCCACATGTTTGTACACTTTAAAAGCTGAGTTTCACATGACTTTCCCTTTTGAAAACCAAACTGCAGTGAAAAGAAATTAGTTTTCGACTTTAAAGAAGCAATTAAAGCTGTTTTTGCAGTCAAAAGGCCACTTGACTAAAAATAATATTACACTGTGCACAATATTATTTACAGTCTAGGCCGCTGCTTTTTGACTGCAAATAATATTACACTGTGTACAATTTGGATTGTAGAAAGAACGATTTTGCAAACAGGGTGGCTAGAATTTGGAATACATTGCCACGATTTATTGTTGACTGCAGAAATTTTAAACAGTTTAGGGTTTTGGTTTCAAAGCTTAATTTATTAGAATTTCTTAAGGGCGTATGTAAGTGCACCGCCTGTACGCCTTGGCTTTACTTACATACCAACTCAATTATTTCGCATTATTTTTTGCATTTATTGACAATTCCTTTCCTAAAATTGCTCATTTAATGATTCTTTGCTTTATTGTATTGGTATTTGTTGTAACATGTCTCGTCCATGTAATTCAGCCAATAAACTATTATTATTATCATTATACTAAGCCGCTGGTATCGACTACAAATAATATTACACTGTGTCTGAACTTATTTACAGTCTTGGCTTATGAAAAATGAAAACTATAACAGTCACAATAACGTTAAAAATATGGAAAAACAAAAAATGTAGGGGCTAAAGTTAAGAATATGGTGGTACTTTTAGAAAAGGAGCAAAACGAATACGGAATGCCAAAATTTTTGTGCCAAACTGGTAGAACATGATAAATTGAAGCGCGGAAAAAAATTTGGTGAAAATCTGAGCCATACTTGCAAAGTTGCAGGCTTCTGTATTTGAGTGTTGGGTGTGACGATTAAATGGCTCGATCCAAGGACTTACACATTTGTCAGAAATAAATAATATGGGCTGAAATTATGGAAGGAAGCATAGCAATGAAGGATAAACAAGAAAAAAAGCGCAGAAAGCTGTTTGAAATTTTAAAAAACTTTCAAAAAATTTTCATTTTTTGCTTGTTTTTTTCGGTTTTACTAGATAAGATATAGGATAATCTAAGTTTTTGCTTCTAATATACTTAGGCTTAGGCTTAGAATATCTGAAAAGGTGTTTTAAGCTGCTTAGGTTGAGGTCGCTCCCGCTCAGGTCAATGTATAGATGCTTAGGTCGATGTAGAGATGCTTCGGTCGATGTATAGATGCTTATATCGGCGTAAATTGGATATCTACATGTGATTCTGCATTCAGTTGTTTGAATCTTCAAAATTTTTTTCAATATTAGAATCTCAAATAAATTTATTGGAATAACGCTATGAATCGAAGGCAAATGCATCCCATACATCCAACATCGGCTTGTTAATCAAGGACTGTTTGGAGCGAGAATCCAAAAAGTCAAATGCAGTATTATTCGGTTTACCCAATTCAGATGACTATTTGAACTCTGTAAAGTCTTTGGTTGACGAATTCAGCAACGAACCCGACTTGTCATCTGTTGATATTACGCAAGTGTTCTGTGATGGTCCCGAAACATCAGGGCAAACCTCAATTCCTGAAGGTTTGCCTCACGTCACCACGTGCTCAACGTCGTTTTATCGGACTAGTTAACAAAGTGATTCGCCCGTCAAATCCATCTAATGGTCGGTCCAAATTGCGCGCTCGACCAGACCTTTCGTACAAGCAGCGCAAGCGACAGCGCGAGCTGTTTGCTGAATTGAACGACCAACGAAACTCGGGCGAAACGGATTCTTTTCATAGACTTTGCTGCCGATTGTGTCAAAAAGAAGCCGACTTACGCGTCACGCGCTCGTTCCAATTTTCCTAAACCGTCCTTTCCTCAATCTTTTGCTCGCGTTGATTCCGGTACTGTATAGGATAAGTCGCCCTCCGAATTTATTAGCGCTAGGTGTTTTTTATTCAATGCACAAAGTTTAGTAAACAAGTTAGGGGAGTTATATTATTTGTTAGATAGTGACAATTTCGACTTAATTTTCTGTTGTGAAACATGGTTAAACGAAGTAATTCATGATAGCATTTTATGTCCTCAAAACAATTATCAAATTTTTCGCTCTGATCGAGTGAATAAACAAGGCGGCGGGGTCATTGTCTTTGTAAAATCACATTTTAGTGCTCGTTTTGTTAAAGTTCCTAACGAACTGAGTATATCTGACTCTTTAATTATTGATTTTTTCCATGGTCAGGATAGAATTAGATTTCTTCTTATTTACAGACCTCCTCACTACGATTTAAATCATGCTTTAAGAATCTGTAACTTGATAGAATGGGTAAATAATTGCTCTTATCCCGTAATTATCCTAGGGGATTTCAATTTACCTAAAATTGATTGGACCTTAGGTACCTTTACATCCGATTCTCTTAACGAATTGTTTTACGACTGTTTCTCGTCTACAGGATTAACACAATTAGTTTTAGATCAAACGCATGATACAAATATTATTGATGTTATTTTTGCAGCAAATAATGTTTTTAATGTTAAAGTACTACCCTCCTTTTCTACAAGTGACCACAATTCTATATCTTTTGAAACTCTGATAACTCCACCTACTACTTATGTAGAATCTCACTTTAATTTTCAAAAAGCAGACTACTTTAGTATTGGTAGCTTTCTTTCTACTATTTCTTGGCCTGATCTTTTTTCTACTTGTTTAAATGTTAACGACATGTATAATGTATTTTTAAATGTCTTAAGGCCTCTAATTTTTACTTTTGTTCCTAAAGTCAAAGCAAAGCCTTCCAAATTTTCATACCCTAAAGTTTTACGAAAATTATTTGCCAAAAAACGGCTTTTATGGAAAAAATACAAAAAATATCGTACAATTATATGCAAACAAAGGTATCGTAATCACTGTAAAATGTTACGCAAAGAAATTCATAATCATTTTTGTTTACAGGAAAGTAATTTATTGCAACATAACGATCTGAAATCCTTTTTTAGATTTGTAAATAATCGTTTAAATAATTCTCGAAGCATTCCACCTATTACTTCCACCGACAATAATGTAGTAACTGATCTTCATTGTAAAACTAATATGTTCAATCATTACTTCTCTTCCGTATTTACCAATGATGATATTAACGATTCTTTTGTTTTTCAGAAGCGGGGCGATTTTTCTATTTCAAACATCGTCTTTGACGAAAATAATGTCTCACGGGCGATTGCTAAGATGAAAAACTCGACTTCGATAGCGCCTGATGGTTTAAGTAACTTTTTTGTTAAAAAATTAGCTTATTATCTTCTTAAACCCCTTATCAGTATTTTTACTGTTTCTTTTTTATCAGGTGATATCCCAGACATTTGGAGGGAGGCTTACGTTGTACCTATAATTAAAAAGGGTGACCCCTCATTAACTGAAAATTATCGTCCTGTTTCTTTATGTTGCTCAACTTGTAAGATAATGGAAAGTATTATTAATACTCAACTATCAATTTATTTATCTACTAATGAGTTAATATCACCTTTTCAATATGGTTTCCAAAAACATAAATCTTGCGAATTGCAACTATTAAATTGTAAACATTCTTGGGTTAAATCACTGGAATGTAAAGAAACCGTTGATATTATTTATATAGACTTTGCTAAAGCTTTTGACAAAGTCGACATATCTAAACTTCTTGTTAAATTAACTAGTTACGGTATTCAACAACACCTGTTTAATTGGTTAAAAGCTTTTCTATCTAATCGTATTCAGTGTGTTCGCGTTAATCAGTGTTTTTCAGATTATGCCGCTGTTACAAGTGGAGTTATTCAAGGGTCCATTCTTGGACCTACGTTGTTTTTGATTTTTATAAATGATATCTTTGATAACTTGTCAAGTTCGACTTTTATGTTCGCGGATGACCTAAAAATATTCAATCTTTCCTGCAATTATCAAACACTTCAGACCGATTTAGATAGAATTTCCATTTGGGCCACCAGAAATTGTTTACCAATATCATATTCTAAATGCACAGTCCTATATTTGGGCAAAAATAATCCTAAATTGTCATATACACTCAATACACAAGTTATTACGAACGATTCTGTCTATGTTCGCGATTTAGGAGTGCTAATTTCGCACAACCTGAAATTTAAGGAACATTACAACAGTATTATCAAGAAAGCTTTCTTGAGATCTATCTTAATTAGAAAATCCTTCTTTTCGCGTGATAAAAATAATCTCGTAAAGGCCTTCATTGTTTACGTCAGACCGATCCTTGAATATTCCTGTGCTTTATGGAACCCCTCTTATATTAGTGATATCAACAGGCTGGAGGCTCTTCAGCGTAAATTTACTAAATACATAGTTGGATATCATAGCCCTCTTTCTTACGACGAACGCCTTAACCAACTTAACTTGTGTCGATTAGAATTACGTCGCCTTCATATTTGCTTATGTATGATGTATCAAATTATTAGTCAAAAATCTTGTCTTTCCATGACAGATTTTTTTGTGCTTAATCAAAATACTACTCGCTGCACAAATCGTTTCAAGCTAGTTGTTCCTCTTGTCCGTTCTAATTTACAAAAATTTGACTTTTTCTATAAGTATATCTCTGTTTGGAATCACCTACCTGATTTTGTAGTCTCTTCCCCTAACTTAAATGTATTCAAATCTAGATTAATTGATGTCGACTTATCCAAATTTATTATAGGGCGGGCTTAAATCGTCATTTTCATGACTCGCTCATCGCCTTTTGCTGTACGCTTTTATTCTTTTGACCGTACGTTTTATTACTCTTTTACATCTTTCGTAATTGTCGCGTTTCAGTAATAAATTATTTCATTCATTCATTCATTCAAACACTTAGGTCGAGTAGATGCTTGTGTAGGTCGAGAAGAGGCTAATTAACGAAACCCATAGCTTTTGTAATATTGATCATAGACGGATGAATATTTTTTTTGGGCGTGGGTAAAATCCGGAAATGGAAATGGAAATGGAAAATGGAAAATGGGTAAAAGCCGGAAATGAAACATGGAAATGGAAAATGGAAAATGGGTAAAAGCCGGAAAATGGAAAATGGAAAAGTGGGTAGCCAAGCTGAAATCGGAAAATGGAAAATTTTCCATTTCCTTTATTTTCAACGGAAAATGGATACAATTTTCAAAATTTTCGATCGTTAATGTCTAACTCATATCAGTTTTTTCACCAAATTTCTCATTTTTGAATGAAATTTCGAAAAAGCGCGACTCAAAAAATGGAAAAAAAGTACAAAAAATGGGAAAAACTGAAAAATTGTTCATTTCTTCGCCTCTCATTCAAAATTTCTCCTCTTTTTGAAAAAAAATTGACCTTGTCAGATCTCGAAATCGTTATCCACTTCGACTACAACGATTTTGTCGCAGATGGAAAATCGCCGCAAAATGGAAAAAATAGGGTAAAACCCGGAAATGGAAAATGGAAAATGGAAATGAAAATTTTCCGTTTCCTTTATTTTCAACGGAAAATGGTTTATTTTCAAAATTTTAGGACGTAAATGTCAAACTCATGTCGTTTTTTCACCAAGTTTCTCAATTTTTCAAGAAATTTTTGAAGGCGTAACTCAAAAATGGAAAAGTCTACAAAAAAATGGATAAAACTGAAAATTGTTCACTTCTTTGTCTTTTCACTCAAAATTCTCCTTTTGAAAGAATTGACCTTCCAGATCCAAAAAATCGTTATCCATTTCGACTACAACGATTTTGTCGCAGATGGAAAATCGCCGGAAAATGGAAAAATAGGTAAAACCCGGAAATGGATAATGAAAAATGGAAAATGGAAAATTTTCCATTTCCTTTATTTTCAACAGAAAATGATTCATTTTTTTAGCTGATCTTTTGAAATTTCTTCAAAAATAAAGAAATTTGGTGAGAAACGTCATGATTTCGACATTCACGACCGAAAATTTCGAAAATTAACCATTTTCTATTGAAAATGAAGGAAATGGAAAAATTTTCCATTTTCCATTTTTCCATTTCGGGTTTTACCCTATTTTTCCATTTTCCGGCGATTTTTCCATCTGCAACGAAATCGTTGTAGTCGAATTGGATAACGATTTTTTCGGATCTGGAAGGTCAATTTTTCAAAAGAGGAGAATTTTGTGTGAAAAGACGAAGAAATGAACAATTTTTCGCTTTTTTTTCCGTTTTTTGTAGACTTTTCCATATTTAGTTACGCTTTCGAAATTTCTTCAAAAATAGAGAAATTTGATGAGAAAACGACATGATTTCGATACTTACGACCGAAAATTTTGAAAATCAACCATTTTCCGTTTAAAATGGAGGAAATGGAAAAATTTTCCATTTTCCATTTTCCATTTCCGGGTTTTACCCTATTTTTCCATTTTCCGGCGATTTTCCATCTGCGACGAAATCGTTGTAGTCGAAGTGGGATAACGATTTTTCCGGATTTGGAGGGTCAATTTATTTCAAAAGAGGAGAATTTCGAGTGAAAAAGACGAAGAAATGAACAATTTTTCGTTTTTTTCCCGTTTTTTGTAGACTTTTCCATATTTAGTTACGTGTTCGAAATTTCTTCAAAAATAGAGAAATTTGGTGAGAAACGACATGATTTCGATATTAACGACCGAAAATTTTGAAAATTAACCATTTTCCGTTGAAAATAGAGGAAATCGAAAATTTTCCATTTTCCATTTCCGGGTTTTACCCTATTTTTCCATTTTCCGGCGACTTTCCATCTGCGACGAAATCGTTGTAGTCGAAGTGGATAACGATTTTTTCGGATTTGGAAGGTCAATTATTTCAAAAGAAGAGAATTTTGAGGAAAAGACGAAGAAATGAACAATTTTTCGTTTTTTCCCGTTTTTTGTAGACTTTTCCATTTAGTTACGCGTTCGAAATTTCTTCAAAAATAGAGAAATTTGGTGAGAAACGACATGATTTCGATATTTACGACCGAAAATTTTGAAAATTAATCCATTTTCCACTGAAAATCGAAGGAAATGGAAAATTTTCCATTTTCCATTTTCCATTTTCCATTTCCGGGTTTTACCCTATTTTTCCATTTTCCGGCGATTTTCCATCTGCGACGAAATCGTTGTAGTCGAAGTGGATAACGATTTTTCGGATTTGGAAGGTCAATTTTTTCAAAAGAGGAGAATTTTGAGTGAAAAGATGAAGAAATGAACAATTTTTCGTTTTTTTTCCGTTTTTGCAGACTTTCCCATTTTTAGTTACACTTTCGAAATTTCTTCAAAAATATAGGAATTTGGTGAGAAACGATATGAGTTAGACACTAACGATCGAAAATTTTGAAAATGAACCATTTTCCGCTGAAAATGGCGGAAATGGAAAATTTTCCATTTCCATTTTCCATTTTCCGGCTTTTACCCATTTTTCCATTTTCCATTTTCCTATTTCCGCCTTTTACCCATTTTCCATTTTCCATTTCCATTTCCATTTCCGGATTTTACCTTTACTCCATTTTTTTCCGCGCTTTCTTTCAACATGCTCTAAGTACTGAGCAAAAAATCCGCTCTTCTGAAGTTTATTTCATAGTATCCTGAAAGTACCATATTCTTAACTTACTTCCGAATGTAGGTAATTAACTATTCTTATAAAAAAATAAAAATAAATATAAAATGTACCTACCACCAACCACCCACCTGATTAGAATTCTGCACATCATCGCGGCCATCCATCCTTCATTAGTGTTAATTGAAGCTGCAGCTGGAAAACAGAATAGTTCATGAGACATTTTAATACCTATCTTATCTACTCGATGTGGAAAATATTCAAAACTTGAATACATTTAAAACCGCGATTAAATGATAAATAATGCATAAAATGCACAACTTAGCAATTCGCTGAGGACTTACTGAGCAATTAGCTGAGGGCTAACTGAAATCCGGTTGCCTATTCGATAACTTAAGGTTGAGCACCTCTCGCTTATGATTAGCCAGAGCAGTCCAATAGCAAACTGAAGGACAAAGCCGGCCAACCATACCAGAACGATCCGATGACTATTGGATAATCGATTTCTTAGTTTTCTTACTGTCTTAAAGAGCGCACAAGCTAAACTTGCACATTTTTATGCTAATCGAATTGATCACAACACAACCATACCTAAATCAAACAAAAAAATCGACAAAAAATTTTGCACTGTTTATTTCACAAAACCTTGCGCGCGAGAGTCAGTCTTAGTCCAAGGTGGCACGGAAGTTAGTTTTAGTAATACAACTTTTACATAAAAAAACTTTCTGTTAAGTATGCACCCTTTTTGCGCGTAAATCACGGTCGTTGCCGCACTGTAAACCACTTATATAGTCAACTTATGTCAATTAAAAAAATTATCCGCTGTCGATAATTTTTATATTCAATTTAATTGTATACCCGACGTCTTAATCACTCGATAGGCGAGGCGACCCCAAAAAATTCGCTATAGCCTTTTCCATTCCAAGCAGCCTATTTTCGCTTCACGGCTTATTACTGTAGCAGAATATTTTACGGGTTAGACTGTTGAGGCACTTTGTTAGATGCACCATGTTAAGCAATAGATTAAACATCAATAAGAAGAGTTTAAAGCAACCAGCCACTAACGAGAACGTAAGTGAAGAAGCCATTTGTGCAGTGAAAAGCTAATACAGTAATAAGACTTCAGCGAAAATGGGCCATTTGGAATGTAACAGAATATGCCTACTTCGTCGAGTCAGGGAAGACCCGAGTTCAAAATAATAAGGAAATTAGTTTTCCGACGAATTTATGCGCTATTTTAGAAGACTATACATAGTTATGCTCAACCTCTCCTCGTGCTTCCCTCAATTAAAACAACACTTTTTAAGCTTTTGTAACGAAGCCCAGCATTTCACACTAGCAAAGAAAAATGCTCCGATGGAACAAAAAAGGGGAATATACTTGGGATTGTGAATTATCGAGGATGTAAAAGGAGGGGACTAGGAAAAATCTCCCTATGTTATATGCCAAAAATCGCAAAATATGTTAAAAACCAGACTTTCTCTAAACAATGCAAAAAATCGAAGTATATTCTGCGGCCTCCCAATAGAAATAAACTATTTACCAAAAAATTGATTGAAAAAAGCAGCGAATTAGCAATGCAGTAGCTAAGCGAATTGAATGAAATAGTACATATCGATGCATTCAAGACAATCGATGATATTGTTGGTTCAAAGCAGTAGGAAACACGGAAGCTGACGTGCAACAGACCTTATGTAGATACTCTTTTACACATGTCTACAACAATTGTTTACTAAACTTTTACATATTTCAAAGGCCGCAGAATATACTTCGATTTTTTGCATTGTTTAGAGAAAGTCTGGTTTTTAACATATTTTGCGATTTTTGGCATATAACATAGGGAGATTTTTCCTAGTCCCCTCCTTTTACATCCTCGATAATTCACAATCCCAAGTATATTCCCTTTTTTGTTCCATCGGAGCATTTTTCTTTGCTAGTACCCTACTTTTAATTAGCAAGATTTGGAAATACAATACTAGATTTCATTTACTGTGCGGTTCTTCTAATAATTGAATGGTTTAAACTTTACAAAGCTACTAGTTGTAGAAGAAACAAACATTCTGATTAGTAATTCTTATGTTACGTAGAACATCCTGTAAAGAAATATGCTTCCAAAACTTTCTAGAGCTAAACTTAATTTACATTTTAAACTTTACACAAGAGTGTAAAGAATTTTAGTGGGATTAATAATTTCGATATTGCTCTGATATAACGATCAGCATTTATTAAGAAATGAAACCTCTATAATGTTCTAAGAACAAATTAACATTAGGTGTTAATCACTTTACACTACTCTTCATGCGCCCCTAGCAGACGTATCACATCTGTTTCCATATATATTTTACGACTTTAGGGAAAAAATAAGTTACCGTGAGGCTCTAGAATGGAGCTTATTATATAGTGTAAACTTTACACTAGCAACAGGTGTAAAGAAGATTTTAGTCGGATTTGTAAATTCGATATTACTCGGATATTACGATCAACATTCATGAAAAAATTACGTCTCCATAACGGTTTAAGGACAAATAGACACAGATGTAAACCACTTTACATCACTGTTGAGTGTAAACGAACGCGCCCAGCTGACGTCCCTTATTTGATTCCATGTAAATTTTCAGATTTCGGCAAAAAATTCAGGTTTTCGCAAAGCTCTAGAACGAAGATTAATTAGCAGTGTAAACTTTACACAACCACCGAGTGTAAAGAGGATTCTAGTCGGATTTGTAAATCTGATATTACTCGGATATTATGATCAACATTTATGAAAAAATTATGTCTCTACAATGGTCTGAGGACAAATAAACATTAGGTGTAAACTACTTTACACCACTGTTGAGCGTAAACAAACGCACCTAATTGACGTCTCACACTTGATTTTTATACATGTACCTATATAAAAAGGGTTACCCCCTATTCCTGGGCAATGACCAGAGCTTCGCCCCGCAGAACTGGAGCTATCCATCTATGCTCCCCAGGATTTCGTTGCTCCCCACGTACATTCGTACTCAAGAGTTTATAACGTAAATTTGAAAATTTTTCCACCGCTTCCTTCCCGACTAGGGCACGTAAATCTCAAAATTTTTCCACCGCTTCCTTCCCGACTAGGGCACGTAAATCTCAAAATTTTTCCACCGCTTCCTTCCCGACTAGGGCATGTACCTACATACGTATAATGCTTTCATTCTTATATCCATAAAAATTTATAATGTACCTACTTGAATGTATCTAAAAAGGATGACCTGGGCGTGGGGTTTTGAAGGGTTACCACCATATACATGGGCAGCGACAAAATTCTGGGGGAGGTCCGACGGGGCAAATTCGCTAAAAATAGCTCTAAAAATGCCTAAAAATAGCATTCTTGGGGGGGGTCCAGCTAGACCCCCCCGCCCATGTGTGGTAACCACACCCAGAAGGCAAAATACCCAACATTACCTCCAGAATTTAATGTTTAAGAAATTTTTGCTTTTCCGGGTTTCAATGATACAAATCGATAGAGCTCGACGAGAAACATTCAAAAATGGTTTTTTTCGCCATAGCACCATTTTTAAGGCCAAGGATTTGAATTTTAAAAAATTTCGCACCCCCGCAAAACTTTGGAGCCACCCACCTATGCTCTCCAGGATTTCGTTGCTGCCCATGTACGTACACAAGGGTATATAACGTAAATCTAAAAATTTTTCCGCCGCTTCTTTCCCGACTAGGGCATATGTATGTACAATGCTTTCATTCTTTTATCCATAAAAATTCATGATTTACATGAATTTATCTAGAAACGAGGAAAGTTACAACGAATTACCGCAATTTTTCGTGATTTAACACTATGAAGTCGAAATTAAATGCTGAAAACATAGTGCCTTCAAGGCATTACATTGGAGACAGACCCCAATGTTTTTAGGTTTCTTTATGGTAAGCAAACGCAATACGATAATTTAAACAGACATACAATAGACTTTGAAGACCATTAAATGCGTCATCATTAACACAATGCTCTAGAACAAAGGCTAACATGCAGTGTAAACTTTACACAACCGCCTAGTGTAAAGAGGATTTTATTCCGATTTGTAAATCTGATATTACTCGGATATTATTACCAACATTTATGAAAAAATTGCATGTCTACAATGGTCTGAGGACAAATAAACAATGAGTGTAAACTACTTTACATCACTGTTGGATGTAAACAAACGCGCCTACGTGACGTCTCACATTTGATTCTTTGAAAATTTCTAGACTCCAGGAAAAAATTAGGTTTCTGGAATGCTCAAAAACGAAGATAAATACATATGTAGTGTAAACTTCATGTAAACACCTAGTGTAAAGAAGATTTTGGTCAGATTCGTAATTTTGATATTGTTCTGATATTACGATTAATATTTATGAAAAAAATTAAGTCTCCATAATGTTCTATGGGCAAACTAACAATAGGTGTAAACCACTTTACAACACTGTAGAGTGTAAACATATGCGCCAGACTGGCATATCAAATTTGGTTCCTGGTCCATTTCTAGACTTGATAATCATGTCCCTGACTCATAACCGGAGAAGCAGGCAGAAAAAACAAGACAGAAGCGCATTTTAAACACCAAATTTTTGACTTTACACTCGCTAAATATTAATGTATAGACAATTTGCTTTGACATGCACCCGATATAAAGCACTTTATTTTTATTCTATTGGACTTATCCCGACTTCTGGACGGAGAAAGTGGCGAACAAAAAACGCAACAAAAACGTATTTTCCATCATTTAGAACACTGTAAACTTTAAAATTCCGTACCGAACTCCCCATTGAGTTTAAAGAAATTCGGTTTGGTACAATTTGTAGCTTTTAAATCGTAGTACATTCCTGTGTGCCAAAATTCTCTTGCAAAAATTATTTGGTATGATTTATTAATCAAAATTCGGAAAAAAACGTGTTTTTTCGCCCATTTTTTACCTCTGATTTCGAACTTTACACCCCCATAAATAACTCAATATTGCGTTTTTTTAAATGCGGTTTGCTGCGATGTGTAGCCCCTGAGAGGCACTTTATTACTGCTGTATTCAATTTACCCTGACTCATAAGCGGAAAGATTTGGCAGAGAAATCTTAGTTAAAATCCGTTTTTTACACCATCCACTAGAGTGTAAACTTTAAACCCCAGGATCTAACTCACCATAGAGCGTAGAAGACTTTGCTTATATGCAGAATGTAGCCCTTGATCCGCTCTACATTTCTGTCAGAAAACATTTTGAAAAACTCATAACCGGAGTTAGTGTCAGACATAAGCAGGTTGAAAACTCGACCAAAAAGTGCTTTTTCACCACCAGATTTTGGCACTCTTTACACTGCCATTCGAGAACTAATGCGAATTTCAAAAAACGAAAATTGTTCATCTGTAGAATTCATCTCTCTATAATCCTATGCTGTTCAATTATTCGAGTCATCAATACTCAGTTGTCTACATGCCGTGATGAAAAGGTCCCAAAATTTGTCCTCATGTTATAACGTTACACAAAAACTTTACACCTTCTTTACACAGTCAGTTTTCAGTTTCAAGAAAAACAAAAAACACGGGCAGCGAATTTTTTTATTATCTTTCTTTTAAAAAAACCGCACCTTCCAGAAGTGTCCCGTTATAGCTGTAGGGGGTGCACAGGTGTTAGGGGTACCCAAGTATATTATAGGTACGCGCTAACGCGCTACCTATGATTAAACAACCCTACATACCACACCTACATACTCACACGGCTTTGCAAACTGATCTCATACCGTGCGAAGACATTTGCGCAATAGACCATAAAGTATATGTAGGTAAGTGCTGTAATCGTAATTTATTTGGAAAAATTTGAATGAACAATAACAACGTAGCATCAACGAGAAAATCAATAACGATGGTGAAGCGCAAAGTAGAAAGATGAATCCACTATTTGAGTATAAAAATTACGACAGGACGAGTTCACCGTTTGAAATGGAGCTCTTGTTACAATCTAACTTTCAGTTATGCAGGGTGATTAAAAAAGCGGTACCGCACCATAGGTAAGCAGCACCTAAATTTTGAGTGAAGGGGCGGAAGATTTTTCAAAGGTCAAAAAATTGTCTTAAAAATGGTCGTATGGCGAAAAAAACCATTTTTCAACGTTTTTCAACGATCTCCATTGGCATCAAAAAATCCATTGGCATCAAAAAATCACAAAAGGACCGAACAAATTCAAAAATTAAATTCTGAGGGGGATTTCGGTTTTTGGGGAAGGGTATTCGGCCTTTCGGGGTGCATACCCCTGCACGTCCATGTGTTTACCGCACTGAGAATAACACGTAGGTATTTAAAATTTGCAGTTGAAACTTAAAAGGATGTAGACAGTCTGATGTTCGATTGTCTGTTTGGTGAAATCTAGCAATAAGTAAAAGAAAATCGATCAATTTCATTATTTAAAACTGATCGTCGAAGATGACGGAGGCAATTATGAGTCCCAATCACACATGGGTGCACCCCCAGAAGTTGAAATCAGTGATCGGACCGAGGGTACTTTTTGGACTCCTCGGCCTCGGCCGAGGCCGAGGCGCCTTGAAATCCTTGCCTCGGCCGAGGCCGAGGCCGAGGGTAATGCCGAGGGTCAAGCTTATATACCTATACCCATAAAGAGTGCTCTTAGAAAATTTTGTATACACATGAGCTAGAGAAAAATCGTAATATTGAACACTTTATCGAATGTCATTTTCAATAATAGTAGATTAAATGTGTGAAGGATTTATTCAATAAAGTCAGCAGAATGAAAGCTTACTTAATTTAACAAGTTGCCGTTGAAGACTTGGAAAAGTTAATAAAAAATATGGCTGAGCAAGCACTTAAAAACTTCGATTACTATACATAAATAAGAAAACAGTGTCAAAGAAATAAACGAACAAACGAAATAAGCTCAGTAAAGACAGAACTGTAGCCATTGTTGTGCTCGCTTTTGCAGTAATGCATGTTTAAACACGCTTTTTCAGTCAACCAATTCTGGTGTGGTAGGTGATTTGACAGAAACTGCACTGTACTTTCCGATCATAGTTTCCCAAGGTCCAGAGTTGAGGGAAGGGTGAAATCCAAAAATGAGGGACCAGTAAATTAAGTAGTGTCTTTGTATGAGCGAACAAATTTTTGTAGATATTTTATATAAATATATTTTTAAACATACACATTTTTACATACTGCCAGTGTGTGACCTGCAACCGGCATGCAGTCCTAAACAGTGTTTTTTTTTTGTGCAAAAATACCTTTTTTACATGTACAAAAATGGTATCCAAAAAGTCTTTGAACATTTTGTACATGCAAATTTTTGTGTATTATTATAGTATGGTACAGTAGCGATTTATTGTGGTAAAACAGGGGTTTTCGACCTTCGGTAGCGTATCTTAGCTAATTCCTGGGTCTCTGAATATTTCACATTTTTTCCATTCTTAATGCAAATTCTACTATTTTAAAGATATATAGGACAGACAATTACTGATGCCCCAAAAATTTTCGGGAATTTTACACCTTTTTACAGTTTTTGTCTCTCCAAAAATCTTTGTGCATGTACAAAGACAGTCCTGAAAAAGTCTCGGTACATTATGAAAAATCTTTGACGAATACAAAAAACCGTGGTCTTAAATCTGATAATTCGGCCTGGATATAGTTCATAAGATTATTTGGCGCGAAGCGCCGAAATTTTTATGAGCTTTTGATGAAATTTACACATAAAACTTGACTGAGAAAGCTAAAACAACTTGTACTACAAAATCAGAAATATTACAGATATTGTAATATGCAAATTAAATCTTGTAATTGGCATTACTGTGCTTAGAAATCCAATGCAACATCAGGATAAATTAGTCAATTTTATCTTTGAAAGGCTAAATGTGCTGAGTTATTAAATAGTACTTGTTTTGCATAAAATTTTTAAAAACAGTATAAATGGATACAAAAAAGATATTTAAATCTGCATAAAGATGCCTAGATTACACAAAAATTGATTTTTGAGTGTTTAATGCCTCTGCTTTAATATAAATACAGTATATCAGCGATATTTTGCGCGAAGCGCCGGAAATTTTTTGAAATTTCCTAAAAAAAATACTGAAAAACGATATAATTAATATCACTTTGTCCAAGAAAGTATTTTAAGATTGTATAAAAATGGCTCCAAAGAATGCACGAACCGAAATTGATTTTTGGCAAAAACCTGCATTTATTGGCCATTTTTAGGTGCGTTTTTGCGATTTTCGGCCGAAAATTCGTAATCATTTACGCCCTCTCCCATAAAAATGGCCGAAACCATACGTGTAATAGGAAGGGCTTTGGGGATTTCCCCACCCAACCAGGGTTGGACGTCCTACCCTAACCCTTCCCTCCAACATCAGAAAATTTTGACCCACCCTCCCCATTTTCGGCGAAAATTTGCGCTTTGCTGGCTATTTTAGGTGCTTTTGCCATTCTTGACAGAATTAGAGTCGCTAATCCCCCACCCGAAATTTCTAGCCGTTACATGTATGCCGAGGAGCCCCTCCTGAAAATTTTGAGCTGTTACATGCATGTTTTAAAGTGACAATTTGTCTATTTACTCTTGCTTACATTCAAAAATACTGTATCACTTCGGGAAATTCTAATAAATAGCTGCACTTTTGCCATAGTAAAAATTAGGTTCAAAAATATTCAAAAGTTTTTCACCAAAAATCGTCTGACAGTGACTTGAGTCTTGTACCCTGAGAGGGGGTAATAAACCTCCCTCACCCCCTCCCCTTTGGGAATGTGTGTTTCCGATCCATGTAGCAAGCATGATAATTAAAACTTAGTCATCACATGAATAATAAATTGGCACTTTGCTGTATGTAACTTTGTGTAACTGGGTACGCGACTAAAACCACAAGAAAAGTCTATAGGTAAAAAATAGCCTTTGTACTGCAGATGCGTTCTAAATAGTTAATATTCAACGGACATATTAAACTTCTTCAAATTTGATTTTAACCCTCGGCGCCTCGGCACTTTTCAGCTTCGCCCTCGGCGCCGAGGCTCCGGTCCGATCACTGGTTGAAATACCACCCAGAATTCAAATTTTGAATAGGTGCTGCCCACCTATGGTCCCAATCCCAATTACTGTAAGCTTACTGCAAAACTTTTCGAATGTCAAACAAAATTTTATTCAAAATTGATTTTAACCTTCACCGTGCACACAATGTGTTTAATATCCAACAAGATATGTTTAATAACCAGGTTTACTTGACAAAAAATGACTCTACAGTGCAGTTTAGTGATTTTTTACAGGCAAGAGCGCTTATTAAGCGCGTTTTTAACTATGATAAAGCGTAGCAGTTTGGCAGGGACCGAATAGAAGGGTGTTTATTAAGCGGTAGTGTCTACTATCCGAGTGTTTATTAACGAGGTTCGGCTGTACGTCAGGATTATAAAATGGGAAATATGCCGCCACTAATAAAATCTTGCGCGAACCGGGCCACGAACAACGAATGACGAGACGATCGATGAAAAAATAAAAATCAACTTTTTGCTTTCACAATTCCAACTTTAGCCGCCCTGATCGGTCGTCCTTGCAATAAATATCCCGGTTTGACGACTACGCCCACCGTTCCGGGCGATTTCGTCTCATCGGCTAATTCAAAAACTGCCTCGTGAACGTTCGGATCGAATTTCTCGTCCAATGGGCTAATTTGTTGCAGTCCATTTTTGTTGAAAATTTTATGCAGATTCGTCTGCATCATTAGAACGCCATCGTAGAATTGTTTGAATAGTTTTACAGAGTCGCTTTTATCGGTTTTCGAATGTTCAAACGTGTCTGGTGGAACGGATGCTTTGGCGAGGTCCAAAATGTCGGCTATCTTAAGCGCACGCAAGATAAATAAGAAAAACTTTTCCTACCATGTTGAAATATGTAGAAAAGATCAGCACCGTACTTGGGGTGATGCGGGGGGAAGGCGGCCGCCCCCATAGCCGAAAAAAAATTTGAAAGGTAAGATAATGCACGAAAAGATGGGAAAATTGCATGTTTTGACAGGAAATCTTCAAATTTTCGACATTTCGCGCCAGATGTGAAGTACTCTCTGTAATTTTGACTCAGGCGCAACCAAAATAACGACGCTTTTTTTGCGTGAAAAAATTTTTTTCTTGAAAACTTCGAATTTTATATAACTGGATAGAGCTTGTTGAAAAACGTCGAAAAATGCGGTTTTTGCGAGCCTTCCCGACGAAATTTCCGAGATATAGACCAATTTATGTTGGGCCTCCCTGGGCCAAGTCATGGATACGGAGCCTGCAACATATGTATTCGTACTACCTGAATCCAAAATATCTCCAGGAAATTACGGTAGACCCCCAGAATTAAAGTTTTGGCATATTTTTTCTTGCGATTTTTACCCCTTTCGGACCCCCCCTAAATTCAGTTGCTGCCCATATTTGGTGACAAACAGCGCAATCTTTGCCAGAAAATATTAAACTAATTAAAACTGAAAAGCTTTTAGCATTTTTTCATGGTAAAGTTTTTCGCAACGCGACAAAAATATAAAAAACTTGAAAATTCGGAATTAAATAGCTTACGGCTCAAAGGAGCATAGAAGAGGGCACACCTGGGCGTGGGGTTTGGGGGTATGCACCCCCAGAAATCAAAATACCCCCCCCCAGAATTCAATTTTTGAAAAATTTTTTTCGTTTTTTTCGCAATTTCTTGATGCCAATGGATAGTGCTTGATGAGAAACGTCGAAAAATGGTGTTTTTATTGCCCTACCACCATTTTTGAGGCCATTTTTTGACTTTCAGAAAATCTTGCACCCCCCCCCCCAGAATTTTTTGCTGCCCACGTATGGAAGAGGGTACGAAAAATTGTAAAACGTAGCAGGCGAAAACATTCACTAATCGTACGCTGCGTATTTTCGTTAATGCAAAAGACGCGCCTCTATATACTGATTCTATATTGCTTCCTCTTTAATTAAATAGACTTTATAACAAAGAATAGAGAAAACAGGCAAGCTTATTGAAATTGAAGATAACCAATTGTCATACTTCGAGAAGGTCTTTACAAAAGCCTTGTATCGCAAAAACTTTCGCGTCGTCTACTTGGCGCAATAGCCTCGCCCTAACATTTTCCGTTTCTGCTAATGAACGCTTATACCGATCCTGTTAATATTAAAATACGTATAAACACATAAAATCAAAAATGTTAAATTCAACCACTTTCAAGAGGGATGAGAATAATTCACTGCTTATAAATAAAGGCCGCGTATTAGGGGAGAGGGGAATCCCTCAATTTTTTCAATTAATCTAGCAGGGAAAATTGAACCCGAACCGAAAAACTCGACATATCTTTTGCACAAGATGATATTACGTAACGTACAGTCGAACTCGGTTATAAGATACCCCTTGGGACCAGGCTTAAATGCGTTTTATAGCCTAGTGTATCTTGTAAGCAAGATTATGGTTTACTTGAAAAAACCTAATAAGTAAGGACTTCAGTGGAAATATAGAAGCTTGTGTCAATGATTTTTTCATGATATACATATGCATCACACAACTCTTCTACACTTCTTTTAAAAGTAACCATATGTATAAGCATTGTTTTTTTTGTACAAGGTCCGTTTGTACATGTACAAAGATGGTCCCTAAAAGTCTTTGTACATTTCGTACACACAAATTTTTGGGTACTATAATATGGTGCAGTAGCGATTTTAGTGTGGCAAAAACAGAGTTGTTCGACCTTTGGTTACGTATTTTGGCAATTTCTAGGTTTCTGAGGGCAAAAATCATTAATAATTGCCTCAAAACGGCGCGAAGCGCCAAAAAATTTGGCATTTTTCCTTTCAAAATGCAATTTCTGAAATTATAAAGATATATAGAACACACAATTGCTCATTTCGGCGCGGAGCGCCGAGAATTTTTGCGAATTTCGAACCTTTTTTCCAGTTTTTGTCTTACAAAATATCTTTGTACATGTACAAAGACAGTCCCCAAAAGTCTTTGTACATCGGGACAAATCTTTGCCGAATACAAAAAAACCGTGTGTATATGCAGAAAAAAATGTACAGAAGTTCACCTGTTGTGTCCACAGACATTCTTCGATTACTTGAAGTGGTCGAGTTTTATAGCCACGCGTTTTATAGACCTTGCTTTATATGTATTAAGTATGTGCAATAGGAGCAGGTCAGCTGCGTCTTATAGTCTAATAGCTGAGTATCTGATAGGCGAGTTTCTAATATATTTTAATGCATTATGAATGACTGGGACCAGAGGTTTTTGCGTCTTATAAGCCGAAAAGTCTTATATCCACGCATGGCCGGTCCCAGAGGGGGAGCTAGGGGCTAAAGCCCCCTAAAACTGGAAAAAATATTTCTAAATACCAAAGGAGGACCAAAGGAAAAAGAGAGGATCGGTCCCAACTCCCAACCCATCATATTGGAAAGTTGACGTTTTTACTCATTGTATATGCCGATTAAGCATCATATACTGTAACACGAATGTCATTGACAGTTTTGCAAACCTAGAATTTTTAATGCCAATTTGGCATTTTTAGAGGAGGGTCCTTGGCATGGCTTTGGCACTTTTATTAGCAATTTACGACTTTTAGGCATTTGGCACTTAAAGAACAATATCTAAAACTGATCGTTTTTTCCATTAATTTTACTCTTAAGAAACAACTTTTTCTACTCTACTCTACTCTACCTAACGTTAAATAGATCTTTTGCTCGTATGTCATCACGACGCATAGATCTTATCGATATTTGATTCTGTTTAATGTGACAATGCTTTTGGCGGTAAATTGTATTTGTTTATACGTTTGTTAGTAAATTTGCATGCTGTGTAAGTTTTGAGTCTATAACGATGGTTTGTTTTTAAAAAGTTGATTTATAAATTTAAAACGTTATTTTACATTAAAAAACTACAAATGATTTTTTCAAAAAAATTTGAAAAAAATGTTTTAGATGAAAAGGATGCGCTATGATCAGAAATGCACAAAAACGACGTTATTTTATGCCCCTAGCTGGTTTATACACACAAACATGGTCGATAAATTGTGAATAAACTATGCACCGGTTAGCCCCCCCCAAAAAATCCTGCGACCGGCCCTGCCACGATGTTTTATAGCCGAATTCGACTGCATCTTAATAAAGTGTACGAAAAATCGAAGATTTTATTTATGATCAGCCGTTGATTATCCTTTTCTAGCAACTCTGAAAAAGAAAGAAGGTTATATGCAGAAATAAATTATTGCAGACTGATAAAGAACTATGCTTACAGCCTCACTCAATACATTATATGTATGTACCAAGGCCCGTATTTAGAGGGCGAGAAGGCCGGCAACCCCCTCCCAAAAATAGGAAACGGTCCCCCAGAGGGAAAAATGGAAAATTGGCAAAGTGAGTCTAAAACATCGCCAGAACAGATTTTTAGCGTATATACTTTTGAGCTAGTAAACTCAAAATTTTCCGGCACTTCACGCCGGATTTATTGTTTATGTATAGTTTTGTCTTCTAAACCGTTAAAAAAATCGCTCAAATTTGAGTTAGACATAGAGCGCATGTCATTTTTTGCCGGTGCTGTGCGCCGGATTCATTGATCAGCTACAGTTTTTGCCTTCTACATCTCACTCAAAACAGCTCAAATTTGAGTTATGACACGGGAAACATGATATTTTCCGGCGCTAGGCGCCGTCTTTATTGATTATATATGTTTTTTGTCTTCTAGCCCGCTCAAAACCGCTCAAATTTGAGTTTGACATGCAGAATATGTTAAGAGCTTGCCGAGATACACTCAAAACTGCCTTTATTTTAGCCTATCATCTGATGCTTTTTGAGATATCTGGTCTCAAAAATTTTCGGTCTTCCTCCCGAAATACATTCCTGCATACGGGCCTGTATGTAAGTACCTATGTATGTTTGTGTAGATAGAATGAGAAAGACATCGACAACAATGCATGCTTTCCTGAATTGGTCAAGGTTTTTATCATTATTCTGAATAAAATGACTGCTTTTCAATTTTTGGTCGAGATTTGGTTCCTCAAGCAATGTCAGAAAAATCTTCAATATTTTCAACTGCTGCAAGTTATGCATTTGTCAAACTCAGTTTTTGAGCTATTCCCTGATGATTAGGGATGTACCAAGCGTCGGGCCGGGGCAAGGCTTGCCCCGGGCCGGGGAAAACACTAATAATTTATGAGTAAAAAGGTATAATGCTCTTCTAAGATCAATCTAGGTAATAGTAGTAAGGAAGCATTCAAGGGTCTGTTTAAGAATACTGATGAATTCGAACAGCAAAAATTGATATTTGAGTTGTTTCTGTAGCAAAAATGTAGACATAATTAATCCCTTTCGCACTTATACTGATAAGTGCTATTGCATAAAATACTATTAATGATCTTAAGTAGTGAACACATATATAGGGTCGGTATACATTGTGTACACAACATCTTGCCCCGGTCCCGGACCCGGCTAAAAAGTCCACCCCGGACAGTGTTTTTTTGTACAAGGTCCGTTTATACATGTACAAAGATGGTCCCCAAAAGTCTTAGTTCATTTTGTACACACAAATTTTTGGGTATTATAATAAAATACAGTAGCGATTTTAGTGTGGTAAAAACAAAGTTGTTCGACTTTTGGTAGTGTATTTTGGCTAATTTCTGGGTCTCTAGGGGCAAAAATCACTAAGAATCGTCTTAAAACGGCGCGAGGCGTCGAAAAAATTGACATTTTTCCTTTTGAAATGCAATTTCTCTCATTACAAAGATATATAGCACACACAAGCACCGAAAAGTTTTGCGAATTTTAGACCTTTTTGCAATTTTGTCTTCCCAAAAATCTTTGTACATGTACAAAGACGGTCCCAAAAACTCTTTGTACATCGGGAAAAATCTTTGTCGAATGCAAAAAAACCGTAGCCCCGGGACATCCCTACTTATAATCGATTATTTATATTTTACTCACTTCAAGGTCTTTAAGATTATTTAGCAATGTCGTTCGTTCATGTTGCAATTCAACCAGCAGCTTTATCTCGTCTTCGTTCATTACTGAGCCTTGCTGCTCTTTTTGTTGCTCAGCATTGATTTGCGTTTCTGTCGTTGACTTCTCTCCACTAGGCTGCTGTTTTTGCTCAAAGGCAAAACGTTGTGCAGACGTGGCGAAAAATTGATGACGATAAGCTATGGGTAACGAAACTGTACTCGGCGAAGACCTTAAAATTAGCACGTTATGCAGAAAAATGCATGTCAATGACAAAAATTGAAGGCAATAAAATGAGCGAAAATGAATAATTTCTGCTTGCTGCTTGAGTACAACACATAAGCAACAAATTCGCTATACAATGTTTTTTGTACAAGGTCCCTTTGTATATACAAGTAAAAAGATGGTCCCCAAAAGTCTTTGTACATTTTGTATATGCAAATTTTTTGGGTACAATAATATGGTACAGTAGCACTTTCAGTGTGGTAAACCAGAGTTTTTCAACCTTTGGCACTGAATTTTAGCCAAAATCTGGGTTTTCAACAGCAAAAAGTACTAAAATTTGTCTCAAAACGGCGCGAAGCACCGAAAAATTTGACATTTGTCCTTTCTGAATGCTAATTCTGCCATAATAAACATATATAAGACAGACAATGACTCATTTCGGAAAAAATCATTTTTTTCGAAAAGTTTTTGAAATTTTATACCTCTTCACACTTTCTGTTCAAGCAAAAATCTTTGTATATACATGTGCAAAGAAGGTCCCGAAAAGTCTTTGTGCATCAGGAAAAATCTTGGACGAATACTAAAGAACCGTGTCGCTACATATCATCAGCTGACTAGTTTAAAAAAGTTTTTCCACAAGCGTGACAGATCTAATCGTGAAATTGTGTATCTTTCACAACACACATGTAACGGCTTAAAATTTTCGGTGGGTGTCTTCGGCCATTTCTTACGGGGAGAAGATAAATTACCTTCAACTTTTGGCCGAAAACGGCCAGAAAATGAAAGTTTTTGAAACGTCGGGAGAGGGAGTCAGAGATTTTCTGGCTTTTGGAAGATGGGAGGACGGCCAAATTTAAGTGGGGGATCTCTCATCCACTTTGTTACAATAAGCTTCAGAATGAAAGCCTCGAGCTATTGATTAAGTTTAAAAAATGTATCATTTTTAAATTAAGGGGTTTAAAGATTTCTTTGACCTTGAGAATCATACATGCACACGGTGGAAAGTTCTGGGAGAGGGTAAAGCTCTTTTCTTAGGGGGATTAAATGGATACTAATTTTGCTATTTAATGTCAAATTATAACTTAATTCTTAGTATTTTATTCTTCACGAATTTCTCTTGTTAAATTTGCATGAAAACAAATAAAGATAAGGGCGACGGAATGATCTGTAACATAAAATATGACTAATGGAAGAAAATTGTCTGGATGAATGAATCGAACAGTTCACTGCTCGAAAAATAAGTATATTTACTTGAAATTATACTGCTAGACGTCGTTTGACGCTTTTTTGTGGTTTAAGCAATACGTTTGGTCCCAAAACGGCCTGAGGGGTATGCCTTTTAAAAGTCTTGGTAGAAAAAATACCCCCATACCAAAAACAGATATTTTTTGAATATACGTTATACAATATCTTTTTATTTCTGAAAATTTCCTTCTAACCAATATATCTATTCAAAGTTTTGAGCCTCAAAAAAGCACTTATGGAAAACTTTTGGTGTTTGCATTCCAGAATTTCCATTCTAAACATGTTTTGATTGGAATTTAAACAAGTTTTCAAAAAACAATTTCTGAACAACAGATTTGCTGTTTTTTATATAAGACAACGCATGTATATACATGCTAGTCACTTGTCATACAGATTAATTAGCATGCACAACAAAGAAAGCTTTTTTTATTCTACATAAGTAAATGTGTTCTACCTCGTATTCAAGAAGGCGGCTACCTCTTCCCGGAATAATAGAAAGTTTTAACTCTTGATTTTTAGCAGAAATTTGAATAAAGGCCATTCTTAGGTGTTTTTTGGAACATACATACTAGAACTTAGGTGCTTTTTGGAACATGCTAGAATTTAGGTGCTGCACATTGCATAGATATACGTTTCAAGAACGTTTCGGTCCGGGAATCGAAAATAAATTAGCAGCAAGATCGCTAAAGCTACATGAAAAACTATTAATCCGAAAATTTGAAAACTTACGAAGTATTAAACGTTGAACGCAAAGCCGAATATCGCAGAAATTTAATCAAACTATTTATCCGTATTCCAAGCATCATATCTGAAAATCATGACATTACACAAAATTCAAGCAGATATATAGGTACCTAAATAAACCAAGATTTATTAAAAACGACGCTAGTTTCACAAGCAGGCATTAAATTTGACTTATAGTCGATGTTTTTAATCTAGTGCAAAAAAAGCCCAACAATTAATGTACATAAACGAAATTATATGCCACGTTGATTCTAAAAGTCCGGTTGATGCTATATATTTAGACTTCTGCAAAGCTTTTGATTCTGTTTCACAAAATAAACTCCTTCACAAACTTTCTTTTTACGGACTGAAAGGACGATTATTTTTGTGGATTACAGATTTTTTACATGGTCGAACTCAGCAGGTAAAAATTGGTGATTTCTTTCTAGGCTCACTGATGTTACTAGCGGAGTTCCACATGGTAGCGTTCTTGGTCCTCTTTTGTTTCTTTTTTACATAAATGATATCGCTTTTCTGAAGAAAAATGAAAAGTTGAAAATGTACCTATTTGCGGACGATGTAAAAATGTTTTCCGTAACAGAACAAGCAGGTTTGTTGAACAATTTGCTACTGAATGTTCATGAGTGGTCTGAAAATGGCAATTACCTTTACCATTGGCTAAGTGCTCCGTTTTGCATTTCGGTCATAAAAATCCCAGGCAAAAATATCCCATTAGAATGGAGGATCTTTTGGAAAACAACGTTAAAAGATTTAGGATTCTTTTGAATGAATATATGGATTTTTCGCCGCACATTGCACATATAGTTAAAAGTGCATATTTTAGGATGTCATTGATTTTTCGCGCATTTAAGGCTAAAGATGCTGAACTGCTAGTTATAGCTTATAAAACATATATCCGACCTTTGCTAGAATATTGCACGGTTATTTGGTCACCACCAAAAAGCAAGATGTGAAAAGTATTGAGAGAGTTCAAAGATACTTTACTAGAAGGGTCTTGAATTACTTGAGCTATAGGGAACGTTTAGATTTTCTTAAATTAGACTCACATCAGTTGCGTCGAGTCTGTCATGAACTATTGGTGGCCTATAAACATCGATTTTAACGAGTTGTTAATGGTGTTTAATGGCATCACTCGATCAATTAAGTCGGTAAAGCAAAAATACCAAAATCTCGCTTAAATTTGAAAATGTACTGTTCGGCAAATAGACTTCCTCCTCTTTGGAATAGTTTGCCAGAAGAAGTTGTAAATGCCCAGAACTTTCCGTCCTTTAGCAGTTGTTTAGAAAAAATTAGTTTTACCTCAGACTATAAGTAAGTGCAAACCGCCTTTATAGTCCTTGCGCAGGTTATTGATATTACATATTGTTTTATCACAGTAATTTATAGTTCAAATTGCATTCCATTGACGTCATTTTATTGTATTTACTTTGATTTTTTCTTTTTTTCAATTTGATGATATTTGTATTGTTTTAATTCCGTCTCTGTCGCAATAAACTCTTCTTTAAAAAAATCGTGCGGTAAGCAAATGTCTTATTACAGTAATACCAGATTTCTTGTTGTGCGAAGAAGTGGGGAGTAACTGGGCCATCTGCCGAGCAGTGAAAAAATTTGAGTTAAGTGATAAGCAAACGATTACCGAGCATTTTCATGCAATAGCTTAAAAAACAGACCATAGATGTGCTACAAATTCTGTGCACTTAAGGGGATTGTAAAGTACCGATTTAAGGAGAAAACTACAGAACATATCAGGCCCGTATCCAGGATTTTGTTTTGGGGGGCACAACCAAAATTTTTTAAAAACATGAGGACCAAAGGATGAATTAGAAAAGACGTTTTATGACCACTAGAGCTGTACACTTTGTAAATTTGGCACCCAGATGCCTAAAATAAGGTGAGAATCCAATGGACACCCTCTTGAACGAATCTCATTTTCTACATAAAACCTGTGCAAAACAGAAGACATGCAAAATACGCTATAAGTTCTATTGGCATTCGTGTAGCAGGTTCGCATATGTATTAAGATAGTCATATTGTAAAGGAGTATGTATGCACTTCATAGCATCTGTTGAAGCGGAAGAAAGTCGCTGCCAACCAGATTTGAAACGTGGACCTCTCGCTTCAGAGCCCAGAAAATCTACAGAAACAATACGGGCACTGCCTTATTTGTTTTCGACTTGACTCATTTCGAACGAGTTAGGTGGCTGGCAGCTTCCACCAAATACTACTTGCTGTATACGCACGTATAATGTGGCTATCTTAATACATGTGAACCAACTACACCAATGCCATTGGCGCGTAGCGTCAAAGTTTTTGCAATTTTTGGCTAAAAAAGCAAAAAGGAAGTAAACAAAAACTTATTCTCATATTTGATTGTGGGGAGGGAGGGGCCTGTGCACGTGTCCCCCTATCCCCTTGGATACAGGCCTGGAACATATGATGCTATCCTGCTGTTAACCTGCCAAAAGGTACTAAAGCCAAATCTATACTTCATGCGAACTGCGCTGCTAAGGGCTTTTGCAGCCATAGTATGCCTACAAATCAAATTACCCCCCACAAATATTTGGTGGCTAGATCCGCTCACCACACCGCGTCATGCATCTACACTTTACGCGGCGAGCTCACCACATGGACAAAAAAAGTGGCTCCAAGTTAGTGCGCACTGCCGTTCCACCATCGCTTTGCGCAATGTGTTCATACTTCTGCTAACTGCCACCTTGCTCGTTTTTTGACACCTCAATTGCATTAGCTTGAATAACGGGTCAACTCCAAAATCTCATTTGCATTTACAAGAGCAATCGGCTATTTAACTTCTGCGGCGCAAAAAACAATCCATAAAAAGGCTAAAAATAGCAAATTACGGTCCTCGCCATGCGGCTGAAGTATATATAGATTGAAAAGCGGCAAGAAAAATTTTACTTTAGTAAATTTGATTGCAGCGTGGCAACTGGCGACCATGTGAAGTATAGACTGATTGGCCGCGCAGCGCAATTTTCAGGCTGTCATGCTGCAGCAGAAAGTCTAAATTAGTTCAGCATGGAACTGCTGCGGCAACCACTGCAGTACTTTCTCATGGCATTGCTCTCCGCGTTTTTTTCTTTCAAAAATTCGTTTCCTATTGAGAAGCAAGCCAGCAAGTTTTTATAAAAGAATAAACACTGCTGAATGTTGTTGAGTTATATGCATTACCAGGTCCCAAAGCCGCCTAACGAATTTTCCCCAGAAATTCGGTTTGCACCATGAACCAGACTAGTGATTGACCAGGGTGACTTTTTTGGCCGGAAGAGGGGCGGTACCGGGGCTGAAGAAAAATCCCTGGCCCCGCCTGACTGCGCCAGGGACCGAAGTTGACAAGGAAATTATTGCATTATACGTACTTGGGGTGGGCATAGGAAGAGAAATAATGAGCGACTGCTCCATTCAGTAGTAAATGGCAAGCGCAAAGTTAGGTGTGCCTTTTCGAATCAAGTTTTATTAATATTTATATCACACGAAACATTAATACCTATTAGGGATGCAGCGGGTGCACATTTTTTTGAATAGCGGGTGCGGGTGCGGGTGCCAAAATTTTGCTTTAGCGGGTGCGGGTGTTGCACCTTAAAAATAGCGGGTACGGGTAGCGGGCACACATGGGCGTGGGGGGTCTGGACCCCCCCAGAAACCAAAAGACCCCCCCAGAAATCAAAAGACCCCCCCAGAATTCAATTTTTGAAAATTTTTTTCGTTTTTTTTTTTGCAATTTTTTGATGCCAATTGATAGTTCTTGATGAGAAACGTCGAAAAATGGTGTTTTTATCGCCATACCAGTGTTTTTTTTTTGTACAAGGTCCGTTTGTACATGTACAAAGATGGTCCCCAAAAGTCTTTGTACATTTTGCACATGCAAATTTTTGTGTACTATAATATAGTACAGTAGCGATTTTAGTGTGGTAAAACAGGGTTTTCGATCTTAGGTAGTGTATTTTAGCTAATTTCTGGGTTTATGACGCTAAAAATTACTAAAAATTATCTGAAAACGGCGCGAAGCGCCGAAAAATATTGACATTTTTCCATTCTAAATGCAAATTCTGCCATTTTAAAGATATATAGGACAAATAATTTATCAGTTCGGCGCGAAGCGCCGAAAATTTTGGGAATTTTACACCTTTTTACAGTTTTTGTCTCCCTAAAAATCTTTGTACATTTTGTACACACAAAATTTTTGGGTACTATAATATGGTACAGCAGCGATTTTAGTATCGTAAAAACAGAGTTCTTCGACTTTTCGTAGTGTGTTTTAGCTAATTTCTGGGTCTCTAAGGGCAAAAATCACTAAGAATCGTCTTAAAACGGCGCGAAGCGCCGAAAAATTTGACATTTTTACTTTTGAAATGCAATTTCTGCCATTATAAAGATATATAGAACACACAATTACTCATTTCGGCGCGAAGCGCCGAAATTTTTTCGAATTATAGACTTTTTTTGCAATTTTTGTCTTCCCAAAAATCTTTGTACATGTACAAAGACGGTCCCGAAAAGTCTTTGTACATCGGGAAAAATCTTTGCCGAATACAAAAAAAAAACCGTGCGCCATACCACCATTTTTAAGGCCATTTTTTGACCTTCAAAAAATCTTGGACCCCCCCAGAATTTTCTTGCTGCCCACGTATGGTGGCGGGTGGCAGGTTTAGCAGTGAGATATAGCATAATATGAACAGGGCTAAAAATGCTCCATTTTTCTGTCCGCTTAATGCAGTTATTTACTGTGTGCAAAATTCATATTAATCGTCAAGCTGATTGTCTTTTTCTTTGCGGACTACTCTCTCCATGAATTAAATTTGCAAACTAAAGATAAGTAAATTGTCAATGATTAAACCATTGACCAATATGAGTAATATATTTGCACTTTGCAGAATACAATGTTTAGACACTTGTTGTTGTCATTCTCTTCTTAAAAAGGGTCTACGACGTTTTCGCGCCAGCAACTTAAAAAATATTCTAACTACATTAATTTTGAAGCAATTTTTAAGTAAATTATATATTCAGAATCGACGAGTATTCATTTGTGTACGACTGAAAAACTGTAGAAAATCCAGTGTATTTTTAGATGCGTTTAATTATCTCATTAAATTAAAAGATATTCTAGATGTAATTTGTACCATCACATAGAGAATTGAATGAGCTTTCAGAATCTGTATTATACTTTAATCATAAATTAAATGTAAATAATTAATAACATTACAACGAGTATGGCGCCAAAACGGCAGTGCCAAAACGTCCTACTTCGTCTTAAAAAAGCAATGTACAATACATTGCTGCATAATATCTCTACTCACGCTAGAGTGGTTGAACTGATGCATGTAAAGACTGGCACCTAGACCCTTCTTTTTTTAAAAAGCATAATTCGCATAATTGGAATAAACCATAAGAGAGCTTGAACATGTAGCTGCAGTCCAGAGGGTACCTAAAAATATGACTCATTACAAGTAGATGTTCGCTTTTCCAATTTGTACTGGTACGTTAGAACACACTGTTATACATTTTGGTTTTTTCATTAACGTGCCACTGCCTCAGAATCGTTTTGTCTTTTTGTAAATTCTAATTATTATTATCCGCCACCCGCTGTTTTATCATATTTTTAGCGGGTGCGGGTGCGAGCTAGCAAAATTTTGGAATAGCGGAGTGCGGGTACCAAAAAAGAAGCGGGTAATAGTGGGTGCGGGTGCGGGTATCTGCTGCATCCCTAATACCTATAGTGTTTCATTGTCTGCATCATCAATAAATTCTATGTCGCTGCTATTACCACACTTAATATTATTTGAATCTTCACTACTGCTACTGCTGCTGCTTGCACCGCATTCTACATGTTCATCAGCCTAAGTGCTTGGAAGCTTCCACGTATTGAATCCAATTGCTCGCAAATTATGCTTTAGAAATAAGAGCCTCTGAAGATTTTCTGGCTTCAATTGAATTCTTGAACCATTAGCCAAACCACGAGCTGACTTGAATTCGCATTTGCTGGACACAGATTTAATAGATGGGCTGAGGTATTTTTGAGAGCTAACTTATAGAAGCGAGCATGCATGATCATAAGGGGTTTGGGGAGGCCCTCCAAAAATTTTCACCTTCCGCGAAAAAACTTTTCACCCCCCCAGAATTCACACTTTTTCAGAAAAATCATAGGAAGTATCTGGATTTGAGCGTTTTTAGCATTAAAATGGCTCAAAATTGTCAAAGTTGTCACTTTTTGCCTATATTTTGGTCAATTTAATGCAATTTTTCGAAATTTTTTCGTGTTTTTATGTTCTAGAAAGAAAGAGCATCATCAGAAATGCTTAAAAATTGTGTTCTCCACCAGTGATCGGACCGAGGGTACTTTTGGACCCTCGGCCTCGGCCGAGGCCGAGGCAACTTAAAACCCTTGCCTCGGCCGAGGCCGAGGCCGAGGCCGAGGGTAATGCCGAGGGTCAAGCTTATATACCTATACCCATAAATAGTACTCTTAGAATATTTTGTATGCACATGAGCTAGAGAATAATCGTAATATTAAACACTTTTTCGAATGTCAAACAATTAATCTTTATTTTCAATAATAGTAGATTAAATGTGTGAAGGATTTATTGAATAAAGTCAGCAGCATGAAAGCATACTTAATTTAACAAGTTGCCCTTGATGAAGACTTGGAAAAGTTAATAAAAAATATGGCTGAACAAGCACTTAAAAACTTTTATTACTATAAATAAGAAAACAGTGTCGAAGAAATAAACGAACAAACGAAATAAGCTAAGTAAAGACAGAACTGTAGCCATTGTTGTGCTCGCTTTTGCAGTAATGCATGTTTAAACACGCTTTTTCGGTCATCCAATTCTGGTGTGGCAGGTAATATGACGGAAACTGCACTGTACTTTCCGATCATAGTTTCCCAAGGTCCAGAGTTGAGGGAAGGGTGAAATCCCAAAATGGGGGACCAGTAAATTAAGTAGTGTCTTTGTATGAGCGAACAAATTTTTGTAGATATTTTAAATAAATATATTTTTAAAGATACACATTTTTACATACTGCCAGTGTGTGACCTGCAAGCAGCATGTAGTCCTAAACAGTGTTTTTTTGTGCAAGATACCTTTTTACATATACAAAGATGGTATCCAAAAGTCTTAGAACATTTTGTGCATGCAAATTTTTGTGTACTATTATAGTATGGTACAGTAGCGATTTAGTGTGGTAAAACTGGGTTTTTCGACCTTTGGTAGTGTATCTTAGCTAATTCCTGGGTTTTTGAATATTTGACATTTTCCCATTCTAAATGCAAATTCTACTATTTTAAAGATACATATATAGGACAGACAATTACTGATGCGCCCAAAATTTTCGGAAATTTCACAGTTTTTGTCTCTCCAAAAATATTTGTTCATGTACAAAGATGGTCCTGAAAAGTCTCTGTACATTATGAAAAATTGTTGCCGAATATAAAAAACAGTGGCCCTAAATGTGATAATTCCGCTTGAATTTAGTTGATACTCTTAGTTCGGCGCGAAGCGCCGAAATTTTTATGAGCTTTTGATGAAATCTACACAAAACTCGACTGAGAAAGCTAAAACAACTTGTACTACAAAATCAGAAATATTACAGATATTGTAATATGCCAATTAAATCTAGTAAGAAGCACTACTGTGCTTAGAAATCCAATGCAACATCAGGATAAATTAGTCAATTTTATCTTTGAACGGCAAGAAAGTGCAAAGTTATTAAATAGTACTTATTTTGCATAAAATTTTTAAAAACAGTATAAATAGATACAACAGATATTTAAATCTGCATAAAGATTGCTAGATTACACAAAAATTGATTTTGGAGTATTTATTTCCCCTGCTTCAATCTAAATACAGTATATTAGCGATATTTTGCGCGAAGCGCCGAAAATTTTTTGAAATTTCCTAAAATATACTGAAAAACGATATAATTAATATAACTTCGTTCAAGAAAGTATTTTACCATTGTATAAAAATGGCTCCGAAAAATGCACTAGCCGAAATTGATTCTTGGTAAAACTTACATTTATTGGCCATTTTTAGGTGCGTTTTTGCGATTTTCGGCCGAAAATTCGTGATCATTTACTTCCTCTCCCATGAAAATAGCCGAAAACCATACGTGTAACAGGGGGTTTGGGGAATTCCCCATCCACCCAGGTTTGGATGTCCTCCCCACACCCTTCCCTCCAACGTCAGAAAATTTTGACCCACCCTCCTATGCCGAACAGTCCCTCCCGAAAATTTTGAGCTGTTGCATGCATGTTTTATAGTGCTAGTTTGTCTATTCACTCTTGCTTACATTCAAAAATACTGTATCACTTCGTGAAATTCTAATAATTAGCTGCACTTTTGCCATAGTAAATATTAAGGTCAAAAAATATTCAAAAGGTTTTCACCAAAAATCGTCTGACAATGACTTGAGTCTTGTACCCTGAGAGGGTGGTAATAACCCTCCCTCACCCCAACTTTGGGAATGTGTGTTTCCGATCCATGTAGCGAGCATGAGAATTAAAACTTAGTCATCACATGAATAATAAATTGGCACTTTGCTGTATGTAACTTGGTGTAACTGGGTACGCGACTAAAACCATAAGAAAAGTCTATAGGTAACAAATAGCCTGTGTACTGCAGATGCATTCTGAATAGTTAATATTCAACGGATATATTAAACTTATTCAAATTTGATTTTAACCCTCGGCGCCTCGGCACTTTTCAGCTTCGCCCTCGGCGCCGAGGCCGAGGCTCCAAAAAACGCCGAGGCTTGCCGAGGCCGGGGCCAAGGCCGAGGCCTCGGTCCGATCACTGTTCTCAACGCATATCAAGCGTTTTTACGGTAAAAAAGGCACTTTAAAATTTTTTTGATCTCACCACCCCTGGAAACGAATAGAAATGATGGCACACAGTCAATGCCCAAACAGAGCATAAATTTTCCAAGCAAGTTAAAATAAGAAACAAAGACTCGAATATAAATGAGAAAGCTCCGATGAAAAACAGAAGTAATAATCGTTAACAAAACCAGAAACAGAAGTAGTGGAATCACAGAGATGTAGCGATTGGGCGGAATAGGTATTGGACGTAATAAATGAGACATATATAGTTTATCGGATTGAACGCAATTCTGCAGCACAGTTTACATTCGCCGGCATTCGTGTAGCTGGTTCACATATGTATTAACATAGTCATATTATAAGAGCGCATGTGTGCTGTCGGTAGCATCTGAGGAAACAAGAGAAAGTTGCTGGCAGTCAGATTCGAAACGTGGACCTCTTGCTCTAAAGTCCAGAACTATAGCCAATCGACTAACGCTGATTAATTTTGATAAAGATTGCAAGGTATTTGTAATGTTTCGCATTGGTGGTCAAAAGTGATTGACCGGGGCGACTTTTGTGGCCAGGGCCAGGGCCGGCTGGGGTCAGACAAGGAAAATATTATTGCATGACACATACTTGGGGTGGGCATAGGAAGAGAAATAATGAGCGACTGCTCCATTCAGTGGTAAATGGCAAGTGCAAAGGTGCGCCTTTTCGAATCAAGTTTTATTATTATTTATGTCAAAAGAAACAGATTTAGTCCAGTGCTTCATTGTCTGAATCATCAACAAATTCTATGTCGCTGCTATTAGCACACTTTGATCTGCAGGGTCAATTTCAAAAAACTGCCACACTACGGACTCATGGCTGCTAGTCATTCATATAGCAAACAAAAATAAATTTGTTATAAATCCTAAAAACAGTAACTGATCGTAATTGCGATTTGATGTAATCTAAATGGAAAATTTTAGTGAGAGCTAACTTATAGAAGCGAGCATACATGATCATGGGGGCTTGGGGGTTTTCACCCCCTCCCCCAGAAAAATTTTCACCTGACGCAAAAAATTTTTCACCCCTCCCAGAATTCACACTTTTTAGAAAAATCATAGAAAGTGTCTAGATTTATGAGTTTTTAGCGTTTAAATGGCTCAAAATTGTCAATTTTTGGCGAATTGTCAATAAGTAGTCTCTTACTGACTATATTTTGGTCAATTTAATGCAATTTTTCAAAATTTTTTCGTGTTTTATGTTCTAAAAAGAAAGAGCATTAACATGAAATGCTTTAAAATCGCGTTTTCAACGCATTTAAAGCGTTTTTACGGTAAAAAAGGCACTATAAAAAATTTATTTGGATTGCACCCACCCTCTCCCTCCCCAGAAATTTTTCACTATGCATATCTGGAAGCGAGTAGAAATGATGGCACACAGTCAACGCCCTAACAGAGCATAAATTTTCCGAAGCAAATTAAAATAAGAAACAAAGACTCTGAATATAAAAGAGAAAGCTCTGATAAAAAATATGAAAAATATAAGTAATAATCGTTACTAACAAAAGCAGAAACAGAAGTAGTGGAATCACAAAGATGTAGCGATTGGACGGAATAGGTATTGGACGTAATAAATTAGAAAAATATAGCTTATCGTATTGGTCGCGATACTGCAGTGTAGTTTACTTCCGCCTATTATTCACTTCTGCTGCAATAACTATTACGCAAGAAACGTGTTATAGTAGAATCACAGAGATGTAGCGCGATTTGGCGGAATAGGTATTGGATGTAATGAGACATACATAGTTTATTGGATCGAATGCAATTATGCAGCGTAGTTTACATTTGATTACAATTAACTTCCGTCCTAATAACTATTACACAAGAAACGCGTTTTAAAGCAGGCGGTTCCCATTCAATTAAATGTAAGTGTTTTTTTGTAAAAATTGTCTTTTTGAAAACGTACAATTTCCAACTAGAAATAGAACGTATTTGTCAACTCTAAATCTTTTAGCCACTAGCTACAAATAAATGAGATAAAAGTAACATTTGGTTTAATAAGTTAAGTGAAGGAATCGAAAACATGCAGATATTCCTCAACATTTATTCAGTAAAAGCTCATTTATACACAGTAGCAAAGATATAACAAGGACTTTGTATACATATGGTCGAATCAGTGCAGTTCTCAAAATTAATACTTGCCCATTGATAAATAACTGGCAGTATCACATTCTGTACAAAATACGAATAACGTTAAATTTTTTCCCGGCCCCGGCCATTTTTCGACCTGGCTCCGGCCACGGGCGAGGATGCTGAAAAATAGCCGGGGATAGCCGGGCTGGGGCCCGGTCGATCACTGAACCAGACTCAAAATTTTATTCAAATTCAAAATCTCAAAAAACTCTCGAAAAAACGCAACTTAGAAAAAATCTCAAAGCTACAATAAAAACTCACGTTTTCAGATAAAAAGTCACGGCTGGAAATGGCAATACTGAACAACGTTTTTTTCCCCAGCGATTTGGTTGACATTATAGACCGAACCCAAAAATTTTTTCCACTTTTTCCGACCTTTTTCCACGTTTTTTGGGGAGGTCTAAAGACGTTAAAAATAGAGCGCCTGTGTAATCAGCTTTTTTAAGTAGAAAATTTTATGTAAACATGCAATAGCGGTGTTTGATGCCACTTTTGTATAAAAATTTCTGCGCTCTACAAAAAATATCACGATTGGTATACGTTATTTATGTTAAAACTTGAATTTCCTTCAATAAAGCATTTTAGCGAATTCTGAAGTCGTTTTTGACAATTAAAACTATAATTTATCAAATGGTGCGCATAGGCTGGCAAAAACCAGATTTGAAAATATTGCGTTCTGGGTGTTTTGGGGTTTTTGGGGTTTTAGGTGGGTTTTTGGGGTTTTTGGTGGGTTTTTCCTGGGTTTTTTCTGATACACACCAGAGTTGACTTCATACACCTGTAAACATTAATTCGGCTGACTTTGAGTCACATAAAGGACCCAACATAAAAAAATAGGACACGTGTAAAACAAAGCTTTATTCGAATGTCGCTGCGCTGACCAGTAGGTAATAAAATTAAATATCCCTGTCATCACATTGAATCACAAAGCTGATTGGCGTTGGTTTTGATAAACACTAGCTTTCGGACTGTTTCAGTGCTCAATGAGTTTCTCAATTTTGAATGGACGAAACCAAAGGTAGAAAAATTTCGTTCCGACAGCCGTGTTGAAACCGCCAACGTAAATACCTATGTAATAAAGTATAAAAGTCAGACAGCAAACTATGGAAAGTTACACTATGCATGAAGCTTACAATAATAGATGTGTGCCTAGTTATTTTGTTCAGCGTACAAAAGGTATAAATTGTTAATAAAAAGGTGCAATTTAACCACATACCTCTTTTAAGGATATAGAATTAGACATAGAATATAGAACCAAGAAAACGAAAAATTTAAAAATGAAATTTCAAGGGTATTGTTTGTTGGGTATTTTGCCATTTCTTGTTGGGTATTTTGCCTTCTGGGGATGCATAAACCCCGACGCCCAGCCCAGGGCGGGGGTATGAGTCGGCATCACAGATGCTTGCTGCTGAGAGGCTGAGTGCTAATGCTGTATAACTGTGTGCTGTGCGCCGTCTGCCTACGGCGCCAGAAGCCAAAAAACAACCTTCAGTCATTTACAATAACTACATAAAACATGATTTAGAGCCTTACATAAGTACCTGCGTCTCAGAATACCAAAAACCCCAAAAAACCCAAGATTTTTTAGAACCCCAAAAACCCACCAAAAGCCCCAAAACCCACTGTTGCCAGCCCGGGCGCGCAGCCACGAAAATTTTAAAATTTTAGCTCTCTAAATCATTTTTGCATTACAAAAACTGTGCAGAAGGTAAGGATTTTCAATCGTAGTGGAGTTCTAGGACCAGATTATCAATAAAAATGCTGCAATTGGCGCCGTGCGGCTTAAACATTAATAACAAGTAAGAATTAAATCAATTCGGCGCGAAGCGCCGAAAAATTCTTGTAGTCTCACCTCTCTAAAACGCATTTTGCATTACAAAAACTAACTGAATCCGTGCAGAAGATAAGGATTTTCAATCGTAGTGAAGTTCTAGACCATATTGTTGATAAAAATGCTGCAATTGGCGCGGCGCGGCTTAGAGATTAGTAATAAGTAAGAATTATATCAATTTTTGAAGTTTTAACTTCTCTAAAACGCATTTTTACCATTACAAAAATTTTCCACAAATGCCAACCAAGCCCAAAAATTTTTTCCATTTCCCAAAATTTTGGTTGACAAATAGACCAAAAAGTGGAAAAAACGGTGAAAGCAGGGTTACCAAGTAATCTCATCAAAAACATCCAATTTTAGCCTCAAACTGCCTTAAAAACCCGACCACGGTTAAGCATAGGGGCAAAAAAACTCAATCGCTAAAAAATGCCTCTAACGGCCTCAAAAAACATCCGAAATGGGGGAAAGCCACCAACGTAGCAACCTAACCCTGTCAATGAGTACCAATGTTTGAGGAATAATACAGTAATTATTCTTTCAATGAAATTTACTTGCAGAATCAGTAATAGCGTGTTGTAAAAATAGCTAAACAAGACTAAAATATTAACAATTGAAATAGACGAAAACGGTTGAATTAAGCTTGTAAAATTAAATGGCGACTAACTAAGGTAAGTACCAACTATCTGAATATGATGATTTGCGCAGAGCCCTATGTGTCGTAATACACCAATGGAATCTCTAATCTGCTCCACAAAATTTTTTATGAAAGCAGTCATGAACATTTAACTAAGGTATTATGTAGGTTAAACATAGGTATGTAAGTACCTGTCTGGTACTTACATACCTATGTTGATGTACCTATGCTTCTTGTAGGTACGTAATAAGC
Source organism: Mermis nigrescens (assembly GCA_036768485.1). Classification (NCBI taxonomy): domain Eukaryota; kingdom Metazoa; phylum Nematoda; class Enoplea; order Mermithida; family Mermithidae; genus Mermis; species Mermis nigrescens. The sequence goes on along the minus strand of JAVLUZ010000511.1, from coordinate 1,583,322 downwards.
ACTGTTTATAAGCATATGATGTATGCTGCGCAACGTTTGCATTACTGTAGGCTGCTTGGAAAAGATATAGGTACCTTTATACTATTATCTTGAGGCTCGAGATTGATTTTTCTGCAGAACGGTCCGTGAAATATACCTGTCTGCCTTCTGACATGACAAGAAAATATTTATTGTCCAGAAAAATACACGAAATCTGGTAAAACACAAACACATGATAAAACAGCGACTGAACAAAAGGACATCACGGAGTGTGGTACAACTATAAGTCTGTTTCACATAACTTCGTGCATAAATTCTAAGAATTTTGTCGACAGTAGGCCGAGGGTTACGATTTTATATATCAGATCAATGCTTTAATCGCAATCTGTCAACTTATTGCCGTACAAGTTTTAAAATTTATGACCGAAGTTGTGTGAAACAGACTGTAGGCAGTGCTGTAAAAGTTCCAGATTTTCACCTAGATCCAGATCCAGATAAAGATCGGGTTCAGATTTTCTGGCAGATCCAGATCCAGATCAGATAACCAGATCAGAAATAACCAGATCCAGATCCAGATGATCTGAATCTGGATAAAAAGGTCAGATCCAGATGATCTTCTAAATCACTAACTGTAGGTATGCCCCGACAATAAAATTGTAAAATCAATAATTAGCAGCTTTTTTTGAACGAACCAACGTTAGGAGAAGCGACGACGGGATCAGGTAATTTGTTCCAAATTTTTAATTATCTTTGGGAAAAGTCGTTGGTGAGCATTGAAACGGACAACTGGTAACGTAAGTTTATAATGATTTTCAGCTCGAGTGATGTTGGAACTAAAAATAAAAAATTCATCAGCATCAATACAAGATAAACCGTTAATCTTAGGTAGCGCGTTAGCGCGTACCTATAATATACTTGGGTACCCCTAACACCTGTGCACCCCTACAGCTATAACGGGACACTTCTGGAAGGTGCGGTTTTTTTTAAAAGAAAGATAATAAAAAAATTCGCTGCCCGTGTTTTTTGTTTTTCTTGAAACTCAAAACTGACTGTGTAAAGAAGGTGTAAAGTTTTTGTGTAACGTTACAACATGGGACAAATTTTGGGACCTTTTTACTGCGGCATGTGGACAACTGAGTATTGATGACTCGAAGAATTGAACAGCTTAGGATAATAGAGTGATGAATTCTACAGATGGACACTTTTTTTGTTTTTTGAAATTCGCATTAGTTATCGAATGGCAGTGTAAAGAGTGCGAAAATCTGGGGGTGAAAAAGCACTTTTTGGTCGAGTTTTCAACCTGCTTATGTCCGATACTAACTCCGGTTATGAGTTTTTTAAAATGTTTTCTGACAGAAATGTAGAGCGGATCAAGGGCTACATTCTGCATATAAGCAAAGTCTTCCATGCTCTATGGTGAGTTAGATCCTGGGGTTTGAAGTTTACACTCTAGTGGATGGTGTAAAAAAACGGATTTTAACCAAGATTTCTCTGCCAAATTTTCCCGCTTATGAGTCAGGGTGAATTGAATACAGCAGTAATAAAGTGCCTCTCAGGGGCTACACATCGCAGCAAACCGCATTTAAAAAAACGCAATATTGAGTTATTTATGGGGGTGTAAATTTCGAAATCAGAGGTGAAAAATGGGCGAAAAAACACGTTTTTTCCGAATTTTGATAAATAAATCATACCAAATAATTTTTGCAAGAGAATTTTGGCACACAGGAATGTACTACGATTTAAAAGCTACAAATTGTACCAAACCGAATTTCTTTAAACTCAATGGGGAGTTCGGTACGGAATTTTAAAGTTTATAGTGTTCTAAATGATGGAAAATACGTGTTTGTTGCCGTTTTTTTGTTCGCCACTTTCTCCGTCCAGAAGTCGGGATAAGTCTAATAGAATAAAAATAAAGTGCTTTATATCGGGTGCATGTCAAAGCAAATTGTCTATACATTAATATTTAGCGAGTGTAAAGTCAAAAATTTGGTGTTTAAAATGCGTTTCTGTCTTGTTTTTTTCTGCCTGCTTCTCCGCTTATGAGTCAGAGACACGATTATCAAGTCTAGAAATGGACCAGGAACCAAATTTGATATGCCAGTCTGGCGCATATGTTTACACTCTACAGTGTTGTAAAGTGGTTTACACCAGTTGTTAGTTTGCCCATAGAACATGATGGAGACTTAATTTTTTTCATAAATATTAATCGTAATATCGGAACAATATCAAAATTACGAATCTGACCAAAATTTTCTTTACACTAGGTGTTTACATGAAGTTTACACTACATATGTATTTATCTTCGTTTTTGAGCATTCCAGAAACCTAATTTTTTCCTGGAGTCTAAAAATTTTCAAAGGATCAAATGTGAGACGTCACGTAGGCGCGTTTGTTTACATCCAACAGTGATGTAAAGTAGTTTACACTCATTGTTTATTTGTCTTCAGACCATTGTTGAGACATAATTTTTTCATGAATGTTGATCATAATATCCGAGTAATTGTTTACACTGCATGTTAGCCTTTATTCTAGAGCATTGCCAAAACCGAAATTTTTTCCTGAGATTTAAAAATTTACAGGGAATGAAATATATACGTCAGTTGAGCGCGCTTGCTTACACTCAGCAGTATTGCAAAGTGGTTTAAACCTAATGTTTATTTGTCTTTAAAACATTATGGAGACTCATTTTTCCATAAATATTGAAAGTAATATCGGAGCCATATCAAAATTACGAATCCGACTAAAATATTCTTTACGCTATGTGTTTGTGTAAAGTTTATATTACGTGTTAACCTTAATTCGATAGACTTGCAGAGACTTTGTAACTGAAGTCAAGAAATTTTCAAGGATTCATATGTCAGACATCAATTAAGCGAGTTTGTTTACCCTCAAAAGTAATCTAAAGTGATTTAAAAATTATGTTCAAGTGTCCTTATGTAAATGTAGGAGCCCCTAACGTCTACAGAATCGACGTTAGGGACTGATACATTACCTTCGAGATTTACCTAGGTACGTAGGTACTTAAGTCTACGCTTAGTGCTGGCCCCGATCGCGCGGCTCTAAGGCTTTCGATCTTTGGACCCTTACAGACCTTACGGCTTTGATCCCCTCAGCCCTAATATTGCTGGCTGCTTCTGGTCGGGTGATCTCAGCAGCTACGCCCTAAGACCTAAGGCTACCTACCTAGTCTCGGTAATTGCCGCGGAGGTCAGTTGACCTATCTCAAGCTCAAGTTGTTATTTAACTTATTTTCAATCAGTGCCTGATTCGAAATGTTTTGGTTCCTAATTTGTGTAGCACGCTGAACTATGAAAACAACAACAACGAGCTCTATGCTGATCAATCATCTCTAAAGATTAAATAATAGTTTTGATCAATTTTTAGGCTTGAGACATAAATTATGATTTTCGAATGGAAAAAGACTATCATACGGAATTTACCTATCAGTCCACTAGATGGGTGGAAGTCCTCGACGAAGGGATGATGGCCGACCAAACCCTCGGTATATCCGAAACCACTGGGTTGGTTTTCTAGGATTTTATTCAACGAAGAACACACGGCCTATAGCCGGGAAAACAAATACGCAAAAGAAAAATGACAATGTACAGTCGAGAATAACCAGCCAACGAAAAACCAAACAAGCCAAAAAACTAACACGACCTTCAATACACTGGCCTCAAGGACCATTACAGTAAATTAAAACAACGATCAATTTAACATAATACTGAAATGACTTTTATCTCAGATCGATTACACAAGCGGTATGCATGAAACAATTACTATTATCATACACTTAGCTCTACGATACCGGACAAGTATCTAAATGTTTTTTATTATTGAAAATTTGGGAAAATAATGGGAAGACCGAAGGCATAGCCCACAGTACACTATCATAGATAGCTACTAGTATTGGCTATGTTATGGCTATTGCGAACTGCTAAGGCAGGTTCGCCTAAACGTGTAACTCTCGCAGTTACACTCCCCACGTATAGAAAAAAAATTAGTAACGAAGTGGAGAATTTTTTCGGGGGTACCATACAACGGCAACTAGCGTCGGCGACGCTCTACAACTCGGCTCTCTGGCGTCCGCAACGCCTCTACTCTGGCGTCCGCAACGCCTCATCCTGAGCGAACGTGAAAAACGAAAATAAAAAGAACAAAAAAATAACAAATATCGATAGTCGGTCAACGCATGACCTCGTTTGCACTCAGGAAAATCTCTCGAGCAACACTCACAATGGCGCTAGGAACTATATTGTTGCCCGAGTAATGATGGACTCCGGTCTTGGACAACATAGCATAATACTCGATCTCGCTGCCCAAGAAGCCTCCTTCAGTCCCCGGGTAATGAGAAAAATTTTGATTTAAAAATTTTGTAGATTGGGTGTAAATTAACCCCTTGTCCGTTAAAGAGTTAAGGTACCATAATAGTAACACCGCTAAATAAACACAAGAAAAATTAAGACACGGAATGATAAGGCAAATTATGCTGAGCAAAAATTAAAGTCACTGACGAATTAAGATACGAGGTAAAACAAGAAAAAATGGCAAATTATGCGAGATTACGGGGAAAAATACGAGCACCGACAAAGAAAAATTTACAGCAAGAGAAAAAATGACAAGAAGAAAAAATACACAAGAAATAGACGATACACGAAGTCCTGGAATCCACATCAGGACGAAAAATGAAAAAATTGACGAAAAGCTGCTGGTCGAAAGTCGACGCCGTCGCAGAGTTCCAAAAGTTCAGTACGTCGAACTTGTAAATTAATAATCGTCGCGGTATTTGGCCTTCGAGCCATAAGATTTTCCGCGACGTCGGTGTCGTTGAAAATATTCTTGATCCGATTCCGGTTCGCGACGCGTATTCGAACGCTCGCGATACTGATATGGCGATTGCCTACGCCCGTACATATGTTGGCGTAAGCGGCGATGTGGATCGACGGGTCGATCGTCGTCCTCAAAATCGTCATCGTCCTCGTAATCGTCCGCGTAACGACGCGGTATGGGTGGCGTCGGAGTAAATAATTGCTCCGGCGTAAAACCGTAAGTGCGTTGTCGAGAAGGTTCGCGTGGACGCTGTTGTTGTTGCGTAACAGGCCACGGTTTTGGCAAAAGTGGACCCGGTCGAGGTTGTGGCTGATAACCCCCGGTGGCTGGTTGACTTTGCTCCAACGGTGATTGATACTGGTCCCATTGACGTTGGCGGGATTGCGACCGGCCCCGATGAGTTCCGCGGTTCGACTGTGGCGGACGGCGGTATTCATAAGGCTGCTGCTGTTGCGAGCGCGACAGATGACCAGCATCGGCCTGAGAATATGCCTCGGAACGCTCACGCGATTCCGTGAATTGCTGCTGTTGCCGCGGTTGGGTCTGCGGTCTTGTGTATTGCTGTACATGCGGTTTTACGTGTGTCTGTTGCTGTGCTTGTGATTGCAAACGGTGGTGCGTTTGCGCATAGCGCTGCCGGGATGACTGCGGGTCTTGTCGCCTCGATCCCCTTTGGCCTAAACGCGCTTTTAATTTAGCTGCAACTTCAGCTTGAACGAGTCGTCTCACTCGTTGTTTTTCCAAATTTTTCAACCGTCGCAACGTGTGCTCGGATTTTGTATCGTAAAAACGATTCAATTTTGCCTTGTGTTTGTCTTCTGGCATATGACAAACTTCTGATGTCTCAGCAAGAGAACCGGCGGCGCGTAACTTCGTCGCACGCCGTGGCATTTCCGTAGCTAAATTCTCACGATCACGCTGCTCGATAGTCATGCGTGTTCGACGCATTGCAATCTGTGCTTCCAAGGAAAGATCAACTTCGGGCATATCAAGGCTCGCCACGGATCCGCTTGGGTCCTGCGAGGATGCCTGTCGTCTTTCTTTACGAATTTTTTCCAATTTGTCTTGAATTCGATGTTTGAGGTAAAATACGGATTTTTGACGACCTCGAAAACGATCGAACTGAGCCGGAACTTTGAGTGCCGGGTCGGTAGCTAACCGAATTTGCCTAATCATGTTATGCAAAACGTGAGGACTTTCAATTCGTGCTGTTAGGTCCGGAAATTCCGGAAAAGCCTCATGTGGAGATGGCTTGTAAGATTCGCCAAGGAACGCTACGCGTAACATGCGACGCAGCTGTTCCGTCATACGCCAACCTATTCCGGCATTGCCATAGGCGTATGCGAAATAGTGGAATTTTCTATCCAAAAATTCCAAAAGCGCTGTAGCGCGCATGACGTCTATCGAAGAAAAGACCGTCATACGTCGATACTCCGATTCATATAAGGACTGAAATTCTCGGAAAGTATCGAAAATATCGACCATTTGGCGTGTCGGTATTAGAATTGGCGCAAGATGATCCGGCGCTGGTGACATTCGATGCGGATATAAATCCGGAGAAATTTGATGTGTCACGCCGTCGATCACTTTGGTTGGTGCGTCAAGGTGTGGGTGTACGACCAAATACTCGAGCGGAACCTCGTACAACATCATTCCGGTTGTGATGAAAAACCGAATGCGCACGAAGTATTGGTCGGGATAAAATAATCGATTAAAGACGCTCATATCGCTGATGAAACGAAATGCGGGCTCACGATCGGCATCAGCTAAAGGCTGTGCGAGCGTAGACCACACTAAAGGACGCGAGGGCGAATCAGTTGAATTCGCGTATTGCAAATGAATTGCGTACACTCGATCGAAGTACACTTGAGCAGCTTCGATCAATTGATCGTACAAACGCGATCCATTGACTTCACCCAAATAGGAGCGTAAGTTGTGCAGAACGACTGGCGCAATAATGCACGGTGGTTCGCGCGTCATATTTTCCATCATTGTGAAAAAATGCTGCACGTAACGCGAGCAATTTTGAATTCTCGCATTATCATTTGCGGCCATTTGATCGCGAATAGCTTGCACGTGCGCAGGTATTGCGACTTCCAAATTCGATGGTTGGCTTTGCATAGCCTGTGAATGTAAATTTGCCACGGTACTAGACACACCCGTCATGGCCATAGGAGCCGTGAAACGAGTCTCCGGTGCCGTCGTACCTTGTGACACGGGCTGAGTCGCTACTTGCGTGTATATTGCTACATGTGGTACTTCGTGTGCAGCTAATGTACGTTGCGGTTGTGGTGGAAAACCAATAATTTCCGTCATAATGACATCTGGGTCAGTCTGCTGCTATGCCCCAACCGGCTGAAGAGTCGGCAAAGGTCCGAGTGCACTGATACCCAAGGGAGCTTGTTGAACTGCCGCAAGCGATTGTGAAACAATCGGTTGCGCAACGGTAACAATCCCTTTCGAGCCATTGCTCCGCGTGTTACGCGCGGTGGCGTCACGTTAGCCTGTGTTTCCGCCTCGGCGTCGGATAACGCCATAACTAAACGTTTGGGAGATAGATCGTCGTCTTCAGTGTAGATCGATGGTTCTACACCCAGCATAGGCGAATCGTATGGAATATCGGTTTGCGAAGAAAATACCGAAACTGGTGTGCTTGTACTGGTTGGTTTCGACTTAGGTTCCGTGTCAGGCGCATTTACCGGGCCCGAAACTGAGTCGGCAACGGTTTGTGAAGCCTGCACTTGTAAGTCGGGGTTGTCAAACACGTTAGCGTGAGCCAGCACTTCCGTTACTGAGGCAATGGTGGTGGCTGCCGCTATAGCTACTTGTGGTTGCGGAGCCGGGCAATAAAATTCCTCAGCTAGAATTAACTCCTCGCCATTTGAGTCAACTTCAGGTTCAACAGCTGTGCTGGTTGACTGCCCTGGTGGTGGTTTGCTAGACAACAATGGTACACGTACTCTGGCTTTCGGACCACTAGCCTTAATGTACAGCTCATCGCCTATGATAGAAACCGAAATGGGCTTTCTATCGTCAGTAATGCGATTATCCTGCGAGCACCCTTCTATCAAGATAAAAACATCAATAGTTATGAGGGCGTCCATCGCGAGATAATGCTGCATGTCCCGAGTTAAGGGTAAGCTCCACGCCTGTCCGAAGTTTTCAGGCGCGTTCGGATCAATATACATGTCGAAAAAGAACTCTGCCAAACGCTTTAACAAATGCGATTGCGCTTTAATGCGTAAACGACAAGTAAATGTTCTCGCCAGCGGCTGAATATCGATGAAATTTGCAATAAATGGGTCTTTCCAGTGCAGTTTATTGCGAATTTCTACATCCGGAATTGCAACAATTTCTTCGAATGTTGGCCCGTAGACATGGAAATACGCAAGTCGATCTTGCGTCGGGTCATAACACACCATATACACGTTAGGTAAACGTGTTTCTAGCAACTGATGAAGCCCGAACGGAGGTTGCGGAAACTTCGCTAGATCCCAACAGAACACATGGCCAGTCGCGCTCGCCACTTGGATGTAGCGTACAAATGGGCCATGGAGGTCCTGGTAAGTGGGACAAAGTTGCTGAAAACGCAGGTCCCACGTCTTATAATGCCTGCCTTTCCTATCATTCACAAATTCGGAGTCATAGCCTAGGAATAAAGTGCCATTCGTCATATTCGATGGCTGAATTAATGCCAAAATGGCGCCAAATGACTTCTGGTCGTCGGAGACTATGACGGTGGGTAAAAGCCTATTCTTTGGTACGCGAGGGGTTACCAAAGGACTTCTACCAAGCCGATTCTCCCACCAGAGATGTTGATCATTTATGCGCTTTCTGTGATTTGCGATTTTATGTGTTGTCTTATACTTTATCCATTTTGCACTAAGTGATTCAGGACCGCCAACACGGCGAGTATCATGTTGCGGCAGCGGGTTGGGTACGACCAATCCCTGCTCTAAAGCCATACTGGTCAACGCCAAACGAAACTCATCTAGGGACGCGGGCACACGTCCCTCCAATTTGCATCGGCAACCAGCTGCCTCCAACAGTGCCTCCTTGCTGGGGGTACCTTGAGCAGCCATGGGTCTGCAAAAGGAAAAAGATTAGATAATGGTACGGCATGTGCTGTTTTAGAACCATTTAATAAACGTACAGGCGCGCAGTCCTTAGCTTTTTGTTCCCTGCCCGGTAAATCCTCAAAACTTATGACTACTGCCGGGGCAAGAGGGCGATGTGGTAACTTTACCAACACAAAATCGCCAGGGACATACGCGTGTTTTTCCACAATTAAGTCAGAATAAGGTAATTTAGGTTCAGGCAAAAGTCTATTCCTGTGAACGTGATGAATAATAAGAGGGTTATAGACATATGCAATTTTCGCAGTTTCAGGCGTAGGTGAGTCAATAATCCGGTAGGGACCAACACGCTTAGGTGATAGTTTACCGATTTCCGGTTGAATGACTGAGGTATTATTGAGGTAGACTATATCCGAGAGATTAAAATTTGTGTGTGCTACGGCTTTGTCATATTGCGATTTTTGCTGCTTACGCGCTTGAGATAAATTTTGAGACGCGATTTCATGCAGATCCTGCAAAGTCAGCTTTAAATCAATGACATATTTTTCCGCAACAGATGGTAAGTTCGGATTTATTACAGAAGTCATTTATGAGTAAGGTGTCAAGAGGAAATGCTGGTTCACGACCATAAAGCATTTCAAAAGGAGATATATTAGTTGATGATTGTGGAGTCGCGCGGTATGCAAATAATGCGAAGGGTAGAAATTGTTCCCAATCATACTGTGATCGCGCACTCAGCTTAGACAAACCAGCAATCAATGTACGATTATAATGTTCCACCAACCCATCACACTGGGGGTGATATGGGGTTGTAAATATTTTTTGAACGTTTAATAGTTTACAAACTTCCGAAATTAGGGTAGATGTAAAATTTGACCCCTGATCTGTCAAAAATTTCTTGGGGACTCCATAACGTGGTATAATTTCTCTTAGTAATAAATTTGCAATAGTTGTTGCTTTTATATCAGAAACAGCAAAAGCTTCCACGTATTTTGTAAAATAATCCATAAAAACTACAATTTGGTCATTTCCGGAGGGAGATCGCGGCATATGCAAGCAATCGCACGCAATGAGTTCAAAAGGTGCGGATACTTCGATTGGTTGCAACGGAACGGATGTGGAATTTAATGAGACCTTACGTTGTAAGCACACATCACAATTCCTACACCACGCGATTACATCATTTTCCATACGCGGCCACCAATAACATATTTGTATGGCGGGCAAGATTTTGCGCGATGAAAAATGAGCTCCGAAAATAGAGTCATGAAATTCCGTTAATATGAAGCGACGCAAAGATTTGGGTATGATGATTTGATGAACGACAGTTGGTGAACGCTTAGGTTGAAAACGACAAAAAAGTACATCATTTACAAGAAAAAATTCGTCACGATATTTTTTCGTTGTTAAGTCATTCAATGCGATACGAATTTTATGCAATTCGTCATCTGCACGTTGCTCAGTGAGTAAGCGCGCAGGTGTTAGCATTTCAGCTTTTTCTGCATCGGTGAGTAACAAACGTTCACAGAAATGTAGGTGGTTTAGAATTAGTAGGATCGGTTTGCGCACTAGGATTATTATTTTGTGCGTTTGGATGATTAATTGGCGCAGTAGGGGTATTATCGCACGATCGGTCAGGTGGAGCCGATTCGTCATCTGACTCAGAATCTTCGGATTCTAAATTTGCGATGTTAACGATATTTTTGCGCTCTACTTTATATTTGCATTCTGCGTGATCATATTTAGGATGACGTGAAAGAAGATCAGCTGCGCAGTTATATGCACCAGGAACATAGACGATATCATATTCGTATTCCTGTAATTTGAGACCCCAACGGCGTAATCGACTCGATGGGTCTTTAACATTTACTAGCCAGGTTAACGCTTGATGATCAGTTTCTACGATGAATTTTTTACCATAAAGATAATGTCGATAATGCTTGATAGCCCACACTACCGCTAGCGCTTCTTTTTCTGAAGTAGCATAATTACATTCTGCAGAATTTAGCACGCGACTAGCGTAGCTAAGAATAAAACGACTTTTAGATGGTAAATGCTTTTGCATCAAAATAGCACCTAACGCATAGTTACTTGCGTCAGTTGTTAAAATAAATTGGTGCTCATGATCGAATTTTGGTAATTGCAAAATAGGTGGAGATGTAAATGCTTTCTTCAGAAGCTCAAAAGCGGTTTGGTGTTCAGCCTTCCAGCAAAATTCGACATCTTTACGTAGAAGATGGAATAGCGGTTTAGCGATTTTAGCGAGATCCTTAACGAATTTCTTAAACCATTGGACTAAGCCAAGAAATTTCTGCACGGATTTAACGGTTTTTGGTACGGGAAACGAGATTAAATCTGCGACTTTAGACATATCGGGAGCAATGCCCATTGCACTGATGCTGTGGCCAAGAAATTTTACCTCAGCATGCGCGAGATGGCATTTATCAGGCTTGACACGTAAGTTTGCCTTTTTAAGAGCGATGAAAACATTTTCGAGATCTTTTAAATGTTCTTCGAAAGTTCGTGAAAAAATAATTATGTCATCGATGTAGACGAGACAAGATTTCCAATTTAGACCTGCGAGCACAAGCTCCATTAGTCTTTGAAAATCTGCGGGTGCATTCTTTAAACCAAAAGGTAAAACTTCAAATTCGTAATGACCAACAGGACATATAAATGCTGTTTTTTAGCGAGATTTATTATCGAGTGGAATTTGCCAATATCCAGATTTCAAATCTAGTGTGCTAAAATATGCAGCACTTCCTAAAGTATCAAAATAATCGTCTAGTTGCGGAAGAGGGTATACTTGCGTTTTAGTAACGTCATTTAACCGTCGATAATCGACGACTGGCCTAAGGGAACCGTCCTTTTTTCCAATGAGAAATAATGGACTTGCCCATGGGCTAGTTGTAGGTCGAATAATTTTATCCGCAAGCATTTCATTTATAATTTTCTGCATAGATTCTCTTCTAGAATGTTCAACACGGTAAGTTTTTCCAACAACGGGTGGATTATCCCCTGTGTCAATATGATGTTTCATCAAGGGGGTACGACCGAGAGGTTCGTTTTTTAATGCAAAAATTGAGTCGTATTTTAGGCAAAGTTCACGAATTTGTTGCTGCTGTCTAGAATTAACGGCGGAGCCGTTTAAAGCTTTGTTTATTGATGCAAAAAGTTCTGGTGTCCTATCATCAAAGGATGAAACATGTGACACAACTTCGGCATCAGAGTTAAAGAACCTACTATTTCACCAGAGTCAATGCGAATTGGTGCTTTAGAGATGTTACAGACGCGAACAGGTATTAGAGGTTGTGACGCATCGACTATAGACGGAGCAACAAAAAGTGAAGTTTTTTCCATAAAATCGTGATTTGGTTCGAATAATGCGAAATCAAAATTGCAAGAACCGTGACTTATGTAGCCAGGTGTAATTAATTCATGCCTAGGTTGTATGATAACAGGCTCAGGTAACGAAACATGCACACACACAACACCAGAGGTAGTTGCGTTGGGTTTCACGCGAAATTGCAATTTTTCGTGAGATGAAAGTAAATTAATCTTTATGCCATTTATAAAAGCACAACGCTCAATAGGATTTACCCACATGAGTGCGGATTCGCAAAAATCATATCCTAAGAGCATGTCTTCCGGCAATTGATCAATTATAGCTACTGAGGTAGAAATAGATTGTTCCGCGATTGTTAAGGTCATATTTACTTTATAGCGAACGACTGCGGTGATTTCGCCTACACCATGCACGACTTGTGAAACTTGCTTACGTGGTAAATTAAAACCAAGACGTAAAAATGCAGACGTGGTCATCATGGTGACCTGTGAACCTGTATCTATCAGAGCAGGTACGTCAACGCCATGAACTTTAACGAGAATAGTGGGTAAATTTGTCGCAGCATGACTTACGATAGGAATATTAGGATCGAAAATCTTAGATGGAGGTAGATTAATTTTTTCGTAAGTTGCAAGACGACGTTGTAGACGTTCGTACTCTTCAAGAAATTCTTGCAACACGAATAAATTTGGACGCACGCTAGATTCTTGGTCTTTCGCAGTAACTGTGTTCACATCACAAGGAGATGTTAGGGTTGGCTGCGGTGGGGGCACATTTATGGCGGGTTGGTTATCTGCAGTGTATGTGACATACGGGCAATTGAAATTATTATCGCTGCGGTAACTAGAATTATAGTATGTGCCACGTTGTTCATTAGGAAATTGCACAAAAGGTGTATTTTGGCGCGATTGGTTATTATAACAATTATCGTAACGCGAATTTTGATAATTAGCACGCAAATTTTGGTAAGGATCATTACGATTTTGCCAAAAATTCGATCGTGATTGCTTTGCTTCAAAGCAATTATCATTATTCACATAGTCAGATGAACGATGTTGACTAGAATTACGATATCGTGATTGAGATCGATGCCTATTCTGTGAATTCGAATGCGATGGCGAACGATTTCGTCGCGAAAAAGAACGCGATTGGCTGCGGTTGCGCACCATAGAATTAGTATTCCGATCAGCTTGATTATTAAAATTAGCATTATTAGACGTGTCTTGCCTTTGACGCGTGAAGCATTCCTCATAAATATGACCTATGCGCTTGCAAAAAGTACAATATTTACGAGAAGAATTTTCTGGTTTCTCAGCACGCGATGAGCGATGAAACGTTCTATGACGTGAACGATTTGGATCATTTTGATTAGATGCGCGAGGAGTATCTTTAGGTACTACGCTGCCTACTGGAGCAGCTGTTACCAATACGTAAGGCGTTACTGCCTTTTTATCCTCAAATTCTTTATTAGCAAATTCAGCGCTAAGCGCATTGTCTAAAAATTCAGCTAATGATGCCCTAGGTTTTTTATGATATGCCTCTTTCGAAATGTGTGGTAATAAACCTTGTTTTAGTTGATGTCGCATTAGATTATTGAAATGTGGCGAATCAACTTCAAGATAGGGATCCGATTTAATTAACTCTTTGCGAAGCGAGAGATAATAAGCTTTAACCGATTCATTAGGCTGCTGTTTGTGTGACAGAAAACGATTAAATAGTGCACCGGTGTCCATAGGACAAAATTCGGTTATTAGCGCATGCTTCATTTTCGAATAAGATTGTTGTATATCAGCAGGTAACGAATGGTATAAATGCAAAACATAAGGGTCAAGAAATCCAGTAGCGAATTTTAAACGATCAGCTTTGTCAATATCATAGGTATTGGCAAGCGATTCAAATTCTGCAAAATAAGCCTTTATATCCGATTTATCGCCATCAAAAAATTTTTTATTTGTAATTGCAAATTGCATCTGCTGCAAAAATGGTCCGCGATTCAAGGAATCAGCGAGATGTGAATCACCACGCGAGCTTTCAGATGAAGAACATGAACTATGCCTATGACGTCGTCTGCGCGATCGAGATTTGCGACGCGAGCGACGACTGCGCGGGCGATCATAACTATTAGATGAGCTGTCGTCAGAAAATTTGACATGCTTTTTCCTATTGGACGATTCAGCTTGAGGAGCAGATTCATTTTGCAAATTTGCAGATTCGTTATTAATACCAGATAAATTTATCTCAACCGGTTGCATTTCAATATTGGAAGAATGCAAAATAGGGTTATTAGGCGGTATTTCCACGTTTATAGGGTTAGGTACATAATTATTGGGTAAGATTTCTCCTTGAGGTGGAAAATACTGCAGCGGTGGTGGATTTAGTTGCTGCTGCGAATTTGCAATAGAAGGAGTAGGTACAAAGGAAGGCGCATTACGATTTAATGGCAGCGAAGGCCGAGATCGCGACGTCTGCGAAATCGATACCGACGGCTGCGAAATCGTAGGTATATTCTCCGAAAAACCCGAGTTTTGCACTGATTGCAAACCCGTGTTTACAGGATTCTGTGACAAATTACAGATTTCCGGCGCGCGGTTCGTACAACTTTGAGAGATGTTTTCTGGAACAGTTTCTGAAGGTGAACGTGAATTCGATGCTCTGTTGCTAGTAGACAACAGTGAAGATGCCCTATGCGTACTTTGCGCACGATTTGCACTTTGCGCATTGAATTCAGAAAAATTTGCGCTATCGATTGAGTGGTTATCGCGCTCAGATACATTAGTTTCTATGCGATTCAGAACTGGTTGGGGTTTAAGCATAGTGCTTAGCTCCAAACGCAGTTTACGCATTTCATCCACATTTTCCTTTTTATCTTGATCAACGCGCGTAGAAAGATCCGAAAATTGCAAATGAATGGCTTGTAGCGCTTTCAAAATAAGATCATTAGTCACATTAGCATTAGCACGTTCTCTGTCGGCATTCATGCAGCGACTATGATTACTCTCTACGTCAGAATCGTGATTTTCGCGCTCCGAACTGGTTTCAGGATTATTTGCCGTGTTAATGGTAGTCGTATTATCGATCATTGTGTGACTTGATGAATTGTCAATATTAGGATCCGACCTAGTTAGCGAAGATTGATTAATGCGAGATTGCATGGTACTCAATGATAATTCGTCTTCGGACTGTGTATTACTCGCGGCATGTAGTGACGCGGGTAATTTATCATTATTCGCCTTAGTCGTTACGTCTCTCGTAATTACTCGCAGAATTACACGCGCTATTAGAGTCAACAGGCGCAGTAGGTAATTGGCGAGCTGAAACAGGTGGCGTAGGAGGTTTTTTCAATTTAGCGGGCGGTGTCCGCAAAACCTTTTTCCTGCCATTTTTAGGTGTCAAAAATGTCGAAAAATGTGCCTTTGGGTAAAATAAATTTCAGTACGTCGAAATTTTTCCCAAAATAAATGTTTCGAATTAGACCTTTGTCGATCCGAAAAACAGGTTTTTCCACGTAAATAGTATTTCCTTACGTGAAGTAGGATATACCTGACGTGAAATGATCGAAAACAGATAGAACTAAGCCTAAAGCGCAAGACTGTGTACATGGTTAGAAAAACAGGTAGGTAAGAACCTAAATGACGGAAATTCGTCGTCAGTTGAGAAAAATGATAATTCGTCGCCTGAGGGCTGACGTTTATAGAAAAATGAATATGCGAGCATGAGAGCTGCCTTCGTCGGTAGAGGTCCGACGGAAATAGAAAAATAACGATGGCTTTACCACGATACACAAAATCTTTACCACGGACGCTTACTTAAATTGCGCACTGCCACGATCGCGGTCGATACAACAACAAAGGTGAACGAAACGTTACACATTTTTAGATGGCCAAAATGATAATTTTTTGGATCGAAAAATAATTTTACGATGATTGATCAGCTCGGCTGTAGCTAGCAGCCTAAAGGAGGGAACATCCAATGTAAATGTAGGAGCCCCTAACGTCTACAGAATCGACGTAGGGACTGATACATTACCTTCGAGATTTACCTAGGTACGTAGGTCTTTGGACCCTTACAGACCTTACGGCTTCGATCCCCTCAGCCCTAATATTGCTGGCTGCTTCTGGTCGGGTGATCTCAGCAGCTACGCCCTAAGACCTAAGGCTACCTACCTAGTCTCGGTAATTGCCGCGGAGGTCAGTTGACCTATCTCAAGCTCAAGTTGTTTATTTAACTTATTTTCAATCAGTGCCTGATTCGAAATGTTTTGGTTCCTAATTTGTGTAGTACGCTGAACACTGAAAACAACAACAACGAGCTCTATGTTGATCAACCATCTCTAAAGATTAAATAATAGTTTTGATCAATTTTTAGGCTTGAGACATAAATTATGATTTTCGGATGGAAAAGACTATCATACGGAATTTACCTATCAGTCCACTAGATGGGTGGAAGTCCTCGACGAAGGGATGATGGCCGACCAAACCCTCGGTATATCCGAAACCACTGGGTTGGTTTTCTAGGATTTTATTTAACGAAGAACACACGGCCTATAGCCGGGAAAACAAATACGCAAAAGAAAAATGACAATATACAGTCGAGAATAACCGGCCAATGAAAAACCAAACAAGCCGTAAAAACCAACTCGACTTCCTATACCCTGGCCTCAAGGACCATTACAGTAAATTAAAACAACGATCAATTTAACATAATACTGAAATGACTTTTATCTCAGATCGATTACACAAGCGGTATGTATGAAACAATTACTATTATCATACACTTAGCTCTACGATACCGGACAAGTATCTAAATGTTTTTTATTATTGAAAATTTGGGAAAATAATGGGAAGACCGAAGGCATAGCCCACAGTACACTATCATAGATAGCTACTAGTATTGGCTATGTTATGGCTATTGCGAACTGCTAAAGCAGGTTCGCCTAAACGTGTAACTCTCGCAGTTACACTTAGATCATTGAAGAGATGTAATTTTGTCTTAAATGGGTTGCATTAAAGTTAAATCCTTCTTAGCCGTGTTTACAATATGTTTCACAAAATCTTGCACATGGAGAGCAATCGTTTAATTGATGTAAATCGCCTACAAAAGTGGTTTAAAATGAACCAGCAATCACACTACTGTGCACAGAAGTCGACAAAGATATGCAGCTTTATTGTAATCATGTACATCAATAAGCCGTAAATCGGAAATACACCATTTGGAATAAAGAAGACTGCAGTTAATGAATACATATGTTAAACTTATTATCATAGGTAGCGCAATAGCGCTACCTATAATATACTTGGCCATCCTTTTTCTTATATGTTTATCACAGCGAGTGCGAAATTTGTGTCCCCCCCCCTCACAGCAACAACGGCACACACTTGGGAGGTGCGGTTTTTTTAATCGATGGATAATTAAAAAATTCGATGCCCGTGTCTTTTTCTTTTGTTTACACTCAATCCTGAGTTAGCAATGAGCGTGTGAAGTGTAAAGCAAAAATCAAATAATTTGCGGAGGGTCAATGTTTTTTTAAAAATGTTGCCTCCCAGCTCTAGATTACGAATCTGACCTTAAAATTGCTTTACACTCAATGGTTGTTGCACAAAAGTGTAAAGTATACGTGTTTTTTACTCTTTGCTTGTCCTTCAGCTTATCTAACTCAGTTTTGGTTTCTGCGCAGTCCAATCGGTTCTATAATGCAGAGGGTTGCAAAATCTCAAATCGATTTTTTTCTTTCTTATAACGCAATATTTCTTGATCTGTGATCGTTTTAGTGTAAAGGGTTCGAGACGAAAAACGATATCTCTTCAACTACTCCGCTAAGTAGGCGGAACATACTAATTATGCTTAAAAGGTGCCCTGACCTTAGCGTTACAGATCCCAGTTTATTTTGTTTTATACACCTAATATTGCGGTATTAGCACAAGTGTGAAGTTTACACCGAGAAGCATTTTTGCGCCCAGAGCGTCGTGGATGATGAATTTTTTTAAAAATGTTCTCCGTAAGGTCAGAATAACGAATCTGACCTTTAAACTTTTCTACAGCCAGTGTTTGTTGAGGTATAAAGAGGTGAACTTTGAATTATACCTACATCTATTTTCTAATGCCGATAGATAACTCCGTATTGCATATTTTTGATCAGATTTTTCGTATTTCAGAGGTTTTCGACTCCTCTTTAATAAATAATTATTTTTATCATCATAAATGCACTATTCTTAAACTTCAGTAGAACGATGAATATCTTTCAAGATAGGATAATCAAGCTGAAATCTGCTGATATGTCGAGTTGGCGCAGTGGTTGACAACTGCGTTCTCGGATGCGGTATTAAACAAAGAATGATAGGTTCGAATCTTTTGAATGCTGACTTTTTCATTTTTTTAAATTCCTTTGCAAAACCATGTACTTCATTTGACTCATATATCTATTTAGGTTCTGCAGATAACACTTTTTTGTTTTTTGAATTTCGCCTCAGTTCTCGAATGGGAGTGTAGAGAGTGCGAAAATCTTGGGGCGAAAAGATTCATTTTGGCCGAGTTTTCGACATGTTTATGTCTGCCAACAACTCCAGTTATAGTTTTAGGAAATTTTTTCTGACAGAAATGTACTTCGGATCAAGGGCTATCTTGTGCTTACCAGCAAACTTTTCTACAATCAATACTCAGTTAGTACCAGGGTTCTAAACTGTACTCTCTAGTGGATGAGTAAAAAAACAGATTTTGTCCAGGATTTCTCTGCCAAAAGTTGGGGTTAATTAAATAAAATAGAAATAAAGTAACTTCTAATGGCTACACGTCGAAGCGAGCTGCGTTCAAAAAAACGTTATATTGAGTTGTTCATGGGGTGTAAAGTTCGAAATCTGAGGTGTAAAGTGGGCGAAAAAAACAGGTTTTTTTCGTATTTTGATTGATAAATCATATCAAATATTTAGCGGAACATAAGTTTGGCACTTACAAACCTACTACAATCAAAGGGCAACAAACTGGCCCGAACCAAATTTATTTACATTCAATAGGCGTTAGGTTCAGATTTTTAAAGTTTACAATGTCGTGGACAGTGGAAAATACGTGTTTGTACATTTTTTGTTCGCCACTTTCTCTGTTCAGAAGTCGGGCGAGGTCGAATAGGATAAAAATAAAGTAAAATTCTAGTTTTTTTTTCTACGTAAAATCAGAATTGGGAATCTGACTGTTAGTATTCTCTACACTTAGTAGTTTTGTAAAGTTTTCACAATTCATTTGTTGTTAATATGTAGCTTATACTACAAATTTATTTTACTACCAAATCTGAGCGTTAGTGTTCCTTACACTTGATATTTGCGTGAAATTTTGGCATTTTTGCCGAAAAAATTTGTTTTTTAATTTACCAACATCCCACCTTTTCAATTTTCTTAAAGTTTAAAATCTTTTACAATTCTCTTCATAATTTAATGGTAGGTTTGAACTTTAAGTTTCTCTTAGTTTACAACTCTCGCTTAGCAAGCTCATTTTTCAAAACTTTTTCATAGTGATCAATCGCGTTTAGTTCGGAATTGGTGGACGGCCCTTATTTTATTACTCGGCTTAAATAATCCAAGTGACTGTCTTTTGATTATTTTCTTTATCGCAAATTCAAACACCCAAATTTCAATTTAAAAATCATAAAAATTATTTTATAATTTTTATGTAAGATGACTGGCTGGTTGAGAGCTATTTTTTGTTGTTTTCATTGTTCATTGTGCTCGTAGGAACCAGAAAAGGAATAGTTTTCCGCCATAGGTATTCTCTGGCGAAAGCAAGTTAACAAAGCTTCTTGCGTTAATTATTATTTTGGTCCAAAATAGGTCAACTGACCTAGGGCAAAATTCCGGGGTTACTTAATTACTACTGCGTTAGGTTTTTAGGGCATAGCTGCCAATAGCTCCGTAGGTATGGACGAATTTAGGTCCGTGGAGTTTGAGACCGTAGTTATTTAGGGTCGTGTGGTTGAGTCCGGCGTTTCGCCCTAGCAACCTGACCAGCGCTAAGTGTAGCCAGGTACTTAAGTAAGTCCCGTAGGTACGTTATATGTCGTTTACAAGTTAATTTAAATGTGGAACGACCTCTATAACTTACAGGACTGTTTAGAATGTAACATATATTTACTATAGCTAATAAAAAATAGTAAACTTTATACATCCGACAATCAAGAGCATATCTAACTCAGTTTCAAATTCTATGCAGTCTGATTGATTTCAAAAGGTAGACGGTTATAAAATCTAGGGAGTCTTTTTTTAAAACAATATTTTTTAAATTTCGAGGCAATAAATTTATGTTCAGAACAATATTGTTTTCCGCGTTCTTGGACTGCTGTCATTATTGTGGTATGTTACTGTATGTGTTTGCTGACTGATGCACTGAAATCATGCTAATTAAAAGTAGGGTACTAGCAAAGGAAAATGCTCCGATGGAACAAAAAAAGATGAATATACTTGGAATTGTGGATTATTAAGGATGTAAAAGGAGGGGACTAGGAAGAATCTACCTAAAGTCGCAAAATCTGCTACAAATCACACTTTCTCGAAGCAACGCAAAAAATCGAAGTATATTCTGCGGTCAACACATTAGAATAAATATTTAACCATCGTTAGCTATGCAGCAGCTATGGGAGATGATATCGAGTAACAGTCTTTCTAAGCCAATTGAATGAAATAGCAAACATCGATGCATCAAAACAATTGCAAGAATTGTTGATTCAAAACAGTAGGAAACGCGTGAGTTGACTTGAAACAGACTAAATGTAGGTACACTAGCATGCCCGTAACGATTGTGTGCACTAATGAATCGGCCCCTGCTTTGCTTGCTATAATGCTCATAGCAAAATAAAACAACTTTAAATACAATACCACAAAGTTTTCTTTCAATCAGGATACGAAGCTAGTCAATGTTGCTACTTGCCAGCAATTTAAAAAAAGGAAACATTATAAATTTCGTTTATTATCTGAAATTTTGAAAATAATTTAAAAAAGATACTTTTTAGAGGCCGCAGAATATACTTCGATTTTTTGCGTTGCTTAGAGAAAGTGTGATTTGTAGCAGATTTTGCGACTTTATGTAGATTCTTCCTAGTCCCCTCCTTTTACATCCTTAATAATCCACAATTCCAAGTATATTCATCTTTTTTGTTCCATCGGAGCATTTTTCTTTGCTAGTAATTTGATACATGAGACATAGACATATGTGAAGACGACGAAGTTCTAAAGAAGGTACGCAGGTTGAGAAGCTTTAGGCGTCCAAGGTATGTACATAAGATAAATTGCTATGAAAACTAAAAAGACGTTTGGTAAATTTACGCTGAACATTTTCAAGACGATTTATATTATTTGCATAATATGGATTAAATACTGAAACAGAAAAGTCAAGCATGGGTCTTACATAAGTAGTATAGGCCCTATTAAAATATCTTTATCACGAGAAAGAAAAGCTTTGTGTATTAGAAAACAACGAGAAACAGATTTTTTGATTATGTGATTCAAATGTTCCTTACAATAAAGATTACGGGAAATATAAACACCCAGATCACGAACGGAACTAATGTCGTTTGGAATAGTTTTATGATTCAACGAAAAAGCTTTTTGAATTATTTTACCAAGATGTAAAACCGCACATTTCTCCGAAGCAACAGGAAGTTACCAATTAGAGACCAAGTATAAATATTATCCAGATCTTTTTGTACTAAATTATAATCAGAAGATGGACCGAAGATTTTGACATCATCGGCAAAGAGGTTAATTTTACTGTATTCAATCAAGTTACATATGTAGGTCATTAACATAAATTGAGAACAAAGTAGGACTAATACAACTATCCATGGGAGACACCACATCGCTGCTAACAGACATGAAATCAGAAAAAACTCGGTTAATAAAAGAACACTGAGTCCAACCATGTAGAAAGGAATCGAGCCAATTAAGAAGTAGACCTTTTATTCCATATTTTGAAAGCCTATATAAAAGATTATAGTCTGTTTCACAGAACTTCGGTCATAAATTTCAAAACTATCTCCGATAATAAGCAGACAGATTGCGATTATAGCATTGTTCTGATATATAATTGTTGTAGCCTATGGCCTACTATCGCTGAAAATTATTAAAATTTATGCCCGAAGTTTTGTGAAACTCACTATAGATAACGGGATTTCATCAAGAGCTTTCGAAAAGTAAGCTGCATTGACAGGAGAACTACTTCTCAAAGATACCGTCCACCTGTATTTACATTTAAGTAGTTGTAATTCACAAAACTAAGATTTCAAAAAACCAAACAGAAGATAAGAGTCTGTTTGTAGTAAGAAAATCGATAATTTTTGAATTAATCAAAGGTTCCATGATTTTACTTGATGAGCAGCAAATAGAAATCGGTCTGTAATTAATCACTAAGGCTGCGTCTCCTTTTTTAAAGACAGAAGTTACATTGACTAATTTCCATAAATTAGGGATAGTGAGTTAAAAAAGAAACATTAAAGATTACTTGCTAAAGGCTCACAAGATAATTTGAAAGTTTTTGCAAAGAAAAAATGATATAGTCCGTCAGGATAAATAGAAAAAGAATCTTTTATTAGATTTAAAACACTTGTGTAACTACGAGAGTTATACATAGGCGAACTAGTGTTAGCAGTTCGCGGTAGCCGATAACATAGCCAATACTGGTAATATCTTTTGCGATAGTGTACTGTGGGCTATGCCTTCAGTCTCCATCTTTTCCCAAATTTTCAATATAAAAAACAATAAGATACTTGTCCGATATGATAATAGTAATTGTTTTATGCATTATCGCTCATCTTAGTTTAGAATATTCGTTGTGAGTTAAAAGTAATTCCATATTATGTTATTTTAATGTAAACTTTCGTTTACTGTAATGATCCTATGAGATCATCATTTAGTTGGTGGACATACGATTTTATCGTCGAGTACGTTTTAGTCGTTTTTCGTGTTATTTTTGTTTCGGCACAAGGCCGTGTATATAGCATTAGAATAAAATATAAAACCCACCCAGGGGTTTCTTTATACTGAGGGTGTGGTCGGTGTTTCCCATCGTCGAGGATTTCTGGATGGTGGTGGAGGAATAGGTAAATTTCGTGTGTTTATTTATTTCGTTCAAAAGTCTTTATTCCTTTCTCAATCCCAAAATCGGTCAAAAATATTATTTAATCTTTTATGATGATTGATCAGTCTAGAGCTTCGTTGGTGTTGTTTTCAAATTTCATCGTGCTACGTATTAGGAACCTAAAACATTTCCGATTGATTCGAACCCAGAAAAGAAAGTTAATTCATCCACTTGAGCGGATTGAGATAGGTCAACTGACCTTGCGGCAATTCCGGGATTTAGGTAGGTATTCTTAAGGCTTAGTGCGTAGCTGAGATCACCCGACCAGAAGCGGTCAGCAATATTAGGACCAAGGGGATCAAAGCCGTAAGGTCTGTAAGGGTCCAAGACCGAAGTCGCTCCAGGTTAAGCGATTGGGGCCAGCGCTGAAGCAGATCTAAGTACCTAAGTACCTAAGTAAGTCCCAAAGGTGAATACACCCTGTTGCTTGTCGTTTCAGTAGACTTGGACGGGCTCTGTTTACATTGGATCGTCCCCCTTTTAGGCTACTAGATTCACCCGAACTGATCAGTTATCTTAAATTTATTTTTCCGGTAAAAAAATCATTATTTTTTGGCCATCTAAATATGTGTAACATTTCGTTCACCTTTGTTGTTGTATCGACCGCGATTGTGGCAGTGCGCATTTTAAGTAAGCGTCCATGATAAAGATTTTGTGTATTGTGGTAAAGTCATCGTTATTTTTCTATTTCCATCGGTTCTCTAGCGACAAAGGCAGCTATCACGCTCACATTTTTCTATAAACGTCGACCCTCTGGCGACATGATTCAATATTTTCTCTCTTGATGACGAATTTTTGATACTACAGGGTAGCGAAAGGTATTTACCTATGTCTTTTCTTACTTACGTACGTTTCTGCTTTGCGCCTTAAGGCTCAGTCCTACCTACTTTCGCTCATTTCACGTCAGGTATCTCTTGCTTCACGTAAGCAAATACTATTCACGTGAAAAAACCTGTTTTCGAAACGACAAAGGTCAAATTAGAAACATTTATTTTGGACAAAATTTCGACGTACTGAAATTTTTCTTACCCAAGGTCATATTTTTTGACGTTTTTGATACCTAAGAATGGCAGGAAAAAAGGTTTTGCCGACACCGTCTGCTAAATTGAAAAACCTTCTTCTCCATCTACTTCATCTCGCCAATTACCTACCGCGCCTGTTGACTCTAATAGCACAAGTAATAACGCGGTAATGACATGAATAAGAGAGACGATGATGACGAAGTGTTATTGACTACTATGCAATCACACATTAATCAAACTTTGCTAACCAGCTCAGATCCTAACATCGATAATTCATCAAATCATACGATGATCGATAATACGGCTACAGTTAACATGGTAAATCATCCTGAAACCAGTTCGGAGCGAGATAACGCCAATTCTGACGTAGAAAGTAATAATAGTCAAAGCAGAAATGCCGATGAGGTTCGTGCTAGTGCTAGCGTGACTAATGACCTTATCTTAAAAGCGCTACAAGCTATTCATATGCAATTTCCGGACCTTTCTACCTTGGCATTAAATCAAGACAAAAGGAAAATTTGGATGAAATGCGTAAACTGCATATGGAGCTAAGCACATTGCTTAAATCTCAACCAGTTTCGAATCGCATCGAAAGTAATCTATCTGAGCGCGTTAACCACTCTATTGATAGCGAAAATTTTCTGAATTTAATGCGCAAAATGCGAATCATGCAGAAAGCACGCATTGTGCATCTTCTTTGTTGTCCACTGGCAACCGCGCATCTAATTCTCGATCACCTTCGGAAACTGTTCCAGAAACTATGGCACAAAGTTGTACAAATTGTGCACCTGAGACATCTAATTCAGCACAAAATCCTTTAAACATGGGTTTGCAACCAGTGCAAAACTCGGGTTTTTCGGAAAATATACCTACGATTTTGCAGCCCGTTTGGTATCAATTTTGCAGGCGTCACGATCTTGGCCGTTGCTGTCTTTAAATCGTAATGCACCTTCTTTACCTAATTCTTCAAATGCGAACTCGCAGCAGCGTTTTAATCCGCCACCGCTGCAATATTTTCCGCCTCAAGGTGAAATATTCCCAAATAACTATGTACCTAATCCTGCAAATCTGGAAATACCACCTATTAACCCTATTCTGCATTCCTCAAATATCGAAATGCAACCTTTAGAGACAAGCACCATCAGGCATAAATAATGAACCTGGAAATTTGCAAAATGAATCTGCGTCTCTACCTGAGTCATCTACTAGGAGGCGTCCGCATGAAGAATTTTCTGGCAGCTCGTCGAGTAGCTATGATTGTCCGCGCGGTCGTGCTTGCGTCACAGAAGTAAATCGCGCCTGTAACGTCATCGTCATAATTCGGATTCTTCATCCAAAGGCTCGCGTGGTAAATAGCATCTCGCTGATTCCTTGAATCGCGGACCCTTTAGCACAAATGCAAATCGCAATCACTGAGAAATAAAAAATTTTTTGATGGCGATAAATCTGATATACGAGCATATTTCGCAGAAATTTGAGTAAACTTGCCGATACCTATGATATCGATAAAGCTGATTGTCTGAAATTTATGACAAGATTTCTCGATCCTTATGCTTCGCGCGCTTATACCATTTGTTACCTGCTGACATAAAACAATCTTATTTGAAAACAAAACAAGCGTTAATAGCAGAATTTTGTCAATGGACGCGGTGCTCTTTAATCGTTTTTTGACACATAAGCAGCAGCCTAACAAATCGGTTAAAGCTTATTATCTCATGCTTCGCGAAGAGTTAACAAAAAAGCTAACCCTTATGTTGAAGTCGACTCGAGG
Source organism: Mermis nigrescens (assembly GCA_036768485.1). Lineage (NCBI taxonomy): Eukaryota > Metazoa > Nematoda > Enoplea > Mermithida > Mermithidae > Mermis > Mermis nigrescens. The sequence goes on along the minus strand of JAVLUZ010000511.1, from coordinate 1,557,186 downwards.
ATCATTTTAATTATTTATTGCGACATCAATTAAAGAAGGTTTATTACCGCACATTTCGAAAGAGGTATATCACAAAAAACCTAGAGCATCATTGGCTGAATTTTTGGATAACTAGCTAAATGCTGAATTCGCTAATAAGGAATTTGAGGAGAAAAAAGCAGTAACACTGTGCGTATCGGTAACAGCCGCTCCTGTAGGAAGTGCAATACCTAAAGATACACCTCGCTCATCTAACCAAAATGAGCCAGATCGCTAAGCGTCATAAAACATTTCATCGCTCGTTGCGTGCTGAAAAGCCAGAAAGTTCTTCTCTAAGTAAATATTGCACTTTTTGCAAGTGCATAGGTCATATCTACAAAGAAGTGTTTATGCATCAGAGACAAGAAGCGTCTAATAATAATTATAATACCCAATCTGATCAAAATAATAACAGTTCCACGGCTCGCAATCACAGCCAGTCGCGTTCTTTCGCGCCAAAATCATTCACCATTCGCGTTCAAATTCGCAAAATCGACATCGTTCTCAATCGCGATTTTGTAATCCTGATCAACATCACTCTTCTCATTATGCGAACAATGATAATCGCTTTGAATCTAAGCAAGTATGTTCGAATTTTAGACAAAATCGTAATGATTACCACCAAAATTCGCGTGCTAATTATCAAAATTCGTGTTATGACAATTGCTATAATAATCAAGCACAACAAAACGCACCTTTTGTTCAGTTCCCTAATGAACGAAAGGCGTGGAACATATTATAATTCGAACTATCGCAATGACAATGGTTTTAATTGCATACATCACATATACTGCAGATAACCAACCCACCATAAATGCGCCCTACCGCAGCCAACCCTTATGTCTCCTAATGATGTAAACACGGTTACTGCGAGAAAGGGCCAGGAACTAGCGCTGGCGCTCTAACTTATTCAGCGTTACAAGAATTCCTCGAAGTCACGAACGCTTACAGCGTCGTCTAGCGATTTACGAAAAAATAAATTCGCCTCCAGTTAAAACCATCGATCCTAATATTCCTATCGTAAGCCATGCTAAAGGACAAATTTGCCCACTATTCTTGCTAAGATTCATGGCGTAGACATACCTGCTCTCATAAATATGGGTTCACAGGTCACCATGATGACCCGCGTCTGCATTTTTGCGTCTTGGTTTTAACTTACCACCTAAGCGAAGTCTCACAAGTTGTGCATGGCGTAGGCAAAATAACTGCAGTCGTTTGATATAAAGTAAATATGACTCTCACTATTGCGGAACAATCTATCCCTACTACAGTAGCTATAATTGATCACTTTGCTGGAAGACATGCTCTTGGGATATGATTTTTGTGAATCCGCACTCATGTGGGCTAATCCTATTGAGCATTGTGCTTTTATAAACGGCATAAAAATTAATCTACTATCATCTTACGAAAAATTGCAATTTCACGCAAAACCCAACACGACTACCTCTAGTGTTGTGTGTGTGCATGTTTCGCTGCCTGAGCCTGTAATAATACAATCTCGGCATGAATTAATCACACCTGGCTGTATCAGTCATGGTTCTTGCGATTTTGATTTTGCATTATTCGAACCAAATCCTGATTTTATGGAAAAAACTTCACTTTTTGTTGCTCCATCTATAGTCGATGCATCACAATCATAATACCTGTTCGCGTTTGTAATATCTCTAAAGCGCAATTCGCATTGACTCTGGTGATATAATAGGTTCTTTAACCTCTGATGCCGAAGTCGTGTCACATGTCTCAAATTTTGATGATAGGACACCTGAGCTTTGCGTCAACAAATAAAGCTTTAAACGGCTCCGCCGTTGATTCTCGGCAACAGCAACAAATTCGTGAACTTTGCTTGAAACAGCTCTATTTTTGCTTTAAAAAAATGAGTGTCTCGGACATTACCCCTTTGATGAAGCATCATATTGATACAGGGGATAATCCGCCCGTTGTTGGAAAAACTTATCATGTTGAGCATTCTAGAAGAGAATCTATGCAAAAAATCATAAATGAAATGCTTGCGGATAAAATTATTCGACCTACAACCAGTCCATGGGCAAGTCCATTATTTCTCATAGGAAAAAAGGACGGTTCCTAAGACCTGTTGTCGATTATTGTCATTTAAATGACGTAACCAAAACACCAAGTTTATCCTCTTCCTCAACTAGACTAATGGAGCTTGTGCTCGCCGTCTAAATTGAAATCTTGTCTCGTTTATATCAATGATATAATTATTTTTTCGCGCACTTTTAAAGAAACATTTAAAGATCTTGAAAATGTTTTTATTGCACTTAAAAACGCAAACTTACGAGTAAAGCCAGATAAATGCCATCTCGCGATGTGGAAGTAAAATTTCTTGGCCATAGCATAAGTTCATTGGGCATCGCTCTAGATATGTCTAAAGGTAGACTTGGTCGCATTTCCCCGTACCAAAACCGTCAAATCTTTGCAGAAATCTTTGGTTTAGTCCAATGGTTTAAGAAATTCATTAAAGATCTCGCTAAATTGTCAAACCGTTATTCCATCTTCTTCGCAAAGATGTCAAATTTTGCTGAAGGCCAAACACCAAACTGCTTTTGAGCTTGAAAAGCATTTACAGTCTCAATGTATTCTATACAATTAAATTCAATGAGTGTTCAATTATCTTAATAAAATCTGATGTTAATTATGCGTTGAGGTTATTTTTGACCAAAAAATACTTACCACAAAATACATGATTTTACTACAATGCGTTAAATTCTGCCAAATGTAATTATGCTACATTGAAAAAAGAAGTACAGCGGTAGTATGGGCCATCAAGCATTATTGACACTATCTATACGGTAAAAAATTCATTGTCAAAACCAATCATCAAGCGTTAACTTGGCTAGTAAATGTAAAAGACCCATTGAGTCGTTCACGCCATTGGGGTTTCAAATTACAAGAGTATGAATATGATATTGTATACGTTCCTGGTGCATATAACTGCGCAGCAGATCTTCTATCACGACACCCAAAATACGATCATGAGAGCGAATATAAACTCGAGCGCAAAATGTTAATATCGCAAATTTAGACACGGAAGATTCTGAATCCGAGGACAAATTGGTTCCACCTGACTGATCGCGCAATAATGCGCCTAATGCACCAGTTAATAATCCTAATGCGCAAACTAATAATCCTACTGCGCCAATTGACCCTACAAATTCTAAACTGCCAACATTTCGCGAACGCATTCAACTCACCGATGCAGAAAAAGCCAAAATGCTAACACTCCGCGCTTACTCGCAGAGCAACGCGGTTGATGACGAACTACATAAAATTCGCATTGGGCGTTGAATGATTTAACAACGAAAAAATATCGTGACAAATTTTTTCTGCAAACGTTCTTTTTTGTTGTTTCCAACCTTACATGTTCGCCAACTGTCGTTCATCAAATCGTTATACCAAAATCATTGTGTCGCTTTTATATTATCCACTCTTTGCGATTTCATTCGAGCTCATTTTTCATCGCTAAAAAATTTTGCCCGCCATACAAATGCATTATTGGTGGCCGCGCATGGAAAATGATGTGATCGCGTTATGTAGGAATTGTGATGTGTGCTTACAGCATAGTCGCATTAAATACCACATCTGTTCCTTTGCAACCAATCAAGTTTCCACGCCTTTTGAACTTATTATGCGGTGATTGCTTGCATATGCCACAATCCTCCAGAAATGACCAAATCGTAGTTTTTATGGACTATTTTACCAAATAATGGAAGCTTTTGCTGTTTCTGATATAAAAGCAACAACAATTGCAAATCTGTTGCTAAGAGAAATTATCCCACGTTACTGAGTTCCCAAAGTTTTTAACAGATCAGGGTTCAAATTTTACATCTACTCCATTTTGAAGTTTGTAAACTATTAAATGTTTAAAAATATTTACCACCCCATATCAACCTCAGTGTGATGGGCTTGTGGAACGCTATAATCGCACCCTAATTGATGGTTTGTCTAAATTGAGCGCGCTGATCCCAGTATGATTGGGAGTAAATTTTTTGCCATTTGCATTATTCGTGATATCGCATGACTCCTCAATCATCAACTAACATCTCTCCTTTTGAAATGCTATATGGTCGCGAACCAGCATTTCCTCTGACACTCTACTTATAAATGACTTTATGACAAGTCCGGACTTACCACCCATTGGGGAAAAAATATGTCATTGATTTAAAGCTGACTTTACAATATCTACATGAAATCGCGTCTAAAAATTTAGCTCAAGCGCGTAAGCAGCAAAATCTCAATATGACAAATCTGTAACCGCAACAAATTTTTCTGTCTCGGATATCGCTTATCTCAATAATACTTCAGTAATCCAACCTGACATTGGTAAATTATCACCTAAACGTGTTGGTCCTTATCAAATTATCGAATTACCTACTCCAGAAACTGCAAAAATCACTTATGTCTATAATCCTTTAATTACTCATCACGTTCATCAGAATAGACTTTTACCTGAGCCTAAACTACCGTACTGATCTAATTGTCAAAAAGCACGCATATGTCCCTGGCGATTTTGTTTTGGTAAAACTACCACATCGCCCTCTCGCCCCGGCAGTAGTGATAAGTTTTGAGGACTTACTGGGCAGGGGAACAAAAGCCAAGGGACTGCGCGTCTGTACGTTTATTAAATGGCTCTGAAACAGCACATGCAGTACCATTATCTGACGTTTTCTCTTTTGCAGACCCATGGCTGATGAGGGTGTCCCATGCAAAGAGGCGTTGTTGAGTCAGCTGGTCGCCAATTCACACCAACGGGCGCGATCCCACGACCCTAGATGAGTTCCATTTGGCGTTGATAGATATGTCTACGGAACGAGGGTTGGATTTTCCAGACCCATTGCCGCAAAATGATGAGCAGCGCGTTAATGGCCTAGAGGCATTAAGCGCAAAATCAATTCAGTATAAAAATCAAAATGATGCTAAAATCCATTGCAAGCGCGTAAATGAATTGGTGACAAAAACTTTTGGACGATATCCGTTGGCTACCCTTCGTGTGCCAAAGCGGAAAATTCTCTAAACTGTTTTAGTCACCAATGACCAGGAGTCTTTTGCGGCTATATTGGCTTTGTTACAGCCGTCAAACGTAATAAATGGCACTTTATTTTTGGGCTATGATTCCCGAGTTTGTGAACGATCGAAAAACCCAAACCTATAAAAATTGGGATGAACGTTTTAAGCAATTTTACCCAACTTATCAGGACACCAACGGCCCATTCGTACGCTATGTTCAATTGGTTAGCGCAAACGGCCATGTGTTCTGTTGGAATGTCTTTGCTTCAAAACCACCTTTTGGGTTACACCAATTGGCTAGCAACGGCCCTCGGACGCGGCAGCTGGTGTGTTTCCACCCAACGCAAGACAAAATTCGCGTATTTCCACGCTTTTGGACCCACGCTTGAAGAAATTATAGCAATCCCTCAAGATTTGTCAGAAATGGCATTGGAGAGATCCTTTATGGCAGATTTCATTGACATACATCCTATCGCGAAAACGTTTACTTGTCGCCAACACATTACAGCTTTCTCGCATAAGCTAAAACGCTAATGAGTTTTTCTTCGATATGTTTATCGATCCAAAGGACCTGACAATTGGGGACAAGTGTGGAGTTTGCCGCTGAAACGCGATGTGCAGGTCTACTTGGCCTTAGACGCCCTGATTACTATCGATGTTTTTATATTGATAGAAGGCTGTTCACAAAATAATCGGCTTACGGAAGACAAAACCATTACCGCTTTCATTTAAAGGCTTATGAATTATACGCTAAAAGAGGCGAACCAAAAACGAGACGGTGTGTCCCTTTGTCTTGCACGCCTTCATGGGGCCAGTCAACCAGCTCGGCGACTGAAGTCACTGTAGATTCGGACGGCAAAGAGTTACCTTGCATTTCAACTCTATACGCCAGGGCTCCGACGCCACAAGTGGCCATAGCCGCTGCTACTACCGCTACCACTGTAGTGGCACGCTGTCGCATGACAATGTTTGGGAAACCCAATTTTAGCCGCTCGCAGTTTGCAGGCCATTGCTGGTCTAGAACCGGGCCCAACCATAGAAACTGGTACTAAACCTACGCTTATCAGTACTATTTGCCAGCCTCTGCGACTGCTTCGCAAGCTGAGATGCAATTCAAATCACCCATGGTCGGAGTAGAGCAATCCGTACCCACGGATGAGGCAGATTTATCGCCAAAATGTCTAGTAATCGCGCTTTCGGACTGAAGCCAAAAGACAAGCCAATTTATCACCATTGCAAACCGGACGCACTTAACTCGCGCCCAGGCGGCGCCACCATTGTTACGCAAGCGATTCCTTTGCAATTGCTTGCGGCGCCGGCTGCATGCGCCTTGGGCATAGGTTTGTTGCTGCCTTTACCGACATCACAGTTGGATTGGGCAGAACGCCACCCCGGGCCTGATGTCATAATGTCGGGAAATTTTAGGCTTGCCTCCGCGACCACAACGCACGCTGCCGCCCCAAGAAGTGCAGCAGGCTGTGTTCTCCACACAAATTCGGTGTCATGAAACATGCCACAAGGCGCGTTGAACTTGTCGTTACCTGGTGCTCATTTTAATGCACTCTATGTTATGACTGGTATGTTGGATACTGTATGCGCACGCAACCACAAGGTATCCAAAGTGTGTCGTTGAATGCAGATGCTGCAGTTCCTCTGTACGTACAAGCTATGTGTGAACGCGTAGCAGCTGAAGAAAATGCACGTTAGTTATATACAACACTTTTTCCGAATGATCGAAACCAGGACGTGTGATGCGCCTGTTATATTGTCCCTGACGTTTTGCATGATTTGCGCACCTATTTTGGGTGAAATTGAAGGATCGCGTTTGTATGATCAGCTGCTAGAAATTGCCCAAGTGCATTTTTGATAAAGTTTATGCAGCTCACTTGAGTTACGCATCCTTGGCTGGACACACCTCAGTGTGCTTTAGTCTGGACAACTATCGCACAGCCTGTTACTGATGTTGATCATGGGCCATCGCCTGTTTCATTACTCAAATGAGCGTTTTTCAACGCCTGTATTACCCTGACAAATATTTTGTGCGCAACCAGTTTTTCATCACCACCGGAATGATGCTATATGAAGTTCCGTTGGAGTACTTGGTGATCTGTCAACACCTCAAACCACCGAGTGTTGTGAACAAAAGCCAAGCTCTTCAAATCCGACCAGAACTTCTGCCGCACCGTATGTGCCCGGCACCCGATCATTTAGCACCATTGCCAATATCTACACGCCAAATGATTGATGTTTTTGATACATTCCAAGAATTTCAAGCCAAATACGAATCGATACCGATTTATGCCTATTTTCTCATCGATCAATGTGATGCACGCGCAAGTGCTTTTGGAATTCCTGGACAGAAGGTTTCACTTTTTTTTGCGTATGCCTACGGCAATGCCGCCATAGGTTGGCATATGGTGGAACAGCGTTGCTTGCATGTTACGCGTAGTTTTCCTTGGCGAATCTTACACACTGTTGCCAATGGATGCTTTTCCGGAATTCCTGAATTGGCTGAGCAAATTGAAAATCCGGCCGAATTGCACACTATAATTTGCACCATTTGGTTAGAAACCGATCCACCAATTGAGGTGCCAGTCCAAATGGACTGATTTAGAGGTCGCCAAAAATCGGATTTTTACTTAAAGCACCATTTGGCAGGAGAATTGGAAAAAAATTCGCAAGGAGAGACAACAGGCCTCTTTGCAAGATCCGCGTGGGTCTTTGGCGAACCTGCCAGGCCCAAAGTCGATCTGTCTGTTGCAGCATAAATCGAAATAGGAAAAGCGCGCATGATTATTGAACAGCGCAATAGAGAAAATCTTGCTGCCGAGCTTCCCAGGCGTGTGACGCGCTGCGGCTGCGCCAGCTGCTCACAGTTGCTTCAGGCATTTGTCAAATGCCGGAAGACGAGCACCGTCAAAAAGTAAATGAATTTTACGACACAAAATCCGAACACGCATTGCATCATTTAAAAAACCTGGAAAAAGAATGAGTAAAAGGGCTTGTTTGTGCAGAAGTAGCTGCAAAATTACAAGCTCGTGCCAGCCAAAGGAGCAGCATTCACGCGAGACGTCACGCAAAGAATCTTACAGTTTTCATCCGAATTATATTTGACGCCGGTGCCTCCAACCCCCGTCGTTATGCGGATGATTATGACAAGGACAAGGACAAAGACGAAGATGACAGTCGGCCAGTCGACCCTCATTGAGCCTACGCCAACACATGTACAGAGACGTAGGGACCGCCTTATTAATATCACGAGCGTTCAAACACACGTCGCAAAACCGATTCGGACTGCAAGTATCTAGCGCCGTCGCGGCAAGCCGCGTGGCTCAAAGCCTAACTATCAGGATCGTTATTAAACTTTCAAGTTTGACGTACTGAACTCTGCAATAGGCGTCAAATTGACCAGAGCTCTTTGTCTTTTTCTGTTTTTTCGTTCCTGATGTGGATTCCAGGACAATTTTTGCGTTTCGTTTATTTTTCTTGTTTGATTTTTCTTTTTCTCGTGTCATATTATTGCTGTAATTTTCTGATTGATGGTGCATATTTTTCTTGTCATCTCGCATAATGGCATTCCTCGTTTTATCATTACCTCATATTTTAAAATCGTCTATGTCTTTAATTGGAGGACGAAGAAGTGGTATTACTATTATGGTATCTTAATTCTCTAACGGACAAGGGGTTTTCTAACACCCAATCTAATAATCGTTTTCGATTCAAAATTTTTTCCTTACCCGGGAGCTGAAGGAAGGCTGAGGCGCCGAAGTTTTTCGTGCAAAAAGGTACAACTTCGGGCGCAAGAACTTCGTGGAGAACGGAGCAGGAAGAATTGCTCAAACAAGTTGATGAGCTGAAACAGGAACTAGCTTCATTGAGAGTGTTCCTGAATGCAAACGAGGCCATGCATTGGCCAATATTGTTGTTATCATCATAATATTATTTTCGTTTATTACATTCGCTCAGGATGAGGCGTTGTGGATGCCAGTTGTTATTGTGTACCCTCAAAAACAATTCTCCACTTCGTGTCTAATTTTTTCTATACGTGGGGGAGTGTTGGCGAACTAGTATTAGCAGTTCGTGGTAGCCATTAACATAGCCAATACTAGTAGCTCTTTTCCCAAATTTTCAATATAAAAAGCAATAAGATACTTGTCCGGTAACATAGAATTAAGTATATGATAATAGTAATTGTTTTATGCATTACCGCTCATCTTAGTTTAGAATATTCGTTGTGAGTTAAAAGTAATTCCGTATTATGTTATTTTAACGTAAAGTTTTGTTTACTGTAATGATCATATTAGATCATCATTTAGTTGGTGGACGTACGATTTTATCATCCAGTACGTTTTAGTCGTTTTTTCGTGTTATTTTTGTTTCCGGCACAAGGCCGTGTATATAGCATTAGAATAAAATATAAAACCCACCCAGGGGTTTCTTTATACCGAGGGTGTGGTCGGTGTTTCCCATCGTCGAGGATTTATGGATAATTGGTGGAGGAATAGGTAAATTTCGTGTGTTTATTTATTTCGTTCAAAAGTCTTTATTCCTTTCTCAATCCCAAAATCGGTCAAAAATATTATTTAATCTTTTATGATGATTGATCAGTCTAGAGCTCGTTGGTGTTGTTTTCAAATTTCATTGTGCTACGTACATTAGGAACCTAAAACATTTCCGATTGATTCGAACCCAGAAAAGAAGTTAATTCATCCCCTTGAGCGGATTGAGATAGGTCAACTGACCTTGCGGCAATTCCGGGATTTAGGTAGGTACTCTTAGGGCTTAGTGCGTAGCTGCTGAGATCACCCGACCAGAAGCGGTCAGCAATATTAGGACCGAGGGGATCGAAGCCGTAAGGTCTGTAAGGGTTCAAAGACCGAAGTCGCTCCAGGCTAAGCGATCGGGGCCAGCGCTGAGAGCAGATCTAAGTACCTAAGTACCTAAGTAAGTCCCGAAGGTGAATACACCCTGTTCCTTGTCGTTTCAGTAGACTTGGACGGGCTCTGTATTTACACTTGCATGTTCAAGCGTCAAAATGAATGGTTTGCAATGCAAAACCAGTCATCGAATCTATCTAAAAAGGAAGATGATTATGATCAACAGAAAAAAACAGAAGAAAAGTAGTTATCAAACAAATTTATCTTTTCTGAAATACATATCAGAAATGATTTTGTGGTCAGGAAGAAGAAGTGGAAAAGAGCGATGATTATTTAAACGATTATTGTTAAATTAATAAAATGATTTCAAACTTTTGTCAGAAAGAAGATAAATTTCTTCAGAAGCAGTGAAATTTTTAATTTCAACACCCAACTTTTTGCAAATGGACTTATATTTGATTTTTGTATCAGTGGAGTGATAAAGTTTATGTTTCTTCCAAAGCATACTTTTTACTTAACATTCTTTTAATTAGTTTGGGATATTTACGTTTCGTGGGCTTGGGGTGAGTTAAGGGGATAAATGCATTAATTAAAGAGTGGAGCACTCCAAACAACAAATTGTACATATCCTTTACATTAGAACAGGAATCAAAAAGGTCAGGCCGAGAAAGCTGAGACAGTGCAAGACCTAGCACATTAAGATCAGCTTTACGAAGGTTGAAAAAGATAATCTAGGATTTTTGACTAGCATCAACAGACAATTGAATATAATTGAATTATGGTCACTATTAGAAAAATGAATATCAACTTTTACTTTACAAATTTTATCAGTCGAAGCAACGCAGGTTCGATTCCTACTGCAAGATTTTTATTTAGCGCACTTGCTGTAGTATGACCCAGCACTGTTTAGATGTTTGAATTGAGTCTTTATGGACGTTTAGTGTATTAAAGGTGAAAGAATGGCGGCCGCTCGCTCCCACTCAAGTTTTCTGTCGAATTAAAGTAAATCATCTAGTTAGGCATATGTAGTGTAGCCTTCAAACAAATTTACTAAAAAACCAGGCACGTAGCTGTGGGGAGAATGGGGGGTCGGACCCCTCAAAATTCAGAAAAAAAACAGAAAATAGGACTTTTTACACGTTATTCTCTTATATTTTTGGCTTAGACCCCCCAAAATTGTTGTTGCCCCCCAAAATAGGTGGGCCAGCTATGTGCCTGTAAAAAACTCGAATAAATGAAACAGACTATAGATCAAAATCGGGGGGTCGGTAAACCAAAATAAATCTGATCTTTCTTCCAGTATCAAAAGTATCAGTTATTTGAATTTCGGAAGCTTTAAACGCGGGTGGCGCACATACCTACCTGGATGTAAGGGGGGTTGGAGGTATGCACCCCCCCCAAAACCAAAATCCCCCAGAATTCAATTTTTGAAATTTTTTTTGTTTTTTTTCGCAATTTTTCGATGCCAATGGATAGTGCTCGATGAGAATAAATGAAAAACGGTGCTTTTTCGCCATACCCCCATTTTTAAGGTTATTTTTTGACCTTTGAAAAAATCTTGCACCACCCCCAGAGCTTTGGTGCCGCCCACCTACATATGGTGGCGCATTAATTTTAATTGCATTAAAAGAGGTTTTAAGAAATAACGCTATACCCGCATCACGTTAAGAGTTACGATCGCAGCCAAAAATGCGATAATTTTTCTCAGGGCAATAGTCCATCGGAAATATCAATACAAAACCAACTTTCAGAATAAAATAGAGCATAAAAACTTTCTTCATTCAGCAAGAGATGCAAATTACTATAGTCTGTTTCATTTATTCGAGAGCTTTTTAGTAAATTTTTTAAGGGCTGCAGTATGCGAAAAAGACGATTTACTGTAATTCAGCAGATCAGCTCGTGAGGGCAAATGCCTGGAATCCTTCTATTTTAATGCACTTATTCGTTCATATAAATTTAATTTAGGTATTTAATCAGTGCTGGGACATATTACAGTAAGTGTGCTAAATGAAAAGCTATCGGCTGGAATCGAACCCGGGTTGCTTCGACGACAAGCAGACGTTTTACCACTGAGCTATGCGGGAGTTTGCGGCGTTTCTTAACATCTTATAGTCTGCTTCATTTATCGAGAGCTTTTCAGCTAATCTTTTCCGAGGCTACATGCAGTAACTCTATCTTTCCTACTTACTGTAGGTCGTTTAGAGATCACTGTAGCTATATAGGAAGAAGGGGGTTTTCAATTAAAAATTTTACGGCATAATTTATTCTCGTCTTTCAGTAGATCATGTAACATGTGGATGAAAGTTGCGCATTCAGCCTGTCATAATTTGACCGTCTAACACAATAGACTAAGACTTTAAACATTGCCGGAAACTTCCGCTTAGCGCAGTGGTAGAACGTCTGATTGTCGTCGAAACAACACGGGTTCGATTCCACTGCGAGATTTTTATTTAGCGCACTCACTTTAGTATGTCCCAGCACTGTTTAGATGCTTGAATTAAGCTTATATGCGCGGTTTAGTGTATTAAAAATGAAAGAATGATAGCCGCTCGCCCGCAATCAACTTTTTCTGTCGAATTAAAGTAAATCGTCTAGTTAGGCACACTGTAGCCTTAAAAAATGTACCGAAAAAGCTCTCGAATAAATGAAACAGATTAGTCTATTGTATTTAAAGTGTCAACTTAGGATAAACTGAATGCGCGATTTTTATCTGTAAGTTGATTGATCTCCTGAAAGACGAGAATAAATTATGCCGTAAAAAATGATATTGAAAAACCCTTCCTTGCTAAATAGCTAGTAACATTTACATGTTGTTTACAGTTAACACAATCAGCACGAAAATCAATGTACAGTCCTTGTTCACCTCGAGATTTGCGATCATTCAGCTCAGAAACCAGTTCGCGTTGGCGCTTTCGTTGGTCAGGACGACACCGTTAGACGCGAAAGTGGGCGCGGTTTGTCTAATTAATCAAGGAGATAAAGCGATGCCTTGCCTGAACCGAAGTCAGGCAAACTTTTACAAATTGAACGCGATTTTCGTCACGAAAGACGCGAGTAACATCGGACCACTCTAGATAATGACCATCAGAATGAAAGTCAATTAGAGATTTTACCTGGTCAATGTCATCGACACGACACTGTTCGATAGAGGCAAATTAAATAAAACGGCATTACACTCTTTGGAATCTCTTTCAATCGCATCATTTATCATGGCAGCTAATTTGTTTTTATCATAATCGGTAGAACAATTTCATGAACGTTAAAGGTGATCAATCTTATTTTGTAAATCAGCAAGCTGAGTAGCAAAATTATCTAAGCGTTGTTCAATAAGCAAATATTTTTCCACAATCGGTCTACAATGGAAGCAATAGAAAGTGGAATGAGACTTTGAGTAATTTTAAAGTCATGATCGTCAACTTTTAAACCAGAAGTATGACCCTAGTGTTCACAAAAAATCACATAATAAAGCAGTGTCGTCATCAGTGACTAACTCGTAGCAAATAAAACAATAAGTTAGACGTCCGCGATGGTGTCCTGGGCTAGGTTTCATAAAAAATATTAGTTGAAATTAGTAATATTTATTAGGAATTCCTGTTTCACGAAAAATGATGATATTAGTAATAAATATCAGTAATAATATTTGTAATAAAAAAAACCGGTTTCCTAAAATATTAGTCGGCCGTTACATAAAATATTACCAAATTACTAATGAATATTACTAAAATCACCAATATTAGTACCACATTAGTAGCCGATTTATTACCGTCTGTTTCATAAACAAATTAGTGGCACTAATACTAATAGAATCTCATCCAATATTCGCCTCATTTTCATTAGTCTATATTCACCAATAATTGAGGGTATTAGCCATAGGTGGGCAGCACCGAAATTCTGGGGGGGGTGAAAAAATTTCTGGGGGGGGGGTGAAAAAATTTTTAAAGGTAAAAAAATGGTCTTAAAAGTGGTCGTATGGCAAAAAAACACCATTTTTTGACGTTTCTTATCAAGCTCTATTCAATGGCATCAAAAAATTGCTGAAAAAGCAAAAAAAAATTTTTTCTGGGGGGGGGTATTTTGATTTCTGAGAGGGGGGGTATTTTAACTTCTGGGGGTGCATACCCCCCAAACCCCCCACGCCCATGTGTGATATTAGCGCTTTGCTAACTCTATCTTGAGATCCCTCCCTATGTATGTGAAATTTAGTTTACTAGTTAGTGCAATTAGTCAACGATACTTCTGCGAAATTTCAGATAATTTTGATCACTTTACATAAAATTACAGGATTTCCCGTGAAGCATATATTTTTGTGAGACCATTAGATTTTATGCATGAGTAATATATCTGCAAACTTATCATTTTTAGAATTTGTATAAAATGGATTAGTAATAATATTAGTAATATTTATTACACAAAACAACAATCAACAATACGCAGGTACTAATAGAATTAGCAATAATCATAGGTAGCGCGTTAGCGCGTACCTATAATATACTTGGGTACCCCTAACACCTGTGCACCCCCTACAGCTATAACGGGACACTTCTGGAAGATGCGGTTTTTTTAAAAGAAAGATAATAAAAAATTCGCTGCCCGTATTTTTTTGTTTTTCTTGAAACTCAAAACTGGCTGTGTAAAGAAGGTGTAAAGTTTTTGTGTAACGTTATAACCTAGGACAAATTTTGGGACCTTTTTACTGCGGCATGTGGACAACTGAGTATTGAAGACTCGAACAATTAAACAGCATAGAATTATAGAGGAATAAATTCTCCAGAAAACTATTTTTTGCTTTTTTTAAATTCGCATTAGCTCTTGAATGGCAGTGTAAAGAGTGCGAAAATCTGGGGGTGAAAAAGCTGTTTTTGGTCGAGTTTTCAACCTGCTTATGTCTGATACTAACTCCGGTTATGAGTTTTTAGAAATGTTTTCTAGCAGAAATGTAGAGCGGATCAAGGGCTACATTCTGCATATAAGCAAAGTCTTCTACGCTCTATGGTGAGTTAGATCCTGGGGTTTAAAGTTTACACTCTAGTGGATGGTGTAAAAAACGGATTTTAACTAAGATTTCTCTGCCAAATTTTTCCGCTTATGAGTCAGGGTACATTGAATACAGCAGTAATAAAGTGCCTTTCAGGGGTTACAGATCGCAGCAAACCGCATTTAAAAAACTCTATATTGGGTTATTTATGGGGGTGTAAAGTTCGAAATCAGACGTGAAAAATGGGCGAAAAAACACGTTTTTCCCCCAATTTTGATTGGTAAATCATATCAAATAATTTTTGCAACAAAATTTTTGCACATCGAAACGTACTACGACTCAAAAGCTACAAACTGTATCAAACCGAATTTCTTTACACTCAATGGGGAATACGGTACGGATTTTTAAAGTTTACAATGTTCTGAATGATGGAAAATATGTTTTTGTTTGGGTTTTGTTCGCCACTTTCTCCTTTCAGAAGTCAGGATAGGTCCAATAGAATAAAAATAAAGTGCCTTAGTGCCTTATATGGGGTGTATGTCATAGCGAATCGCGTATGTCTAAACCAATATTAAGCGAGTGTAAAGTCAAGAATGGGTTGCTTTAAACAGGTTTATGTCTTGTTTCTTTCTGCCAGCTTCTCCGGTTATGAGTCAGGGACATGATTCTCAAGTCTGTAAATGAACCTGAAACCAAATTCGATACGCAATTTCGGCGCGTATGTTTACACTCAACAGTTCAGTAAATTGGTTTAAACCAATGTTAATTTATCCTTACGACATTATGGAAACTTACTATTTTCATAAAAGTTGGTCGTAATATCGAAGCAATATTGAAATTACGATTCTGACTAAAATCTCTTTTACACTAGGTGTTAACATATCGTTTACACTACATATTATTCTTCGTTTTAGAGCCATGCGGAAAGCTAATTTTTTCCTAAGGACGAGAAATTTTTAAGGAATCAAGTGTGAGAAGTCGATTAGACACATTTTTTACACAATAGTGGTGTAAACTGTTTTCTACCTAATGTTAATTTGTCATCAGACCATTGTTGAGACGTGATGTCTTTATAAATGTTGATTGTAATATCCGCGTAATATCAGATTTACGAATCCGACTAAAATCTTCTGTGCATTCTGTGTATGTAAGTAAACACTGCATATGAACTTTTGACCTAGAGCCTTGCAAAAACATAATATTTTTCTTAAATTCAAAAAAACAATAAAATAGAATATGTATACATAAAAGTATAGACCACACAAAAAGCGTAAAAAACGCGTTTTTTGTGCAAAGAGCAAATTTTTGACATGTTTTTGGTGGTTTTTGTAAAAGTTAGGTTGAAAATCCTAGATCCAGTACCTACCTTGTCCTACCTAATACGTTAGTGCTTACCAACATTATTCATACACGCTATGTGATAAATATCATTTTAAAATTTACTGAAACAAGCACGTAATAACATGCAAGAAATTTTCCACATATGTATATGTATAGCAAAGAAAAATGCTCCGATGGAACAAAAAAGATGAATATACTTGGAATTGTGGATTATTAAGGATGTAAAAGGAGGGGACTAGGAAGAATCTACCTAAAGTCGCAAAATCTGCTACAAATCACACTTTCTCTAAGCAACGCGAAAAATCGAAGTATATTCTGCGGCCTCTAAAAAGTGTCTTTTTTAAATAATTTTCAAAATTTCAGATAATAAACGAAATCTATAATGTTTCCTTTTTTTAAATTGCTGGCAAGTAGCAACACTGACTAGCTTCGTATCCTGATTGAAAGAAAACTTAGTGGTACTGTATTTAAAGTTATTTTATTTTGCTATGAACATTATAGCAAGCAAAGCAGGGGCCGATTGATTAGTGCACACAATCGTTACGGGCATGCTAGTGTACCTACATTTAGTCTGTTTCAAAGTCTGTTTCAAGTCAACTCACGCGTTTCCTACTGTTTTGAAACAACAATTCTTGCAATTGTTTTGGATGCATCGATGTTTGCTATTTCATTCAATTGGCTTAGAAAGACCGTTACTCGATATCATCTCCCATAGCTGCTGCATAGCTGACGTGCTGCTTTTTCAATCATTTTTATGGTTAAATATTTATTCTAATGTGTTGACCGCAGAATATACTTCGATTTTTTGCGTTGCTTAGAGAAAGTGTGATTTGTAGCAGATTTTGCGACTTTAGGTAGATTCTTCCTAGTCCCCTCCTTTTACATCCTTAATAATCCACAATTCCAAGTATATTCATCTTTTTTGTTCCATCGGAGCATTTTTCTTTGCTAGTACCCTACTTTTAATTAGCATGATTTCAGTGCATCAGTCAGCAAACACATACAGTAACATACCACAATAATGACAGCAGTCCAAGAACGCGGAAAACAATATTGTTCTGAACATAAATTTATTGCCTCTAAATTTAAAAAATATTATTTTAAAAAAAGACTCCCTAGATTTTATAACCGTCTACCTTTTGAAATCAATCAGACTGCATAGAATTTAAAACTGACTTAGATATGCTCTTGATTGTCGGAAGTATAAAGTTTACTATTTTTTATTAGCTATAGTAAATATATGTTACATTCTAAACAGTTCTGTAAGTTATAGAGGTCCTTCCACATTTAAATTAACTTGGAAACGACATATAACGTACCTACGGGACTTACATAAGTACCTGGCTACACTTAGCGCTGGTCAGGTTGCTAGGGCGAAACGCCGGACTCAACCACACGACCCTAAATAACTACGGTCTCAAACTCCTCGGACCTAAATTCGTCCGTACCTACGGAGCTATTGGCAGCTATGCCCTAAAAACCTAACGCAGTAGTAATTAAGTAACCCCGGAATTTTGCCCTAGGTCAGTTGACCTATTTTGGACCAAAATAATAATTAACGCAAGAAGCTTTGTTAACTTGCTTTCGCCAGAGAATACCTATGGCGGAAAACTATTCCTTTTCTGGTTCCTACGAGCACAATGAACAATGAAAACAACAAAAAAGAGCTCAACCAGCCAGTCATCTTACATAAAAATTATGAAATAATTTTTATGATTTTTAAATTGAAATTTGGGTGTTTGAATTTGCGATAAAGAAAATAATCAAAAGACAGTCACTTGGATTATTTAAGCCGAGTAATAAAATAAGGGCCGTCCACCAATTCCGAACTAAACGCGATTGATCACTATGAAAAAGTTTTGAAAAATGAGCTTGCTAAGCGAGAGTTGTAAACCAAGAGAAACTTAAAGTTTAAGCCTACCATTAAATTATGAAGAGAATTATAAAAGATTTTAAACTTTAAGAAAATTGAAAAGGTGGGATGTTGGTAAATTAAAAAACAAATTTTTTCGGCAAAAATGCCAAAATTTCACGCAAATATCAAGTGTAAGGAACACTAACGCTCAGATATGGTAGTAAAATAAATTTGTAGTATAAACTACATATTAACAACAAATGAATTGTGCAAACTTTACAAAACTACTAAGTGTAGAGAATACTAACAGTCAGATTCCCAATTCTGATTTTACGTAGAAAAAAAACTAAAATTTTACTTTATTTTTATCCTATTCGACCTCGCCCGACTTCTGAACAGAGAAAGTGGCGAACAAAAAATGTACAAACATGTAATTTCCACTGTCCACCACATTGTAAACTTTAAAAATCTGAACCTAACGCCCATTGAATGCAAATAAATTTGGTTCGGGCCAGTTTGTTGCCCTTTGATTGTAGTAGGTTTGTATGTGCCAAACTTATGTTCCGCTAAATATTTGATATGATTTATCAATCAAAATACGAAAAAAACCTGTTTTTTTCGCCCACTTTACACCTCAGATTTCGAACTTTACACCCCATGAACAACTCAATATAACGTTTTTTTGAACGCGGCTCGCGTCCACGTGTAGCCATTAGAAGTTACTTTATTTCTATTTTATTTAATTAACCCCAACTTTTGGCAGAGAAATCTTGGACAAAATCTGTTTTTTTACTCATCCACTAGAGAGTACAGTTTAGAACCCTGGTACTAACTGAGTATTGATTGTAGAAAAGTTTGCTGGTAAGCACAAGATAGCCCTTGATCCGAAGTACATTTCTTTCAGAAAAAATTTCCGAAAACTATAACTGGAGTTGTTGGCAGACATAAACATGTCGAAAACTCGGCCAAAATGTGTCTTTTCGCCCCCAGATTTTCGCACTCTCTACACTCCCATTCGAGAACTGAGACGAAATTCAAAAAACAAAAAAGTGTTATCTGCAGAACCTAAATAGATATATGAGTCAAATGAAGTACATGGTTTTGCCAAAAGAATTCAAAAAAATGAAAAAGTCAGCATTCAGAAGATTCGAACCCATCATTCTTTGTTTAATACCGCATCCGAGAACGGAGTTGTCAACTACTGCGCCAACTCGACATATCAGCAGATTTCAGCTTGATTATCCTATTTTGAAAGATATTCATCATTCTACTGAAGTTTAAGAATAGTGCATTTATGATGATAAAAATAATTATTTATTAAAGACGAGTCAAAAACCTCTGAAATACGAAAAATCTGATCAAAAATATGCAATACGGAGTTATTGTAACTGCGAGAGTTACACGTGTAGGCGAACCTGCCTTAGCAGTTCGCGATAGCCATAACATAGCCAATACTAGTAGCTATCTATGATAGTGCACTGTGGGCTATGCCTTCGGTCTTCCCATTATTTCCCCAAATTTTCAATAATAAAAAACATTTAGATACTTGTCCGGTAGCATAGAGCTAAGTGTATGATAATAGTAATTGTTTAATGCATACCGCTTACGTGAATCGAGAACTTTCGATCTGAGATAAAAGCATACGTGGGCAGCAAGAAAATTCTGGGGGGGGGTGCAAGATTTTTTTGAAGGTCGAAAAATGGCCTTAAAAATGGTGGTATGGCGATAAAAACACCATTTTTCGACGTTTCTCATCAAGCACTATCCATTGGCATCAAAAAATTGCGAAAAAAACGAAAAAAATTTTCAAAAATTGAATTCTGGGGGGGTATTTTGATTTCTGGGGGGGGGGTATTTTGATTTCTGGGGGGGGTATTTTGGTTTCTGGGGGTACATACCCCCCAAACTACGCCCAGGTGTGGATAAAAGTGATTCAGTATTACGTTAAATTGATCTTTCTTTAATTTACTGTAATGGTCCTTGAGGCCAGTGTACGTAACGTTATAGTTTAGTCTGGCGTTTTTGCTTTTCGTTAGCCAGTTGTACGTGGATATAGTCCGTACGTTTTCGTTTTCTTTTTGCTTGTTGTCAGCTTCAGGCCGTAGATTATCGTCAAATTAAAATATAGAAAAACCTACCCAGTGGTTTTTTTGGTTATACCGAGGGTTAGGTCGGGCATCTACTCGTCGAGGATTTCTTCCCATCTAGTGGACTGATAGGTAAATTCCGTATGATAGCTTTTCTATTCGAAAATCATAATTTATCTCTCAAGCCCAAATTGGTCAAAATTATTATCTAATCTTTAAGGATGATTGATCAGCATAGAACTCGTCGTTGTTGTTGTTTTCATTTATTCCAGCGTGCTACATATATTAGGAACCAAAACATTTCTGATCAGGCACTGATTGAAAATAAGTCAAATAAACAACTTGAGCTTGAGATAGGTCAGCGGCCTCGAAGGCAATTACCGAGACTAGGTAGGTAGCCTTAGGTCTTAGGGCGTAGCTGCTGAGATCACCCGGCCCGTAAAGCGGCCCGGCAATATTAGGGCTGAGGGGATCGAAGCCGTAAGGTCTGTAAGGGTCCAAAGATCGAAAGCCATCAGAGCCGCGCGATCGGGGCCAGCACTAGCGTAGACTTAAGTACGTGCGTACCTAGGTAAATCTTGAAGGTAATGCTAGGCCGGTCTGTGTCGCTCTTGTAGATACAGGCCCCTAACATTTACATTGGACGTTCCCTCCTTTAGGCTGCTAGCTACAGCCGAGCTGATCAATCATCGTAAAATTATTTTTCGATCCTAAATTCATCATTTTGGCCATCTAAAAATGTGTAACATTTCGTTCACCTTTGTTGTTGTATCGACCGCGATCGTGGCAGTGCGCAATTTAGAAGTAAGCGTCCGTGGTAAAGATTTTGTGTATCGTGGTAAAGCCATCGTTATTTTTCTATTTCCGTCGGATCTCTATCAACGAAGACGCTCTCACGCTCATTTTTCTATAAACGTCGACCCTCAGGCGACGATTCATCATTTTTCTCAACTGACGACAAAATTCCGTCATTTAGCTTCTTACCTAACTGTTTTTTCTAACCACGTACACGTTCTTGCGCTTTGGGCTTAGTCCTATCTGCTTTCGATCATTTCACGTCAGGTATATCTTACTTCACGTAAGGAAGTACTATTTACGTGGAAAAACCCATTTTTGGATCAATAAAGAAGGCCTAATTCGAAACATTTATTTTGGGAAAAATTTCCGACGTACTGAATTTATTTTACCCAAAAGGCATTTTGACATATTTGACACATAAAAATGGCAGGAAAAAAGGTTTTGCGGACACCGCCCGCTGAATTGAAAAAACCTTCTGCATACCCTACTTCCAGCTCGCCAATTACCTACCGCGCCTGTTGACTCTAATGGCGCGTGTAATTCTGCGATAATGACACAGTTACGAGAGACGCACATTAACGACTAAGGCGAATAATGATAAATTGCCCGCGTCACTACATGCCGCGAGTAATACACACAGTCTGAAGACAAATTATCATTGAGTACCATGCGATCTCGCATTAATCAATCTTCGCTAACTAGATCGGATCCTAATATTGACAATTCATCAAGTCACACAATGATCGATAATACGACTACCATTAACACGGCAAATAATCCTGAAACCAGTTCGGAGCGCGAAAATCACGATTCTGACGTAGAAAGTAATCAGAGTCGCAGCATGAATGCCGACAGAGAGCGTACTAATGCTAATGTGACTAATGATCTTATCTTGAAAGCGCTACAAGCTATTCATTTGCAATTTTTCGGATCTTTCTACAGCAGCGTTGATCAAGATAAAAAGGAAAATGCGGATGAAATCGTAAACTGCGTTTGAGCTAAGCACTATGCTTAAACCCCAACCAGTTCTAAATTGCATAGAAACTAATGTATATGAGCGCATTAACCACTCAATCAATAGCGCAAATTTTCTGAATTCAATGCGCAAAGTGTGAATCGTGCGCAAAGTACGCATAGGGCATCTTCACTGTTGTCTACTAGCAACAGAGCATCAAATTCACGCTCACCTTTGGAAACTGTTCCAGAAAATATCTCTCAAAGTTGTATCGAACCTTGGCGCCGGAAATATGTAATTTGTCACAGAATCCTGTAAACACGGGTTTGCAACCAGTGCAAAACTCGGGTTTTCGGAGGAGGAATATACCTACAATTTCGCAGCCGTCGGTATCGATTTCGCAGACGTCGCGATCTCGGCCCT
Source organism: Mermis nigrescens (assembly GCA_036768485.1). NCBI lineage: Eukaryota > Metazoa > Nematoda > Enoplea > Mermithida > Mermithidae > Mermis > Mermis nigrescens. The sequence goes on along the minus strand of JAVLUZ010000511.1, from coordinate 1,534,832 downwards.
CGCTGCCATTAAATCGTAAGCCTTCCTTCGTACCTAATCCTTCTATTGCAAATTCGCAGCAGCAACTAAATCCACCACCGCTGCAGTATTTTCCACCTCAAGGAGAAATCTTACCCAATAATTATGTACCTAATTCCATAAATGTGGAAATACCACCTAATAATCCTATCTTGCATTCTTCTAATATCAATGCAACCGGTTGAGATAAATTTATCTGGTATTAATAATGAATCTGCAAATTTGCAAAATGAAGCTGCTCCTCAATCTGAATCGTCTAGTAGGAAAAAACATGCCAAATTTTCTGACGACAGCTCATCTAATAGTTATGATCGCCCGTGCAGTCGTCGCTCGCGTCGCAAATCTCGATCGCGCAGACGACGCCATAGACATAGTTCAGGTTCTTCATCTGAAAGCTCAGCGTGGTGATTCACGTCTCGCTGATTCCTTGAATTGCGGACCATTTTGCAGCAGATGCAATTTGCAATTGCAAATGAAAAATTTTTGACGGCGATAAATCAGATATAAAGGCATATTTTGCGAAATTTGAATCGCTTGCCAATACCTATGATATTGACAAGGCTGAGCGTTTAAAATTCGCTACTGGATTTCTTGACCCTTATGTTTTGCGTCTATACCATTCGTTACCTGCTGATATACAACAATCTTATTCAAAAATGAAGCATGCGCTAATAACCCGAATTTTGTCCTATGGACACCGGTGCGCTCTTTAATCGTTTTGTCACACAAACAGCAGCCTAACGAATCGGTTAAAGCTTATTATCTCTCGCTTCACGAAGAGTTAATTAAATCGGATCCCTATCTTGAAGTTGACTCATACATTTTAATAATTTAATGCGACATCAACTAAAACAAGGTTTATTACCACACATTTCGAAAGAGGCATATCATAAAAAACCTAGAGCATCATTAGCTGAATTTTTGGACAATGCGCTTAGCGCTGAATTTGCTAATAAAGAATTTGAGGATAAAAAGGCAGTAACGCCTTACGTATCGGTAACAGCTGCTCCAGTAGGCAGTGTAGTACCTAAAGATACTCCCCGCGCATCGAATCAAATGATACAAATGGTTCACGTCATCGAACGTTTCATCGCTCATCGCGTGCTGAGAAACCAGAAAATTCTTCATAAATATTGTACCTTTTGCAAGCGCATAGGTCATTTATGAGGAATGTTTCACGCGTCAAAGGCAAGAAACGTCCAATAATGCTAATTTTAATAATCAAGCTGATCGGAATACTAATTCTATGGCGCAATCGCAGCCAATTGCGTTCTTTTTGCGACAAAATCGTTCGCCATCGCGTTCGAATTCGCAGAATAGGCATCGATCTCAATCACGATATCGTAACTCTAGTCAACATCGTTCATCTAACTATGCGAATAATGATAATCCGCTTTGAATCAAAAGCAATCACGATCCAATTTTCGGCAAAATCGTAATGATCATTACCAAAATTTGCGTGCTCATTATCAAAATTCGCGTTACGATATCCGCTATAATAACCAATCGCGCCAAAATACACCTTTTGTGCAATTTCCTAATGAACAGCATGCTTTATACTATAACTCTAGTTATTGCAGCGATAATAATTTCAATCGCCCATATGTCACATATACTGCAGACAACCAACCCGCCTTGAATATACCCCCACCGCAGCCAACCATTACATCTCCTCGTGATGTGAACACGGTTACTGCGAATGAGCAAGAATCTAGCGCGTCCTAATTTCTTCGCGTCGCAGAATTTCTTGAAGAGTACGAACGTCTACAACGTCGTCTTTGCAACTTACGAACAAATTAATCTACCTCCATCTAAGACTTTCGATCCTAATATTCCTATCGTAAGTCATGCTGGGACAAATTTACCCACCATCCTAGTTAAAGTTCATGGAGTTGACGTGCCTGCTTTGATAGACACGGGTTCACAGGTCACCATGATGACCGCGTCTGCATTCTTACGTCTTGGTTTAATTTACCACCTAAGCAAGTTTCACAAATTAGGTACATGGTGTAGGCAAATCACATGATCGTTAAGCTATAAAGTAAATATGACTTTAACAATCGCGGAACAATCTATTTCTACCTCAGTAGCTATAATTGATCACTTGCCGGAAGACATGCTTTTAGGATATGATTTTTGCGAATCCGCACTCATGTGGGTTAATCATATTGAGCGTTGTGCTTTTATAGCGGCCATAAAGATTAATTTACTTTCATCTCACGAAAAATTGCAATTTTGTGCGAAACCCAAAGCATAACCACCTCTGGTGTTGTGTGTGTGTGCATGTTTTGTTACCTGAGCCTGTTATACAACCTAGGCATGAATTAATTACACCTGGCTATATAAGTCACGGTTCTTGCAATTTTGATTTCGCATTATTCGAACCAAATCCCGATTTTATGGAAAAACTGCTTTTTGTTGCTCCGTCTATAGTCGATGCTTCACAACCTCTAATACCTGTTCGCGTCTGTAACATCTCTAAAACACCAATTCGCATCGACTCTGGTGAAATAATAGGTTCTTTAACCTCTGATGCTGAAGTCATGTCACATGTTTCATCCTTTGATGATAGGACACACCAGAACTTTTTGCATCAATAAATAAAGCTCTAAACGGCTCCGCCGTTGATTCTAGACAGCAACAACAAATTTGTGAACTTTGTTTACAATACGACTCAATTGCATTAAAAATGAACCTCTCGGTCGTACCCCTTGATGAAACATCATATTGACACAGGGGATAATCCACCTGCCCGTTGTTGGAAAAACTTATCGTGTTGAGCATTCTAGAAGAGAATCATGCAGAAAATTATAAATGAAATGCTTGCAGATAAAATTATTCGACCTACAACTAGCCCATGGGCAAGTCCATTACTTCTCATCGGAAAAAAGGGCGGTTCCTTAGGCCAGTCGTTGATTATCGACGAACCCAGTTAAATGACGTCACTAAAACGCAAGTTTACCCTCTTCCACAATTAGACGATTATTTCGATACTTTAGGCAGTGCTGCATATTTTAGCACACTAGATTTGAAATCTGGATATTGGCAAATTCCACTCGATAATAAATCTCGCGAAAAAACAGCATTTATATGTCCTGTTGGTCACTGCAATTTTGAAGTTTTTACCTTTTAGTTTAAAGAATGCGCCCGCAGATTTTCAAAGACTAATGGAGCTTGTGCTCGCAGGTCTAAATTGGAAATCTTGTCTCGTTGTAATGACATAATTATTTTTCACGTACTTTCGAAGAACATTTAAAAGATCTCGAAAATGTCTTCATTGCTCTTAAAAGGCAAACTTACGTGTCAAGCCTGATAAATGCCATCTCACGCATACAGAGGTAAAATTTCTTGGCCACAGCATCAGTGCAATGGGCATCGCTCCCGATATGTCCAAAGTCGCAGATTTAATCTCGTTTCCGCTTGCCAAAAACCGTTAAATCCGTGCAGAAATTTCTTAGCTTAGTCAATGGTTTAAGAAATTCGTTAAAGATCTCGCTAAATGTCGCTAAACTGCTATTTCATCTTCTTTGTAAAGGATGTCGAATTTTGCTGGAAGGCGGAACACCAAACCGCTTTTGAGCTTCTGAAGAAAGCATTTACATCTCCACCTATTTTGCAATTACCAAATTCGATGATGAGCACCAATTTATTTTAACAACTGACGCAAGTAACTATGCGTTAGGTGCTATTTTGACATAAAAAACATTTACCATCCAAAAGTCGTTTATTCTTAGCTACGCTAGTCAACGTGCTAAATTCTGCTGAATGTAATTATGCTACTTCAGAAAAAGGCGCTAGCGGTAGTGTGGGCCATCAAGCATTATCGACATTATCTTTACGGTAAAAAATTCATTGTCGAAACTGATCATCAAGCGTTAACCTGGCTAGTAAATGTTAAAGACCCATTGAGTCGATTACGCCGTTGGGGTCTCAAATTACAGGAATACGAATATGATATTGTTTACGTTCCTATAGTGCATATAACTGCGCAGCTGATCTTCTTTCACGTCACCTAAAATATGATCATGCAGGAACGCAAATATAAAGTAGAGCGCAAAATATTGTTAACATCGCAAATTTAGAATCCGAAGATTCCGAGTCAGATGATGAATCGGTTCCACCTGACCGATCGTGCGATAATGCGCCTACTGCGCCAATTAATCATCCAAATGCACAAAAATAATAATCCTACTGCACCAAACCAGTCTATTAATTCTAAACCACCTACATTTCGCGAACGCTTATTACTTACCGATGCAGAAAAAGCTGAAATGCTAACACGCGTTTACTCGCTGAGAACGAGCAGATGACAGATTGCATAAAATTTGCATCGCATTGAATGACATAACAACGAAAAAATGTGTGACGAATTTTCTCGTAAACGATGTCCTTTTTTGTCGTTTTCAACCTAAGCGTTCACCAACTGTCGTTCATCAAATCGTCATACCCAAATCTTTGCGTCGCTTCATATTAACGGAATTTCATGACTCTATTTTCGGAGCTCATTTTCATTGCGCAAAATCTTGCCCGCCATACAAATGCGTTATTGGTGGCCGCGTATGGAAAATGATATGTCGCGTGGTGTAGGAATTGTGATGTGTGCCTAGCGTAAGGTTGCATTAAATTCACATCCGTTCCGTTGCAACCAATCGAAGTATCCGCGCCCTTTGAACTTATTGCATGCGATTGTTTGCATATGCCGCGATCTCCTCGGATATGACCAAATTGTAGTTTTTATGAATTATTTTACAAAATACGTGGAAGCTTTTGCTGTTTCTGATATAAAAGCAACAGCTATTGCAAATCTATTACTAAGAGAAATTATACCACGTTATGGAGTCCCCAAGAAATTTTTGACAGATCAGGGGTCAAATTTTACATCTACCCTTATTTCGGAAGTTTGTAAACTATTAAACGTTCAAAAAAAATATTTACAACCCTATAGCACCCCCAGTGTGATGGGTTGGTGGAATTATAATCGTACATTGATTGATGATTTGTCTAAGCTGAGTGTGCGTTCACAGTATGATTAGGAACAATTCTTACCCTTCGCATTATTTGCATACCGCGCGACTCCACAATCATCAACTAATATATCTCCTTTTGAAATGCTTTATGGTCGTGAACCAGCATTTCCTCTTGACACTTTACTCATAAATGACTTCGTGATAAATCCGAATTTACCATCTGTTGCAGAAAAATAAGTCATTGATTTAAAGCTAACTTTGCAGGATCTGCATGAAATCGCGTCTGAAAATTTATCTCAAGCGCGTAAGCAGCAAAAATCGCAATATGACAAAGCCGTAACGCACACAAATTTTAATCTCTCGGATATAGTCTACCTCAAAAATACTTCAGTCATTCAACCTGAAATCGGTAAACTATCACCCAAGCGTGTTGGTCCATACCGGACTATTGACTTACCTACGCCTGAAACTGCGAAAATCACATATGTCTATAACCCTCTTATTATTCATCACGTTCACAGGAATAGACTTTGCCTGAACCTAAATTACCTTATTCTGACTTAATTGTGGAAACACGCGTATGTCCCTGGCGATTTTGTGTTGGTAAAGTTACCACATTGCCCTTTGCCCCCGGCAGTTGTCATAAGTTTTGAGGATTTACCAGGCAGGGAACAAAAAGCTAAGGACTGCGCGCCTGTACATTATTAAATGGTTCTAAAACAGCACATGCCGTACCATTATCTAATGTTTTCCTTTTGCAGACCCATGGCACACAAGGTACCCCCCAGCAAGGAGGCATTGTTGGAAGCAGCTGGTCGCCAATGCAAATTCGAGGGGCGTGTTCCGCGTCCTTAGATGAGTTTTGTTCCGCGTTGACCAGTATGGCTTTAGAGCGGGGTTTGGTCGTACCCGACCCGCTGCCGCAACATGATAATCGTTGTGTTGGCAGTCTCGAATCACTTACCGCAAAATGGGTGAAGCATAAAGCAACACATAAAATCACCAAATCACAGAAAGCATATAAACGACCAACAACTCTGGTGGGAGAATCGGCTCGGTAGAAGTCCTTTGGTAACTCTCGCATACCAAAGAATAGACTTCTACCGTCTATAATCTCCAATGACCAGACGTCGTTTGGCACCATTTTGGCGTTAATTCAGCCATTGAATATAGCTAATGGCACTTTAACAGAGCTACGACTCTGAATTTGTGAATGACAGAAAGGGCAGGCATTATAAGACCTGGGACCTGCGTTTTCAGCAACTATGTCCCACTTACCAGGACCTCCATGGCCCATTCGTACGCTACGTCCAAGTTGCGAACGCGACTGGCCATGTGTTCTGTTGGGATCTAGCAAAGTTTCCGCAACCTCCGTTTGGGCTTCACCAGTTGCTTGAAACGCGCTTACCTAACGTTTATATGGTTTGTTACGATCCAACGCAAGATTGACTTGCGTATTTCCATGTTTTTACAGGCCAACCCTCGAGGAAATTGTAGCAATTCCGGATGCAGAAATTTGCAATAAAACTGCACTGGAAAGACCCATTTATTGCAAATTTTATTGACATTCAGCCGTTGGCGAACATTTACTCGTCGTCTACGCATTAAAGCGCAATCGCACTCGTTAAAGCGCTTGGCAGAATTCTTTTTTGACATGTATATTGATCCGAACGCGCCTGGTAACTTCGGACAGGCGTGGAGAAACTGCATAGCTCGGGACATGCAGCATTATCTAGCGATGGACGCCCTCATAACTATCGATGTTTTTATATTGATAGAAGGGTGCTCGCAGGATAATCGCATTACTGACCAATAGAAAGCCCATGTTGGTTTCTTTCATAGGTGATGAGTTGTACATTAAGGCTAGTGGCCCGAAAGCCAAAGTACGCATACCATTGTCGACTAGCAAGCCACCACAAGGGCAGTCAACCAGCGCAGCTGTTGAAGCTGAAGTTGATTCAAATGGTGAAGAGTTAATCTTAGCTGAGGACTTTTATTGCTGACTCCGCAACCACAAGTAGCTATAGCAGCAGCCACCACCATTGCCTCAGTAACAGGAAGCGTTGGCTCACGCTAACGTGTTTGACAATCCTGACTTACAGTGCAGGCTTTGCAAACCGTTGCCGACACAGTTTGGGCCCGGTAAATGCGCCTGACACGGAACCTAAGTCAAAACCAGCAGTGCGAGTACACCAGCTTCTGTGTTTTCTTCGCAAACCGATATTCCCTACGATTCGCCTATGCTGGGTGTAGAACCATCGATCTCCACTGAAGACGATGATTTATCTCCCAAACGTTTAGTGATGACGTTATCTGAATCCGAGGCGGAAACACAGGCTAACGTGTCGCCATCGCGTGTAATACCGCCGGAGCAATGGCTCAAAGGGGATTGTTACCGCAACCGATTGTCTCGCAATCGCTTGCGGCAGTTCATCAAGCACCCTTGGGTATCAGTGCACTCGGACCTTTGCCGACTCTTCAGCCGGTCGGGGGCAGAGCAGCAAGCTGACCCAGATGTCATCATGACTGATATTATTGGTTTTCCACCACAACCGCAATGTACATTAGCCGCACACGAAGTACCTCATGTAGCATTATACACGCAAGTCACGACTCAACCCGTATCACAAGGTACGACGGCACCGGATACTCGTTTCACGGCTCCTATGGCCATGATGGGTGTGCCTAGTACCATGGCAAATTTGCAATCACAGGCTACGCAAAGACAACCATCAAATAGGAAGTCGCAATACCTGCGCACGTGCAAGCTAATTCATAGCCAGATGGCCGCAAATGAAAGCGCTAGAATTCAGAGCGCTCACACTACGTACAGCATTTTTTCACAATGATGGAAAATATGACGCGCGAACCACTTGGTACGGTCAGCGTCAGTCGTTTTGCTGACTTACGTTCCTATTTGGGTGAGGTTGCAGGATTGCGTTTGTACGATCCGGTGGTCGAAGCTGCTCAAGTGTGCCGATCGAGTGTCGCAATCCATTTGCAGTACGAATTCGACTGATTCGCCCTCGCGCCCATTAGTGTAGTCTACGCTCGCACAGCCTTTGGCTGATGCCAATTGTAGAGCCCGCGCCTAGGTTCATAAGCGATATGAGCGTCTTTAACCATTATTTTATCCTGACGAATACTTCGTGCGCATACAGTTTTATCACAACCGGAATGATGTTGTACGAGGTTCAGCTCGAGTATTTGTTCGTACACCCACATCTTGACGCACCAAGCAAAGTGATTGACGGCGTTACACATCAAATTCCTTGGATTTATATCCGCATAGAATGTCACCAGCGCCGGATCACCTAGCGCCAATTCTAATACCGACCGCCAGATGGTCGATATTTTCGATACTTTCAAGAATTTCGGTCTTTATATGAGTCGGAGTATTGACACATGACGGTTTTTTTCTTCAATAGACGTCATCGCATAAAACGCTTTTGGAATTCCTGGATAGAAAAAATCACTTTTTCGCATACGCCTATGGCAATGCCGGAATAGGTTGGCGTATGGCCAGACAGTTGCATTGCATGTTACGCGTAGCGTTCCTTGGCGAATCTTACCGCCATCTCCACGTGAGGCTTTTCCGGAATTCCCGGATCTTCAGCACGAAACAAAAGTCCTCATGTTTTACACTACATGATTCGCCAAATTCAGTTAGCTACCAACCCGGCACTCGAAGTTCCGGCTCAGTTTGATCGTTTTCGAGTCGTCAAAAATCTGTATTTTACCTCAGCATAATCTGAGACAAATTAGAAAAAATTCGTAAAAGAAGGCGACAGGCATCCTCGCAGGACCCAAGCGGATCCGCAGCGAGCCTTGATATGCCGAGATCGATCTTTCTTTGGAAGCACAATTGCGATCGTCAAACACGCATGACGATCGAGCAGCGTGATGGTGGCTACGGAAATGCCACGGCGTGCGGCTTGAAGTTACGCGCCCGGTTCTCTTGCCGAGACTTCAGAAGTTCGTCACATGCCAGAAGACAAACACAAGGCAAAATTGAATCCGTTTTTACGATACTAAATCCGAGCACACTTTGCGTTGGATTTGAAGGAATTTGGAAAAACAGCAGTAAGAAGACTCGTTCAAGCTGAAGTTGCAGCTAAGTTAAAAACGCGTTAGGCCAAAGGGGATTGAGGCGACAAGACCCGCAGTCATCCCGGCAGCACTATGCGCAAACGCACCACCGTTCACAATCACAACACAACCCGCAGACACAAGTAAAACCACATGTACAGCAATACACAGACCGCAGACCCAACCATGACAGCAGCGGCAATTCACGGAATCGCGTGAGCGTTCCGGCGTATTCTCAGGCCGATGCTGGTCATCTGTTGCGCTTGCCGCAACAGCCTTATGAATATCGCCATCCGCCACAGATCGAACCGCGGAACTCATCGGGCCAGTCACAATCCCGTCAACGTCAACAATGGGACCAGTCGTATCAATCACCGTTGGAACAAAGTCAAGCAGCCACAGGGGGCTATCAGCCACAACCTCGACCAGGTCCACTTTTGCCAAAACCGTGGCCTGTTACTCAACAACAACAGCGTCCACGCGAACCTTCTCAACAACAATCTTACGGTTTTACGCTGGAGCAATTATTTACTCCAACGCCACCCATACCCGCGTCGTTACGCGGACGATTATGAGGACGACGACGATTTTTGAGGACGATGATTGACCCATCAGTCCACATTGCCGCTTACGCAACATCTGTATGGGCATAGGCAATCACCATATGAATATCATGAGCGTTTGAATACGCGTCGCGAACCGGAATCGGATCAGGAATATTTTCAACGACAACGACGTCGCGGAAAATCGTATGGCTCAAAGGCCGAGTACCGCGACCAATATTAATTTACAAGTTCGACGTACTGAACTTTTGGAACTCTGCGACGGTGTCGACCTCAACCAGCAGCTTTTCATCCATTTTTGTTTTTCGTCCTGATGTGGATTCCAGGACTTCGTGTATTGTTTATTTCTTGTGTATTTTTCTCTTGTCATTTTTCTCTTGCTGTAAATTTTTTTTTTTTCTTTGTCGGTGTATATTTTTCCCCGTAATCTCGCATAATTTGCCATTTTTCTCGTTTACCTCGTATTTTAATTCATCAGTGACTTTAATTTTTTGCTCAGCATAATATTTGCCTTATCATTCCGTGTCTTAAATTTTCTTGTGTTTAATTAGCGGTGTTACTATTATGGTACCTTAACTCTTTAACGGACAAGGGTGGTATACCCAATCTACAAAATTTTTCAAATCAAAATTTTCTCATTACCCGGGACTGAAGGAGGCTACTTGGGCAGCATGATCGAGTATTATGCTATGTTGTCCAAGACCGGAGTTCATCATTACTCAGGCAACAATATAGTTCCTAGCGCCATTGAGAGTGTTGCTCGAGAGTTTTCCTGAGTGCGAGAGAGCACGGGTCATCGTTGACCGGTTATCGATATTTGTTATTTTTCCGTTCCTCTTTATTTTCGTTTTTCACGTTTGCTCAGGATGAGGCGTTGCGGACGCCAGAGTAGAGGCGTTGCGAACGCCAGAGAGCCCAAGTTGTAGGCGTCGCTGACGCTAGTGCCATTGTTGGTACCCCGAAAAATTCTCCACTTCGTGTCAAATTTTTTTTTCTATACGTGGGGGAGTGTAACTGCGAGAGTTACACGTATAGGCAGACCTGCCTTAGCAGTTGCGATAGCCATAACATAGCCAATACTATTAGCTATCTACTTGATAGTGTACTGTGGGCTATGCCTTGTTCTTCCCATTATTTCCCCAAATTTTCAATAATAAAAAACATTTAGATACTTGTCTGGTAGCATAGAGCTAAGTGTATGATAATAGTAATTGTTTAATGCATACCGCTTCGTGAATCAAGAACTTTCGATCTGAGATAAGTGATTCAGTATTACATTAAATTGATCGTTCTTTAATTTACTGTAATGGCCCTTGAGGCCAGTGAACGTAACGTTGTAGTTAGAGGCTAGCTTTTGGTTTTTTCATTGGCCGGTTATTTCAACTGTACATTATCATTTTCTTTTTGCGTGTTGTTTCCCGGCTATAGGCCGTGTGTTCTTCGTCGAATAGAAGCATATAAAACCAACCCAGTGGTTTTGGTTATACCGAGGTTAGGTCAGCCACCATCCCTTTGTCGAGGACTTCCATCTTTTAGTGGATTGATAGGTAAATTCCGTATGATAGCCTTTTCTATTCGAAAAGCATAATTTATCTCTCAAGCCAAAAAATTGATCAAAATATTATTTAATCTTTTGAGATGATTGATCAGCATAGAGCTCGTTGTTGTTGTTTTCATTGTTCAGCGTGCTACACAAATTAGGAACCAAAAACATTTCGAATCAGGCACTGATTGAAAATAAGTTAAATTACAACGCTTGAGCTTGAGATAGGTCAACTGACCTCCGCGGCAATTGCGAGAACCAGTGAATAGCCTTAGGTCTTAGGGCAGCCAGCTGCTGAGATCACCGACGTAAAAGCGGCCAGCAATATTAGGGCTGAGGGGATCGAAGCCGTAAGGTCTGTAAGGGGTCAAAGATCAAAAGCCTTAGAGCCGGGCCGATCAGGGGCCAGCACTAAGCGTAGACTTAGATACCTACGTACCTAGGTAAATCTCGAAGGTAATGTATCAGTCCCTACGTCGATTCTGTAGACGTTAGGGGCTCTACATTTACAAAGGCAGTAGCATGCCCTTGGTAACAGCTGCTCCAGTAGCGTAGTACCTAAAGATACTCCTCGCGCATCTAACCAAAATGATCCAAATCGTTCACGTCATCGAACGTTTCATCGCTCATCGCGTGCTGAGAAACCAGATAATTCTTCGTAAATATTGTACCTTTTGCAGCGCATAGGTCACATTTATGAGGAATGTTTCATGCGTCAAAGGCAAGAAATGTCTAATAATGCTAATTTTAATAATCAAGCTGATCGGAATACTAATTCTATGGCGCGCAATCGCAGTCAATTGCGTTCTTTTCGCGACGAAATCGTTTGCCATCGCGTTCGAATTCGCAGAATAGGCATCGATCTCAATCACGATATCGTAACTCTAGTCAACATCGTTCATCTAACTATGCGAATAATGATAATCGCTTTGAATCAAAGCAATCACGATCGAATTTTCGGCAAAATCGTAATGATCATTACCAAAATTCGCGTGCTAATTATCAAAATTCGCGTTACGATAATCGTTATAATAATCAATCGCGCCAAAATACACCTTTTGTGCAATTTCCAAATGAACAGCGTGGGACATACTATAACTCTAATTATCGCAGCGATAATAATTTCAATCGCCCGTATGTCACATATACTGCAGACAACCAACCCGCCTTGAATATACCCCCACCGCAGCCAACCCTTACATCTCCTCGTGATGTAAACACGGTTACTGCGAAAGAGCAAGAATCTAGCGCGCGTCCTAATTTATTCGCGTCGCAAGAGTTTCTTGAATTGAAGAGTACAAACGTCTACAACGTCGTCTTGCAACTTACGAAAAAATTAATCTACCTCCATCTAAGACTTTCGATCCTAATATTCCTATCGTAAGCCATGCTGGGACAAATTTACCCACTATTCTCGTTAAAGTTCATGGCGTTGACGTGCCTGCTCTGATAGACACGGGTTCACAGGTCACCATGATGACCACGTCTGCATTCTTACGTCTTGGTTTTAATTTACCACCTAAGCAAGTTTCACAAGTCGTACATGGTGTAGGCGAAATCACTGCAGTAGTTCGTTATCGAGTAAATATGACGTTAACCATCGCAGAACAATCCATATCTACCTCTGTATCTATAATTGATCACTTGCCGGAAGACATGCTTTTAGGATATGATTTTTGCGAATCCGCACTCATGTGGGTTAATCCTATTGAGCGTTGTGCTTTTATAAACGGCATAAAGGTTAATTTACTTTCATCTCACGAAAAATTGCAATTTCGAGCAAAACCCAACGCAACTACCTCTGGTGTTGTGTGTGTGCATGTTTCGCTACCTGAGCCTGTTATTATACAACCTAGGCATGAATTAATCACACCTGGCTATATAAGTCACGGTTCTTGCAATTTTGATTTCGCATTATTCGAACCAAATCCCGATTTTATGGAAAAAACTTCACTTTTTGTTGCTCCGTCTATAGTCGATGCTTCACAACCTTTAATACCTGTTCGCGTTTGTAACATCTCCAAAGCGCCAATTCGCATTGACTCTGGCGAAATAATAGGTTCTTTAACCTCTGATGCTGAAGTTGTGTCACACATTTCATCCTTTGATGATAGGACACCAGAACTTTTTGCATCAATAAATAAAGCTTTAAACGGCTCCGCCGTTAATTCTAGACAGCAGCAACAAATTCGTGAACTTTGCCTAAAATACGACTCAATTTTTGCATTAAAAAATGAACCTCTCGGTCGTACCCCTTGATGAAACATCATATTGACACAGGGGATAATCCACCCGTTGTTGGAAAAACTTATCGTGTTGAACATTCTAGAAGGGAATCCATGCAGAAAATTATAAACGAAATGCTTGCGGATAAAATTATTCGACCTACAACTAGCCCATGGGCAAGTCCATTATTTCTCATCGGAAAAAAGGACGGTTCCCTTAGGCCAGTCGTCGATTATCGACGGTTAAATGATGTCACTAAAACGCAAGTTTACCCTCTTCCACAATTAGACGATTATTTCGATACTTTAGGCAGTGCAGCATATTTTAGCACACTAGATTTGAAATCTGGATATTGGCAAATTCCACTCGATAATAAATCTCGCGAAAAAACAGCATTTATATGTCCTGTTGGTCATTACGAATTTGAAGTTTTACCTTTTGGTTTAAAGAATGCGCCCGCAGATTTTCAAAGACTAATGGAGCTTGTGCTCGCAGGTCTAAATTGGAAATCTTGTCTCGTTTACATCGATGACATAATTATTTTTTCACGTACTTTCGAAGAACATTTAAAAGATCTTGAAAATGTCTTCATTGCTCTTAAAAAGGCAAACTTACGTGTCAAGCCTGATAAATGCCATCTTGCGCATGCAGAGGTAAAATTTCTTGGCCACAGCATCAGTGCAATGGGCATCGCTCCCGATATGTCTAAAGTCGCAGATTTAATCTCGTTTCCCGTACCAAAAACCGTTAAATCCGTGCAGAAATTCCTTGGCTTAGTCCAATGGTTTAAGAAATTCGTTAAAGATCTGGCTAAAATCGCTAAACCGCTATTTCATCTTCTTCGTAAAGATGTCGAATTTTGCTGGAAGGCTGAGCACCAAACCGCTTTTGAGCTTCTGAAGAAAGCATTTACATCTCCACCTATTTTGCAATTACCAAAATTCGATAATGAGCACCAATTTATTTTAACAACTGACGCAAGTAACTATGCGTTAGGTGCTATTTTGACACAAAAACATTTGCCTTCCAAAAATCGTTTTATTCTTAGCCTACGCTAGTCGTGTGCTAAATTCTGCTGAATGTAATTATGCTACTTCAGAAAAAGAAGCGCTAGCGGTAGTGTGGGCCATCAAGCATTATCGACATTATCTTTACGGTAAAAAATTCATTGTCGAAACTGATCATCAAGCGTTAACCTGGCTAGTAAATGTTAAAGACCCATCGAGTCGATTACGCCGTTGGGGTCTCAAATTACAGGAATACGAATATGATATCGTTTACGTTCCTGGTGCATATAACTGCGCAGCTGATCTTCTTTCACGTCACCCTAAATATGATCATGCAGAACGCAAATATAAAGTAGAGCGCAAAAATATCGTTAACATCGCAAATTTAGAATCCGAAGATTCTGAGTCAGATGATGAATCGGTTCCACCTGACCGATCGTGCGATAATGCGCCTACTGCGCCAATTAATCATCCAAACGCACAAAATAATAATCCTACTGCGCAAACCGATCCTATTAATTCTAAACCACCTACATTTCGCGAACGCTTGTTACTTACCGATGCAGAAAAAGCTGAAATGCTAACACCTGCGCGTTTACTCGCTGAGCAACGTGCAGATGACGAATTGCATAAAATTCGCATCGCATTGAATGACTTAACAACGAAAAAATATCGTGACGAATTTTTTCTCGTAAACGATGTACTTTTTCGTCGTTTTCAACCTAAGCGTTCACCAACTGTCGTTCATCAAATTGTCATACCCAAATCTTTGCGTCGCTTCATATTAACGGAATTTCATGACTCTATTTTCGGAGCTCATTTTTCATCGCGCAAAATCTTGCCCGCCATACAAATGCGTTATTGGTGGCCGCGCATGGAAAATGATGTGATCGCGTGGTGTAGGAATTGTGATGTGTGCTTACAACGTAAGGTCGCATTAAATTCCACATCCGTTCCGTTGCAACCAATCGAAGTATCTGCGCCCTTTGAACTTATTGCGTGCGATTGCTTGCATATGCCGCGATCCCCCTCCGGAAATGACCAAATAGTAGTTTTTATGGATTATTTTACAAAATACGTGGAAGCTTTTGCTGTTTCTGACATAAAAGCAACAACTATTGCAAATTTATTACTAAGAGAAATTATACCACGTTATGGAGTCCCCAAGAAATTTTTGACAGATCAGGGGTCAAATTTTACATCTACCCTAATTTCGGAAGTTTGTAAACTATTAAACGTTCAAAAAATATTTACAACCCCATATCACCCCCAGTGTGATGGGTTGGTGGAACGTTATAATCGTACATTGATTGATGGTTTGTCTAAGCTGAGTGCGCAATCACAGTATGATTGGGAACAATTTTTACCCTTCGCATTATTTGCTTACCGCGCTGACTCCACAATCATCAACTAATATATCTCCTTTTGAAATGCTTTATGGTCGTGAACCAGCATTTCCACTTGACACCTTGCTCATAAATGACTTCGTGATAAATCCGAATTTACCATCTGTTGCGGAAAAATACGTCATTGATTTAAAGCTGACTTTGCAGGATCTGCATGAAATCGCGTCTCAAAATTTATCTCAAGCGCGTAAGCAGCAAAAATCGCAATATGACAAAGCCGTAATGCACACAAATTTTAATCTCTCGGATATAGTCTACCTCAATAATACCTCAGTCATTCAACCTGAAATCGGTAAACTATCAACCAAGCGTGTTGGTCCATACCGAATTATTGACTTACCTACGCCTGAAACTGCGAAAATCGCATATGTCTATAACCTCTCATCATTCATCACGTTCACAGGAATAGACTTTTGCCTGAACCTAAATTACCTTATTCTGACTTAATTGTGGAAAAACACGCGTACGTCCCTGGCGCTTTTGTGTTGGTAAAGTTACCATATCGCCCTCTTGCCCCGGCAGTTGTCATAAGTTTTGAGGATTTACCGGGCAGGGAACAAAAGCTAAGGACTGCGCGCCTGTAGGTTTATTAAATGGTTCTAAAACAGCACATGCCGTACCATTATCTAATGTTTTCCTTTTGCAGACCCATGGCTGCACAAGGTACCCCTAGCAAGGAGGCATTGTTGGAAGCAGCTGGTCGCCGATGCAAATTCGAGGGGCGTGATCCCGCGTCCCTAGATGAGTTTCGTTCGGCGTTGACCAGTATGGCTTTGGAGCGGGGCTTGGTCGTACCAAGTAGCTATAGCGGCAGCCACCACCATCGCCTCAGCAACGGAAGCATTGGCTCACGCTAACGTGTTTGACAATCCTGACTTACAAGTGCAGGCTTCGCAAACTGTTGCTGACACAGTTTCGGGCCCGGTAAATGCGCCTGACACTGAACCTAAGTCAAAACCAACCAGCTCGAGTACACCAGCTTCTGTGTTTTCTTCGCAAACCGATATTCCCTACAATTCGCCTATGCTGGGTGTAGAACCATCGATCTCCACTGAAGACGATGATTTATCTCCCAAACGTTTAGTGATGGCGTTATCTGACGCCGAGGCGGAAAGACAGGCTAACGTGTCGCCACTGCGGGTAACACGCGGAGCAATGGCTCGAAAAGGGATTGTTACCGTTTCGCAACCGATTGTCTCGCAATCGCTTGCGGCGGTTCAACAAGCACCCTTGGGTATCAGTGCGCTCGGACCTTTGCCGACTCTTCAGCCGGTTGGGCAGAGCAGCAAGCTGACCCTGATGTCATCATGACTGATATTATTGGTTTTCCGCCACAACCACAACGTACATTAGCTGCACACAAAGTACCACAAGTAGCATTATACACGCAAGTCACGACTCAGCTCGTGCCACAAGGTATGTCGGCACCGGATACTCGTTTCACGGCTCCTATGGCCATGACGGGTGTGTCTAGTACCATGGCAAATTTGCAACCACAGGCTATGCAAAGCCAACCATCAAATATGGAAGTCGCAATACCTGCGCACGTTCAAGCTTATTCGAGACCAGATGTCCGTGAATGAAAGCGCTAGAATCCAAAATCGCTCGCGCTACGTACAGCATTTTTTCACAATGATGGAAAATATGACGCGCGAACCACCTTGTACGGTCGCGCCAGTCGTTTTGCACGATTTACGTTCCTATTTGGGTGAGGTCGCAGGATCGCGTTTGTACGATCAGTTGGTCGAAGCTGCTCAAGTGTACTTCGATCGAGTGTACGCAATTCATTTGCAGTACGCGGAATTCGACTGATTCGCCCTTGCGTCCATTAGTGTGGTCTACACTCGCACATCCTTTGGCTGATGCCGATTGTGAGCCCGCACCTAGGTTCATAAGCAAAATGAGCGTCTTTAACCGATTATTTTATCCTGACCAATACTTCGTGCGCATACGGTTTTTTACCACAACCGGAATGATGTTGTACGAGGTTCCGCTCGAGTATTTGGTCGTACACCCACATCTTGACGCACCAAGCGAGGTGATCAATGGCGTTACACATCAAATTCGCCCGGATTTATATCCGCATAGAATGTCACCAGCGCCGGATCACCTAGCGCCAATTTTAATATCGACACGCCAGATGGTCAATATTTTTGATACTTTCCGAGAATTTCAGTCATTATATGAGTCGGAGTATCGACACAAGACGATCTTTTCTTCAATAGACGTCATGCGCGCTACAGCGCTGTTGGAATTCTTAGACAGGAAATTCCACTTCTTCGCATACGCCTATGGCAATGCCGGAATAGGTTGGCGCATGGCGGAACAGTTGCGTCGCATGTTACGCGTAGCGTTCCTTGGCGAAGTTTACACGCCATCTCCACGTGAGGCTTTTCCGGAATTCCCGGACTTAACAGCACGAATTGAAAGTCCTCATGTTTTACACCATATGATTAGGCAAATTTGGTTAGCTACCAACCCGGCACTCGAAGTTCCTGTTCAATTCGATCGTTTCAGAGGCCAGCAAAAATCTGTATTTTTCCTCAAACATCGAATACAAGGCAAATTAGAAAAAATTCGTAAAGAAAGGCAACAGGCATCCTCGCAGGACCCGAGCGGATCCGCAGCGGGCCTTGATATGCCCGAAGTCGATCTTTCTTTGAAGCGCAAATCGCGATGCGTAGAACACGCATGACGATTGAGCAGCGTGATCGTGAGAATTTGGCTACGGAAATGCCACGGCGTGCGACAAAGTTACGCGCCGCCGGTTCTCTTGCTGAGACTTCAGAAGTTCGTCACATGTCAGAAGACGAACACAAGGCTAAATTGAATCGTTTCTACGATACTAAATCCGAGCACACTTTGCGTCGGTTAAAGAATTTGGAAAAACAACGAGTCAGAAGACTCGTTCAAGCTGAAGTTGCAGCTAAGTTAAAAGCGCGTTTAGGCCAAAGGGGATCGAGGCGACAAGACCCGCAGTCATCCCGGCAGTGCTATGCGCAAACGCACCACCGTTCACAATCGCAAGCACAGCAACAGACACAAGTAAAACCGCATGTACAGCAACACACAAGACCGCAGACCCAACCGCGGCAACAGCAGCAATTCACGGAATTGCGTGAGCGTTCCGAGGCGTATTCTCAGGCCGATGCTGGTCATCTGTCGCGCTCGCGACAGCAGCAGCCTTATGAATATCGCCGTCCGCCACAGTTAAACCGCGGAACTCATCGGGGCCGGTCACAATCCCGTCAACGTCAACAATGGGACCAGTCGTATCAATCACCGTTGGAACAAAGTCAACCAGCCACCGGGGCTATCAGCCACAACCTCGACCCGGTCCACTTTTGCCCAAACCGTGGCCTGTTACTCAACAACAACAGCGTCCACACAAACCTTCTCGCCAACGAACTTACGGTTTTACGCCGGAGCAATTATTTACTCCGACGCCACCCACCGCGTCGTTACGCGGACGACTACTAGGACGACAACGATTTCGAGGACGATGATCAACCCGTCAATCCACATCGCCGCTTACGCCAACATCTGTATGGGCGTAGGCAATCGCCATATCAATATCATGAGCGTTCGAATACACGTCGCGAACCGGAATCGGATCAGGAATATTTTCAACGACAACGACGTCGCGGAAAATCTTATGGTTCGAAGGCCCATTACCGCGATCAATATTAATTTACAAAGTTCGACGTACTGAACTTTTGGAACTCTGCGACGGCGTCGACTTCGACTAGCAGCTTTTCGTCAATTTTTTCGTTTTTCGTCCTGATGTGGATTCCAGGACTTCGTGTATTGTTTATTTATTGTGTATATTTTCTCTTGTCATTTTTCTCTTGCTGTAAAATTTTCTTTGATGGTGCTCGTATTTTTCCCCGTTATCTCGCATAATTTGCCATTTTTTCTCGTTTTACCTCGTGTTTTAATTTGTCAGTGACTTTAATTTTTTGCTCAGCATAATTTTGCCTTATCATTCCGTGTCTTAAATTTTCTTGTGCTCAATTAGCGGTGTTACTATTATGGTACCTTAACTCTTTAATGGACAAGGGGTTAATTTACACCCAATCTACAAAATTTTTTCAATTCAAAATTTTTCTCATTACCCGGGGACTGAAGGAGGCTACTTGGGCAGCATAATCGAATATTATGCAATGCTGTCCAAGACCGGAGTTCATCATTACTCGGGCAACAATATAGTTATCGCTAGCGCCATTGTGAGTGTTGCTCGAGAGTTTTCCTGAGTGCGAACGAGGTCATGCGTTGACCATTACCGGTTATCGATATTTGTTATTTTTTTGTTCTTTTTATTTTCGTTTTTCACGTTCGCTCAGGATGAGGCGTTGCGGACGCCAGAGTAGAGGCATTGCGAACGCCAGAGAGCCGAGTTGTAGAGTGTCGCCGACGCTAGTGCCGTTGTTGGTACCCCCAAAAAATTCTCCACTTCGTGTCAAATTTTTTTTCTATACGTGGGGGAGTGTAACTGCGAGAGTTACACGTGTAGGCGAACCTGCCTTAGCAGTTCGCGATAGCCATAACATAGCCAATACTAGTAGCTATCTATGATAGTGCACTGTGGGCTATGCCTTCGGTCTTCCCATTATTTCCCCAAATTTTCAATAATAAAAAACATTTAGATACTTGTCCGGTAGCATAGAGCTAAGTGTATGATAATAGTAATGGTTTAATGCATACCGCTTACGTGAATCGAGAACTTTCGATCTGAGATAAAAGTGATTCAGTATTACGTTAAATTGATCTTTCTTTAATTTACTGTAATGGTCCTTGAGGCCAGTGTATGTAACGTTGTAGTTTAGTCTGGCGTTTTTGCTTTTCGTTAGCCAGTTGTACGTGGATATAGTCCGTACGTTTTCGTTTTCTTTTTGCTTGTTGTCCGGCTTCAGGCCGTGAATTCATCGTCGAATTAAAATATAGAAAACCTACCCAGTGGTTTTGGTTATACCGAGGGTTAGGTCGGGCATCTACTCATCGAGGATTTCTTCCCATCTAGTGGACTGATAGGTAAATTCCGTATGATAGCTTTTTCTATTCGAAAATCATAATTTATCTCTCAAGCCAAAAATTGGTCAAAATTATTATCTAATCTTTAAGGATGATTGATCAGCATAGAGCTCGTCGTTGTTGTTGTTTTCATTGTTCAGCGTGCTACACATTTTAGGAACCAAAACATTTCTGATCAGGCACTGATTGAAAATAAGTTAAATAAACAACTTGAGCTTGAGATAGGTCAACTGACCTCTGCGGCAATTACCGAGACTAGGTAGGTAGCCTTAGGTCTTAGGTCGTAGCTGCTGAGATCACCCGACGTAAAAGCGGCCAGCAATATTAGGGCTGAGGGGATCGAAGCCGTAAGGTCTGTAAGGGTCCAAAGATCGAAAGCCATCAGAGCCGCGCTGATCGGGGCCAGCACTAAGCGTAGACTTAAGTACCTACGTACCTAGGTAAATCTCGAAGGTAATGCTAGGCCGGTCTGTGTCGCTCTTGTAGATACAGGCCCCTAACATTTACATTATCTATCGGCATTAGAAAATAGATTTGGGTATAATTCAAAGTTCACCTCTTTATACCTCAACAAACACTGGCTGTAGAAAAGTTTAAAGGTCAGATTCGTTATTCTGACCTTACGGAGAACATTTTTATAAAAATTCATCATCCACGACGCTCTGGGCGCAAAAATGCTTCTCGGTGTAAGCTTCACACTTGTGCTAATACCGCAATATTAGGTGTATAAAACAAAATAAACTGGGATCTGTAACGCTAAGGTCAGGGCACCTTTTAAGCATAATTAGCATGTTCCGCCTACTTAGCGGAGTAGTTGAAGAGATATCGTTTTTCGTCTCGAACCCTTTACACTAAAACGATCACAGATCAAGAAATATTGCGTTATGAGAAAGAAAAAAATCGATTTGAGATTTTGCAACCCTCTGCATTATAGAACCGATTGGACTGCACAGAAACCAAAACTGAGTTAGATAAGCTGAAGGACAAGCAAAGAGTAAAAAACACGTATACTTTACACTTTTGTGCAACAACCATTGAGTGTAAAGTAATTTTAAGGTCAGATTCGTAATCTACAGCTGGGAGGCAACATTTTCAAAAAACATTGGCCCTCCGCAAATTACTTGATTTTTTGCTTTACACTTTACACGCTCATTGCTAACTCAGGATTGAGTGTAAACAAAATAAAAAACACGGGCATCGAATTTTTTTAATTATCCATCGATTAAAAAAAGCGCACCTCCCAAGTGTGTGCCGTTGTTGCTGTGAGGGGGGACACAAATTTCGCACTCGCTGTGATAAACATATAAGAAAAAGGATGGCCAAGTATATTATAAGTAGCGCTATCGCGCTACCTATGATAATAAGTTTAACATATGTATTCATTAACTGCAGTCTTTTCCATTCCAAATGGTGTATTTCCGATTTACGGCTTATTGATGTACATGATTACAATAAAGCTGCATATCTTTGTCGACTTCTGTGCACAGTAGTGTGATTGCTGGTTCATTTTAAACCACTTTTGCAGGCAATTTACATCAATTAAACGATTGCTCTCCATGTGCAAGATTTTGTGAAACATATTATAAACACGGCTAAGAAGGATTTAACTTTAATGCAACCCATTTAAGACAAAATTACATCTCTTCAATGATCTAAGGACACTTGAACATAATTTTTAAATCACTTTAGATTACTTTTGAGGGTAAACAAACTCACTTAATTGATGTCTCACATATGAATCCTTGGAAATTTCTTGACTTCAGTTACAAAGTCTCTGCAAGTCTATCGAATTAAGGTTAACACGTAATGTAAACTTTACACAAACACATAGCGTAAAGAATATTTTAATCGGATTCGTAATTTTGATATGGCTCCGATATTACTTTCAATATTTATGGAAAAATGAGTCTCCATAATCTTTTAAAGACAAATAAACATTAGGTTTAAACCACTTTGCAATACTGCTGAGTGTAAGCAAGCGCGCCCAACTGACGTATATATTTCATTCCCTGTAAATTTTTAGATCTCAGGAAAAAATTTCGGTTTTTGCAACGCTCTAGAACAAAGGCTAACATGCAGTGTAAAAAATTACTCGGATATTATGATCAACATTCATGAAAAAATTATGTCTCTACAATGGTCTGAGGACAAATAAACAATGAGTGTAAACTACTTTACATCACTGTTGGATGTAAACAAACGCGCCTACGTGACGTCTCACATTTGATCCTTTGAAAATTTTTAGACTCCAGGTAAAAATTAGGTTTCTGGAATGCTCAAAAACGAAGATAAATACATATGTAGTGTAAACTTCATGTAAACACCTAGTGTAAAGAAAATTTTGGTCAGATTCGTAATTTTGATATTGCTCCGATATTACGATTAATATTTATGAAAAAAATTAAGTCTCCATAATGTTCTATGGGCAAACTAACAATTGGTGTAAACCACTTTACAACACGTGTAGAGTGTAAACATACGCGCCAGACTGGCATATCAAATTTGGTTCCTGGTCCATTTCTAGACTTGGTAATCGTGTCCTGACTCATTACCGGAGAAGCAGGCAGAAAAAACAAGACAGAAACGCATTTTAAACACCAAATTTTTGACTTTACACTCGCTAAATATTAATGTATAGACAATTTGCTTTGACATGCACCCGATATAAAGCACTTTATTTTTATTCTATTGGACTTATCCCGACTTCTTCTGGACGGAGAAAGTGGCGAACAAAAAACGCAACAAAAACGTATTTTCCATCATTTAGAACACTGTAAACTTTAAAATTCCGTACCGAACTCCCCATTGAGTTTAAAGAAATTCAGTTTGGTACAATTTGTAGCTTTTAAATCGTAGTACACTCCTGTGTGCCAAAATTCTCTTGCAAAAATTATTTGGTATGATTTATTAATCAAAATTCGGAAAAAACGTGTTTTTTCGCCCATTTTTCACCTCTGATTTCGAAATTTACACCCCCATAAATAAATCAATATTGCGTTTTTTTAAATGCGGTTTGCTGCGATGTGTAGCCCCTGAGAGGCGCTTTATTACTGCTGTATTCAATTCACCCTGACTCATAAGCGGGAAAATTTGGCAGAGAAATCTTAGTTAAAATCCGTTTTTTTACACCATCCACTAGAGTGTAAACTTTAAACCCCAGGATCTAACTCACCATAGAGCATAGAAGACTTTGCTTATATGTAGAATGTAGCCCTTGATCCGCTCTACATTTCTGTCAGAAAACATTTGAAAAAACTCATAACCGGAGTTAGTATCGGACATAAGCAGGTTGAAAACTCGACCAAAAAGTGCTTTTTCACCCCCAGATTTTCGCACTCTTTACACTGCCATTCGATAACTAATGCAAATTTCAAAAAAAAACAAAAAAAGAGCCATCTGTAGAATTCATCGCTCTATTATCCTATGCTGTTCAATTCTTCTAGTCATTAATACTCAGTTGTTTACATGCCGCAGTAAAAAGGTCCCAAAATTTGTCCTATGTTATAACGTTACACAAAAACTTTACACCTTCTTTACACAGTCAGTTTTGAGTTTCAAGAAAAACAAAAAACACAGGCAGCGAATTTTTTATTATCTTTCTTTTAAAAAAAATCGCACCTTCCAGAAGTGTCCCGTTATAGCTGTAGGGGGTGCACAGGTGTTAGGGGTACCCAAGTATATTATAGGTACGCGCTAACGCGCTACCTAAGATTTAGCTATCTTCAATCATAGCGATTGGGCAAAAATCATTGCGCCCTGTTTGCTACGCAATCTACCCAACTGTAAAGAAATGTCCACTTGAACGACGCATGCATTTTACTTTGAAATGCGTGTTTCTTAGGTCGATTAGCCAGTGCATTGCTGCGGGCAGTCAACTTTATCGAACTAAATAAGTGTCAGCGAGAAGTAAAATGACAAAACGTGAGATTATTTGTTGAAGTTGCATCATGATCGAAGTAAGCAACGATCAGAAGCGATAAGTGAATTCCAGCTTGAGCACAGAAAATGATGCTGCTTCGAACTTCAGCTAAATAATATTGCAAACGCGCGGAGTCGGAATATAATTCATACACAATGCAAGTATAAATTGCTGAGATGGAAGCAGTACCTAATGACATTCGCTACAACACTGACAAAGATAGGAATAACTACTATTTTTTGCTAACAAAAAGTTGGGTACTAGCAAGAAAAATGCTCCGATGGAACAAAAAAGGTGGAATATACTTGGAACAAAGAATTATCAAGGACGTAAAAGGAGGGGACTAGAAAAAGCTCCTATCTACAAATGTCACAAAATTTGCTAAAACTCAGAAATTTCCTAAACAAAGAAAAAATGAAAGTAAGTAAATCAAAGAAAAAACTTACCTGTGCCTAAAACTGCAAGATCTGCTAAAAATCAGTCTTTTTCTAAGCAACGCAAAAATCGAAGTATATTCTGCGGCCTGCAGAGGAAAGCAGCATCCTGTCGAACAAAGATAAAACATTGGGCTAGATAACTGAACCACTCACTCCGCAAAAGCAGATATCGCCATAGCTGAGCAGCGCCATGTTGCAATATTTTTCTGGGTCAAAAAATAGTAATCATGGTATGTTGGAAAAACGGCAATTTTCGACGTTCTGATTGAACACTGGTGCATACCCCTAACCTCCCATGCCTAATGGTTATCAGTTTACATGTGCAGGAATAAAATCCGGGTGGTCTGGTGGATTAAACGCCAGAAGAGTACTGAATGAACGCATGCATTATATAGAAATCACAGTCTTTCGTTGCGTTATCGCAAATAATCATAGGATATAACTTTTTGTAATATTTATCTAGCCACAATATCGAATAAATTAACGTTGCAAGTGATTAGCAAAACGCAGATTTGAGATTTATTTTATAAGCTTTATATTATGCATTGGACACCATACCTAGACGTAGGGGGTTTGGGGAGTATGCACCCCAAGGCGAAATACCCAACAAGAAAACGCAAATACCCAACAATACCTCCAGAATACAATTTTTTAAATCTTTCTGCTCTTTTTGGGTATTTTTGGTAGGTACCAATAGATATGGCTCGACAAAAAGACGTTCAAAAATGGTGTTTTTTCGCCATAGCACTATTTTTAAGGCCAATATTCCAATTTGAAAACCCCTCAGAATTTTGGAACCGCCCACTGTATGGTGGACAATATGAGAAGGTTCACCTATTTTTTTCAGAGGCCGCAGAATATACTTCGATTTTTGCGTTGCTTAGAAAAAGTCTGATTTTTAGCAGATCTTGCAGTTTTAGGCACAGGTAGGTTTTTTCTTTGATTTACTTACTTTCATTTTTTCTTTGTTTATGAAATTTCTGAGTTTTAGCAAATTTTGTGACATTTGTAGATAGGAGCTTTTTCTAGTGTCCTCCTTTTACGTCCTTGATAATTCTTTGTTCCAAGTATATTCTACCTTTTTTTGTACCATCGGAGCATTTTTTCTTGCTAGTATGAGTAATATTTATTAGTGATTTGTGAAACAGAAAATAATGGAGTAATATTTATTACTAATTACTAATAGCATTACTAGTATACTAATAAAGATTAGTAAAATTTATTTTTCGAAGCGCAATTTCTTTTACCAGTAGTAGAAATCAAAGAAATACGTAATCAGCTCGTGTTATTTGCAGGCACGTAGCTAGCCCTCCTATTTTGGGGTACCAACACAAATTTTGGGGGTCTAAGCCAGAAATAGCACGAAATAAAGTGTAAAAAGTCCTATTTTTCCTTTTTTTCTGAATTACGGGGCGGTCCGACCCCCCAGTCCTCCCACAGCTACGTACCTGGTTATTTGCCACAAGCTATAATTATTCATTTGTTTATTATGGCAGAAACCTTAAAAATTACAATGAAGAAATAAGCAAAAACTGCAGTATTGGAAAACGAACGTACCTACTTATAAAATTTTAGGTAAGCATGTTAAGTAATGTGCAATATTAAAATTTCAGTTAGTGATCTATTTACTGTGTACTTCTTGGTCGCCGATGTTACACCGTAAAGTGACCGGCAATGTCTAGTTACCTTAAAGTGTTCGGACCACAATAACGTGCTTAAAAGCGAGAAAAAATTGGGATAGAGTGGGTATCATACATAGACGTAAACGGATAGGGTTTTAACCCCCAAAATCCAAATTCTCTCTCCAAATTGATAGATCCGTAGAATTGAATAAATTAGCTTTTTTCAGTTATGCTCCATCTGACTGCCAGAATTTGGCCCACTGCCCATGTAAAGTAGCAGGCAATCAACAGCCCAAAGTGTTGGTTGGGAGTTTGCCGACCATTAGGGGGAGTGCGCGAACTTCGATTTTTATTCAAAAATTGAAAGAATGCCCTGGCATTGGTGTCAGGGTTGGCCGGGCATGGTTTTTTGGTTTTTTGGTTTTTTTGATTTTTTATGGTTTTTTATGGTTTGAAAATCGGCCTGGTTTTTGGTTTTTTTTTGGTATTTTTAGGTCGATGTTAAAAAATGTTGCAAGATTCATATTTCATCATTTGTAAACATGTGCAAATAGTACTCTTTACTCTAGCATAGAGTAGACTAATTATTTAGGGAATAAACGGCATGGAATAGTTTATTTTCATTTTGTTTGAACTTTTCTTTTGTAAGAGAGACTTAATTATAATCGTAATGTAATGATGATTCAGGCACGAAGCTGACCCTCCAATTTTGGGGGGACCAACTTATTTTAGGGGGGACCAAATGCCAAAAAGGCCAAAAACGGCAAAAATAGCATTAAAAATTGAAATTTTTCCAGTTTTTCAAAATTTGGGGGGGACATTTCCCCCCAATCCCCCCACAGAAACGTGCCTGATGAGTATTTGTGAAAAGCAATATCAATCAACTCGAAGGAACGACCCTAGATAGGTATTTCTAGCGATGAAAATGAACAAGAAGAAAATGATTCTCAATGTTGCCGTTTATTCTACTGAATAAATTTGAAATTGTCCAGTTTTGTTATTTTTCCTGAATAATTGGTTAGGCAACTCATGCCTGTTCTTTAATTTAGTGGTTTTTAATCATAATCAAGCATTTAAAAACTTATACTCATGACTGAGATATAAAAACCAAAATTTAACCATTAAAAAACCATAAAAAAACCATCAAAAACCATTAAAAAACCATAAAAAACAGAAAAACCAAAATATCGGAAATTTTCAAACTTTGGTTTTTCCCAACCCTGATTGGTGTAGCTGGTTCATATATGTATTAAGATAGCCACGTTATAAGTACGTATACATCAAATATTATCCGGTGAAAGCTGCCACCTAACTGGTTTGATTTGAGTCAAGTCGAAAACAAGTAAGGCAGTCATCAGATTTTTCCAGTAGATTCATGTGACTGACCAAATGTTGGTGCCAGCATTTAAAATAAGCCTAAGCAATGGGATGCAACTCGCGTTAGCTTCGCTTCGCTCGCTCCGCTCGTCGCATCCAATAACTCAGGCTTGTTTTAAACGCTGGCACCAAAATTTTGGTCAGTCCATGATACTAAGCCTAAGCCTAATCAGCTGGTAAACCAGCAATATCGACTATCGTTCTGATTGTATTAAATCGCGCATTTCTAACGATAACAAAAATACTGGTTCTACTTTTTATCGTAAAAAATTAGAGCTTAGGATTTTCACCCTGCGCAAGTGACATTAAGTTTTTAAAATGCTTACAATTTAATTCTAGAAGTGTTAAAAACAAGTCACTAGAGCTCGATTTTCTGCTTAGTACCCAAATTTATGATCTGATCTTCATCACTGAGAGTTGGTTGGAGCCCAACATACCTGATTCGATTATTTTTCAAAACCCGGAATACTGTATTTTCCGTTGTGACCGAAAGGTGCCGAAAAAGGGGGCGGAGTTTGCTGCCTCGCAAAGAAGTTGTTGAATGCCGTAAGTTTAAGTTATCCAGACGAATTTTGTGATTATGAATGTTTAGTTATTGACTTACTTACGAAAACCTCAAAAATTCGAACCGTGTTATCTTATAGGCCACCAGATCATGACGCTACTGTTACTGAAAACTTGTGTGACTTTCTACTTTGGTGTATGGCCCAAAATTTGCCAACGATAATAATAGGTGATTTTAACTTTCCCGACATTAATTGGTTTTCTAATGAAATTCCGACTGATAAAAGCTCTTTGCTGTTTTGGAATACTCTTATATCAAATGGATTTACTCAGCATGTAAATCAGCCTACCAGATTAGATAACACTTTAGATCTTGTTTTTTCTAACGCTAACATTTGTTTTGACATAAATGTTTTGCCACCTTTAACACTTTCTTGTGATCATTATCAGGTAAGCTTTTCTGTCATTGCTGATTGTAGCAGAAAAAAATAAAAATAAAATCACGGAATTTTTCGCGTGGGAAATATGTTGATTTTTCAGCTTATTTGGATTCAATTTCATGGGAAGATGCATTTTTTGACTGTGTAACTATTGATGACTTTTGTAATAAATACCTTGCTATTATTAATCTTGGTGTCTCTAAATTTGTATCTTTCGGAAAGATTGGAGCTAAATTGTACCCAATCGAAATCAGAAAACTACAAAATAAAAAACTAAGGCTTTGGCGTAAATATAAAACATCTAAAACTGATATTTTAAAAGCAAAATACGAACTGGTTTGTAAAGAAATATCTTCAGCTATTTTGGCTTTTGAATTAAAGTGCGAAAATAAATTAGTTGAAAAGGGAAATTTAAAACAGTTTTATAATTTTGTTGGTAAACGTTTGAAAAGTGCTAAAACCATGCCACCGCTAAAAAAGGAAAATGGCGAGCTAGTTTCGGAAGAATCTAAGAAAGTTACTTTACTAAATACTTTTTTCTGTTCAGTTTTTACTCAGGATGATGGAAGCTTACCCTTACTTGACCTTGATTTAAAGAATTTGCCTGGTTTGGAAAATATCATACTTGATGAAGCAGCTGTAGCTAAAGCCATTTCCAACTTAAATTGTTCTAGTTCCTTTGGTCCAGACGGATTACCTAGTATTTTGTATAAAAATTTGAAAGTCTCGCTTTTGTTACCTCTTAAAAAGATCTTTTCCATTTCCTTGTTAACTGGTAAACTTCCAAAAATCTGGAAAACAGCTCACGTCATCCCCATTTTCAAAAAGGGTGATCCTTCCATAACTTCTAATTATAGGCCTATTTTGTTAACGTGTGTGAGTTGCAGAATTTTAGAGAAAATATTAAAAGATAACATCTTAACATACATTCAAATAAACAAAATTTTTTCATCTATTCAGTTCGGATTTTTGCCTAAAAAATCGTGTGAAGCCCAACTATTAATGTACATAAACGAAATTATATGCCACATCGATTCTAAAAGTCCGGTTGATGCTATATATTTAGACTTCTGCAAAGCTTTTGATTCTGTCTCACATAATAAACTCCTTCACAAACTTTCATTTTACGGACTAAAAGGACGATTATTTTTGTGGATTACAGATTTTTTACATGGTCGAACTCAGCAGGTAAAAATTGGTGATTCTTTTTCTGAGCTCACTGATGTTACTAGCGGAGTTCCACAGGGTAGCGTTCTTGGTCCTCTTTTGTTTCTTTTTTACATAAATGATATCGCTTTTCTGAACAAAAATGAAAAGTTGAAAATGTACCTATTTGCGGATGATGTAAAAATGTTTTCCGTAACAGAACAAGCAGGTTTGTTGAACAATTTGTTACTGAATATCCATAATTGGTCTGAAAAGTGGCAATTACCTTTATCTTTGGCTAAGTGCTCCGTTTTGCATTTCGGTCATAAAAATCCCAGGCAAAAATATTCGATTGGAATGGAGGATATTTTGGAAAACAACGAAGTAAAAGATTTAGGTATTCTTTTGAACGAATATATGGATTTTTCGCCGCACATTGCACATATAGTTAAAAGTGCATATTTTAGGATGTCATTGAGTTTTCGAGCATTAAAGGCTAAAGATGCTGAACTGCTAATTATGGCTTATAAAACGTATATCCGACCTTTACTAGAATATTGCACGGTTATTTGGTCACCACACAAAAAGCAAGACGTGAGAAGTATTGAGAGAGTTCAAAGATACTTTACTAGAAGGGTCTTAAATTTTCCCGACTTGAGCTATAGTGAACGATTAGATTTTTCTTAAATTAGACTCACTTCAGTTACGTCGAGTCCGTCATGATCTATCGATGGCCTATAAAATTTACCATGGTCTTATAGACATCGATTTTAACGAGTTGTTTACGGTGTGTAATGGCATCACTCGATCAGTTAACTCGGTAAAGCTAAAAATACCTAAATCTCGCTTAAATTTGAAATTGTATTGTTTTGCAAATAGACTCCCTCCTCTTTGGAATAATTTGCCAGAAGAAGTTGTAAATGCCCCGAACTTTCCCTCCTTCAGCAGTCGTTTAGAGAAAATTAGTTTTACCTTAGACTATAAGTAAGTGCAAACCGCCTTTATAGTCCTTGCGCAGGTTTTTGATTATATATTTCATTGCATTGACGACATTTCAGTGTATGATTCTTTCTTTTTTTAATTTGACCGAATTTGTATTGTTTTAATTCCGTCTCTGTCGCAATAAACTATTTCTTCAATTTCTTCAAAAACATCACGAATAGCTTGCAATCTTTATCGAAATTAACCAGCGTTAGTCGATCGGTTATGGTTCTGGACTTTAGAGCAAGGGTTCCACGTTTCGAATCCGACTGCCAGCAACTTTCTCTCGTTTCCTCAGATGCTATCGACCGCACACATACGCTCTTATAATATGACTATGTTGTGAACCAGCTACACGAATTCCGAATGCCCCTAAAGTGGCTAGAAATCGCAAGTTTTTGCACAAAATCGGGGAGAGGGGAATGAATAATTCATGTTTATTTATATTTATATTTTTATATTTACGACTTTGGTTATGGGAATCTCCACCCCCTTGTTACATGTATGAATGGTAGCATCAGGGGCGGATTTAGGGTGGGGGGGCGGCCGCCCCCGCCCCCATTGGCCCGAAATAGTGCGCAAAATTAGGGATTTTTGAGCGAGTTTTACCGATTTTCGGGTTAAAACGGCTAATTTTTCCGCCCGAGTCAGGGTTCCGCCCCCCCCCTTAGGAAAATCCTGAATCCGCCACTGGGTAGCATGGTAGGCAATATATAAAATGAAGTCTTAGCATGTCTTTTTAGAATCATGAGTGAATGGAAATCGTGTGCAGTTTACTTGCCTCTAGTGATCGACCGGGGCCCCGCAATCCTCGGCCATTTTTCAGTATCCCCGGTCCCGGCCGGGGCAAGGTCAAAAAATGGCCGGGGTCGGGGAAAAATTTAGTGTAATTCGTATTTTGTACAAGCTGTGATACTGGCACTTATTTATCAATGAGTTAGTGTTAATTTTGAGAACTGTACTGATTAGACCATATATATACTTACTAAGTCCTTGTTATAACTTTGCTACTGTGTCTAAATGAGCTTTTACTGAATAAATGTTCAGGAAAATCTGCATGTTTCCGATTCCTCCACTTAACTTATTTAAAGTAAATGCTACTTTTAACTCATTCATCCATAGCTATGGCTAAAAGATTTAGAGTTGACAAATGCGTTCTATTTCTAGTTTGAAATTATACGTTTTCAACAAACTATTTTTACAAAAAACACTTTTACAATAAATTGAATGGGAACCGCGTGCTTTAAAACGCGTTTTTGTGTAATAGTTATTAGGACGGAGGTTAATTATAGGCGAATTTATACTATGCTGCAGAATCGCGTCCGATCCGATAAACTAAATATGTCTCAAATAGTTTCCTAAGGCCTAGAGTTGAGGGAGGGGTGAAATCCCAAATTGGAGGACCAGAAAATTAAGTGGTGGACTATTATTAGCCGATTCTATTTTGTTGTACGAGCTTCTTGTGCTTGTACAAAGATCTCCGAAAAGGTCTTTGTATGAGCTAACAAATTTTTGTAGCTATATTTTATAAATATATTTTTAAACATACACATTTTCGCATACTATCAGTATGTGACAGTGTTTTTTTGTACAATGTACCTTTTAGTGATGTCCCGGTGCCGCTTTTTTTACCGGTGCCGGTGCCGGTGCTACATTAGCATATTATATAGTGTACTATGCTTCTTCAAAAAGGGTTAAATTTGTACCTATTTTTCACCGGATATACATATTAAGGGCAAAATTTCATTTGGCTAGTAACGACTTCATTATTTTTAATTTATGAATACATGTAATTTTTCTCACTTAAGCATTAAACAAACAAAAAATTGTAATAAAATTGAAATTCGAAGAAAAATAAAAGTTAAATAGTGTATTATAAGTTAAAGTGTAGCGCAATCAAGATTGGCTTGTGCAGTAGTTGATTCTTCAGTCAAATCGAAATTTGGTTTTAGTGCATTAGTTAAATATTCAACTAGTAAGAAACAAACATGAAAATAGCCACAAAAACTTTTTGAGGTTAAATTATTTAAGTTTATCATTTCACATTTTCAAAAGCCTCTGAAAACAAACATGGGATATATTAGTAATGCAAAAGACTTACGTAGAAGTTCATTTACAAAGTTTTAACAGGCTTTTTCTGAATAATTTGCTGGAAAAAGTTTTGCATAAAAACTATTTTAAAATTCTAGCTGCGTTTTACGGTCTTCTGCTCACGAAATGGAAAAATAAAAATGGATTTGATGAAATTAAGTTGAAAACTACTCTGTAGTACTCATCCTTCTTGCTTACAGATGGTAGAATCAGAAGAACGTTCCACTCTATATGTCGATGTTTTTAATTTTAATTTACTTTATTCATTAGTGTCCACGCTTCTTGCTGTTAATTGATGTTTTCAATAAGATGTGTTTCGTTAAATGAATAATTCATTTTTAAAGCTCGAAGACTTGTTCTGAAGTTCAGTCAAAATGCTTCACTATGCTAATTAGAAGATTTTATTAACAAAATGCTACCTTTTTGCGCCTTTATTCATTAAATTGGTGATAAATGAGCTTCAATTATTATTTTTACACTAATTTTTTCTCTTTTATCTAGCACCGGCACCGGCGCCGGTACCAGCCTAGCACCGGCCTAGTGCCGGTGCTTAGGCACCGGCGCCGGCGCCGGTGCCGGTGCCGGTGCCCAGGACATCACTAGTACCTTTGTATATACATGAACAAAGATGGTACCCAAAAGTCCTTGTACATCTTGTACCAGTGTTTTTTGTTGTACACGGTCCGTTTGTGCTTGTACAAAGATGGTCCCCAAAAGTCTTTGTACATTTTGTACACACAAATTTTTGGTTACTATAATATGGTACAGTAGCGATTTTAGTGTGGTAAAACAGGGTCTTTTGATTTTTGATTGTATATTTTAGCTAATTTCTGGGTTTCTAACACCAAAAATTACTAAAATTGTCTAGAACGGCGCGAAGCGCCTAAAAATTTGACGTTTTTCATATCTAAATACAAATTTTGCCATTTTAAAGATATATAGGACAGACAATTTTTCATATCAGAGCGAAGCGCCGAAAAATTTTGGAATTTTACACCTTTTCACAGTTTTTATCCTCCCGAAAATCTTTGTACATGTCAAAGATAGTCCTGAAAAGTGTTTGTACACCAGGAAAAATCTTTGGCGAATACAAAAAACACTGTTTTGTACATGCAAATTTTTGTATTCTTTAACATGGCACAGTAACGATTTCAGTGTGGTAGAACATAGTTTTTCGACCTTTAGTAGTGTATTTGGCTAATTTTTGGGTTTCTGGATATTTGACATTTTTCCATTTTTCCATTCTAAGCGCAGTGTTGCTTATTATAAGATTTAATTCGCATATTACAATTTTTGTAATATTTTTTGTAGTACAAGTTGTTTTAGCTTTCTCAGTCGAGGTTTATGTGTGAATTCCATCAAAAGCTCATAAAAATTTCGGCACTTCGCGCCGAACTAATATTATCAACTAAATTCAGGCCGAATTATCACATTTAGAAGCACGGTCTTTTTGTATTCGGCAAAGATTTTTGCTGATGTACAAAGACGTTTCAGGACCGTCTTTGTATAGTGCTGGCCTCTAAAAAAACCAGTCGATTTGTAACCTAAAAAAACCACCCCTTTTTTCCATAACCAAAAGGAGATGACTGATGATATTATACTGGCGAACAAGCTATGCGTGAGGATTACAACTGACCCCTGGTCGCTTTCCGGATCATTCAGAAACTTGAGATATAAATTTGTCGAAAAGTTCCTAAAAATTGCCATTTTTATGATTTTTTTAAAGCATTTTTGAGGGTCAGTATTTCTACCCGTATTCATATTTGGTGGAATCTTTTATGTTTTCACGTTAGGCTCCCTTGCAGTCTAATGTCAGAAAAAAATTTAGTTCTCCTATGTCATCCACATAGCTACAGTATACCTTCAAAGCCAAACCTAAAAAAAAACTAGTTGTAACCTAAAAAAAACCAGCGCCAATTTCTACAAAACTTAGCAGGAATGTGCCTCGTAGCACCTTTCATGATGCCTGATATTTATTTTTCACAAAAAATAAGCATCACCTGAAAAACCGCTAAAAAAGTTCGATTGTAACCTAAAAAAACCACTGTAACCTAAAAAAAGACCAATGCTAAGTACACGTTGCCATGGCAACGAAATTATTTTTCATTAAGTTGCATAATTTTGCACTGATTTCTTGCAGAGGATGTGGAAGAGACTTACCTAGAGTCGTTTTTATCACTTGGAGACTTTATTTGGGAAATTTATAGAACTTTTAATGAAATTCAGAAAAGATTATTAATTTTTATATAAATGTGATAAAATGAACGGAAATATCGTAAAAAATGAATTTTTCTCAAAATTGTGATCATTTAAGGTCAACTAACTGTTTTACGCTGCCAACCATGCACTTCGCATAACATTTTGGGGGTGGTTTTTTTTAGTTCCCATGGTTTTTTTAGGAAAAAGTGGTTTTTATTCAAAATTTCGAATTTCATGCAAGCTTGCTATGAAATATGGCGTTTAAAAATTCTTCCATGCAGCAAGTTATAGGCCTAGGGCAGCTGTCAAAAATAGGTGTTTGTTGACTTCTTCAATGCTATTTGTTCTGAAGTTATAAGCCAAAAACATGAAAATGGTTTTTTAGAGGCCAGCACTATACATTTACAAAGATTTTTGAAGAACAAAAACTGTAAAAAGGTGTGTAGAATTCCTTATTGCAAATTCTACCATTTTAAAGATTTTCAGGGGGGTAAGCGGCTGCAAAAGGGAGCCGCTTACCCCCTTCCCCTGAAAATGGCCGAGAAATATACATGTGACAGGGGTTTGGGCCATCCCCCATCCACGCTTTGAAGCCCCGAACTTCCTTGAAGGTCAGAAAATATTTGACCACCCTCTCCCATTTTTTGGCGAAAACCTGCGCTTTTCTGGCTATTTTATGTGTTCTTACCATTTTTGATCTAGTCGCTAACCCCCTCCTTCTAAAAATCGCGAGGGACCCCTACCCTAGATTCCCAGCCGTTACATGTATACTGAGGGACCCTCATAAAGTTTTAAGCGATTACATGCATGTTTTATATTTATAGTTTATCTATTTACTCTAGCTCACATTCTAAAATAATGTATCACTTCGTTAAATTCTAATAGTTAGTAGGGATGCAACGGGTCCAGATTTTTTGGAATATCGGGTCCGGGTCCGGGTGCGGGTCTCAAAATTTTCAGATAAAGGGTACGGGTCCGGGTCCGGGTCCGGGTCTGAAAAAAATAACGGGTTCGGGTCCGGGTCCGGGTCCACGAGAATTTGTGAATATATACAGCTAATTTTTTAATGCACTCAGATTGCGTGATTCCTTCTTATTTTCAGAATGTCAGTCAACAAGAAGTTAAAGTTCCTGAATAAGTGATTTGAATAATTATTTATACATCTAAAGGTGATATATGTCTATAATTTTTTTAGCAAAAAAAGTGGGGCAGAAACGATCCAGATTTGAGACGTTTTGATAAAAAATTGCTCGAATTATTGCGGATAGAAGTCTAGAAGCATGATTTATTGCTTGATTTCCTATATTTATAGCATTTGATGCGAAACATCGAAATTTTAATTGAAAATAGAAGAAAACTGTGCAAAAAATAGCTGTTTCTGCTGTTAAAATTGTTTTGAAACCTACATGAACAGGAAATGGCTTCCAGGCAGTGTTTTTTTGTACAAGGTCCTTTTGTACATGTGTATACAAAGATGGTCCCTAAAAGTCTTTGTACATTTTGTGCACACAAATTTTTGAGTACTATGATATAGTATGGTAGCGACTTTAATGTGGTAAAAACAGTTATTGACCTTTGGTAGAGTATTTTAGCTATGTAATTCCTGGTTTTATGAGGGCAAAAATCATTAAGATCGTCTTAAAACGGCGCGAAGCACCGACAAATTTGACATTTTTCCTTTCGAAATGCGATTTCTGCTATTATAAAGATATATAGGATACACAATTGCTCATTACGGTGCGAAGCGCCGAAAATTTTTGCGAATTTCAAATCTTTTCATCAATTTTTGTCATCCCAAAAATCTTTGTACATGTACAAAGACGGTCCAAAAGTCTTTGTACATCGGTAAAAATCTTTGCCGAATAGAAAAAAACCGTGCTCCAGGTCGCCAAGAAAGTAAATAAATGTCATTCGGCGCTGCGCAGGAAAATTTTGAGAAATTATGGTCACTGACGGATAAAAATCATTGCAAATTGCATAAAATTCTTTATCTCGCCGAATATTTTTGGCCTATGGGGGCAGCCGCCCCCCCCGCCAACCTCAAATCCGCCCCTGCAAACAGAAAAAAATTTGAACAAATTCAAAAACACCTTGAGCCTGATTCATTGCCTCTTAAACTAATACAAGTAGATGAATCTGATTGTTTTTGAAATACTATCTGGTATTAATGTGACGATTTAGAAGTTGGAAATAAAGTCTTTAGTCGCCATTCAAGTCTTTCATCATTCGCATCTTTTTAAATTTTTTTAATACCCGTTACCCGTTATTTTTCAAGCAAAATTTTACCGGTTCCGGGTCCGGGTCTCAAAAATTTTCAATAACGGGTCCGGGTTCGGGTCCGGGTCCAAAAAAGAACCGGGTAATAACGGGTCCGGGTCCGGGTACCCGTTGCATCCCTAATAGTTAGGTACACTTTTGCCATACTAAAAAATTAAGTTCAAAAATTCAAAAGGTTTTCACCTAAAATCGTCTGACAGTGACTTGTGTCTTGGACCCTGAGGGGGTAATACCCCTTCCCCATATGGGAATATGTGTTGTCTCATTTATTACATCCAATACCTATTGCATCCAATCGCTACAGCAGCAGTAGCAGTAGCGAAGATTCAAATGATATAGAGGGTGCTAATAGCAGCGACATAGACTTTATTGATGATTCAGACCATGAAACACTGGACTAAATTTGTTTCTTGTGACATAAATAGTAATAAAACTTGATATGAAAAGGCGCACCTAACTTTGCGCTTGCCATTTACTACTGAATGGAGCAGTCGCTCATTATTTCTTTTTCTATGCCCACCCCAAGTATGTGTCATGCAATAATATTCTCCTCGGTTCTGCCTCGGCCCCAGGCAAAAAAGTCGCCCTGGTCGATCACTACTTGCCTCTACATAACAAAACAAGAGACTGATAACTTTATATTTTGCTAAATCATGGTATTATGCTACTTAATTTGAATACTGTTTGCTGCGTATTTTAACGATTTTTTGTGAACAGTGTGTGCTTGTCTTCGTAAACGTCGCTTTTCATTTTCCGAAGCATTAATAGGATATTTTCCATCGGCCAGGTATCCGATAGCTAATCTGATCTCGTTTCTTCAAATCCATCGACAGTAATAAATTGACCAATCAAATATCGATAAAATTCACAACATTTATGACTGAAATTCGTAAATATCGTCGATTGTTCCTCACTAAAGTTATTTTTATAATCGATTTCATCTCCAAGTTCGCTTAACGATGCCATTGACAATACAACGATTTCTTCGTAATGTATATATCGGCTTGCTTGTATTTATGTACCTCAATATATTGTACAAGGTACCTATATGTACATGCCTACTTACCTAATTGTACAGCGAGTGATATGCGTGGGCGTATATGCGTACGTACATCAGCATAACCCGGACACTTCAAGGCAGAGCCGGACACTTTCAGGTGCCTTAAAGTGTCCGTCCAGACACTTTAAGGTACCTTAAAGTGTCCGGCAGGACACTTTAAGGCACGGATACTTTAAGGTGCGACACCGGCCAGCCCCGCAGTCCACCGTTTTTTCCACTTTTTGGTCTATTTGTCAACCAAAATTTTGGGAAATGGAAAAATTTTTGTAATGTTAGAATGCGTTTTAGAGAGGTAAAATGAGAAATTTTTCGGCGCTTCGCGTCGGATTGATTTAATTCTTACTTATTAATCTTTAAGGCGCGCCGCACCAATTGCAGCATTTTTATCGACAATCTGGTCTAGAACTTCACTACGATTGAAAGTCCTTATCTTTTGTACGAATTTGGTTAGTTTACTTGTTAATAATCTTTAAGCCGCACCGCGCCAATTGCAGCATTTTTATCGACAATCTGGTCTAGAACTTCACTACGATTAGAAATCCTCATCTTCTGCTTGGATTTGGTTAGTTTTTGTAATGCAAAAATGCGTTTTAGAGAGCTAAAATTTTAAAAGTTTTTGGCGCTTCGCGTTGATAAATTATAGTTTTTATTGTCAAACGCAACTTCAGAATTGGCTAAAATGCTTTACTGAAGGAAGGAAATTCAAGTTTCAACATAAATAACGTTACTGATCGTGATATTCTTGTAGAGCGCGAAATTTTTATACAAAAAGTGCATCAAACACCGCTATTGCATGTGTACATAAAATTTTCTACTTAAAAAACACTGATTTCCTAACACAGGCGCTCTTTTTTTAACGTTTTAGACCTCCCAAAAGACGTGGAAAAGGGTTGAAAATGGAAAAAAATTTTGGGTCTGGTCTATAATGTCAACCAAACCGCTGGGGAAAAAACGGTGCGCCGCACTCATAGGGTTGCCAAGTTAGGGATTTTTCTCTAATCTTCGGGGGGTTTTGAGGCTGTCGGAGTTTTCTTGGGTTTCTTTTGTGTAAAGAATTGAGGTTTTGGGGTTTAACAAATCATATTATTTGACAAATTATTCCATCAAAAATTCAAAATTTTTTCTGTGCTTTGCGATGAATTTTATTAAAACTATATTTATATGAATTCTTATGTGTAGACTTTAAGCAAGAGTTATTGCTGACTGACGCCGACCTATGCTAGAATGTACATTTAGCCTCCTAATAAGAAAAATTCTGCATGTTTCCTGTCAATGCTTTGCTCACTGCTCTGCACCATTTTTTCATTTTTTTGTCTATTTGTTAACCGAATTTTGAAAGATGGAAAAAATCTTTGGTTTGGTTGACATTTGTGGAAAATCTTTGTAATGCAAAAATTCGTTCTAGAGAGGTAAAATCTCAATTTTCCGGCGCTCCGCAGTGGACTGATTCCATTTTATTACCTATAGTTTGTGGCAGTAATTATTTGCAGTCAACTGCAAATTATATAGAACACAATGTATTATTATTTGCAGTCAAAAACCAGCGACCTAGACTGCAAATAAGTTC
The DNA here is from genome assembly GCA_036768485.1 of Mermis nigrescens. Lineage (NCBI taxonomy): Eukaryota > Metazoa > Nematoda > Enoplea > Mermithida > Mermithidae > Mermis > Mermis nigrescens. The sequence continues at coordinate 1,494,362 of JAVLUZ010000511.1, read as the reverse complement.
AGACGAAGTTTAATATTATTTGCAGTCGATACCAACTGCTTAGACTGCAAATAATATTGTGCACAGTGTTATATTATTTGCTGTCAAAAAGCAGTGGCCTAGACTGTAAATAATATTACGCACAGTGTATTATTATTTGCAGTCAAATGGCCTAGACTGCAAATAAGATCGGACACAGTGTAATATTATTTGCTGTTAAATGGCCTAGACTGCAAATAAGATCAGACACAGTGTAATTTTATTTGCAGTCAAAAACCGACGACCTTGACTGCAAATAATATAACACAGAGTACTGATTTTTTCGCAGTCTAGGTCGCTGGTTTTTAAGTGCAAATAATATTTAGCTGTGTGTGATATTATTTGCAGTCTACGTCGCTGGTTTTTGACTGCAAATAATAATACACTGTGTCAGTACTTATTTGTTGCAGTCTAGGCCGCTGGTTTTTGACTGCAAATAAGATTTCACTGTACGCTAAATTGTTTGCAGTTGACTGCAAATAATCACTGCCATTGTTTGATATTGATCAGGCTGCGCTGAGTAGTCCCTAACTTGCTCTAGAACTTCACTATGACTGAAAAACTCATTTTCTGTGCGTATTCAGACAATTTTTGTTATACAAAATTGATAAATAATTGAGTGAAGCAAGTTCAAGAATTGACTAAAGTTTTTTTACCCCGACCCCTATCCAGAGGAAAGGGGGCACGCCCCCCCCTGAAATGAAAAATGAGAATGATTTTTCCTCAACTCTTACTTTGCTTTTTTAGCCGGAAAACGCACAACAATTTTGGCGCTTTGCGCCGAATTACTTAATTATAATAAAAGTCAGGCCCATACATGCACAGCATGAGATTTCTGGAGGGGGGTGGTGAAGTAACAAAGTGCCTTTTTGGGGTCAAAAAATGTTAGATGCGCGTCAAAACATCGTTTTTAAGCGTTTATGACGATGTTCTGTATTTCTAGAGCATAAAAACAAAAAATTTTGAAAAAATCTAAAAAGTTGGAACAAATTGAACAAAATATAGTTGAATGAAACATGAGTATAATGGCGCGAAGCGCCTAAAATTTGGCACTTTTGTGCAAATAGATTGCTAAAAACGCTTAAAAAAGTATATTTTCTACAAATTTTTAGAAAATTTTCGGGAATTTAAAAAGACCCCAATTCTGGTGGGGTGAAGAAGGAGAAAATAAGTTTATTGCTACTACGTTCTCGTAATTCATGACTTCGATCAGTCTAATTTAATTGATGTCAAATTTTAAATTCTATATCTCCCAAATTTCTCATGTGTCGATTCCGTCTTAATAATTTGCACTTTGTGTACACGAATAATTTGGGCTGTATTTAGGGGGCACCTCTCTGGCCAAAAAATGATTTGAAAGGTAAGTTAATGGATGAAAAGATTGAAAAATTGCATGTCTTCAACGTGAAATGTTTAAGTCTTCGGAGCTTAGCGCCAGATGTGAATTATTTTTAATAATTTAGCTCAAGCGCGATCAAAACAACACAGTTTTATAGCCTTTTGTGTAAGAAAAATTTTTTCGATATTCCTAATGGATAGAACACGTCTCGAAAAATACAGTTTTTTCGAGCTATTCCCACGAATTTTCCGAGATATAGACCAATTTGTGGTGAATCCGCCCCTTTTAGCCGAATTCTGTATACGAGCAATAGTTACCTATGTCTAATCTAATTATTCTGATTGTAAAGGATTGCTATTGAATTAGGCAAGTATAAAAGGGATATTCATGTTGGCAATACCTACTATGCCTATATTTATATTTGATTAAAAATTTACTTTATAGAACTTCAGCTGGTAAAACGGATAAGTAGCGCTGAAGAAAGACATTCCTACAATTATTCAAACAGTATTTTCAAGAGATTTAAAATGATTAATGATTCTATGAACATTGGTCGTTGTGAAGGAACGACTACTGATGAGTCAGCTGTCGGACAGCGTGGCGATTCACGTAATCAGCAGAGCTTATCTGGACATACTCAGGAGCAGTCGCCGCCTTCTAGTGATAGTCCAGCTCTGCAGCAGCAACAACAGGAAGGCGGATGGTCTTTAGTTAAAAAGATGGCCTACCGAATGATCATGTTTTATCTGATTAGTTCGTTGATTCGCAGTTTTTTCAATTCCGGTGGCAATCCTGCGAATAGTAATAGTACATCAGCAACTTCGTTAAAATCAGTTGTAGACAGATCGCCCAGTCGTAATATGTTTAATTATGGCGACGAGTTGGATTTCTTCGTAAGTTGTTTTGCATTCTTGACTTTGCACTTTTGCAGAAACGTTTTTCCTGGAATGACCTTTTCGTACGAATTATGTTAGAATCGATGAGATTTGATACACAGTATAGATGGTATGATATGTTTTATTTATATTTCGAGGACTTGATTATGATTATGATTATCATGCTGTAGGTTTTGAAAATCAATTTAGATTTTATTCGGTTCATTCACACAGGGGCGTAGAGGGGTGTAGCTGCTACCTAAGGTTTTAAAATATATCGTTGAATCTCATTAAGGTTTTGAAAGTGTTTTGTTTCTATGTTCAAAAACAAAGGGCTTAGTTAGAAACAGACGTGCACGTGGGATATTAGGTGGGTCGCCTCTCCTAGATCCCCAGAATGGAAAAAACGGTAAATGTTTTGGGAAAATAAGGGAAAATGAAGGCCAAAACTGAATGAAAACTGAAACTTTTCTCCAAAAGTGCTTTAAATTGACGAGAAACTGTGTAATAAGGTATGTAGTGTATGTAAGTCATTTAAACGCTTATACCAGTTTTTAGGTCATTTTAGTTCAAAAAGGCCCATTTAATCCCGCAGACCGGCTGCCTCTCCCCCAGATCGCGATGCTATGCATCTATGGTCAGAAACGTCAAAAAATGTCATTTAGACGTGTAATCGCATATTTTTTGAGCCCAAAAAGACAAATTTGAAAAAAATGTTTAGGTTGAACCGTCCCATTTCCGTCATTTAATTAACAAAAAAACGTGAACGAATCTCAATTTTTGGATTTACCCCTCCACTTCGACCCTGATCTTGTGCATGTTTGCTCCTGAGGGATTATGACTAGGTCTTAGTGAAAGAATGACATAGGCTCGCACAGATATGTACTGCATGGGAGGGTGATATTTTTAACTTTAAAGTGTCTTTTTTGTGCTCAAAAATTGTGGATACACGTCAAGAACGTCGTTTTTTGGCATTTCTGACGATGCTCTATCTTTCTAGAGCACAAAAATAAACGATTCCTGAAAAATATAAAAATTTAGAATATGAACAAAATTGTTGTAATCAAGAAATGAGTATGTATGTATAAGACTCGAAGCGCCAAAAATTTGACTTTTTTGAGCAAATAGATGTTGAAAAACGCCTAAAACAACGCCTTTTCTGCGATTTTTTGGAAATTTTCGAAAAATCTCGTATTCTGGGGTAGGTGAAAAATTTTCCGGGGGTTAAAACCCCTTCTGACCCCCCGCCAACATCACGTATACCCTCGTCTTCAGCATTCTGACATTTCCAGTAGCGCATGAATAGTATAGCCCTCATTGATAAACCTTGAATTTTAGATTGAACGTTTCTTAATCGATATTATGTATGTATATGAAGTTGTTCATTTTAAGATGTATATCTCTGAAGCGGACTCGAATTTCGCTTCATTTAATGACACTTCCGCATTATTCTGGCATTTGCCTAATTTTCAATACGGAGATTGGAATGCCTTTTACCATAAAACCGGCCAGATAGAAGCCAGTAGTGCACTTAAGAACAACGGTTCCATATACTTGCACGTATTCGTAACTCGTTCGGGATTTCAACCGGATCCAAGTCAAAGGACATTTTCGAAACGATTCACTTCCTATAATGTACATGCCCTAAATAAGTACAGAAAAAAGCGCTACCAAAAAACGAGTAATTTGTTAACCGGGAAGACGGAACAAAGTGTTGAGGAGATGAAGAAGGCTGAAACAATAAGGTTAGCATTCCTGAGCGAATCATTAATATACATGGGTAGCAAAGCAACGGGATTCTGTGGGGTTTGGATGTCGTAGAACCGGCAAGAATTGCAAAAAGCAAGCCACAAATTCAATTCTGGGTTGGTGTCCAAATTAATCTGCAGGGGATATTTTAGATTCTCAGGGTCTTTCCCCGGAATAATAATAATATTATTCGCATTCACAAGGGAGAATTAAGGCTTATTCACGCATATTTAGTCATCTTTAAAACTTAGAAACGAACTGAATCTGAGGTATATCGTACATACATAATGTGCATATGTGCATGCACCTATAAAATGAAATGAAACAATGAAACAAAAAAAATGAAACTTGTATTCCCGGAGATGAAAAAAGTTGTAGGTTTCTCGCAATGGTCCCCCAAAAACGAAAAATTCTAGAAGTGCTTTTAAAAGAGCGCCATAGGTCTTTGGCGTACTCTTGAGTTATAAACGCGAAATTTTCCGGCGTCGGGTTCATTGTTTCTGTTTAGTTTTTGTCTTCTACTTTGCTTAAATTCGAGTTAGACATAAAGGCATGTCAAATATTCCCGACGCTTCGCGCCGAATCATTAATTTTCTATATTGTCCATTGCATATCACAAAAGTGGAATACGATCACAAAAGTGAAGAAATTGTTCGTGGACTGGATGATGAGTAATCAGTTATATATGTACCTAAGTAGATAGCTTGAACGATATATTTTTGTACATATAATGTGTATGAAACAGCGAGAATTTTTTTATCGAGGTATCGGACTTCAAAATTTTTGGTCAACTTCCCCGAAAAAATTCCTGAATACGGGTCTTTGTACATTGCATATAGTATGCAGTTAAAGAACTCATTAAATTCGTTGATTTATACCGAACGTAACAGATTTCTGATTGTCGCTGCGCGAAAAATGCTAATTATAATTTCTATCAGAGAACTTATGTATAATACGTTACTTATCAAGGTAGTGATATATTTACAAGTCTCCATGAAATTTGAAACCTTCTCTATCCTTAAGCTTTACACAGGATTGCTAAGATAGCGCTATGATGACGTAAGACGTCGTATTTTCACCCAATGATGTCGTTTTCAAACATTTGACGACGTACATATTATAAGTGGATAGAAATCCCTCGGCAAAATCAAGGATGGATGGTTAAGGTCTCAAAATACTGACGAGAAATTTAATTAAAAAAGTCATTAATGGATTTTACTCAGTCACTTCCAGCGTGGATTTCGGACTTATATGAAAATGATATAATTATTTTCGATGTGAGGTTAAATTTGAAAAAAATTAAGTCAAGTTTTTGTCAGTTAATATATGCCTTCATTTCTCGCAGAGCCGAAGTTTTATCCCATTGGCATCCTAATTTAACTCTGAACTTGGTAACGGATCTGACTCAATGGGTGCCAGGTAGTGTGCCGCCTCCGCTGGACGAATTTATGCGCTTTGACCCTGTCTCCAATGCCTACTATCCGCCCATTTTTTTCAATGACTACTGGAATATGATGGCGGACTATCAGCCTATCAACGAAACGGTTGAAAAGCTGAATTTTACTCTTACTGTGGCGCCTATTTCCTTGTTCAAATGGCAGCTGTATGCGGCGCAAACGATGAAAAATAGGTAAAACATTAATGTAGTTTGTTCCACAAGACCAATAAATCTGACTAATTGTTATTCATGCATAAATAACTACTACAGATTTGGACCAGCAGTCAGTCGTTTTACGGGACACGACAGCTGACCTGATATTTGGACTAGTTGTAGAATTATTGATGGTGCTTTGATCGCGTGTTTATTTAAGAATACAGGATAATCACATACATAATTAGGCGTCTGAATTCTGAGAATAGCTGCTAAAAAGGTGTTGTGAATGTAATCATACATGTAACGGGAGGGGGTTTGGGGAGATCCCCCAACCAAGGTCGTATGCTCCCCATCCCTTCCCCTCCTAAAGTCAAAAAAATTTTTGACCCCCTTGATTTTTAGAGAAAGTTGCATTTTTTAGCTATTTTTACGTGTTTTTTTGGCCGTTTTTAGCCGAAAATTGTAGATTATTCCCCCACGCCAATAACAGGGGACCCCCCACCCAAGATTTCGAGCCGTTACATGTATGGTTGGGTTGTCTACGGTTTTTGTAAGCCGCGATCATATGTACGTGCACATAATGTAGGGAGGGATGAATAACCCTCGTACAAGGGTCCATAAATGATGTAATGTCGAGTGATTTAGGCTCAGAAATACATGCAGAGCGCCCAAAACCATGTTGAAATCGTTTATGAATCGATTTTTGGATGAATTAATTTCTATAATTTTTATGGTTAAAGGTCCTGTAATGCAGCTGAAACGAACTAAAAACGCGTTGTTGCCACATAAAAGCGTTTTATATAGGCTCTTTTGACCATTTTCTCATTTTATAACTAGTAGAAAACGCGTGAAAGCCACATTTTATGGTCACAATTTCTAGGATTCTACTCCCGACCCTGACCTTGAGCATTTGTATTCAGAACAGAATAATACTCGTATATTTTTAAGCGATTTCGACATACTATGTCTCACAAAAGCAATTTACTGTTGTGAAAAATCTGGATTTCACCCCGCCATGATCACAGATTCTCAAAGTCCTGTCTGGCCTCCCTGACATGTGCATCTATGCCAGCAATCTTCGCACATTGTGCAAACAATCTAGAAATACCAATAACGTTTGGTTTTTCGTTTTTTTCTGTTTTTTTTCTCTCTATTTTTTTGTTTGCTTTTTTTCTATTATATGCGTTTTTTGTTTTCATGCCGGTCGGATAAGAATGAGTTCCTCTGTTTACTGGTTTACTAGTAAAACCTTAAGAGTTTTATACGTTTAAGCGTTTTATGTATCTCATCCGTGCTGCTAATCAAAACAATTTGGCAAATTTTATTTAACGAATTAATGTTGCTATCTGACATGCCCAGCATGGGAATTGGAGGGGGACACGGTTTTTTGTATTCGGCAAAGATTTTTCCCGATGTAAAAATACTTTTCGGGACTGTCTTTGTGCATGTACAAAGATTTTTAGAAATCAAAAATTGCACAAAAGGTCTGAAATTCGCAAAAATGTTCGGCGCTTCGCGCCGAAATGAGTATTTGTGTGTTCTATATATCTTTGTAATGGCAGAAATTTCATTTCAAAAGGAAAAATGTCAAATTTTTCCGCCGTTTCAAGAAGATTCTTAGTGAGTTTTGCTCTTAGAGACTATATTATAGTACTGAAAAATTTGTGTGTACAAAATGTACAAAGACTTTTGGGAACCATCTTTGTACATGTACAAACGGACCTTGTACAAACAAAACACTGGAGGGGGGGTGAAATTTTAAAGTGCCTTTTTAGGGCTCAAAAATTGTAAATTAGCGTCAAAAACATCGTTTTTTGCTTTTCCGACGATGCTCTATCTTTCTAAAGTATCAGAACATAAAAATTTGAAACAATAAAAAAATCTAGCAAATTTAGCAAGTTATAGCCAAAAAATGAGTATATGTAGCGAAGCGCCGAAAAATTTGACACTTTTGAGCAAATATGTAGATAGCTTAAAAGGCTTAGAATATCACCTTTTCGACGAATTTTTTTGGGCGGGGGTGCCTAAAATCATATATGGTTACTACCGAAAATTTTGTTTTGAATGCACCTTTTTTCCTTATTAACTATCTTGTTTTGCATTTGCTTAATTTTTTCTATCTTTTAACATTATCTATTTTTAAGATGGTCAAAAATGCTTGGTTCTTCGTCAGTCGCGTCGACTCTATTCGAAGAGGATGAGCAGTCGGATGATCAAGATTCGTTGAAACAGGCTCTTCTAGATACAAACCCGTATTTATTAGGCTTGACGATCATCGTGTCCATTTTGCACACCATTTTCGAGTTTCTTGCCTTCAAGAATGATATACAGTTTTGGCGCAATCGCAAATCATTGGAAGGATTATCTGTCAAATCAGTTATTTTCAATCTGGCCACATCTGTCATTGTTTTCTTATATATCTTGGATAACGAGGCCAATTTCGTGGTTAAATTGAGCGTTTTCGTTGGTAGGTTGTGATAAGACATGCACGGTCATAGATAAAAGCAGACTTGCTTACCAAACATTCTCATAAAAGGGGTGAAGTGAGTTCACAGGCTCCAAGACTCGAGTCACTGTCAGACATTTTCGAACTAAAATTTTCTGCATGATTTTGGGAATGAAAGTAGCAGAGATGTTAAAAATTTTTGGCGCCTCGCGCCGTTTAGTGCATTGCTGTTTTCTTTATCCATAAACTGACTAGATAGAAGTTAAGATGATCTGAAAAGTCAAAATTTTCGATGAATTCTTATATCGTTAACTTACAAAAGTGACGAAACGAGTCAGAATTGGATAAAATTAACTCAGTTTCCTACATTAAAACATTTTATATTATATGCTCTAACCATTTTTCATATTTGACCTGCAAAAAAGGCTAGAACTCTAAATTTAGTGGCCCCTAATTTTGGGATTTCACCCTCCTGAACTTTCGACTGTAGGAAACTATGTTGCTTATACATTTGAATGGTTTGTAATTGCCTGAAGAAGTTTAACATTAAAATAGCAAAGAAAGCAATATTTGTGAATTGTGGCTTAAGTATTTTCTTGCTGTTTGTTTGAAAATGTTACTCTTTTTCTTTTTGACAATGTCTTTATTCTCTGATTCCGTTCAGTACTCAGTCAGAGGATGTCTTGTGGGCGCCTTGAGGTTCAGAATTGATATGAAAAATTTGGTATTTTAATTTCAGTGTTTTGTTAGTCAATAATTCTATAAATACATACGAAGATACTGTGAAACTATCGCTCTTTGTGGTTAGCGGTTAATTTGCATAACTTTTTGCGCAAATTTTGGTTTCATACTCACGAGAAATTTCAGCTTCTTCATTTCCGCGCACGACGCTTAAGAGCATGATAGTTTTCGTCACATGCGTTGTGAAGAACTCTTCAATTGCGATATATAGCTTGCGTAGATGTCCCTTAAGGAATTCTATGCAGCAGAGAAGAAAAATTACAAAAAAATGGAAAATTCGATCTATTTACGAGCAGCATTATTTTAATTTCACTAATTTAATGACATTCCTTATTTTTCGGCCTAAGCCTGGTACGGTAGAATTAAAAATTTGCAAGATTTCCAGTTTTCTCTCAATTTCATGGTTCTGCAAGGACAAAGTATAGAAAATCAATGCTGGAAACGTGAAAATTTATTCATCTTAACTCAAACTTGATTTTAGATGGGCAAGGTTGAAATGACTAAGCCATAGAGAGGTAAAATTCAAAAACGATGACATATGTACATGCGTTTTTACCAGATAATATATGTAACGTAAGTATCTTCAAATGCCGTTTTTGACATCAGATGGCATAGATATGTATGGCTGAATTCATTGTCAGTATACATTTGTTGAAAAATTGTCCACGCGTCCTAATTGTTACCCTTAGTTTGCATGTATATTTTACAGTTGTGACGTACAACTGACAATATGTAAGTGATCATCAATATAGAAAAATGAATACTTGCTTTCGCGGTAAACCGATCTGTTTTTTTGACTGAAAATTTGGATGTATATGTATAACTGAGCTGCATTTTATCACCATAAAATCGAAAGTTTTTCAACAGCAGCTTATGTTTCTCAAAAATTAGGGATGAAGTTGACTATACATTTTTGTATTGCTGGTTAAAAATAAGGCTTTTTTGTTCGCGGGAGCGAAAAATATGCATCCTTATGCAAAAAAGTATGGTAAGGAAGCATATATGTACATTTCTTGTGCAATTAAATTAAGTGAAGCTGGGTATATCGATGCCAAGGCTAGTATTACGTGCTAAATTGTTGGAAAATGAACGATTTTTATGGGACAAAAATTACAAAACTAATTTTATATGTCTTCTATTCATATCATAGAAAACATTTGACGCTTCAAGCATAGTTTTTTAAGTAGAGTTCATTTTTTGCTCCATACTCTTGACCAACAGGTTCTATCTTGCCTCATTTGTCTTCATATAATTGGCTTTGACTCAGGTTTGTTAAGGATTTTATGCGCGAAAAAAGCTGTAATTTTTTATATTTCAAAATTTTTAAATTTTCCAGTCCTACTCGTTAGATGCTGGAAAATGTATGTATATATGTACATATACCTATTCTGCATTTGTTGTGGTCGGTATTATTGCTGGAAGCTTAGTGAATATGGACTTTTTTAATCGACTATCAAAATTCAATTTATAATCCCTCCTTTTCATCCTGCTCAGAGTTTAATTGTAATGTCGATTGAGTGCGTCTATTCGATCTAGTGAGGTGTTTCCGCTTTTGCAGGCGTTCTAATCGAGCTTTGGAAAATACCAAAATGCATGGATGTCTCGTTGAACAGAGACAGCCGAATTTTTGGCATTTTCCCAAAACTGGTTATCAAGGATAAAGGGTCTTATGTCGAGTCATCTACTAAGGAATACGACAATTTAGCATTTCGCTATTTGTCATGGTTGTTGTACCCGTTACTGATTGGTAAGTTCCTTGTGCCGCGTACACTAGATTAATTTCATTCACGATCTAAATTTTACGGTCTCCTTCTGTAATAGAGGGGTAGTATGTTTTTCAGCATGTTTATTTCGGCAAAAAAACTGACAAGTAGGGAGTTTCGGGTACGTGGGTGACAGTCACACGTTGACGTGGGGAATTTGCAAACTCCAGAAGTTGTAAACCCGCCGCAGATTACCGTTAACCACTTAGAATTCTATTTTTAGTAACATTTTTGGTGATCTTACCCAACCAGACTCGCCCCAGAATTTTCTCGCTGCCCATGTATGGTGACCGGGCTTCATTGATTTGAACCATGATATGACTAAATTACAAATTAGCGTGTTGCGAAATTGTATGTCGAGACCTGACTCACCATCGGGGTAGTTTCTTGAAATTTTAAGGTATTTTACATAGGTTTTCAGGAAAAAAGAAAAAATAGTGCTAAACTAGTGAGAAATAGGAGGTCTTCACAAAAGTACTTGAAATCATGCGCAAACCTCGAATCGAAGAAATTTTTTAAAAAATTGACGTTAATATTAAATTGACGCAAAACGGTTTACTTAATGTAAATTTGAGCATTTTTGGGGAATAGTCCGTTTTAACGCTTTGATTTCAGCTTTGTTTTCATTAGAAGGTTATTCCTCGCATGAGATCAAGTCCTTAAAACCCCTTCCCCAAATGCATGTCAATTAGTCTCCTTGACTAGTCTATCGTCAAAAGAATATATTTTACATTGTAATCCTCACGATCGACTTTATCCGCGTCGAATTGGATTTTAGGAGAATCACTTACATACATGCACACGGTCAAAAGCTCTGGAAGGAGGTAAATCGATTTTCTTTTTTTGAGAGGGGGTAATTTTTTAGGTATTTAATGCCAAAATTTCGTATTTAATTAGTTGTATTTGATTTTTCATAAATATTCGTGCTTAAATTTGCTTGGAAAACAATTACAATAAGGACGATGGAATGATTTGTAACATCAAATATATGCAAAATAATAAAGAAAAGTGTCTGGATGATTCAATTGAGCAGTCTGCTGCTTGAAAAATAATTATGTGTACTTGATTTTGCACTTTTAGGCGTCATTTGATGCTTTTTCACGCTTCAAGTAATCGGTCTTGGTTTAAAATGGCATAAGGGGGTATGCCTTCCAAAAGTCCTGGTAGGAGGGATACCCCATACCGTGAAGTGTGCATGTGTGATCAGTAATTCCGCAATATTCATTACCGATCGATTGGTCTAATGAGAATGTTCTTGTACCAATTTATCTTGGGTCCGCTCTTCCCCCGTTGCGCGAATCCTGGAGACGGGCCTGCCTACTGTTACTACGTACGTGCGTAACATCGCAATCCGCTCTACCTGCGCAGTATTTCATTTTCGACTAATATGGGCATAGGGGTGAGAGAATTATTACCCCTATTTGGGCTTTGAAAAATCAGATACTTTCAAGCGGCTTTGAGAAAACGAAAAGTGCTGCGAGACAAAATTTCTGGGCTTACTGCGGAAAAATACCGACAATTCTACCTGAAGACGGCAAAAATCTGGGGCTTCGCGCCTTACTGTTGAACTTTTGTGTTTTTCATCGCTAGATGAAATCCATAAATTGGCTAATCCTTATTGATAAGGTTAAAAACCTAATAAGTCGCCCATTGCGTGCTATACGTATGTACATAGGTACTCTGAAATTTACATGTACAGAATGGAAATATACAACTGACTTTTGGGAACCGTCTTTGTACATATACAAAGAGACCTTGTAACGAGAAACAATGATCGCAGATTACTATATCACTATTTCTGGATTTCACCCCCATGACCACTTCTTCCTTGCCCATCTATGATTCTAGGAATGTCTCGTTTTTTCGCAATCTAATTTTGGTATAGCTTTAATGAGAACCTAATAGAAAGTATTCTGCAAATAAGGGTTCTGCTCTTCTTTCGTCGATTTAATAGGTCGTTGTTCTTAAATTTTCGAACATCGACAGAGCGGGCGTCTCATTTCAAATACATGCACTCTGAAAATTAGCTCTACTCCTTGTTTGATGAACAATATGTTAAATTTTTCGCATTTTCCCAATCTTCTCATGAGAAGTTAATTTTGTATGCTTTTTCATTTTTTCTCCCAATCGTTCTGTGAATATATATAATTCTCACACATGCACACTGGGCGTATGGGGAGTATCCCCCTACCAGGACTGGACTTATGAGAAGCATACCCCCTCAGGCTATTTTGGACCAAAACCTATTGCTCATACCATGAAAGCGTCAAATCAAGTCTAACAGTATAATTTTGGGTACATATCATACTTGTTCTCGAGGGTTAGGGGATTGATCCCCATAGAATGGCAACTGACCTCTGTAAAGTGGCTGCGAACCCCAGAATTGCCGATTTTTCGTAAAAATTGATAAAAGTCGTGAAAAGAGTGTCTTTAAATCGTTTTTAGCTCATTTTCAGCTAAAAATCTCAAATTTACTGCGCATCGCGCCTTATATACATTTTTTGACTATATTAACCAATTAATTCAATTTTTTTTTAAATTTTTTCTTTTTTATGCTCTAATAATAACGAGCATTATTTGAAACATCAAAAAACCGTGTTTTTGACGTGCACTCATCGTTTTTTAGCCCAAGAAAGCACTGCAAAAAGTTTTGGACATTTCGTCCCTAGAATTTCTATGCTGTACGTGTATGGTGCATTATACTTATTTTTCGAGCAGTAGACTGTCCAATTCATTCATCCAATCAATTTTCTTCCATTATTTCGTATATATTTGTTGTTACACATCATTCGATCGCTCTTATTGCTACTGTTTTCACGCTGATTTAAGCGTAAATATTCATGAAGAGTAAAATACGACCAATTAAGTTAAAAAATGTGTCAAAATTTGGCACTAAATATGTAAGAAAATTACTCATTTACGCCTCCCCCAGAAAACTCCGTTTACCCCTTCTAGAATTTCGACCGCGTGCATGTACGATAATTCCGTTTTATCAGGATACGCCGTCTATTCGCTGTTGTACCAGGAGCACCGCGGCTGGTATTCTTGGGTGCTGTCGATGCTGTACGGTTTCTTGCTCACGTTCGGCTTCATAATGATGACGCCCCAGTTGTTTATCAATTACAAGTTGAAATCGGTGGCCCATTTGCCCTGGCGCATGCTCTCCTACAAATTTCTCAACACGTTCATCGACGACATATTCGCTTTCGTCATCAAAATGCCGACCATGTATCGAATCGGCTGTTTCCGCGACGACATCGTCTTTTTGGTCTATTTGTACCAGCGTTGGATTTACAGGGTCGATCCGAATCGTTTGAATGAATTTGGCACCAGTGGCGAAATGGAAACTCAGCCTGCATTGGCCATCGAGGACTCGAATCCGGCTACTGGCTCGGAATTGGGCCAAATTCCGTCGAACCACGTCGACAGTGACGCTCGAGAAACGAAAAAAGACAAGTGATTCTGTGTTTTTCGGATCAGCGAATGAATACACGTCAATTGCTTGATCGTCATCAACGCAGAGGAAACAGGAGGGCTATCCCTCTTACCCAAAGATAATTGTCCCCCATCATAGTTTCCCTAGGTCGAAAGTTCAGGGGTGAAATCCAAAAATTAAGGGCCACTTAATTTGGAGTCTAGCCTTTTTTTGCAGGTCAAATATGAAAAAATGGCTAAAACGTATATAGCATGTTTTATTGTGACAAAAACTGCATTTTTAACTAATTTTTGTACCATTCTGATTAGTTTCGTCACTCTTGTAAGTAAAAAATATAGGAATTCATCGAAAATTTGACTTTTCAGATGATTCTGAGTTCATTCTAGGTATTTTATGGGTGTGCAAAACAGAAATTTATTAGTCGGCGCGAAGCGCTGAAAAAATTTTAGTATCTTCACTGCTTTTGTACCCAAAAATCATGCAGAAAATGTTTGATAGCTCAAAATCGTCCGACAGTGATTCAAGTCTCGGACCCTGAGGTGGGGGTAATACCCCTTACTCCCTATGGGAATGTCTATCCCCTATCGACCCCTGAGCATAGTTTTTCAAAATCGAAAGTTTAGCGGGGGGTGGAATTTCAAAAATTTACAACTACAAAATTTAGAGTTCCAGTCCAGCCTTTTTTGCTGGTCAAATATGAAAAATGGTTAAAGCGGCTTTTATGATTTGTTTTAATGCGAAAAACCGCATTTTTTAGTACTTTTTGAACAATTCTGACTAGTTTCGTCACTTTTATAAGAAAAAATAAAGTTGACTTGTGAGATACGAAAATTCGGAATACCTCATTACGTAACTTGCCTTGCGAAATTATGAAGAATTTTCAAAGTTCAGTTTGATAAAGTCTGTACATATTAAGATGGAAAAAATAAATCAGATATGTAGAACAATTAACATCGTAAATTGCCAGATTTCTTTTCATTTATTCATAAAGCTAATTAAATTTGAGTCACGTCGTTAGTTTTTCAGCATAAAAAGAGATACGTGCATAACATAGCCGGGAAGATATTCTGAGGCTTCGTAATCCTTAGATTGATTAAAATTATGATAGCGATTGCCGTGAGCCAATTTTTTAGTGATTGTGATGAAAATTAATTTTGTTCATAATCAGGTCATTGTGCATGTAATTCTACGAAGATGGGTGCGGCAACGTTAACCCATCACTTTTTTATTTTCTCGCTTATTATATTAGTAATAATTGTTCCGCAGACTCGTTGTTGTTCGTATTTTGTCGTGATGCGGTACTTATTTATGCGCTAACCCATAAATGCACGTGGCTAAGATAGGTGGGCAGCACCAAAATTCTGGGGTGCAAAATTTTTCAAAGATAAAAAAATGGTCTTAAAAATGGTGGTATGGCGAAAAAAACCATTTTATAACGTTTCTCATCGAGCATTATCCTTTGGCATCAAAAAATTGCGAAAAAAACAACAATAAAAATTTCAAAAATTGAATTTTTTGGGGATTTCGGTTTCTGGAGGGGGGTGTTCGGCCTTCTGTGGGTTGCATACCCCAATCCCCCATGCCCACGTTTGATGGCTAAATGACGGGAGATGACTTTAGGGGCCACGCTGGGCTGAGTGGTTTTTTTGTACATGTAGATTTTTTGAAAAATATACTTTTTCTGCATGGTGTTACTGGGTTTTCCGATCTTTTGTAATGCACTTTGGCCAATTTCTGGGGTCTTGAAGATAAAAAAATACTAAAAGCTTGAAAAATTTAGCAATTTTCCTCTTTTAAACGCAGTTTTCGCCTCTATGAAAAAAGAACAGATAATTACTTATTCCGGCGCGAAACGCTAAAACTTTTCGGGAACTTTAGGTCTTTTTTACAGTTTATGTCCTCCCGAAAATCTTTGTACGTACATGTAAAATGTATGTTAACATAAAAATTTGATTGATTGAGAAAAAAACGAGAATAAATAAAAAATAAAATTAGAAATAAATAAAATAAAAAGAAATAGAAAAAATAAAACTTTCCTCCCGAAAAGTCTATATCCCTTGCACTGCAAACATCGAAAATATGCCGAAATTCGCTTGAAGAAGATGGATGCATGAAAAAATTTTCTTAATTCCACGCATCCCTTGGCTGCTAATGTGCGTGCATGGCTGATTTGAGTCGGTCCTACGAACTGATTTGCGTGCATCGTTTGTTTATGAATGTCTTATTTTCTCTTACTACTCACAATTCTTCGATAAGCATATTTAAACTCGTACAATTTTACGCTTGAGTCGACTGTTTCGGGAAAAAGTATGCGATGTCTTATATGATCATTGTTTAACTTCGTCAATGTTTGTGAAGGTGTTAGTTTTATAAAGGCTTCTTGCTTTCTACTATGACTGATCTGACTTTACTTCTCTCTTGATGAACCGATCGGTTGTCTCTTTCACGGAAACTTTTACGTGACAATTTTTGTATGCATGTATATCAAATGAGAAATGGTTTATATCAAATGCAGAAATGGTTTAAACTGGAACAACGAACATACGCACTATAACGTAGTCCGTATCTAGGTGGATCGGTTGGACACCGCTATGAAAAAATCTTTTGAAACGTAAGATAAACATGAAAAGATGCAAAAAGCACATCTTTATTCAGAAAAGCTTCAAATTTTGAAACGCTTCGCGCCATATTCGAATTATTTTACACATTTTGTAGTGTAAAAAAGTAATTAATCAAAATTAATCAAAAACTTTAATGATTAATCGACCAAAAACGCACTAAGAAGCTCAGGGAGCTATAATTTTCTTTCTTGTATCGTGTAATGCTTAATTTTAAGTAAATAAAGCAACAACGTCTGAGCTTTTAACGTACTTCATAAACTATGCATAGCTGAACATGAAATAATTTGCTTTTACTGAACTGTGAAAATTGTCGCGCTTGACGCCGTGATGCCATTATTTGAGTTGCTGTATTGAAAATCATAAAATTTTTATACAAGAAAAAAGTCAGCAAATTCGTGTTTAATATACTATTTTAGCTCTCCAAAATCCAATTTTTTTTATTACATTGGTTTCTCCTCCCCGAGTTTAGGCTAAAACATTTATGATTAAGTGTAAAAATTCCAGGTTCTCTTCTAAAATAAATCTTGGCTATTGTTGTAAGAAACATACAAATGGTCTATTTAAGAACAATGACTGATTAAATCAAATAGATAAATTTGATAGTTGGACTGTCTCTGTAGCAAAAATTTAGATTTGTTGAGCGACTCAAATTCGGCGGATTCGCTGTACTTTTAAAGGAGTGAGAAAATCAAAAGTTAGCTGCTAAATAGCTGTTTTTTCGGCTGTTTGTGCAGAATAAGTAAGCGGGTAAAGCGTTCATTTTTATTTTATTGTGTTGAATCTTATAATGAAATGCATATGATCTGTTTGTCCGGATAGAATGCAGCCAGATGTTAATCTTTGGAAGGAAGTGGGATTAAATGCTGTTTGCAGTTTTTGGTGCCCTGACATAAAATCATCTATTCTGGTGTTTTACGTCAAGGAATATTTTTTGTCTTGTTCAAAATTTTACGGTATTTTCGAAAATAAAGCTTACATAGGTTGGCTTGGCATGAATGTTCATCGTGACAGTTGCAATTTGAGTAGGAAAAATGTTCACGGTTCACCAATCAACTTTTCTTATAACGTACCCTGGACGACAACTGATTGTACCGTAGGCAGGCAGTGTATAATCGGTCAAATTATGTAGTCTAGAAAGTATGGTGTTATCAGTAGTGAACTTGACTTGCTTTTTTACTGGGAACTTAAGACTATCATAGTCGTTCCTCAGTCTTTGAGAGTGAAATTTGGCTTAAAAAGGATCAGGTAAAATAGTATGAAGTAAATTGCTTGTTCCGATTGATTTTCCTGCGGATAAGTTGATACTATAAAATGATGAGTAGCTAACGATGTAGAAAACTATTGATATTAAAAATTGGTATTGTTTATTGAAAACTAAATAATATTAACTGGTAAGGATATTCTATCATGAACTTAAAAATTTCCTTGCAATTCTGGACCTCCCCTCAAACGGCTCATGTTACGAACTTTTGAAAATCTTAAGATAACTTGGATTTTACGGCATGAACTAACCATTTGATTGTACTGATTCAGGATCAGGAACATCATTGATACTTTTCAAAACGTTCTTCTTATTTCCACACTTTTAATTGTCGAGATAAAGCGAAAAGCCAGGATCGTTGCTTGGCTATCCAATGTTTCTCAAATTAAAATTTTGGTGATATCTTAACCATTGTCAAAAGATGTACGTCCGTTCTAACTACGTTTTCGCTTTAAGGATACATTTCTGTCGGTGTCAGGGTAGTAATCGTGAACATTATTATTTTCTGATGCACATATTAAGCTGCTTCACGCTTGCATCTGTTAATGTACTCCAAAATATTTAACATTTGATCTGTATATTATCTGTTTTTAGGAAAGCAATATTTGAAGTACATTTGGGAAAAAGAAGTGATTTCCTATAGTCTGCGAATCATGTGCGATGACAATGATTTGGTGCTTTCGGATGTTCACGTGGGTCTAATAGCCAGAGAGATCGGTCGAAAAATTAAAGGCACACAGTATGATGGTAAACTGCATTTTGTTGCTCAAAACTCATTTAAACTGAATTAACTATATTTTAGCAATCTTAAAATTAGCATTTTAGCTTGCTTTTGTATTCTTTAAACATATTGCAGCATACTTATCAAGGTACCAAATTCAGCTGGCTGCAGTGGCTTTACAGGGCGCTGAGATTTGTACTTGTATCGAAAAGGATAAAGACGGAGACCTGTTAGTGAGAAGAAAGGATCGTGGTTGCATTAATCTAGAACTAGGTAACTCCGACTTTATTGCATTCAAATTTTGTTTGCAAGGAAACATTTGTATAAATGAACGACTTTGGACGGTTTTTAACCCCTTTGAATATCTGCTGATCGTCGCTGAATTTTAAATTTTCTCGAAAAGCGTAGGAAAAGTGTCGGTTAAGCGGTTTTAACGATCCTTTGTCTTATTTATTTTGTGTCGTTTCGTTCCAAATAATCATTTTGACCTTTATTTCTAACTGTTTCTGTGGATTTTTGTTCTTTTTCATGGTTTTACTAAAGAGAAATAACGTTGTCAGCGATGTGATAATTTATATAGTCTTCCTGGCGTAACCATCGTTTTGAGTCCCAAAGGGCACTTTAAAGTGGGATCTTTTGGAAAAAAGGCATTCCGGTACTTTAGGAGCATTGCATATAGGTGAATGAGTCGATTAAAATAAATCATTCTTTGCTCGTTCAGCTGAAAATTCATATTGAAAATAACAAGACAACGCGCTATAATTTCTAGCGCTTTTATCGAAAATTTCGCGCTTCTGCCATGTCGCCACTAATTAGCTTTTTTCCGAAAAAAGTTGTTGAAAGTCAGATATGCATATGCACGCACTTAGAGCTTCAAGTAAAAATGATGTGATCTGCTATGTGGCCTCTACATATAAAATATGCGTAGATACGGGTAATTTGGATAATAAATTAGATATAAATTCAATTGTTTTCCGTGTTATTGTTCAGTTATAATCGGTGGTGGATCTAGGATTTTCCTAAGGGGGTAGCACCCCTACTCTACCAAAAACAGTCAAAAATAAGTCTGGGAATTAGCCCTTCACGTGCGAAATAGCGTTTTACATTGTCTAATTCTATAAAATCATTTTTGACGCAACATTTGTCCGGAAAATTTTGAAATTTTTAATGATTGTGTGCGGGAGATTCACTAAATTTATTTGACCTCAGCGAAAATCCGGTGCGAGGCGCCAAAAAATTTGTAAAATTCAGACTGAAGGACGTTTAGAAGCTTGATTTACTGCTCAATTTCCTGTATTAGTAGCATTTGATGCCGAACGTCGAAAATTTCTTCAAAGTCATGCTCGAAAATAGACGAAATCTATGCTTTAATAGCTGTTTCTGCTCTTCAAATTGCTTTGTAAGTTATTCCTTGAGCAAAAAATGGCTTCCAGATCTTGAAGAAAGTAAATAAATGTCATTAATGGGTAAATTTTGAGAAGTGCCAAAAATCATTTCAGATGACATGTCTCCTCTTTATCTCGCCAAATATTTCGGGCTAATGGGGGTGGACGCCACCCCCGTCAATACCTGCGTAATTATTAAGTGCATTCACATATATATACGTAGGTGTATATGTGAATGCAGAACCGTATACCGGAATCTTTTTTTGGGGGGGGGGGTCCGAAAATCGGTATTTCCGTATATGTTCGGTGGTGCACAAAATAAAGTGCATTTTCTGGCGTTTACGGACCATATCTATCTATCCATTATATTCATCATAAAATTCGAACTTAAAAAAAAATTATTTTTTTCTCGAAGGGCTGTGAAAAGTGACTTTTTTGGTCGCGCTAGAGAAAAACTTGCGCAAAATAATGATTATACGGTGCGAAGCGTTGAAAATTTTTAGATATTTTGAATAAATATGCACATTTTTATTATTTTCCTTGCATGAATTTACCTTTCAAAAAACTTTTGGGTCTAGGGGCGGCCGCCCCCGTGTGTACGCCCATATATATATATATATATATATATATATATATATATATATATATATATATATATATATATATATATATATATATATATATATATATATATATATATATATATATGTGTGTGTGTGTGTGTGTGTGTGTGTGTGTGTAAGGTACGCGTACGCATAAAATCTGGTTGCTTATCATTGGTATTGCAATTTATTATCTACGCAGAACATGCGATGATCACATCACTTTGCGACGCTGGGTTACAGGTAATTCATTCGATTAAGCCGATATTCTAGCAAAAACTATCGTAATATAGGCATCGATATGCTATCTGATTATCTGGATATTTATAACTGTTTTTATATAAGATGAGTAAAGATACGAATCGGATATTGTTCCTTACAACTATTCAGATATCTGACCAAATTCAACACGGTTTTTTCCAATTATTAAGCTGTTTGACGTGCTGCTGGTTTATATTACGTGAAAGTCGTTTTTCCAGCACTTTGCAGATTCAGTGCATAAAATAAGCTATCTTTACAACATCATACCACTTCGAAAGAAAAAGATAGACGCGGTTTATTTTATATGAAATTATAAATTAGATAATTATTTCTATATTTTTTCGATAACTTAGTCTGTGCGAAACAACTGCATTTTTATCATGGATTACTGCATTCATAATCAACAAGCTACTTTTAATTGAAGCCTTATTCTTTTGCAGCAGCCTAAAATGCTGTGAAGCGAGTTAAGTGAGTGATGGCTAAATAGAGGGACTTTAGGATAAAAGACGTTGCACTCAACTGTCAAAGAATACTGTAAAACAACTGGGCAACTATGACAGTTTATGTTTCTGACTGATGCTTTCACGACTCAGAAAACTGACTTTCCTGAAATATCTTTTGGACAAATCTTAATGCAGGGGTGATAGGCTTTCCATTAGAGCAACCAGCATCTCATTTGCTCACGCCATTAAGGAGTTACAAAGTCCAATATGCTATTCGTTTTTTACACACCCTGTATATTGCGCCTATTATTTAAAAGTTTTATAAAACGTACATACTGTCTCCGCAACTTAAGCATGAAATGCAGTTCAAAAGGAATAAGTAACAGTCGAAAATAAATTTATGTAAATTTGTCCATATTACTCTGTTGTCTTGTCATATTTTAATCCAGATATGAATATTCTTTTTGTATGTGCTATACATACCTACTGATATTTTTTACATATAATGACATGTTTTATTTTATTTCTTGACACAACTTAATTCTATATGCAGTCGAACTTGGATAATGCAAACCCCGGATAATGCATTTTTTGGATAATGCACACTCGCCGACAAGACCGCTGCTTATACATCACTGTGTAAACGTATACGCTTAATGCGCACACTCGGATAATGCACACCTTTAGCCTTGGTTCCCAAGGGGTGTGCATTAATCGAGTTCGACTGTATATAAAGTGGTAGCGCATGTTACGGCATTATAAAACAAGTGTCATTTTCTGATGTGCTTAATTATTGCTTAGGTGTACTATTCAAATACGCGAATTTTATTCTTTGTACTACTATGTAAACCGATTTTACGGACGTCGTACATTTACGACAGACTATTGTACGACAATTAGGATAATCTCTCCAATTTAGATGAAATTCGGCACCAATGTAGCCCATGACCCCAAACTGATTAGGGTAAAATATTAGACCCTAATGAGCCTTGGTTCTCGAGTTAGAGCTGCTTACACAAAGGGCCCCTGCTCAAAAAATGCGTGTGCGTGTTAAAAAGTGCCAATTTTGGTTTCTTGTATAATCAGATTAACGTATAAGTGAGTAGTATAACTTGGCACACTGGGACAACTTTTTGTGAAGAATTTGATGGTGTAATTGAAAAGACCACCTTGGCTGTTAGCCACTCACAAATTTGTGCCAAACATGCTCACAAAATTCGACGTATAAAATAAAATGCAAACTGAGAGGACCAGTAATTGGAGAGCAATTTATTGCAGAAAGCTGCAAATGTGCACAAATGTCGACCATAAGAATGTTCGCAGCTGGGCACAACAACATTAAATAAGAGACTATATCTGCTGATATAAATTGGCACAAAAATGCCCAAAAAAATAAATATGCAAATTTTGTCTATATTCCGGGCCCATTATCAGAGTGTGGAACATCTCGGATTTTCTCATTTCTTTCATTTTGCTGAATGAGAATTTATTTCTCTACAAGATAATATTCCTTTGACTTTGTTCCCAGACCTTGTAATGAGGAATAATTGCCTCAGAAGTAAGCGTACCCACTTGCATGCTGCGTGTGCATCAGTGGGAAATAACAAACTTTGGTATCTTGTATAATCAATTTAAAGTATGGGAGAGTAGCATAACTTGGCATCCTGACACGACTTTTTGTGGTGAATTTGTTGGTGTTATTCAAACGACCATATTGGCTGCCAGCCACTTGCAAATGTTTGCCAAACATGGTCATAAAATTAAACGTGTTAAATAAAATGCAAACTGTAAGAACCAGTAGCTAAAGAGCAGTGCACTGCAGAAAGCTGCAAATGTGCACATATCTCAACAGTGAGGGTGTTTGCATCCGAGCACAACAATAGTCAATAAGAGGCAATAGCTGTCAATATAAGTTGACACAAAAGTCCAAAAAAATCAATATCCAAATTTCAGTCCATTTTCTGGGCCAAATATTAGGGTATGGAACATCTCAGATTTTCTTATTTCTAGCATCTCCTGAAAGAGAATTTATTCTTCCACAAGATACTATTCCTTTGATTTTGTTCCCTTGCCTCAGAAGAAGGGTACTCTACATGCATGCTGTGCATGCATCAGCAGAAAATAAACTTTGGTATCTTGTATAAGCAGTTTAAAGTATAGGAGAGTAGTAAAACTTGGCATCCTGGGACAACTTTTGTGTTGAATTCGATGGTGTGATTGAAACGACTACATTGGCTGTTAGCCACTCACAAATTGGGACCAAATATGCTCACAGAATTTATTGTATATAATAAAATGCAACTTACAACTAACATCCACTGAGAGAGCATTTATTTCTCTACAAGTTGCTATTCATCTGATTTTGTTTCCAAACTTTATAAAGAGGAATTGCTTCAGAAGTAAGAGTGCCCAGTTCTGTGCTGCACATGCATTAGTGGTAATTAGCTAGTTTAAATAATTTTGGTTTTAGTTTAAAAAGTGATATGACATCCAAACTTAGCCTCAAACATGGTCACAAATTTTACATTGTTGGCTGTATCATACCAATCATGTACATTTTATACAAAAGGCAATAGGTCATTTCTCTTTGCCTAGTCCTTGCATTGGTCCAAGGTGGCTTTACCACTACCAGCTGATGCAGCCGGCAGCCCTATCGCCAAGGGGCCACGCTCGTTAGCCAGGCAAGGCCAGCCATGGGTGGGATCACTTAATTGATAAAATGCCATTCCTTAATGCAACTGACATCTACCAGATCTCATAATCTCCCACTAGTACAGCCAAAGAACATACCAAGTTGGCAGGAAATAATTAGCATTGCAGCCATGAGAGTAGTCTTAGCTAACGTATCCATAGCTGGCAGGAATATATTCACATATTGGCCGCCAGAATCATTTTAGAAAGTGTCCACAGGAAAATCCCATCTCAGCCGCCATTCAACATTTTTATCTGCCACCAGATTTACATTTTCCCACCAGAGAATTATTTTACTAATATTTTTAGGAACCGCCCCAGTAAAATATAAAATACTTCACATTTCACCCGCCATTCTACATCTTTAACCACCAGGAAAATAACTTGCATCGTAGTTGTTGGAAAATTTCTTCAAACCCAGCCCCTTGCCCCACTATATATATGTGGAACTTACTGGGTTGTATTAGGATCAAAAGGAAGAGCTACACGTAGTATACGCTCATACATTTTTATTTGTATGAAAATCATGATGATTGTCAGCCAACCACGGTTCTTGAAACTTTGCATTTTTTTATATGTTGATTTTGTGAGCATGTTTGGCACAAATTCGTGAGTGGCCTTACAACCAATGTGGTCGTTTCAATTACACCATCGAATTCAGCACAAAAAGTTGTCCCAGGGTATTAAGTTGTACTACTCTTCCATACTTTCAACTGATTATACAAGATACCAAAGTTTGTTATTTTCCACTGATGCAAACGCCACATGCATATGGGTACCTTTATGGGGCAATTATTCCTCATTACAAGGTCTGGGAACAAAATCAAAGGAATGATATCTTGTAGAGAAATAAATTCTCTTTCAAAACATGAATGAAATAAGAGAATCTGAGATGTTGCACACCACTGATATTTGGCCCAGAAAATAAGCCAGAATTTGCATATTGATTTTTTTGACACTTTTGTGCTAACTTATATTGGCAGCTATTGCCTCTTATCGACTATTGTTGTGCCAAGACGCAAACACCCTCACTGCTGACATTTGTGCACATTTGCAGCTTTCTGTAGTGCACTGCTGTTTAGCTACTGGTTCTTAAAGTTTGCATTTCATTTTATATGTTTAATTTTGTGACCATGTTTGGCAAAAATTTGCAAGTGGCTGGCAGCCAATATGGTCGTTTGAATAACACCAACAAATTCACCACAAAAAGTCGTGTCAGGATGCCAAGTTATGCTACTCTCCCATACTTTAAATTGATTATACAAGATACCAAAGTTTGTTATTTCCCACTGATGCACGCGCAGCATGCAAGTGGGTACGCTTACTTCTGAGGCAATTATTCCTCATTACAAGGTCTGGGAACAAAGTCAAAGGAATATTATCTTGTAGAGAAATAAATTCTCATTCAGGAAATGGAAGAAATGAGAAAATCCGAGATGTTCCACACTCTGATAATTGGCCCAGAATATAGACAAAAATTTGCATATCGATTTTTTTGGGCATTTTTGTGCCAATTTATATCAGCAGCTTTTGCCTCTTATTTAATACTGTTGTGCCCTGCTGTGAACACCGTTATTGTTGACATTTGCGCACATTTGCAGCTTTCTGCAGTGCACTGCTCTCGAGCTACTGGTCCTCTAAGTTGACATTTTATTTTATACGTCGAATTTTGTGAGCATGTTTGGCACAAATTTGTGAGTGGCTAACAGCCAAGGTGGTCTTTTCAATTACACCATCAAATTCACCACAAAAAGTTGTCTCAGTGTGCCGAGTTATACTACTCGCTTATACGTTAATCTGATTATACAAGAAACCAAAATTGGCACTTTTTAACACGCACACGCATTTTTTGAGCAGGGGCCCTTCGTGTAAGCAGCTCTAACTCAAGAACCAAGGCACATTAGGGTCTAATATTTTACCCCAATCCGTTTGGGGTCATGGGCTACATTGGTGCCGAATTTCATCAAAATTGGAGATGGTCGACTGAGAGCCTTGGTTGAACTGATATGGAATGACCCAAGGAGTTAGATAATTTGTATCAATTAGATTGAATAATCATAGGTCGCGCGATAGCGCTACCTATAATATACTTGGCCATCCTTTTTTCTTTTATGTTTATCACAGCGAGTGCGAAATTCGTGCTCCCCCTCACAGCAACAACGGCACACACCTGGGAGGTGCGGTTTTTTTAAAAAGGTAGATAAAAAACTTAGATACCCTTTTTTGTTTACACTCAATACCGAGCTACTTGTGAGTGTGTAAAGTTTACACCAAAAAATGTTTTCCCTGATTAGTAATTTACGAATCTGGCCTTTAAAATTTCTTTACATTCATTAGTTGTTGCACAGGAGTGTAAATTAGACGGTTTTTTACTGTTTTCATGTGCACAAGCATATCTAACTCTGTTTTACATTCTATGCAGTCTGATTGGTTTCAAAAGGTAGACGTTTATAAAATCTAGGGAGCCTTTTTTATTTATTTTTTAGAAGTAATATTTTCAAATTTAGAGGCGGTTTATTGTAAAGAGTCTGAGACAAAAAAAATTTTCTCCACTCAGTAGACAGAACGTCGTAATTATCTTTGAAATGTGCCTCGTCCTAAGCGCTACACGTCAAAATTTATTGTGTTTCTTTACAATCAATATTGCGTTATTAGTGCAGATGTAAACTTTACACTAAAAAATTTTTTCCACTCAGAGCGTCGTGGATGATGAATTTAAAAAATGTTCTCGTAAGGTCAGAATAACGAATCTGACCTTTATCCAGTGTTTGTTGAGGTATGAAGAGGTGAAATTTGAATAATACATCTTTTTTCTAATGCCGATAGATAACTCAGTATTGCATATTGTTTGATCAAATTTTTCTTATTTCAGAGGTTTTTGACTTTTTGACTCGTCTTTAATAAATAATTATTTTTATTATCATAAATGCACTATTCTTAAACTTCAGTAGAATGATGAATATTTTTCAATATAGTATAATCAAGCTGAAATCTTGGCTGCGAGTTGAGTTGGTGCAATGGCTGACGTATCCGTTCTCGCATGTGGATTTAAAAAAGAATAATGGGTTCCAGTCTTCTGAATACTAACCTTTTTCATTTTTTTAATTCTTTTGACAAAACCATGCACTTCATTTGACTTATTCATCTATTTAGGTTATGCAGATGACACTTTTTGTTTTTTGAATTTAGCCTTAGTTCTCGAATGGTGCGAAAATCTGGGGGTGAAAAGACACATTTTGGTCGAGTTTTCGACTTGTTTATGTCTGCCAACAACTCCGGTTATGAGTTTTACGAAATTTTTCTGACAGAAATGTACTACGGATCAACGGCTATCTTGTGCTTACCAGCAAACTTTTCTACAATCAATACGCAGTAAGTACCAGGGGTTTAAACTCTACACTATAGTGGATAGTAAAAAACAGATTTTGTCCAAGAGGGATGAATTGAATAAAGTAGAAATAAAGTAACTTCTAAGAGCTACACTTCGAAGCAAGCCGCGTTCAAAAAACGTAATATTAAGTTGTTTATGGGGTGTAAAAAATCGGCGAAAAACAGGGTTTTTTCGCATTTTGATTGGTAAATCATATCAAATATTTTGCGGAACATAAGTTTGGCTCATACAAACGTACTACAATCAATGGACTACAAACTATCCTGAACCGAATTTATTTAGACTCAATACGGTGTTAGGTTTAGATTTTAAAAGTTTACAATGTGGTGGACAGTGGAAAATACGTGTTTGTCCATTCTTTTGTTCGCCACTTTCTCTGTTCAGAAGTCGGGCGAGGTCGAATAAAATAAAGTACTTTCTGAGGGGTACGCGTCTGAGCGAATTGCGTTTGTTTACATCAATATTTAGCTTTTTCGGGAGGTGTAAAGTACAAAATGGGGGAGTTAAACGTGTTTCTGTCTTGTTTTTTTCTGTCAAGTTCTGGGTTATGAGTCTGGATATAATCTCAACTCTAAAAATGAACCAGAAACAAAATGTGATACGCCAGATTGTTTGCACTCAACAGTGGTGTAAAGTAGTTTACATCTGATATTTCTTTGTCCTCGGGCCATTGTGGAGACTTATTTTTTGATAAATGTTGATCGTAATATCAGAGTAATATCAGAATTACGAATCCGACTGAAATTTTCTTTACACTCTGTGGTTGTGTAAACTTAACACTGCATATTAACTTTAGTTCTAGGGCCTTGCGGAAGCTTAATTTTTTTGCAAAATGTTCTACGTAAAATCAGAATTGGGAATCTGACTGTTAGTTTTCTCTACACCTAGTAGTTGTGTTAAGTTTGCACTATTCATTTGTTGTTAATATGTAGTTTATACTACAAATTTATTTTACTTCCAAATCTGAGTGTTAGTGTTCCTTACACTTGATATTTGCGTACAGTTTATGCTGAAAAACTTTGATCTGTTTAAATAATTTAAGGTTGTCTTGTTTAAAATGGATAATGCTGATGTTAAGAACAATATTATTTTCCGCGTTCTTGGACTGCTGTCATTATTATGGTATGTTACTGTATGTGTTTACTGACTGATGTACTCAAATCATGCTAATTAAAAGTAGGGTACTAGCAAAGAAAAATGCTCCGATGGAACGAAAGGATGTAAAAGGAGGGGACTAGGAAAAAGCAACCTAAAGTCGCAAAATCTGATAAGAATCACACTTTCTTTAAGCAACGCAAAAAATCGAAGTATATTCTGCGGCTTCTAAAAAGTGTCTCCTTTAAATAATTTTCAAAGTTTCAGATAAGAGTGTATAAACGAAATCTATAATATTTACTTTTTTAAATTGCTGGCAAGTAGCAACGCTGACTAGCTTCGTATCCTGATTGATAGAAAACTAAGTGGTATTGTATTTAAAGTTGTTTTTTGTTATGAGCATTATAACAAGCAAAACAGGGGCCGATTGATTAGTGCACACAATCGTTACGGGCATGCTAGTGTACCTACATTTAGTCTGTTTCAAGTCAACTCACGCGTTTCCTACTGTTTTAAATCAACAATTTCTTCAATTGTTTTGAATGCATCGATGTTTGCTATTTCATTCAATTGGCTTAGAAAGACTGTTACTCAATGTCATTTCCGATAGCTACTGCATAGCTAACGTGCTGCTTTTCCAATCATTTTTATGATTAAATATTTATTTTAATGTGTTGGCCGCAGAATATACTTCGATTTTTTGCGTTGCTTAGAGAATGTGTGATTCTTATCAGATTTTGCGACTTTAGGTAGCTTTTTCCTAGTCCCCTCCTATTACATTCTTAACAATCCACAATTCCAAGTATATTCATCTTTTTTGTTCCATCGGAGCATATTTCTTTGCTAGTGAATACTATTCAAGTTGATTACAGCCTTTGTTAATCTTTTTTTGCTTGTAGATTTGGAATGGAGCGATCAGATTATTCGACTATATTTTGCAAAATGTGGACTTATTTCGCAACAAACGAGTGTTTGAATTCGGTTGTGGTTTGGGCTTAATTTCCCTATGTCTTCGCATTGCTTCCTCGTGTTGCGTATTTGCGACAGGTTTGATGTGTACTACTTCTTGCTTTAATTGATAAATTTGACACTAGATTCTATTTAAGTGCTAATATGTGTATTCTTGAGTTGTTGTAAAAGCTTCTTTTTTCAGATTCAAACGAGCATTGCCTTGCACTCTGCGAATCTAACATCAGAAGGAATGAATGGATCGAATCTGAAACTATTGTTTGTGTGAAAAAATACGATTGGTCTATGCCTCTACATACGACAGATGTACTGACCAAAACTGTGCCTTTCGCCTGGTCTCCTAGTGAATTGGAATGTGCTTTAGATTCCGATATTTTCCTGGCCTCTGATGGTAAGCAAGATTTTCCAGTGGTTATTGTTTATTCTTTTTTGCTTGAATGTTGTCTATTCGCTGGGTATTATAGCTTTTCAACTAGTAAAAAACAACGTTGTGCTATTCAATGACCTAACGAATTCAATAAAATTCATTAAATGGGTTGACATTAACACGACACTTCCTTACTTATGCACATGTACATATATTAGGAACCCGTTCTGCATTATATACAAAGTGTTCGGGGAAAATAGGTACAATATGCTGATTAGTATAAAATGTATGACTTTTAGTCGCTTTTGTGTAATATTTTAGCTTTTCTCAAAATATCATTTATTTATTTTAGACAAAGATAGGTCGACTATTGGAATCAGGTGGTGACTTCATGTACGAATTATAATAGTGATAAATGTTGAAATGTTGATGAAACAACGCCATGATATCGTTGAGCATGCAAAACCTTCTAAAACCTGTATGAAATGAAATGTTTTTGGTAAAAAGCAAAGCGTTTTAGCATTATTTATGCATTTTGGAGGAATGAATTTTCTTTTAACTTCCGATTTTTAGGAAATGTATGGTTTTGATGAAAGATTGACCCTTAGCGCAGTAAACAGACTTAAAACAAAATTTCATTTTCAGCTTCTGATAAAGATTGTTTTGCTTAAATATCAGTAGTTAGCACTCTTGCTGGCAACGCATAAGAGGGTTTGGGGGATTCCCGTATACAAAGTTGGTTGTGCCTCATCCATCACTACAAAGTCAGGGGATTTTTGACACCCTTTAATTACCAAAAATTGAAGATCATTTATCTCCCACCCCACCCAAAATTTTGAGCCGTTACATGTATGCTTGCTGAGATATTCAAACAAATTTTATCGGTTTTAGTAGCATTCTGTGGAATAAGTAAGCTCAATTTCAAAAACAAATCAAGAGTTTCAAGTCCAGTTTGAAGCGCATTTTGGACTTTGCACTGTAGGTGGGCAGCACCAAAATTCTGGGGGTTGCAAGATTTTTCAAAGGTCAAAAAATGGTCTTAAAAAATGTAGTATGACGAAAAAACACAATTTTTCAACTTTTCTCATCTATTATTATTCATTGGCATCAAAAATTGCGAAAAAAACGGAAAAAATTTCAAAAATGAATTCTGGGGGGTATTTTGATTTCTGGGGGAAGTGCATACCCCCAAACCTCCTCCCCTACGCCTACGTGTGTTGCACTGTATTGTCTACTATATTTATTTATGTACATTATGACAAGGGAGGAACTTTGGAACTTTTGGCGCAAGGCTTGCAAGGTACACTAGTCTAAACGTATTTGCAGTTTCATTAATTTTTTTCAAGTTTCAGAAGAGTTATTGCGAAAATAAAAGTTTGCCTTTTTCACCGAGTACATCTTGAAAGTCATGCGTTGTATTTGCGTTTCGGTATTCGCCTTCAAATCTAATGTGCTTCAAAATTAAAAGTCCTGAAAAAATCTCTAATTTCTCTATTCATTGATATGTATGTAACTCGATACTTTCATTCGATATATCTTCTTACCTAATTCCCGAAGATTATATGCGATACGCATAGTATGAATAACATAATTTAAAATGTCAGTCTCTCTGATCTTAAATACATTATAATATTTTCGCTACTCTCATCAACCTAGTTCGAAGATAATAAATATTTATTCGACAGTCATAAAGCGTTAAGTATTAAATCGTAAGCCTCTTTATGCTCTAGTGATTTATGATGAAGAATCGTCGTCTCTACTGTACGATCGCATTGAAGAGATTGGAAAACATGGCGCAAGACTTTTCATCATTTCCCTTGAAAAAAGGTTGGCTTCAAACGCATGAATTCGTATGTTTTGCGCTTTCCATCAATCTTATTCCAGCTTTTTATCTAAACCTACGCATAGAACAGCATTTAGAAAACTGAGATTATTTGTGCTTCAGAATCAGGAATAGGAAGGAATGACACTGCTGTTGCCATATGTCAATATCGGTGAATGACAACAAAACATGGGCAGAGCCAAATAATGGGGGTTCGATGAGGCCAGATTGCCAGAAAGGACGCCAAAAATTTAGTTTTGGGGGTCCGCCGGATTCTGGGGAAGGTCTTGACCAGACATGCACGTGGAGGGGTTTGGAGGTCTAGAACCCCAGATTGGAAAATGGGAAATTTTTTGATAAAAATGAGGCGACATGAAGGCAAAACAGAAAATTGAAAATTATCTCTAAAGGTGCCTTAAATTGACCAGAAACTAAGTAATAACGTATTTTTAACAATATTTTAGCGCTTATACAAGTTTTGAGGTCATCTTGACCCAAAAACAGCTAAATGCTTTCACTCCCTCCCTGATCGGCCATGTTGTGCATCTATGGTCCAGACCAGACAAAAAAATTTCTTGTGGAAAATAACGCAGAATGGAGGCCAAAAATTAGAGTTTTTCTCTTAACAAAGTGGTACCCGATTGGTGCTACAGCCGAATGATAGAATTCCGATATGGAACAAAAGGGCTTCAAATTGACCAGAAACTAATGACGTAGTTTTAATGCTATTTTAGCGCTTATACCTATTTTTGAGGTCGTTTTCGCCCTAAGAAGCTCAATTTCTGAGCCCCCCAGATCGGCCATGCTGTGCATCTACATATGGTCCAGCTAAACTTTACTCGTATTTCCTGCGTCAATCTTTAACGATACAGATGTAAAAAAGCTTTTGGATTGTGTGAAGATTGATTGTGTAATATTTAAATTGCGCGGTTAGAACTAACTAGGCAATAATTATGATAGCACCAAAAATTATTTAAAATTTCGCTTCAAAATCCGTAGAAAGCGGAAAAGTTTCTGTACTTTTGTCCCAAAAGGTCTTTGTGCATAGTACAAAGGTTTCTCTGAAAATCTGAGGGTGTACTTACGCTACGCACATAGAAATATGATAATAACTTTAATAGTGTTAGATAGTAATTATAGTGATTATAATAATAATTGCTTGGGATTGATGCATATAAGTTGCAAAAGGACTAATTTCGAGGCTCATTCATTCCTTTTCGTAAATACGAAAAGATAATGATTGATTTAAATTGAAAACTATAAAGACTGAAGTAACTATCTAGCGCATGTAAAGAATTATGGTGTGTTTACACGCGATCATGTTCTGACATAAGTGAATTATTTATGCAAGCAGTCAGTGAAAGTGTTTCTCTGCATAGCTTTTTCTATGATTTTTAAAAGCCTATAAAGTGAGCATTTAGATTGCACGTGAAATCTTTTAATCTTCATTTATTTCAGTCTTGGTCTTTACCTCTTAACTCACTCATATCTGACTTGACTTTAGTTTCTAATCTCTTCAGATTAAACCTTAATGTTAATCTGATCAGATAATACTTGAAAACAATTTTCATACGCATAGAATGACCTCATTGTTGCTTATCCTCACGCAAGGTTAGGTTGTATATATATAATTAACATTGCTTAACTACTTCAACAGAATTAAATGAAAAACGGATATATAATCAGAGAAAATCTTTGGAAAAACGAAAAATTTTCTGGTTGATGCCGAAAGCTTCAGGAATAAGCGTGGATTACGCGGACAGTCCAAAAAATGAAAATGAGAAGTGACAAAACTTAAATTCAGAGGAGACTGATCATTTATTCTCCTGAGCTTGTGAATCATTTATCGGGCTCTTTGCGTTGGCGTTCTGTGTGTACGAGTTTACAAAGTGAGACCGCACAGGGGCGTGGGGTACCTCGGGAGGAGGGTCTGGCTAGACCCCCAGAATCAGGCGGACCCCCAAAAACGATAGACCCCAGAATTGAACTTTTATTGCTATTTTTGGCAATTTCGCCCCATCGGACCTCCTAGAATTTGGTCGCTGCTCTTGTATGAGTGAGACCGCTGCTTTTTTGTACGGGTCAAAGATTTCGAGGCTCGTACAAAGATTCTTGGAGCGATCTTTGAACATTTTGTACGCAAAGTACAGGCAATTTTCGGCCGATTTCCCATTGCACAAAAATCGAAGTTTTTTTTGTACAAAAAAGAGTGGGTGAGGTGAAACCCTTGCCTGGCAAACCCTGCGGAATTATCCACTCCAAACATTCAATTTTTTTATAAATTTCCATTTTTCGCGGGATTCAATTGATAGAGCATCATGACCATAAGTGGGCGGCACCAAAATTCTGAGGGTGCAAGATTTTTCAAAAGGTCAAAAATGGCCTTAAAAATGGTGTTTTGGCTTAAAATCACAATTTTTCAGCGTTTCTCATCGAGCACTATCCATTGGCATCAAAAAATTGCGAAAAAACAAAAAATTAGATTGAATTATGGGGGTATTTTGGCTTCTGGGGGTGCAAACCCCCAAGCCCCCACCCCCAAGCCCAGGTGTGTTCATGAGTAATGTCGAAAAATATTTTTGATCAATCAATACCGACGATTTGCGCTCCGTTCTGACCTTTGAGAATTGTCGATCCCTAAAATTCTGGTCTTGTCCGATTGTCCTCTTAACCTCTTAACTCATTCAAATATACTTTGTGTTTCTAATCTCTTCAGATTCAATTTCAATATCGATAATTTGGATGTGGTTTGTACGGCGTACGAAAAATTTCGACAGTTTCTCGAAAAGGTGTCGGTGCAACTTGGTTGGCAGGTCGCATTAGAACATGGTCATAATAATTTGAAACATTCATTTCCCGTAGAATGCGATGCAATAATAGTAAGAATCCTACGTGAATATGGTAAAAATTCTGGATTTCGTAAATTTTCAGGGATCAACCATAGCATCAATTTTGTTTTTACATATGCAAGCCCGTTTGAGAGGAGATTCCGCCTTAAAATTTTGCTAGATTTTTGCACTAAGAAAGTATATAAGTTTTTAACGTTCCTCAGCATTAGGATACTTAAATTTTTCCGCGCTTCGCGCCATTGGTTAAGTCAATATAATAATTCACCTATTCCAAATTTTTCCAGATTAAACTTATCGACAGATAAAACTTTCCGCATTTATTATCTTAAGAAACGTACGAAATTAAGCCTAACAATATAGAAATGTCGGAAATTTACGGCGCTTAGCGCCAGACATAATGCTTTGCTTATCTCCAGACAGAAAATTTAGCTTAAAATGATGAAAGTGTCGAAATTTGCGCCAGATACTCGTCCTGCTTTGCTAATCTCTAGAAAGGTGCAGAATTGAGCTAAAAACGATTAGAATTATGAAAATTTCCGCACCGGATATACTACGATTTTGCAATGTTGGCCTCAAAAAGGCTAAACAAAGTTTAGAATAGTAAAATCCCAAAATTTTTGCCTAATCACTTAATTTTTATGATTTATCACTATACATGTAACAGAAGGTTTGGGTAATCCCCAGCCAAGGTCGGACGCCCCCTTTCATCTCCACCTAAGTCAGAAAATTTCTGACTCCCCCCCGATTTTCGGAAAAACGTGCGATCTTTTGCCATTTTTATGTTTTTTGGCCTTGGTCAGAAATTGGCGGTCATTTACCCCTCACCTTATAAATGATCGAAGGACCCCTCCCATTACATGTATGTTTCTCACCACAAGGTTCATAAGTGATCCAAAACCGCAAAGCACGTCGATGAACGTCGTGTTATAACTAAAAATCGCTACTGAATGCAATTACAAAATTTTGTTAATTCCCCCTAATACAAAGTCTTGGAGACGGGGCTGTACATATGTAATGCACGTAGATACTATAATGTACGTAAAGAGGTACACATCTACCTCTTTTGTCATGCTTTGTCCAATGCCATGTTGCAAAAAACCAAATTATGTTTGTTTCTAAATTGGAATTTAGGGGAGACTTGTCAATTTTGTGGAGTCTGTCGATTTCTGAACAGGGCCAAATCCAGACGTGCGCAGCATGGGAACTTTGGGGGGAGTGTAATTTAAAAGTGCCTTTTTTGGGCACAAAAATGGTGGGTACGCATTAAAAAAACGTCGTTTTTTGTCGTTTCTGACGATGCTCTATTTTTCAAGAGCAAAAAAACATTAAAAAATTTCGAAAAAAAAACAACAAATTTAAGCTTAAACCACTTTAAAAAACACCTGCTCGACGAACTTTAAGAAAATTTTTGGAAATTTCCGAAAAATCGAGATTTCTGGGGGAGGTAAGTTTTCCTGGGGGGTGAAAGAAACCCCCAGATCATGTATTGTTAAATCCTCATGCACATTCATATTTTAACCCTCGCGGTACGCTTCAAGAAATTTAAGAACAAGTGTGTTTTGCAAGAATGGTTATAGCTTGACAACCACGCGTGGGGGGAGGGGGTTGGAGGTATGCGCCCATAGAAGACGGAATACCCCAGAATTCAATTGTTGAGAATTCTTTCGTTTTTTCCGCAATTTTTTGATGCCAATGGATAGTCCTCGATGAGAAACGTTGAAAGATGGTGTTTTTTCGCCATACCATCATATTTAAGGCAATTTTTTTACCTTTGAAAAATCTTGCACCTTCCTCCCAGAATGTTGTTGCTGCCCACCTATGGTATGCACCCCCCCAGAAGGTCGAATACCCTCAGAATTCAATTTTTGTGAATTTTCGCAATTTTTTGATGCCAATGGACAGTGCTTGATGAGTAACGTTGAAAAAAGGTGTTTTTTTCGCCATACCACCATCTTAAGACTATTTTTTGACCTTTTGAAAAACCTTGCAACTCCCCAGAATTTTCGTGCTGCCCACCTATTTTTACAACTCATCACAATAGAACCATCAATTTTTTCCGTTAGATGCACAAGGTCACGCTGCAGCAAATTTAGAAATTCGCAAAGCGTGAAAACGTCTAGTTTTTGGATAGTTTTTTCTAGTTTTAGAATTTTAGCGCAAAAATGTCCGGAATCTTTGTTCTACGTCGATTGTGATAGATTTGTTGTCAAATTTGCTGCAAGATGAGCTGTTGTTTGCAGAAATCGGTTGATTATTGAACTTTTTATGATTGTTTTAGTTTTTTGGCTATATAGATGACTTCGCACGCGCGGAATACAAGTAGTTTTAAACTAGGCTTTTTGGATTTATCTGCATCTCAGTATGTATTTTTCTATTTTTTGTGCTTTTCTTTGGTAGCAAAACAAACCTCAACCAAAAATAATAACTTTCGGTGTACAGAAAACAAAAAAATACATTTTATAGTAAAAATTACCTGTCTTACTGTAGCTAGCCTTTTTTGATTTATTTGCTTCTAATAAGACCAAATTTTCCAACTTTTTTTCCAATCTTTTAGAACCAAATTGAACGCAATAAGAAGTGAGTTCACAGATGCATGAAAACAAGATTGCAAGATTTTTCAAAGGTTATAAATGGTCTTAAAATCATGATATGGCGAAAAAACACCATTTTTCAACGTTTCTCATCGAGTACTATCCATTGGCATCAAAAAAGTGCGAAAAAAAGATAAAAAAATTCAAAAATTCAATTCTGGAGGGAGTATTCGGCCTTCCGGGGGGTACATACCCCAAACCCCTCCCGTTGTGTACGCCCACGTGTGACCTGGAAGTCTGTACTATATAGGCCGTATTTAGGAGTGCGGGGCGGGGGTGCGGGCGACCGTCCCCATTTGGCCGAAAAAATACTTTGATAGGTACATACTTAAGATGATAAAGGGAGAGATCGAAAAATGGATATTCAAAAATCTTTTTCGGCGCTTCGCGCCATTTATGAAGTACATATTTAGTCATAATTTTTCCTCAAGTGCGACCAAAAAATCCTCTACATACATAGTAGCTCACATGTGTTATAATGGGCAAAAGTCTGGCTGGTGACTGGCGTACACAGGCCCGTATCCAGGATTTTATTTCGGGGGCCGAAAATTTTTGAGGCCAGATATCTCGAAAATCATTAGGAGATAGGCGAAAATAAAGGCAGTTTTGAGCGGATCTCGGCGAACTCTATACGATGGTGAAGAAAAATTTCAAAAGAAAAATTCAAAAATTTTTCACTCCATTTCATATTGATATACAGCAAATTTATCATTTAAGCTGATTTCTCATCACTTAATCGACGAATTATTTCTTATCTCTTGCCTTTGCACTTAATCATTGTGCTTTACAGAGAAAAAACAATGCAGATAATGAATAATTCAGCGCCAAGGGCCGAAAAATTGCATATCTGCATATCAACTTCAATTTTGAGCGGTTTTGAGCGGGCTAGAAGACAAAGAAACATATATAAACAATAAATACGGCGCGAAGCGCCGGAAAAATCTCATGTTTCCCATGTCATAACTCAAATTTGAGCTGTTTTGAGTGAGCTAGAAGGCAAAAACTACAACTAAACAATGAATCCGACGCACAGCGCTAGAAAAAAATTGACATGCTCTCTATGTCTAACTCAAATTTGAACGATTTTTAGCGGTTTAGAAGACAAAACTATCCAGAAACAATAAATCTGGCGCGAAGCGCCGGAAAATTAAGAGTTTACTTGCTCAAAAGTACGCTAAAAACCTGTTTTAGCGGTGTTTTAGACGCACTTCGCCAATTACAAATTTTTCCCTCTGGAAGACCCTTGGGAAAACAAAAAAATTTTCCCATTTCGGGGGGCCCCTCCTGGATACGGGCCGGAGCGTACACATATAAAAATTGCGAAAATTCAAAAAACATGATGAAAAATCAATTCTGGGGGTCTGGATTTTAGGGGGTCTCAATGACTTACCGGGGGTCTTATGCACCCCACGCCCTCATTTGGTTATAATATAATCTCTTGTGATCAGTTCCGCGCTGCTTGAACAGTTCTTCTAGTCTACTATAAAGTCGCTTTTATTCAATTGCTAAAGATTATTTAAAGTGGAGTTTTTATCTTTGCAGGAGTTGTGGAAGCTCAAGTCACCCTGATAGCTTATATAGTTTGTTCCATTCCAAACGGCCCATTTTCGCTAAAGTCTTATTACCTACTGTATTAGTTTTTATCAGCAAAAATGGCTTCTTCCATTATGCTCTCGTAGCGGCTGATTGCTCTAAACTTGTCTTATTCGTGTTTAACGTGGTTTAATACGTGACGCGTCTAAAAAACTGCCGCAACAATCTAAACGGTAAAATATTCCACTACAGTAGTAAGCCGTTAAGCGAAAATCGGCTGTTTGGAATGGAATAGACTATAGTACGAAAACGACAATCTGCAAGTGAAAGCTACTGCGGTTTACAACGCAACGTCGCTGATATGATATGCCTGTATTTATTTTTGTATGCAGATTATAGGTACCTACATACATACCTACTCATATGTGTGTGTTGTGTATGCTGTATGTACATACATAGTACGTCGGTATTTGTGTAAACATGTAGCCCTTGATTTTGTATCCACTAATTTCTTCGTATCACTCGTAGGTTCTTTTTTATTCCAAAGCTACCTAAAGTCTATTTCACATAAGTTTGGGGATAAGTTTTAAGAATCTTCCCGAAAGTGAAAGTAAGCCGACGGATTACGATAATTAGGTATACCTATATCAAATCAATGCTATAATCGCAATCTGTCGGCTTATTGTCGGATATATTTTAAAAATGTATGCCCAAGCTTGTGTGAAACAGACTATAAATGATAAGTGTAGTCTATTTTTTTAACCTAGTCCACGAATTCTCTCGGTAAACCACTTTGCTTACTACTGTAACATCCTATTCCTTCATCACTTGACCCGGCCAAACGCATAAAAGAATTCGCCGCCGACTGCGCTGAGCTAGGGAAAATCGAGCGCTACAGTGATAAGGATTTTAGTTTTACGAACGGATCGGTGCACTAGGTTAAAAAACGGACTATACGTGTTAGTACCTATTAAAGATGTAAAAGATCATCTGCATTTGATCTTTTTCAGATCCAGATCATCTGGATCTGGTTATTTTCTGATCTGGATCTGGATCTGCCAGAAAATCAGAACCCGATCTTTATCTGGATCTGGATCTGTTTAGTCAACTTATATCTAATTAAACAGATCAGAAAGTTATTTTTGCACGATGGTATTCTCCCTGTTTTACGATTTACTCTAGATAGGTTATCTAATTAGTTGTAGCCTTACATGCACGGATTGTGGGACAACAGCCTCACTAGTCCCAACAGCCCCACCGTCCCAACAGCCCCACCAACCCAACAGCCCCACCATCCCAACAGCCCCACCAAAATCCCAACAGTCTCACCCGTCCCAACAGCCCCCCAGTCCAACAGCCCCACCGTCCCAACAGCCCCACCAATAATCCCAATAGCCACACCAATCCCAACAGCCTCACCAATCCCAACAGCCCTACCAATCCCAACAGCCCTACCAATCCCAACAGTCCCACCGTTCCAACAGCTCAACCGTCTTAACAACCCCACCAATAATCCCAACAGCCCCACCAGTCCCAAGAGCCCCATCAATTCCCAGCAGTTCCACCGTTCCAGCAGTCCTACCTTTCCAACTGTCCTAAGCACACGAGTTTAACCACCTAAACCCGAAATTCTGGAAATCCCCCAAATTATGTTTGACCCCAGAATTCTATTTTTAGCACATTTCTCGGTCACTTTAATCCACCAGACCCACAAAATTTGTTCGCTGTTATAATCATAGATGTACAGAATGACCGGTCTGGAGAACAAGTTTTGAGTCAAAAATTGACCTCAAAACTGGTATGATTGTTAAAATAGCATAACAACTGCGCTAATCCACATTTTCTGGCTATTTTAAAGCAGATTAGCGCGAAAGTTTTGATTTTCATTTAATTTTAACACTTGACTTTCCTTTTTTTCACTAGTACATTTTTCATTTTTTTCTGGCATTGTAGAGTAGACCATAATGAGCAGGGATCCAATCTTGCGAGATGACTCGAATGAGGCAAAATCCTGGATTGTGCACAAATGCTGAAGCTTCAGTTCTGACAGGTCTCCCAGTTTCATAGGTAGACTTATTCTGAAAATGTAAACTTGCACACTCGTTTATGGTCTTGATGAAATATACGAATTTGGGAAATAGTCAAAAAATATCTTTTATAAAAAATTAATATTGCCCGATTTTATTGAATCGTATAAAAGCGATTGCAGTAATAGTGAGGCTGCTGGGATTACTGGTGGGGCTGTTGGGACGGTGGGGCTATTGGAACGATGGGGATGTTGGGATTGGTGGGTCTGTTGGGATTGGTGGGGCTGTTGGGATTATTGGTGGGGCTGTTGGGATTATTGGTGGGGCTGTTGGAACGGTGGGGCTGTTGGGACTGTTGGGGCTGTTGAGACATTACCCATGCACGCGGGGCTGAGGGAGGGGTCTGCTGGGGGTTTTGACCCCCCAGATCTGTGCTGACCCCCCAGAATGGCCAAAAAGTGCCGCTGACCCCTTCATAAATTTTTTTGTTTTAGAAAAATTTTTGAAGCTCTGCAGAAAAGTAATTTAAATGATAAAAATGTATTGAAGGTTGTTTTTTCACATAAATTATCATCAGAATTGAACTTTGAGAGACTTTTTTGCCTAAAAGTTGGAAAATTTTTAATTTTTTCGAAACATTTTTGTCAAAAAAGTGTTTCAATGGATGCGCGACGTCGAGAAACGTCTAAAATTAATGTTTTTAGTGCCCATGGGCCATTTTTATCGTTTTTTATGTTTGAGAAAAAAACTTGATTTTGACCCCCGCCCCAGAATTTCTACGCTGTATATGTATAGTTTCAATTGGTGCACCTGTCATTTTTCATGAATTTTGACAGCGTGTTTCTTTGTTGAATTGAAATTAAGCAGGTTTCTTCATAGTATTGAATTTTGTGTTGTTAGGTAATGTATCGTTTGTGTTTTTAACAGTGATATCCCTCTGAAATAATACACATTTTCTTTCTTACAAGCGATCAAAAGGAGCATTTGTTTCTCCTGTTTAAGCACAATGTTGCGAAATTCCAGACATCTCACGTTTCTGTTAATATTTAATGCCGTTCTGTTTATAAAATTGTCAATTAAAGCCGTTGTAATAATTTTTACATTTTTCATGCCTCAATTTCAAGCCCATTAGTGAAAGTCTAAACTTGTGAGTCTTTCCTCTTTAGACAATTTTTACTGATATCATTTTTATGTAAAAGCTCTAAAATGCAAATTTTCCTCGGCTCTGCCCCCAGACCTCTCTGGGGGCTGTTATATTGGGCGCTTTACGCCTTCCTTTTTTGCAATACAAATTGCTGCACAAAAAATATTTTTATCTGGATCTGTATCTGGATCTTTTTAAATTTTGATCTGGCAAAACGATCTGGATCTGGATCTGGTTATTTTCTGATCTGGTTATCTGATCTGGATCTGTTAGAAAATCTGAACCCGATCTTTATCTGGATCTGGGTAAAAATCTGGATCTTTTACATCACTAGTACCTATACATAGTCTCAGAAGTCAGCCGTCGGATTACGATAATTATATATCTAATCAATGCTATAATCACAATCTGTCGGCTTATTGTCGGACATAAATTTTAAAATTTATGTCCAAACTTGTGTGAAACAGACTATAATGGGCTCAAATCCGTTGCAAAAAAATCATCAGCAAAACAGTTGGGCTTGAAGGGCCTAGACCCCTTTCCCCGAGAACCCGGCGCATCCCCAAAAATCAAGCAATCCACAGAAATTTTTGGTGTTGCGTTTGGCAATTTGGCCCCATCGGATCTTCGTGAGAATTTTTGCTGCTGCTCGTGTAAATTATCCAGGTTTATCAGAGGACTTAGTTTCTGTTGTCTAATATCTGTACACAGCATATTGGCTTCAGTGTTATCAACCTTTTGCAAACGGGGAGCGAAGCGTCCGAGTTGCAAAATTGATTTAGCAAAAGAGGCAGTGAGATCTTAAAGTGTTGTGAAACATACCTACATACCATGAATTGTATTCAAGTCCCCAACAAAATTTTGATCATCTGCTATTAATCTGAGCTCCTGGAACTGTATATAGTCTGTTTCAGACAAGTTTGGGAATTTTAAAAACTGTCCGCCAATAAGCCAACAGACTGCGATTCTGATTGGTATGTAATTATCGTGATCCGTAGGATTACTTTCGAAAAAATTCTTAAGTTGAAATACCCTCCGCCCAGAAATAAATTTTTTCTGTTTTTAGCAATCTTTTGATGCCATTGGATAGAGCTTGATGAGAAACGTCGAAAAATGGTGTTTTTGCCATACGACCACTTTTAAGACCATTTTTTGAACTTTAAAAATTTTTTCACCCCCCCCCAGAATTTCGGTGCTGCTCACCTATGCTAGGCACCATAAGTAGGCCGCACCAGAGCTCTGGGGAAGGGTATTTTTTTAAAAGGTCAAAAAATGGTGGTAACGGCGAAAACATTTTTCAAAGTTTCTCATCGGCATCGAAAAATTACAAATAAAAACAAAAAAAATATATAAAAATTGAATTCTGTGGGTACATATCCCCACGCCCAGGTATGCTAGGCAGTGAAAATTTTGGGGAACAGCATGTATCACAAACTGTATGATTTTCGCATTGCAAACAATGGCCTACGTTCTGCCCACCTATGATCGTAAACAATCCATGTAGGTACATATGCAAAAGTATCACCGACACTAGGCTATCAGATTGCGAAATAATTGCATTGATGTGACATATGATCTGTCGACTTGATGTCGATAAATTTTTTTGTGCACAAACTTGTGCGCAGACTAACAACACGTGTACCTACCTATCTATGTAACAAAAATGCTTTTATTTTGCATTTTATTTCAAAATGTTCAATCAAGACGTTCAGCAAAATATCTCATAATGAATTTGGCGTCGGAGCTGGCCATCACTAAAAACAGAAAGACTTATGTAAAGATATGAAATGGGTGGATATGAAACTGAACCAAGACAACTTGGCTCAACATACTCAAGAAGCAAGCATAATGAAGCTGAAGAAACCCATAACGCAAAAACGGCTAAATCAAAATTGACACTTGCCTACACGCATAAGTACATAACAATGAGCCTGAGACTTCCGTTTGATTATTCAGAAATTTAAAAACATAAGGTGAAGAATGAAACATTCACAGATTAGGGACTTAATAATAAATTAAACCTTAAATTTTACAGTAGATAGT
This sequence comes from Mermis nigrescens, assembly GCA_036768485.1. Lineage (NCBI taxonomy): Eukaryota > Metazoa > Nematoda > Enoplea > Mermithida > Mermithidae > Mermis > Mermis nigrescens. Next base: position 1,450,585 of record JAVLUZ010000511.1, on the reverse strand, counting down.
GTGGCTTAGGTTTGTGTAATTTAAGACCCTAAATTTCAAGCCTAACATAAGAAATTTAAAAATACCTACATAAGGTGAATGACTTAAAAAGAATAGAATTTTTGACGTTTCCTTACGATTTTCTGTAGGTACCTCATCTAGAAAAAGTTACTGCATATTAGGGATGCAACGGGTAGTGAATTTTGGCGTATTCGGGTTCGGGTAGTTCATCCAAGTTTATTCGGGTTCGGGTATCAAAATCAATACCCGATCGCGTTCGGGTATTTCAATAAGTATATAGGATGATTACCAGAGTATAGCGAATTTCTTAGGTACATGTCAGCCAGATGCTACAATTTTTATTATTAGATGTCATAGTGCCTAATTATTCAATATGTTTCACTCAAATTTCCAGTGATTTTCCTTCCTCCTCTCAGTGTGCAAGAACGTTAATGCAAATGAGAGGTAGCGCTCTGTCTTGTATGATATACAGCTACAAACAACATTAACAACTACTGCTGAGATTATCGTCTAAGATTGCATTATGCAAGGTACTTGTCAATGTAAACTGCCGGACATTTTTTCAGAGTCCGCCGCGCTTTCATGGAGAAACTGCCAAAAAACTGTTATTCGTGAAGTTTAATTTGATAGAAACCAAGTTTAATTACGACCAAAGAAACAGTGTTTAGCATTTTATACGATATCATTTGGCAATCGTTTTGTGAAATGAAAAAATTAAAAATTCACGTGAATCGATTGAAATATACCACTTAATTGCATAGCCATTGATGTTTACTTGATAACTACATGAAATTCAGCGTTTTAGGGTCGAGCAAACTGAAAACGGCGCAAAAAGCCGAAAATTTTTTGAATCTCTGACATAAAATTGTGGGATTTTGGAGCTTGAAAATACCCGAATAAAATCCATAAACATTCGGCTTCGGGTAGTTATAATAATTTTATTCGGGTTCGGGTAGTCAAGTTCAGTTATTCGGGTTCGGGTCCTGAATTTTGTTCGGGTACCCGACACACATGGGCGTGGGGAGGTTTGGGGGGTATACACCCCCAGAAGTTGAAATATCCCCCCAGAAAAAATTTTTTCTTGCTTTTTTAGCAATTTTTGATGCCATTGGATAGAGCTTGATGAGAAACGTCGAAAAATGGTGTTTTTTTGCCGTACGACCACTTTTAAGACCATTTTTTGACCTTTAATTTTTTCACCCCCCAGAAATTTTTTCACCCCCCCCAGAATTTCGTTGCTGCCCACCTATGGTACCCGAGTATTCGGGTTCGGGTACTCGTTGCATCCCTACTGCACGTATATGGTTATGTTGGTTCGCTCTGATTAATTAATCTATTTGTCACTGCAAACTTGTAACAGTTCCATTAAATTAATCGTTGGGTACCGAGACGTAGCGTTCGTAGGTGTGCAGCACCAAAATTCAGAGAGGTGTGCATGATTTTTTAAACGTCAAAAATGGTGGTATGCCGAAAAACGCCATTTTTTCATTTTTAAATGTTTCTCATCGAGCACTATCCATTGGTATCAAAATCGCGAGAAAAAAACAAAAATTTTCAAAAATTAAATATGGGGGTATTTCGGTTTAGGGGGAGGGTATTCGGCCTTCTGAGGCCAATTGATTTTCACTTTGAAATTCAAGTGCCAATTTTCAAAGACTTAAAATTTTCAAGTGTCAGTTCATTTGAGATCATTCCAACAAATTTACGGAGATATAGACCAATCCATGTTGGATCCGCCTCCCCTTGGCCGGATCCTGGATACACGAGTCTGGGTAAGTACATGCATACATAGGTGGGCAGCACCAAAATTCTGGGGGTGCAATTTTTCAAAGGTAAAAATGGTCTTAGACATGGTGTATGGTAAAAAACACCAGTTTTCAACGTATCTCACCGAGCAATATCCATTGGCATCAAAAAATGCGAAAAAAAACAAAAAATTCAAAAATTGAAGTCTGGGAAGGGGGAAGTTTGGCTTCTGGGGGTATTCGAACAACCCCCCCGTGTGGGAACATATCTACGCTGAATGCAACAACTGTTGACACAAAAGCATAAATAATTTGGGCAAATGGCTGAAATTCGCAAAAATTTATCGCTCACGGAGGATTATTACCGCAAAATCCGCAATTTATGAAAGAGAAAATATAGGCAACTAAGATTTAAAATTGAACCATTTTTATAAATGAAGAACAAGTTCATGCCACAAAATTTGAACACTTTACTCACGACGTTGGTCTATTATAAAGGCCAATCAGTCCTTAGGAAAGCTATACATACACGAAGAATTATTCAAATCTCGTAGTGAAAAGCGTATGGTGTGCCTAAATTTAAAAACTAAACATTTTAAGCTCTAAAATAAATTAGCATTAATCTAAATCTAACACTAGTTTAAGGAGAATTTTCCATCCCCACCACAAATGCGCAGTTATTAAGACATACCGTGGCAACAGCAGAGGCAAAACCGGTGCCAGGAGCGAAATGATGCTTAGCCAGATGGTCGGCGTGTAGTTGATAAGGTGTTTTATCCAACGGCTGTTCTTTCCATAAATCGGGAGTCAGATAGCTGTAAGTGCGAGCGATAGCAGCATAGGTTGCCTTCGCTAAAAGCAAATCACCAGGTTGAATTACGTTCTCCTCACACTAAGACGCATACTTAAATACAAAAAAGGACTGGCATATATCGTCGGACATGCACAGCAAGGGAATTCCAGGCAGGTACCTTTTCGGGCCCAAAAATGGTGGGTACCATACGTGGGCAGCGAGAAAATTCTGGAAGGGGAGTGCAAAATTTTTGAAGGTCAAAAATGGCCTTAAAAATGGTGGTATGACGAAAAAACACCATTTTTCGACGTTTCTCATCGAGCACTATCCATTGGCATCAAAAAATTGTGAAAAAAACAAAAAATTTCAAAAAATTGAATTCTGCGGGGGTACTTTGATTTCTGGGGGTAGTTTGGTTTCTCGGGGGATGCATACCCCCCACGCCCAGGTGTGGTGGGTACGCGTCACTCCCTCTTTCTCTCACTCACTCTCTCTCTCACTACATGGCGCGAAAAGCTGTAACTTTGGCACTTTCGAGCAAACAGATAGCTAAAAACGCTTGAAAACAAACTTTTTTACGAATTTTCAGGAATTTTGAGAAAAACAATAATTCTGGAATGATGCTTGAAAGAATTTCTGCAGGGGGAGGTAAAATTTTTGTGGGAGGGAGAAACTCCCCCCCAGATCATGTACGGCCATGATGTATTTGATGTTTGACCAATCGGAGAGAAAAATCCCCCAGATCATGTACGGCCGTGATGTATTTGATGTTTGACCAATCGGAGAGAAAAATTAATCTCAATTTATAAAAAATTAAACAGTGTGCTATTTCAAGCCTCGTTAGGGATTTTTTGACTCCAAAAATACCACTTTTTCAGCGCACTACCGAGCTTTTTACTACATCTTGCTCAATTTATTAGAATTTTCGGAAATTTTAAAAGTTTTTACGTTTTTATTTTACAGAAAGAAGGATCCTTGTTAAAAACGTGGAAAAATAGTGAATTTTCATGCTGCGCGTGCGTGAAAAATGTATAATGTATTTGGATTCTAATTATACAGTAAAACATCGTTTGGTGCTGCTTTTATGGTTCGCGAACCTAAGATGATGTTACATGTAGTACCATAATTATAGTCAGGCGCAAAGCGCCGAGCTTTTTAAAAATGATCAATGACGAAATTATCATCCCATAAGTTGTCTTGTATTGTATTTGATGTTCAATATCTATGGGAAGCGGACACCCATGCCCCTTTAATATGACCAAGGGCATATATGATCTTGTGGGGTTTCATCACCTCCCCAGAAGAAATTCAGCACCACCCCCTAGAATTCCAGTATTGTGCATGTCTGACAATGGCTATAGGCTATTCTATTAGCGTTATAACGTTTCGACGCACTATCAACGCGTTTTATGAAACAGCCCGAATGGCAAACGATGATAAAAAAGCATGCAAAAACTGCACGTTTTTACGTACCACCGCAATACAACCATTCAATTATATTTCACAAGCGTAACACCATGTACTTCGTACGATGAAATACACGGTTGACTGCCATGTGAACGGCTTGACTAGTATGGAATGAAAATAGATATCTCATATAATATTTTACAGTAAACTACAAAAGTTTTAGAAAAATACAAACTAAGACTGCAAACGGACATTAGAAAAACTCGCGTTTTTCGCAATAACAACGGAACAATGAATGCAAATGTCTAACGTTTCAATCAGAAGCTCCGAAAAAGCGAAGAGACTGAAGAAGCAAAATTCTGTTAGAGAATTTTGGAGGTCAGAATGAAACACTTGGAGTGACGAGCTTTCAGATCCCCGTGCTCAGCTCATACATCTAATAAGCGGATTACCCACCCAAAGTTGGTACTATGCACGTAACAGGGTGGATGGGGGCATCCCCTACCTAAAGTCGGACGTCCCTCCCCCAACCCCCGAAAGCCAAAAATTCCTGACACCCCCTCCCGATTTTTGGAAAAAAAATCGGAGTTTTTGGCTTTTTGGGCGTTTTTGACCAAAAATTTTAGGGCATTTACCCCCACCTCTAAAAATGGCCGGGACCATACATGCACAGCATGGAAATTCTGGGGGAGTGAAATTATAAAGTGCCTTTTTGGGTCCGAAAATGGTAGGTGTACGCGTCAAAAACATCATTTTTCAGCGTTTCTGACGATACTCTCATTCTAGAGCATAAAAACAAAAAATTTCGAAAAAATCAAAAAAAGTCGGAACAAATTGAACAAAATATAGTCAAAACATGAGTATAATGGCGCAAAGCGCCGAAAATTAGGCACTTTTGAGCAAATAGATAACTAAACACGCTTGAAAAAGCGTCTTTTCAACAGATTTTTAAAAAGTTTTTGGGAACTTTCAAAAAATCGCCAGTTCTGAAGGGGTGAAAACCTCCCCAAGATCATGTATAGCCGGGACCCCCCCCCAAATTTTGAGCCGTTACATGCATGGTCGGTACCCCTACATTGCCCCCTGAAATCAGATAATTTTTAACCCGCTACCCTCATTTGGGCGAAAACTTGTGTTTTTGGGCGATTTTTATGTGCGACTTTGCCATTTTTGGTCGAAAATTGGATGCCATTTACCTCTTTTCCCTAAAAACAACGGGGGCAATACATGCACATAGGGAGCGAGTGAAGGGGTTACCTACCTCCTTAAGATTTTTTCCGGCGCGCCCCAAAAGCGCCCAAAATTGAAAAATTCCGCATTTTTTAGCGTTAAAAGTGCTATAGTGAAGTCAAAATGGACTAAAATGCAATATTATCACGAAAAAAGGTTTTATACATATTCTATTTTGCCTATTTTGATCGTTAAGCAGCAAAAAAATTGTAAAGTTAAATTCACTGTTTAGGATTTGAGATTTAACCCCCCTGCCGACCCTGACCTTATGCACCTACGACAGGGACCATAGATGGGCAGGGCAGCAAGAAAATTTTGGAGGTTTTGGTTAAGCGAAATCATCAAAAATCGACAGAAATGTTACGAAAGATATAATTCTGGGAGTCTACAGTAATCTGCGAGGGGGTTTTCAACTTCTGGGAGGGGTAAACCCCTTCCAAGCCAACGTGCGCTGGGAACCCACTTCCAAAATTCCAAACCCTTACACGTTTACCGAATCCAAACCATCGAAAGTCGGTCGTCCTTCAACCGCCTTAAAAACAGAGATTTTTTACCACTCCACATTTTTGGCAAATTTTCCTTTTCTGATTCCATCTTAAGTGTTTTTGTCATTTTTGGTCAAAAATAGAGCTAACCCATCCGAAAATCCGGCGCCATCTTGTCTGTACAGAAGTTTCATATACTAGTAAAGCCGTGTGAATTTTTGGAAGTAAACGAATAACGATCAGATGACGGGTTCTGAAGTAGATTACCAAAGTTTCCTAAAGTCGCCGTACAACCTCTTGCGCACGTGTAGCAATCTTCAATGCCAGCCATATGCAGCAGTTTTTTTGGAACAGGTGCGGAAACAATGCCAGTTCCACGGGGAGCCGGGATCAGTCGCACCAGCACAGAACCACATTTACCGGTGACCTAAAAATGAAAAAGCAAAATAAGATCATTTAAAAAAAGGTACACATGTAATGACCATGAACGATTTGAGGGGTTTCACGCCCCCCCCACTCGGAAATTTTTTCGACCCTCCCACGATTTGCGATTTGCCTAAAAAAAGTCGTCGATTATCTGTTTACTCAAGTGTCAAATTTTTTGCGTTTCGCGTCTTGACTATAATTTGTTCAATTTACCCGAATTTACGAGTATTTGATATTTTTTTCGAAAGCGTAGCAAGATATAGTACAGCCAGAAGCGCCACGCATATTCATCGTTTTTGAGCCCAAGTCTAGAATTTTCTGATCAAAACCAACGAATTCCCATTCTAAGCATATCTGGTATGACCATATACCTACTTACCAACACGCATGCACACTGGGGAGGTATGAGGGGCAGTGTTGTTTTTTTGTACAAGGTCCGTTTGTACATGTACAAAGATGGTCCCTAAAAGTCTTTGTACATTTCGTACACACAAATTTTTAAGTACTACAATATGGTACAGTAGCGATTTTAGTGTGGCAAAAACAGAGTTGTTCGACCTTTGGTTACGTATTTTAGCAATTTCTAGGTTTCTGAGGGCAAAAATTAGTAATAATCGTCTCAAAACGGCGCGAAGCGCCAAAAAATTCGGCATTTTTCCTTTCAAAATGCAATTTCTGAAATTATAAAGATATATAGAACACACAATTGCTCATTTCGGCGCGGAGCGCCGAGAATTTTTGCAAATTTCGAACCTTTTTGCAGTTTTTGTCTTACAAAACATCTTTGTACATGTACAAAGACGGTCCCCAAAAGTCTTTGTACATCGCGAAAAATCTTTGCCGAATACAAAAAAACCGTGATGAGGGGGTATCCCCCTTACTACAAATTATGAGAAGCATACCCCCTCATGCCATTCCGGACCAAAACTGGTTGCTTGAACCATGAAAAAACGTCAAACGACGGCTAAGCGTGTAATTTCAAGTACATACACTCATTTTTCGAGCAAAAGACGGTTCAATTCGTTCATCTAGTCACTTTTCTTTTATTATTCTGTACACATTTGATGTTATAAATCATTCCATTGCCCTTATTGTTATTGCTTTTAAGCAAATTTAACCATAAATATACATGTAAAATAAAATACGATAAATTAAGTACAAAAATTTGACATTAAATGCATAGGTGACAGATTACTCATTTATCCCCCCAGGAACTCGGTTTACCCGAGAGGGTGAAATCCTGAAAATCCAAACAGTAAATATAATGTTCATTTTTTGCTGTTTTAACGATTAAAATGGTCAAAATAGCCTACAAAAGGTTTTTCATGGTAATATCGCATTTTTAAAGCACTCTGAGTCCATTTTGACTGCATTTTATCACTTCTGACACTGTGAAATGCAAATATTGATGAATTTTGCCCGCTTTTTGAGTAAAAAGTACATAAAAATAATAATAAGGTATGCCAGAAAAATTTTGACATTTTTTCTGGTTTTGACATCAAAAATGATGCAAAACACGTTCCATCAGCTCAAAATCGCCTAACAGTACCTGTCCAGCGGGGGAGGGTTCCCCCTCACCCACATATGTGCATGTGTGCTCAGTAAGGTTTGTTTTAGTAAGAAACAATAACGGCAACAATAGACATCTTTTATACTCGAATTCCTTAATGTTTTTAAAGGCTTGTACATATTAAGAAGTAAGTAGTTCTGTCGCAAAAACAAATTACGAAAATTTTAAAACTTCATCTTGAATATTTGTCTAACAATATCCTGCCCAGTGTTTTTTTTTGTACAAGGTCCGTTTGTACATGTACAAAGATGGTCCCCAAAAGTCTTTGTACATTTTGCACATGCAAATTTTTGTGTTTTATAATATAGTACAGTAGCGATTTTAGTGTGGTAAAACAGGGTTTTCGAATATATAGAACACACAATTACTCATTTCGGCGCGAAGCGCCGAAATTTTTCGAATTATAGACCTTTTTTGCAATTTTTGTCTTCCCAAAAATCTTTGTACATGTACAAAGATGGTCCCCAAAAGTCTTTGTACATCGGGAAAAATCTTTGCCGAATACAAAAAAAAACCGTGATCCTGCCTATATTAATTCCAAACGTACCTTCTCAGCTTCATGTCCCAATACACAAAACGTGATGGTGCAATGGAACATATGTAGGCACAAAAAAAGAGTAATACAAATACCCCAATCCCGCAGAAGGGCGGGCAGACGGACGCTGCAAGGCGATTTCGATCTTACGCAAGCAATATCTTCTGCATCACTTTTGAAACCAAAGGTAGTAGGTATGTTGAGTCAAAATTTCTTAATTTTTTGTCCCAGTCAAAATAATCTAAAATTTCAAAATTCTACCAAAGATCAAAATTGGATTGAGGAATTCTGCATTTTTATCATTACATACGGCATAGCTAAGTCAAAATAAACTAGACAAAGCTGAATGGCGCGATCTTGCCACATACATAGAAACATTTAATACAACATACTATTATGACCATTTTTGTCATTTAATCGGCGTAAAAAATCGCCGAAGAAAACAACCGGCGGGTATAATTAAAATGTGCGAAATACAGAAAATGCAAACAAAAATCGTGTCATCAGCAGTAATCCAAAAAAGAATTTACCGGTGAGAGCTTAGTAGCACGACGAGTATGTTTTACGCGGATCAAAAAGATTTAATTTGTATCAGAATAGTAGATACCTTACAAGGTACAGTGTGCGGCTTTCCAATTTTGTTGCCCCAGTAGCCTCGTCTAACCGGAATAACGGATAACTTAGCAGCTATTATCGCACCTCGGATCGCTGTCGCTACCTCAACAAAATTACACAATAAAAAAGTGACGAGATTATTTACATACATACAATAGAGAAACGAAAAACGATAGACAAGAATTTTCACTAAATGCATAAAACCAATTCATTTGTTATCCAATTTTTAAAGTCACATCTTTATTTTCGGAGAAGAATTCACATAATAGTTCTCGCCACGAAATTTAAACAATTAACATTCGAATAAAGTCTCCATATAATTTAGTGCCTGCTATAACACAGGAAGCCGTCGTACAATTTGCATTGCTGTGCTCAAACATATGACGACGTCTTGTGCTATAACATAGGCAACTCAATCCTTAAGAGACCACTTAGGGTTCAACTTTCGTGACGAGAATTGAGGTGAGAAAATAAGTAAAATTGTTTTGAAATTTGGGATAGAAAATTGGATTTTCGGATCCATGACATACATGCACATAGGCAGGGGCGGTATTACCCCGTGCGCTAGTGAGACAGCCAGACAGGTATATACTGTCCGCCCGTTTTGACCTGACGAAACGTTCTCTGCACATTTTTAATGATAAAAGAGTAATTTCCAAATTTTTCAATTCTATATGTAGTATGCTTTAGTGTTAAAGACGATGTAATGCAATCAAAATGGATCGAAAATGCTTTAAATTACAGTAATACAAAGAAAAAGCGTCTATTTTGACCATTTTCGTCGTTTGAATAGCAAAAAAGTCAACACTAAATTTGTAAGTTTGAAATTCTGGGATTTAACCCCTTGTCGAGCTTGACCTTGTACATCTATGGGTTTAATTAAATCAAAAACTAACTTATATGTACATTAAAATAAAAACTACATGTACTGACAGTTGTGAATTAAGTCAAATTACGTAGAACACAATAGCTTATTGCGACGTCGATGCATACAAATATATAAGCATAAAAATGATATATCAATGCATACTTCTTTAGAGCATTTTACTCCAAGACCAACGTGTCCATTGTAGTCGCCAATAGCAACGAACGCTTTAAAATTTGTTCAAATGAATATCAATTGTTTTAAATTCAGTCAAAAGATGAATAATATAATTATGCGCGCAGGACCGTATCCAGAGTTTTATTTCGGGAGGGGGCGAAAATTTTGAGGTCAGATATCTTGATAACCATTAGGAGGTGGGCAAAAATAAAGGCATTTTTGAGCGTATCTCAACAAGCTCTATCCAATGGCAAGTTTGAAGAAAAATTTCAATGAATTTCACTTTATTACATACTCACATTACACAAATCTATCGTTTAAACATTCTACAAAACTGATTTATCATCATTCAATCGACGAATAATTTTCTAATTTCTGTCTTTATACTTAATCTTTGTGATTTACAAAGAGAAACGACAGAGAAAGAACAATGCGGCGCGAAACGCCGAAAACATTTAACACGTTCTACATGTCAAACTTAAATTTGAGCGGTTTTGGGCGGGCTAGAAGACAAAAACTAAGGCTAAACAAAAAAGCCGGCGCGAAGCGCCAGAAAATTTTGAGTTTACTAGCTCAAAAGTACGCTAAAAACCTGTTTTGGTGTTTTGGACCCACTTCGAGAATTTTTCATTTTTTCCTTTGTGAGATCCTTGTTTTTCAAAAATTATTTCTTATTTCCAGGAGGGCGGCTCCCCCGCCCCCTGAATACGGGCCTTATTGTGCGTCCAGCAACTTCTGCAAGCCATTATGCAATATCATTTTATTATAAGAAGCATACTTAGCAAGGTTTTAGGACAATGCTGAAAAATAAGTCCGACAACAGAAAAGGTGACTAGTAGCTTAAATTAATCGTTTTCGTTCCGATTTTGAGCAAGACACTTTAGAAACATTTTTTTTGTCTCACTTTATAAAATTCCTATGCTGTACATATGTAGTGAACTGTAACTATAATTATGTCATATTGTTAATATACTGTGTTGCTGTTTGTTTTACACATTGATCATGTGCTTTTCCTGCAATCTTTTATGTTAAAAAAATTGGTCACGAATTCTGAAATTTCAATTCTTTGAGGACATTAAGCACGTGCATCTTTATTTCAGATAATCAATTTTGTATGGTATCAAATAAGTAAACGAGAGCAAAGCAGGTTTTGTAGGTCCTTATTCTAAGCTGCTAACAGAACGATGAAGCAGCAACTCTCAAGAACCTCAGCCAAGTTAAGAAATGCGGTGGTACGCTGCAAAAACTGCTTCGTACCATACATCAAAGCACTCAGCCGAACTCTATTCCACAATCATAACACCATGTAAATCGTTTTACGTATTTGCACGGTTGACTACACTGTGGTCTACGTTGTCATAAAATGAAACTATTATGCAATATATAATAAGCACATAATTACTTTAAAACGAGTTCTTTGACCAGCACGAGTCTGCTTTTGAACTGGCATGATTTTTAAGACTTCATCCTTCAGTGACTGGGCCAGGAAAAAGTCGATGATTTCATGCTCCTAAAAAACATACAGATGTAATTAATATATAGCCTAAAAGACTAAAGCTGGAAAATCAATAAGCATATTGAGCTGTCGCCGGATTAGTAATTTTAAGTACTTTTTACTCAAAAAGCGCCCAAAATCGTTATTTTTTGCATTTATCAGTGTTAAAAGTGAAATAATGCAGTCAAAATGGACTGAAAATGCTTTTTAAATGCGACATTATCACGAAAAACGTTTTATACACTATTTTGACCTTTTGATCGTTAAAACAGCAATGAAATCGTGAACGTTAAATTTACTGTTTTGGATTTTTAGGATTTCACCCCTTAACCTCAGACATTTTTTAACCACTCCTAACCAGAATTCGCGATTTTTCAAATTTCCAGAAATTCGTCGAAAAGGTGCTGTTTTAAGCGTTTTTAGTATCTATTTGCAACAAAGAGTCGAATTTTTGGCGCTTCGCGCCATATATTCATTTCTTGACCATATTTTGTTCAATCTATTCAAAATTCCTTATCTGTTTCCAAATTTTTTGTTTGTAAGCCATCAAAAGATAGAGCATTGTCACAAACGCCAAAAAACGATGTTTTTGACGCATATCTACGATTTTCGAGCACAAAAATGCACTTTAAAATTTCAGTTCACCCCCGACTTTTTATGCTGTGCATATTTGCATAAGATCATTATTGGTATTTTTTTGCAATAGTACTTAATTATATAACTGCGAAAAAAGTTATTAATTACAGGGTTTTCCCTGTATGAAGGCTTTAAAACGAAAGCTGTAGGACTTAAAAAACGCTTAGTAACGCAATTAGATAGACAACCCGAGATTTAATCCTGCTAGGAGCAGGGTTAAAAATCTCGGGTTAAATAGACCAATTTTAACCAACCGTTGCTTTAAGCCGCTTTCTGTCATACCGACATTTAACCAGAGATGTTACCCGAGTTTAACTTTCAGTTAAATTTAACCCGCTTTCTGTCATATCAAAAGAAGTTTAACCCGAGATTTTTGCTGGTTTTTACTCGACTTCAACTGAAGGTACGTTCAACCCATGTTGTCATTCGGGCGTAAAGATAAAATAAAACAGATCATTTTAACTATGTAAGCAACTATTCCGTATAAGCACCAAACAGCTTAATCACTAAAAACTAAAAATAATGAAAATAATTGCATTAGTTACATCCAGATATGTACATCATGGGAATTCTGGGAGATGGTGAATATTTGAAGTGTCTGGCCCAAAAATGGTGGGTATCATACATGATCTTGGAGATTGTTGGCGGGGTTTTAACACCTCCCCTCCTCCCAGGAAAATTTATACCCTCCCCCGCAAAAATTTTTTCACTCCGTTCTTGAATTGGCGATTTTTCGAAGTTCCCAAAAATTTGTAGAAAATGTGCTTTTAAAGCGTTTTTAGCTATCTATTGACTCAAGAGTGCCAAATTTTCGGAAAGTATCGTCATATACGCTGAAAAACGACGTTTTTGACGCGTACCCACGATTTGTGGGACCAAAAAAGGCACTTTATAATTTCACTCCCCTAAAATTTCCATGCAGTGCATATGTAGTAGATATGCGACAAAAACATCGTTTTCCGGCATTTCTGACGATGATCTATCTTTGTAGAGCCAATGCTCTGTCAAAAACATTAAAAGACAAGAAGTCAAACAAATTGAACAAAATATAGTCAAAACATGAGTACATGGCGCGAAGCGCCGACAACTTGACAGCTTTGAGCAAATAGATAGAAAAATCGCGAATTCTGCAGGAGTGAAAACATTTCTGGGGAAGGAAATTTTCCTTGGGTAGTGAAAACCAATAAATTCCCTCACGTCACCCAGATAATGTAGTTACATCCAAGCCCGTATCCAAAGAGATAAGGGGGAACGTGTCCCCTCCGGAATGAAATTTTCTAATGATTTACCCATTGTTTTTTTAGCGAAAAAAAATCAACAAAAAATTTTGGCGAGCATATTTTGCATCGTATGTCTTCTGTTTTTCGCGGGTTTTACGCAGAAAATGAGATCCGTGCAGGAAGCGAGAATGTTAGAAATTTTCATGTGATACAAAATTTTAGTAAAGAAGTTTGACTATTTCTGGACTGATATCAAAACTAGAATTAGGCTGATTTTATGGAAATTTTCACGTTTTGATTCAATTTCAAGGTGCTTTTTCGACAAGAGCCCCGGATCCCACCAGAAGGCGCTTAAGGGCGCCACCTTAGACTCCCAAGCCAAGGAAGAGTGTCCCATGAATTCTGACCATGTTTCAGGCATCTTAGCGAAATCTACAATGTGTGCAACTCTAGTGGTCGTTATCCTTGTTTTTCATATATTCCTTGGCCCCCTTATGTTTTTAAAAAAATTTTGGTCGCGCTCCTCCAGAACTAAAGCCTGTATATGGGCCTAATTACATCACAATAACCAGCTTTTGAGAACGATTAGCCATATAATATAGTCCATGTCACAAGGCAAGACCTACATTGTATAAAACAATATTAAAAAATATAAAACAATATTAAAATATATATAAAACAATATTTTTTCCGAATAAAGTATTAGTATTATTAGTATATATAATATGTTGAGGGCAAATGAAGAAAAATATATAACGCAGCGATATCACTTTGAATTACAGCGCAAAAATCCTGAAAACTCCAAAACTTCGAAAAATCAGGAGGCCACTGGTTTCGCAAAATAAAATTCCCGGGTTTTTCCCGGGTGATTTATGGACAATTTCCCGGTTTTAAATCATGCTTTAAACGCACCCTATATACGAAGAAGTGTCATGATAAGAACATGAAAAAGGATAAGGCACAAGCAACTTTTAATCAAACAAATGCAAATACTACACGAAACGTTTTGGAAAAATCATAATTTCTTTTTCAATGATGCTAACGAGTTGTCGATAGCAGTTCTCACAGCCTATAATATAGTACAGTAGCGATTTTAGTGTGGCAAAACAGGGTTTTCGATCTTTGGTACCTAGTGTGTTTCAGCTAATTTCTGGGTTTCTCACGCCAAGAATTACTAAAAATTGACTCAAACCGGCGCGAAGCGCCGAAAAATTTGGCATTTTTCCATTCTAAATGCAAATTCTGCCATTTTAAAGATATATATAGGATCAGTGGCGGATCTAGAATTTTTCTTAAGGGGGGGGTATCCCAACGTTTCCAGGAAGTCAAAAATAGGTCCGAAAATTTGCTCTTAATGCGCATACATAAAATCACCTAACGCAATATTTTTTCTAAAAATTTTAAAATATTACACAATTTTGTGCGAAAAAATCATTAAATTTCTTTGACTTTAACAAAAATCTGGCGCGAAGCGCCGAAAAATTTGTGAAATCAAGGCGGATAGACGTATAAAAGCATGATTTACTACTTGATTTCCTGTATTTATAGCATTTAATGCGAAACATCGAAATTTTTAATTGAAAATAGAAGAAAATTATGCAAAAATAGATATTAAAATTCTTTCCAAACCTACGTGAACAGAAAATGGCCTCCAGGCAGTGTTTTTTTTGTACAAGGTCCGTTTGTACATATACAAAGATGGTCCCTAAAAAACTTTGTACATTTTGTACACACAAATTTTTGGATACTACGATATAGCACAGTAGCGACTTTAGTGTGGTAAAAACAGAGTTGTTCGACCTTTGGTAGTGTATTTTGGCTTATTCCTGGTTTTATGAGGGCAAAAATCATTAAGAATTGTCTAGAAACGGCGCGAAGCGCCTAAAAATTCGACATTTTCCTTTCGATATGCGATTTCTGCTATTATAAAGATATATAGGACACACAATTCCTCATTATGGCGCGAAGCGCCGGAAATTTTTCCGAATTTCAGACCTTTTTTTGCGGTTTTTGTCTTCCCGAAAATCTTTGTACATCTACAAAGACGGTCCCGAAAAGTCTTTGTACATCGGGAAATATCTTTGCCGAATACAAAAAAACATGCTTCCATGTCGCCAAGGAAGTAAATAAATGTCATTTATAGGTATCATCCGGCGCGTAGCGCTGGAAAAATTTGAGAAGTTATGGTCACTGACGGCCAAAAATCATTGCAAATTGCTTATCCATTCTTTATCTCGCCAAATATTTTTGGCCAATGGGAGGGGAGGCGGCCGCACCCCCACCGCCCCCACTTAAATGCGCCCCTGCATAGGACAAACAATTACTCATATCGGCGCAAAGCGCCGAAATTTTTTGGGAATTTTGCATTTTTTTTACAGTTTTTGTCTTCCCAAAAACAGAGTTGTTCGACTTTTGATAGGGTATTTTAGCTAATTTCTGAGTCTCTAAGGGCAAAAATCACTAAGAATCGTCTTAAAACGGCGCGAAGCGCCGAAAAATTTGACATTTTTCCCTTTGAAATGCAATCTCTGCCATTATAAAGATATATACCTAGAACACACAATTATTCATTTCGGCGCTAAGCGCCGAAAATTTTTGCGAATTTCAGACCTTTTTTGCAATTTTAGTCTTCCCAAAAATGTTTGTACATGTACAAAGACGGTCCCGAAAAGTTTTTGTACGTCGGGAAAAATCTTTGCCGAGTACAAAAAACACTGTTGCAAAAACGTCTTAGCGAACAATAGTACAAATAGCTACTAGCTATATCAAACAAATACACAAATAGCAATCAACGATGTGACAATGGGCGAGAAGAAAAACTGAAATAAATACTACATGATAAAATATAAAAACACGTTAAACTAGTATGATACTAAAAGCGATAAAAATGTAACATTGTACTATTAATTCAATATTTTTGGCCTCCAAAAACTGAGTTCAAACTAAATTTCTTGACAAAAATCCCTGGTTTTTCCCGGATGAGTGGCCACCCTGAAAAATGCTGTAAAAACCCCAATCACACGCCTACTAAATGAATTTAAGACTAATACTAATACTTTATTCGGAAAAAAACACAAGGGTAAAACAAAAGTCGCAAGGAAAATAAAATAAAATGCGAAATGTCCTGGACACACAGGCAAATAGATTGCGCTCACGCGTGCCCCATCAAAAAATTCCCGAAATCAACCTTTGTCATATTTCTCTTAAATGTCTCAACATTTGGAGAACTTCGAATATATTGTGGAAGATCGTTCCAAATTGTAGCTGATCTAGTAGCAAAACAATACTTTTAACAATCAAGTCGAAATTTTTCTAAATAGATCTGATTTGAAAATGCATTTCTAGTACGCGAATGACAACAACAACAACAACAACAATTTATTCGCTAAGTCGAAAGAAAATATTAACATACATGGATAAGACGTAAAAAAATCTTCAGTAGGCAAGAGATTATTGTGAATAATATTATACGTAACAATTAAATCAAAATAAATTCTACGGAGTTCAAGCCTCTCTAAGTTGTTAAATAGGACAGGTACTTCTAGAGAATAGTAACTATTATGGCATCATCAGACAAACTATTTCCGCGCTTTGTTTTAACTTTTAAGACTGTCAGCTTCAATAGAAAACTCGTTTTCAGGACAGGTTTCGGGGATTTTCAGAAGTTTTGTTAGGTTCACATTCTAAAATTACTCTTCCTATTCGGCAGTTTATCCTAATGAGGTTTCTGTAAGTACCTATGTTTTTATTACGTATTTTGTTAATCTTCTATTCATATTCTGAAAGTTAGCTTAGCTCACTTTAATCGGCAGAGAATACAAATAGATTTCTTCCAGCCGTTTGATCTTTGCGTCTTTTACCAGGCGACCCAATTTTGTAACGGGCACCCAGTCCTTTTCACCTTCTTTTCCTCCTCTTCCACCAGCGCCACGACCACCCCTCCCGCCTCCACGACCACGTCCTCGCCCTCTGAATCCACCTCTTGATGCGCCGCCAAATCCTCCTCGTGATCCACCGCCCAATCCGCCACGCTCAGCCATCGAGAATTTGCGAAAGGAATTAATTTACTTATTAAAAATCCTTAACTGTTCCAAATTACTCAAATTAAGTTCCGGGAATAACGTACACACGGGGGAATTTCAAGGGTCTCAAAGAGAAAGAGGCAGCGAACACAGTATAAATCAATTTTATAAATTAACAGTAAGCGACATCAGTGCAGACATGTAACATGCTTATCGCTAATCAGAGTTTTGATGATAACTGATTGTTATAATATAATTATCATGATAAAAATATGTTACATAAAAATTATATTTTTCTTCAATCTCATACTACCCATTTTAAATATCCTCTATTCTTATTTTGCTCTATTTACCACATTTCGCTGAATAATTTTTATATTTTCATGTCCTAGAAAGAAATTACTACTGAAGTGAACTGAACTAAACTGAAATAATTTATTGCTGAAACGCGACAATTATGAAGGATGCAAGAGAATAATAAAACGTATGGTCAATACTGTAAAAACGTACAGCAAAAGGTGACGAGCGAGTCATAAAGATGACGATTTAAGCTTGCCCTCTAATAAATTTAGATATGTAAGTCGATATCAATTAATCTAGATTTGAATATATTAAAGTTAGAGGAAGAAACTACAAAATCAGGTGATTCCAAAGAGAGATACACATACATACTTATTTAAAAAATTTATTGTAAGTTAGAGGGAACAAGAGGAAAAATTAGCTTAAAGCGATTTGTGCAGCGAGTAGTATTTTTATTACGCATCAACAAAAGTTATAGTATGTTTCATTCAACTTTGCGGTTTTCGTTTGAATTTTCTTGCAAGAATCAGGCTACAAAAGTAGCTTAAAATGTCGATGCAGTAATGCGGTTTAGCAGTGGTATACGATCCATATGACTCAATTTACAGTAGAATATCATATTTACCCTATTAGTTTAAAACGCTTTTGTAGCCACTTTAAACTTATTCCAAACACCTCAAAGTTATAGAGGCGACTGATCATAAAAGAATAGTTTTGAAAAATGAGCTTGCTAAGAGAGAGTTGTAAACTAAGATTTTACCCTCAGATTAGAGTAAGGTTTGTTTACAAACCTGTCATGTGTATCAGCCGGTTTTTCAAGAACAAGGATGCTGTACCTGCTAAGCTACTCTCAAATTTAGTATATAAGTATACGTGTTCTAGCTGTATGGCTATAGTCTGTTTCATTTAACTTTGCGGTTTTCTTCTGAAATTTTCCACAAGAATCAGGCTACAAAAGCGGTTTTAAACTTTTGATGCAATAATGCGGCTCAAAACAAGCATACGTCTCTATATGACTCGACATGCTATAGAATATCATATTTATTGTTTTAGTTTAAAACACTTTTGTAACCGCTTCAAACTTTTTCAAAAACCTCAAAGTTAAATGAAACAGACTATATTTATTGTTGATATGCATACAACTATGTATTTAGTAAATTTACGCTGAACAGCCTCAAGCCTGTTCATCTCACTACTAAGCATACGTGGGCAGCAAGAAAATTCTGGGGGGTCCAAGATTTTTCAAAGGTCAAAAATTTGCCTTAAAAATGGTGGTATGGCGAAAAAAACACAATTTTTCGACGTTTCTCATCGAGCACTATCCATTGGCATCAAAAAATTGTGAAAAAAAACAAAAAATTTCAAAAAATTGAATTCTGGGGGGGGGCATTTTGATTTCTGGGGGGTATTTTGATTTCTGGGGGGGTATTTTGGTTTCTCGGGGGGGGGTGCATACCCCAACCCCCACACCCAGGTGTGCTACTAAGAGGAGTTCAATAAAGCACAGGAATGTTCGAGGAGAAGTCTGAAGTAAACAATGAAGGCCCTGACGAGATTATTTTTATCACGCGAAAAAAGGATTTTCTAATTCAGATAATCTGAAGAAAGATTTTTTGATTATAGTGGTCTAATGCTCCACACATTTTAGGTTTTGTCAGTAATAAGCATATCTGGGCGCGGAGGGGTTGGGGGGTATGCACCCCCAGAAACCAAAATACCCTCCCCCAGAATTCAACTTTTGAAAATTTTCTTGTTTTTTTTCGCAATTTTTTGATTCCAATGGATAGTGCTCAATGAGAAACGTTGGAAAATGGTGTTTTTTCGCCATACCATCACTTTTGAGGCCATTTTTTTTACCTTTGAAAAAGTCTTGACCCCCCCCACCATATGTACCTTGGGTGCCACCCACCTATGGTAATAAGTCGTGTATTGAGTGTGTATGACAATTTATGATTATTTTTGCTCAAATGTAGGTCTGTGCATTTAGAATACGATACAGGCTAACAATTTTTGGTGGCTCAAAAAGATATGATACCTGTCGTCAGAAATCTATAGTTTGTTTCATTTCGGGAGCTTTTTCGCTGAATTTAAACGTACACGAATTAGGCTACAAAAGCGGCTTTTAGATCTGATATGTAGACTTTTGTTGCTGGGCGAGGTCAAAGATCATCCTATTTACCTAGTTCAGTGTATTATAGAATATCATTCCTGTAGTATACGTGAAACACTTTAGGCTCATACACGTGTACTACATAGATTGATGATTGTTGAATCAGAGTTAATACAATGATATATTAAAATACGTGAACTCACAAGACATTCCACTGGCAAGCTGACCCGGGCCGGGACCCGAGCTCACTACCCAACGCACAACAGTCAACAAAACATGGTTGTGAGATAAATCAGTGTCCTTTACCTGATGGGAAGCCTTAAGGTAAGTTCTAACATTCTGGCAATTAAGCTTGTTTGACAATTTACTGTCTCACAGAGGGCGGCCAGGCCAGGCCAGACAGATGAGATGAGGCAAAGTCCAAAAAATTGTGAAAAAACATGCCGAAATTCAATTCATGCGGGTGTGTCGCTTACAAGATGTTGGGGTTTGGGATTTTAAGCCCGTCAAAATAATTTTCACCAGCCCCCTCACTCAGAAATTTTTCACCCTCCAGAATTCGCGATTTTTTAAAAGTCGAAAAATTTCATAAAATTCTAAGGAACGGTGCTTTTTAAGCTTTTTTAACTATCTATTTAGTCAAAAATGTCACATTTTCGACGAGCGCCGTGGACTCATGTTTTGATTTGTTTTGTAAAAAGTATTGTTTTTCTACTAGATCAGCTAGAATTTGGAACGATCTTGCACAACATATTCGAAATTCTCCAAATGTTTAGACACTCGAGAAAAATTTGAAAAAGGTTGATGTCGGGATTTTTTTGATGGGGCACACGTGAGCGCAATTCACTATTTGCCTGTGTGTTGTCCAGGTCATATTGCATTTTATACTTTACTATCTTATTTTCCTTGCGCTTTTTTATCCTTGCTTTTATTCGGAATAAAGTATTAGTATTAGTATTAAGTTAAGGGAAGAAACAATAAAGTCAGGAAGATCGTTCCAAACTACAATATATTTGCAAAAGAAATCAAACTTTTCTAAATTAGAATGAACAACAGGTACAACTAATTTGAATCCATTAATGCTGCGGGTAATATTAAGATTAAATACGAAAAAATCATAAGCTTCTAAACATGATTTATGACACATAATTTGATACTTCATACACAGGCAAATCTGCAAGCGTCTGAATTCAAATCTTAATTCAAATATTGATCGTATTGAAAGAGTTCAGCGCAAGTTTACGCGAAGTATTTTTGGCTTTAAGAGCGGTTTGTCTTATAACGATCGCTTAATTAAACTGTCTTTAGAACGCCTCGAATTACGCCATATTCGTTTTGCTTTGTGTTTGTATTTTCAAATTATTACTGGACAGTCTCATATTCTTCGTGACGATTTTTTCGCTTTCAATGACAATTGTACTCGCTCCGCAAATAATTTTAAGCTTATTGTTCCTCTGGCTCGCTCCGATATTCTCAAGTATGATTTTGGTCATAGATACTTAAATCTGTGGAATTCGCTTTCAAATGATGTTGTAAATTCACCTAACCTGGAAATTTTTGAACGCAAACTCAATACTATCAATCTGTCTATTGTTCTAAAGGGGCGTGCGTAAGCTGTCACCTTCGTGACTGCATGTCCCTGTTGCTAACGTTGTAGTCGTATATACTCGTATGTTGTCATGTGTGTCATTTAAAATATCGAGTTTCATCCCTTTTTTGTATTTGTGTTTTTTTCCCAGACGTTGCAATAAATGCTTTTTGTTTTTTTGTTTTTTGTTTGTCTGCACAATTTAAGTTGTATTAAACGATCCTCGTAAGAAAGAATATCCAAATCAAATCAAAGCATTTATTGGGCATTGGTGTAGCTGGTTCACACATGCATTAAGATAGCCACGTTATAAGTACGTATACAGCAAGTAGTATCCGGTGAAAGCTGCCACCTAACTGGTTTGATTTAAGTCAAGTCGAAAACAAATAAGGCAGTCCTCGGATTTTTTCAGTAGATTCGTGTGACTGACCAAAATGTTGGTGCCAGCGTTTAAAATAAGCCGAAGTAATGGGGTGCAACTCGAGTCGCCCGCTTCGCTCGCTCCGCTCATCGCATCCCATTACTCAGGCTTACTGTAAACGCTGGCACCAACATTTTGGTCAGTCCATGATGCTAAGCCTAAGCCTAATCAGCTGGTAAACCAATGCAAAACATTACGAATGCCTTGCAATCTTTATCGAAATTAACCAGCATTAGTCGATTGGCTATGGTTCTGGACTTTAGAACAAGAGGTCCAAGTTTCGAATCCGACTGCCAGCAACTTTCTCTCGTTTCTTCAGATGCTACTCGAATCCGACTGCCAGCAACTTTCTCTCGTTTCTTCAGATGATAAGAGGGGTTCAATACACTGCAACAGTACTCTAATACAGGTCTAACATAAGAAATATAAGCTTTAACAAGGTTACATTAATCACTCGAAAAAATCATTTGCGTATAAAAATACATATAGAGAAAGCTTTTTCAATCAAAGAATTATAGTGTTCCTTGAATTTCAAATGTTGGGTAGTCAAAACTCCTAAATCACGGACAAATAGGTTATCACTAGAAATAATTTCCCCAATTAGTCTATAAATAAATTTTTGATTATTACTCAAATCGAGACCTTGACATTTGGTTCGTGAAATAGGTAAATCCTATGTAATTGCCCAGTCAAAAATCTTATCTAATTCAGACTGTTGTAATCAACAGTTACGACCATATGTGGGCAGCAAGAAAATTCTGGGGGGAGTGCAAGATTTTTTTGAAGGTTGAAAAATGGCCTTAAAAATGGTGGTATGCATACGTGGGCAGCAAGAAAATTCTGGGGGGGGTCCAAGATTTTATGAAGGTCAAAAAATGGCCTTAAAAATGGTGATATGGCGATAAAAACACACATTTTTCGACGTTTCTCATCAAGCACTATCCATTGGCATCAAAAAATTGCGGAAAAAACGAAAAAAAATTTCAAAAATTGATTTCTGGGGGGGGGGGGGTCTTTTGGTTTCTGGGGGGTCCAGACCCCCCCAGATCCCCCCACGCCCATGTGTGGTTACGAACCGAACTATGAAGATTATTTAATATATCATTTATGAAAATCAAAGAGAGCGTAGGTCCAAGAACACTTCCTTGGATGGCACCGCTAGTTACAGGCACGTAATCTGAAAAAGACTGATTAATGCAAAGACACTGAGAACGATTAAAAAAATAAGCCTTCTATCATGTATAGAGATTTCCCTTTAATCCATATCCATTTAACTTAATAAGAAGTTTTTCACTGTTAACTTTATCGAATGTTTTTGAAAAACCTTAGCTTATCATATCCACAGTTTCTTTTTTAGCTAACGCGTGAATCCATGAAAATTTACTCTTTGATGACTGTGTTTCGCAAGATTTATTCTTTTGGAAACCAAATTGAAAAGGAGATATTAGTTTATTAACCTTGAGAAAGTTTAACAATTGACTATTAATAATTCTTTCCGTAATTTCGGCAATAGAACAACAAAGAGGAAAGCCAATAATTTTCAATTAGTGCTGGATCCCCCTTTTTCAAAATAGGGGTAGCATGTGCCATGCTCCGAAATTCGAGAATATTTCCAGACAGAGAAGATACAGTGAAAATACTGACTAACGGCTTAACCATTTGAAACGACAATTTTTCAATAAAAAGATTACATATGCCATCCGGACCAACTGCAGTTAAATTATTCAGATGATTAATGGCTTCCAATATTCATTTCTCACTATAAACGACGTTGGAAAGCAAACAATCACAGCGCTTCTGAACAAGAAAATTCGCAAAATAATCGTTAAAAGTACCTATTAGCCTTGCATATTTAATCGATTATAATATTATTATCAGAAAACGTTAGAAGGAGGAATTTAATTGTGACTTTTTACCTATTTACAAATGTATAGAAAGCTTTACGATTATTATTCTTTAGCAATTTGTTTTCTTGAGAAGAAATATACCTAACTATAATAATAAAATAATAATAATATTTATTAGTCCATTACTACCGTAGAAAATACTATAAAATTACATGAAAAAAGGATTTAATGAAAGATAATGTCGAAAGAACGAAAGAAAGTTTATCAGTATAGCATGAATAGTTCTACGTAAAGCTTTACAATGATTTCGATATTTAGCTTTAGTTTGGGGAGTTTTACATCTTTTATATATATTCTATAAAGAACGTTTTTAAGAAATAATTTATGTAAGTTTCCAGGGTATTTATTTGAATTTTGATTGAGTTCTAAAAGTAGGATCAAAACTAAAAATAAGAGGATTTGATATGCTTAAAAAGACATTATATATATCATTAACCGTTTAGCATGTAGAAAAATGTCAGGCCAAGAGATGGAGGATAAAAAAGTCGCAATACTGTCATAGTCTGCTATATTTAAATTAAAGCGAGGATCATCTTTATCATGAAAATTACTGGTCAAAATTTCAAAAGAAATTGAATTATGGTCGCTAGTTGAAAAACATTGAATTTAAGGTTTTTGATTTCTGAGATTTACCCCCTCCCCCTGCCGACCCTGACCTTGTGCACCTATGCTACATTCTGATCGCTATTAGTGAATAAGTAAACATTAAGTTGTGTAGGTGAACACCGTTCAGTCGCCTCTTTCAAACATTATCAAGCCAACGAACAGCCATGACGGCTGAATTGCAAAAAGATTCTCTTTTATTCCGTTATACTCTTTCTTGTGCTGCTGCTACTGTAGCTGAGACGGCCACATACCCTTTGGACATGGTCAAGACTAGATTGCAAGTTCAAGGTGAAAATAGTCGGCAAATTAATCCCAAACCTTCATTGCGATATTCAACTTCGTCCCCTGGATGCATTAATCCTGGCATGGTTTCCACAGCTGTAAAAATAGGTATGTATATTGTTTACGGGTTTAGAAGTAAGTTAATCATGCGTCTATTAGTAAATCATTTAGACACACATGGGCATAGGCAGTGGTGGGTCTAGGATTTTTTAAGGGGGCGATAACCCAATTTTTCCAGAAGCAGTCAACAATAGGTCCGAAAATTTGCCCTTCACGTGCGAAGTAGCGTTTTTTTGTGTTATACATTGTATACTTTTATTTAAAATCACTTTTGATGCAACACTTTTTCCAAAAATCTTGAAACTCTAGACAATCTTGTGCGAAAAAATCATTAAATTTTTTCGACTTTATGAAAATCCGGCGCGGAGCGCGGAAAATAGTAAGAAAATTAGGAGGAAGGTTGATTAGAAGCTTGATTTACTGCTCGATTTTCTGTATTGTGACGTGTAACGTCGGAATCCTTTAAAAGTTGTGCTTCAAAATAGAAGCGATCGATGCTGAAATAGCTGTCTTTGCTTTTGAAATATTTTAAAACCTATTCCATGAGCAAAAAAATTACTTCCAATTCGCCACGAAGGTGAGTAAAGGCCTTTAATAGGTATAATCCGGCGCGAAGCGCCGGAAAAAATTTGAGAAATTATCATCATTGACGGCCGAAAATCATTGCAAATTGTGTATCCAGTCTTTGGCTCGCCAGCTATTTTGGGCAAATGGGGGTACCGCCGCTCTTTCCGCCTTAAATCCGCTCCTGAGCATAGGGGTTAGAGGGGTGTATTACCCCTACGTAAGGTTTCGAAAAACCAGGTACTGTCATGCGATTTTGGGAAACAAAAGGTGCTGCAAGACAATTCTTGAGCTTACTGCAAAAAAGGCCGAAAATTCTATCAGAAAAAAGGTTGAAAACCATTATTCCCGCATGTCTCTCCTCTGACCACCCTTACCTTGCCTAACTATGATTTAATTAATGTGTTGCTTTCTTATTTTTAGTTAAAGAGGAAGGTGTGCTAAGGTTATGGCAAGGCTGTGTACCCGCTGTCTTCAGACATTATGGTTGGTCGTGCTTTTACTGCTTTTTTGTCCTACTTCTCTATTTTTTCATCTTTTTTTAGTCTACACCGGCGTTAGAGTCATTGCTTACGAAACGTTTCGCGACAAACTTTTCAAGCATAGATCTGATGGAGCTTTTCCGCTATGGTAGTTTTATTTTACCAATTTATGTACTTGGATTAGTCAATTTTATACATTCATTCCTTGTATGTGTGTGATCAGTAGCTTTTCTCATTCATTAATTTCAATCTATTTTTTTCATTCAATGTACATATTTATATGTAAGTTCCGATGGGTGTTTCAGGGAATGCGGGTTTACTACGTCGTTCACCTCGAGACTAAAAGCTGAATACCAGTTGACCCAATCGACTTTTGTGTTTAACAAAAACAGGCATCACGTTGCCACCAGCCATGCACTTGGGTGTCTAGACTATAGATACACAGCATGGCCGATGTGGGAGTCAGTTGATCTTATGGTCTGAAATTGAGCTTTTTCAGGCCAAAATGACCTCAAAAACTGATGTATGAATACCAAAGTTGCATTAAAACTAGGTACATTACATTATTCCACAGTTTTTGATCAATTTCAAGCATTTTTTGAGGAAATTTTAAGTCTATCGATTTCGGCCTTCATTTCGCCTCATTTTCTCTAAAAAATTTCTCATTTTCCAATTCTGGGCATTTTTAGACAATGCCAGCTTCTACCTCACATATATGTCTGATCAAGACCCACCAGAATAGAAAAATAGGAAATTTTCTGAGAACAATGAGGCAAGAAATACATATTACTAGGAAAAAATGCTCCGATGGAACAAAAAGAACGGATATACTTGGAATCGCGAGTCATTAAGTGCTTAAAAGGAGGGACTATGGAAAAGTTACCTTATGTGTGCCAGTAAAAGTTGTAAGAATGTACTAAAAATTAGACTACCGCTGAAAACGCAAAAAATCGAAATATATTCTGCGGTCTGCAGAAGGGAGTTGCACCTCCGACGTAAAAATAAATAACATGAATAGCTTATTCCTAGAGAAAAAGCTATCATCAATCAAAAAACGACATAATGTGCATTCATACGCTAGCATGGCACACGATTAACTAAATAATGTTTATTTATTGAAAGAGAACTTTGATATTGATAAGAAACTAAATCGATTATCAAAACACATCAGAGCTTCCTCATAATCTCTTTTTTGAGCCAGTAAACAATGTGTTGTGAAGGCACGCTATTTTCAGAAGCCGAAAAATATACTTGAATGTTTTGCGTTTTTTAGCGGAAGTCTAATTTTTAGTAGATTCTTACAACATTCACAGGCAAACATAGGTAACTTTTCCCTAGTCTCCTCCTTTTATGTCCTTAATGATAGGTAATTCCAAGTGTATTTGTCCTTTTTGTTCCATCGGAGCATTTTTCTTTGCTAGTGCAGTACTGTTGGTAATATGACAGCAGTCCAAGAACGCGGAAAACAATACTGTTCTGAACGTCTGCATTCGTTTTTTTAAACAAGACAACCGTACCTTATTTAAACAGATTTAATGTTTTCAGCGTAAACTTTGAACAACAACTGGGTGTGAAGAGCACTTACACTCAGATTCATAATCCTGGCGTTATATGTATGTAACATTTTTAAAATTAAAGCTTTTGCAACAATCTGAACAATAATTAATTCTCAGTGTAAACTTTACACAACTACTGGGTGTAAAGAAAACATACAGTCAGATTCGTAATCCTGATCCTAGGGAACATGTTTTGAAAAAAAAATTCATGTTTTGCAACGCGCTAGCGTAACATTTACGCATCAACAATAAAGTAATAGTGTAAACTTTACATAACTACTGGGTGTTGAGAAAACTTACAGTCCGATTCGTAATTCTGACGTTACGTAAAAGATTTGGGAAAAAATTAAGCTACCCAACACTCTAGAACTAAAGTTAATATTCAGAGTAAACTTTACACAACCACCTGGAGTAAAGAAGATTTCAGCCGGATTCGTAATTCTGATATAACTCTGATATTACGATCAATATTTATGAAAACTCCACAGTGCTCTGAAGACTAATATAGATTAGATATCAAGCACTTTACACCACTGTTGAGTGTAAACAAACGCGCCTAAGTGACGTATCATGTTTGACCCCTGGTACATTTTGGACTCGTGATCATGTTTACTGAACCTAGCTCCCCATTGTGTGTGAAGAAATTCGGTTTGGGTCAGTTTTTAGCCTTTGAATCGTAGTAGGTTTGTATGTGAAGAACTTCTGTTTCGCATCCGATTTGAGATAATGACCAATCAAAAAGGGGAAAAACGCATTTTCACCCCATGTTACACCCATAATTTCGAACTTTATACCTTGAAAAGTAACTCAATATTGAGTTTTTTAAACGCGGTTTGCTGCGACATGTAGCCCTTGGCACCACGGTTTTTTTTGTAATCGGCAAAGATTTTTCCCGCTGTACAAAGTCTTTTACGGACCGTCTTTTTATATGTACAAAGATTTTTGGGAAGACAAAAATTGCAAAAAGGTCTAAAATTCACAAAAATTTTCGGCGCTTCGCGTCGAAATGAGTATTGTTTGTTCTGTTCTATATATATCGTTATATTGGCAGAAATTGCATTTCAAAAGAAAAAATGTCACATTTTTCGGCGCTTCGCGCCGTTTAAGAACGATTCTTAGTGATTTTTGCCCTTAGAGACCCAGAAATTAGCTAAAATACACTACCAAAAATTAGCTAAAATACACTAGGTACCAAAAGTCGAACAACTCTGTTTTTACCACACTAAAATCGCTACTGTACCATATTATAGTCGCCAAAAATTTGTGTGTACAAAATGTACAAAGACTTTTGGGGACCATCTTTGTGCATTTATAAACGGTTCGTGTACAAGAAACACTGACCCCAACTATGTCCCCATTCTTGTTAAGGACATTTCAAGTATCGAAATTAGCATTAAAGACAATTTAGACGAATTTATTCCATTTATTTCTAGAATTTCTGAAAACTGATTGATAAAATACATTTTCGTAAAGTCAAAGCCTCTTTTTTGAATCTATAAATACTCTTGTTTTTTTATTCATTCTTATTCAAAATGGCTACAATTGTGAACGTTGTTTCCGCGAGTCGTCTGTCTCGCAAACCCGTAGACTTGTATAAAATTGCAAAAACATGTAAGGTGTCAAATCTGATCCAAAAGTTTAATGGTTTAATTATTTAAATAAATCAGCCAAAGAGTACTGGTGTATTGTTTAGCTCTGGAAAAATGGTTTGTGTAGGCACAAATAGCATACACGAAAAAGCTAGCGAATGGAAAAATAGGCTCTTTTACGACTGAGTGGCTACACCTTACATCTTTTGCAGCTAAAAGTACATAATGTAGTAGGAACGGGTTGAATGAACAGTCGAATGCTAGTTTTATGCATAAAAAGTTTGTGCGATTAGAGCCTGAATTATTTCCGCCCGATAAATTGACACTTTCTAACGCCACAGCTTTAATTTTCACCGCCGGTACTTTAATGGTTGGTCTAAAAAGCGAAGATGCCGTTTATAAATTTTTAGAAAGACGCGTTTCATGCTGGAAATGTTTAAGATTTAATTAATAAGCGCGTTTTTAGCGAGCGAGCGCGTTTTTATTACCTTAGCTAGTGAGCCCGTTTTTTATTACGTTAGCGAGCCCTATGAATCATATTTTCGGTCGATTGGCACAGTGTGACGTAGTTACCTACACTTACACAATTGCCTATCTCCCTATACTGACGCCAGATGGGCAACCCTTACTACTATTGTGTGCTGAGACGATTGTTTTCGTCATGTGACTCACAAATAACATGAATATAGTATTTATTAGTCTCAAATTCTGGGTTCTTCCCCACCCACCTTCTAGGAGAGTGATCTTGGGCATCTGTGCTATCAACCCTACATGCATTCGTAATATTTATATTAGAACATCATCGGGTGATGGTATTGGCCGGTTTAAGGATTTGCGCACACCCTTTTGACTTACATGGTATATATTAGCAACAACCAGTTTTCATGTCATTTTGAAGATATAGGGCGCTTTTGATCCATACGAGGTCATTGGTCTAAAGCCAGAACCCTGCGGAAAAGGCGGACTACCCCACTCAAAGTTTTGAGTCATTGCATGTATGGTTAAAGTAACCAGTCTCCAGGCACCTTAATTTTAAGGGAAGCTATGTGTTCAGGCGTAGCCAGTGGTGCTATTGCCCAATTTCTCGCTTCTCCAACTGATTTGGTAAAAGTTCAAATGCAGATGGAAGGAAGGCGAAGACTAGAAGGCCTGCCTCCCAGGTTCTGCATTTTATACTAAAGCACTTGCTAAGTTGAGCTCGCTTTCACTATAAATTAAAAAATAATTTCGTACCTTCTAAAAAATGGCAAACATGCTTAAGAGTCTTCATTGCCAGATTACTTATGTGCATACATGATCTTGGGGGAAGGGGTTTTCCCTTACCCTTCAGAAAAATTTTCACCCCTTTCCTCCAGAAATTTTTCAACCCCTCCCCACAGAATTCGCAATTTTCATAAAGTTTACAAGAATTTCCTGATAATTTGCAGAAAAAAGGTACATTTTTAAAGCGTTTTTAGCTATCTGTTTGCTTAAAAGTGACAAACAAATTTTCGGCGCTTCGCGCCATATACTTATGTTTTGAAAATCCATATAAAAAAATTTAAAAAAAAGCAAATCCATATACTTATGTTATATTTTGTTCAATTTGATCAATTTTCGGAAATTTTTTATGTTTTTATGTTCTAGAAAGGCAGATCATCGTCAGAAACGCCGAAAAAACAATTTTATTGACGCATACCCACCATTTTTGGGCTCAAAAGAGGCTTTTTGAAATTTCACCCCCTCCCCGAAAATTTCCATCCTAGGCACGCCTGCTTATGCGTGTTTTTTTGCATTTTTTTGCGTCTGTCTTTTCAAAATCCAATGCATTACATCTGGACATTCCATATCAATTGGATCAGTGGTCTCAAAAAGACGTGCACATGGGGTTTGAGTTGAGAGTCTAGAGACCTCTAGAATCACAAAAAGCGGAATTCTCTGGGATAAGAAGGAAAAATTAAGGCTAGAAATGGACGGAAATTAGGGATGTACCAGGTTCACTTTTTTTAAAAACTCGAAGTCCGGGTCCAAGATTTTAGATAACCTCGGGTCTGAGTCCGAAATTTTAAGAAAGTCGAGTCCGGGTCCAAAAAAGCTGGACTCGATCGGGTCTGGGTTCGGGTTCAATGTATAGCATACGACATCATGATACAGATGGCTTTTGCATGAGGTGTACACATTTTTGAGTATACAAGTGTACCTCACTATTTTTTTGTACGAGACAAAGATTTTGATTCTTGAATGAAGATTTGTGGAGCCATCTTTATACAATGTACAAAGACTTTTGGGGCAAACGCTTTTTTTGAGTATTTTTTGGCAAAATTTCAAAAAATTTTGGGCGCTTGGCGCCAAATATCGTAATTACAATCTATTTAGCTTCAAGTGCGGGCTTAAAACACTCCAAAATCTATCTCTGTGTTGTTTCAAGCATCTTTGTACCCACTGAATATCTTACACTTTTCTCTACCGCTTTATAAAGATTTCATGCAGAAAATAAGAATTATTTGACAACTTTGCACTGTTTTCAGCCGTTTGAAGATAAAATTGACTTTTTATTTTTGTCTTGCATCGAATTCATAAGCAAGTTAGTATCTATTATGAGATTCATTCAGCATGTTGCAATCGCTGTATTACTTCTGCTTGTGTAACACGTTATTTTAGCTTTCTGACTCGAGCTTTATGCGTAAATCCTACCAAAAACTCATAAAAATTTCGGCGCTTCGCGCTAAACTAATATAATCAGCTGAAATTAAGGACAAGGTTACACTTTTTGTGACGCGTGCGGATAGCGGATAACAGACTAGTAGTATGTAAAAATATGTCTATTTAATGGTATATCTATAAACAGAAATTACAACAGACGCGAACCCCAAAAAGTTCGACTTTTTATCCTTTTAAGCTCAAAATCTTTATGTTCTGTGCAGACATGCATAGCCACGTGAAATATGGTGGAGTGAAACCGAAAAATTATTTTTTGGCTCAAACATAGATACCATACGTGGGCAGCAAGAAAATTCTGGGGGGGGTCCAAGATTTTTTGAATTGTCAAAAAATGGCCTTAAAAATGGTGATATGGCGATAAAAACACCATTTTTCGACGTTTCTCATCAAGCACTATCCATTGGCATCAAAAAATTGCGAAAAAAACGACAAAAAATTTTCATAAATTGATTTCTGGGGGGTCTTTTGATTTCTGGGGGGATTCATTTCTGGGGGGTCCAGACCCCCCCCCCAGATCCCCCCCCACGCCCATGTGCGGTAGATACGCGTCAAAAACATCAATTTGTAGTGTTTCTGACGATGCTATATCTTTCTAGAACGTAAAAACAAAAGAATTACAAAAAATTAACAAAAAAATCTGAATAAATCAAAAAAATAATTTGACACTCTCGAGCTAGTTGAAAGCTAAAAACGCTTAAAACAGCACATTTCCTATGGATTATTAGGAAAATTGCGAATTGTGGAGAATGAAAAAAAGTTTTGGGTTGGACCCGGACTCGATACATCTTGAGGTCGGGTCCGGGTCCAAAATTCCAAAGTTTTGGACAACCTCGGATTCGGGTCTAAAATTTTGGTCGGGTACCCGACTATTCAGGTCCGGGTACCTGGCACCATAGGTGGACGGCACCAAAATTCTGGGGGGGGCAAGATTTTTCAAAGGTAAAAAATGGCCACAAAAATGGTGGTACGGCGAAAAAACACCATTTTTCAACGTTTCTCATCGAGTACTATCCATTGGTATCAAAAAATTGTGAAAAAACCAAAAAAAAAATTTCAAAAAAATTGAATTGCCAGGGGGTATTTTGGTTTCTCGTGGAGGGGAGTGCATACCCCCAAACCCCCCTACGCCCAGGTGTGCCTGGCACACCCTCAACGGAAATTACTACTTTTTCGCGGTCGGGCTTGAAATTGAAACTGTCAATTACTGTACATAGTTTCTTTGTCTACTGGTCAGAAGAATTGCATACCAATCGCTCTTGTTTGTGAGTTATATGATGCTAAAATGTTGTTCTGTGAACATTGATTTTATTTTTTCGTGCTCACCTGTTTGAAGCTGATCTAACGTAATGAATTTCAGCATCACTGGCTGATATGGACGGACTAGGAAACATGTGAATCTATAAAAAGACTGTGTTTCTAAGATGTCTAATTCCTGGAGCTAAAATTTTTCAGATTCCTTTTAAACATACATATATGTGTCACACACATACTCGCACGTATTCTTGGGTGGTTTGGGCGGGAGTCGACCTCCGCAGAATGGCTGCTGACCCCCAGAATTGTCGGTTCTCTAAACAAAATCGGAAAAGGTGCGTTTTAAAGCGTTCTTAACTTTATTTGGCTGAAAATCAAATTTTGGGCGCTTCGCGCCGTACACTCATTTTTTATTATTTCTTCATTTTGCTCAATTTTTCGAAATGTTTTTCATGTTTTTATGTTTTGGAAAAAACGAGCTCCGTTTAAAACGTCGAAAACAGGTTTTTGACGTGTACCTATGGTTTCTAATAAGAAAAATTTGGCTTTCGAAAAAGCACTGAATTTTAAAATGAGGATGCTCCTCGTCAGATTTTGTGCTTGTTATTCTTTGTTTTAAGTGATAAATGTTTTAAGAGTCAACAATATGGGACAAGCATTCAGGTTTTTATGGTCGCAAGGCGGTATATATGCTTTGTGGAAGGGGTGGATGCCGAATTGCACTCGCGCTGCGCTTGTGAACATGGCAGGTAAATTTATTTTCGTGTACCTATCGAATGATACAAGTGATTGATTAAACCTTTATAACTTGATCATAACGACCATAGCAGTCAAATTCTGAGGGTCAAAACGAGCAAAAATCCCAAAAAAACGCGCCGAAAATTTAATTCTGAGGAATTTATTGATTTTTGGGGGTCTACCGGATTCTGAGAGGGTGTAAACCGCCAACGAACGACCATCTTCAAGATTTATGCAGGTAATTTAGCACGAGCTATTTCAATGTAAAATTAGGAATTCAATTGTAAGCATCTTGAATTACTTTTTTGAATGCTGGAAAATTATTATTGATGGTTAAATTGGTCTTGTGAACTTAAGAATGGTCAGACGGAATGATGCATGAACTACATAAATGTTTTGACCTTAGAAATATACAAGGTGTTTCATAATGATCTACCCATACCTGTAGCCATATGGGTCGATGCTACATACGATTGCAATATACCAACCTGTAGAGAATTTAATTCTGCATTTTTTGAGCTATTTTAAATACCATATTCATACGGGTTTGTGTCATTTTAAAGCTTAACAACAAAAAATGCTTAAAAATTGAAACAATTTAAAAATTTTAAACAATAATCAGTTTCACCGCCAGTTGCTTCCATAACTTGTTGGAAACCTTCTGGCATTGAACACAAAAGGTTTTAAAGCGGTTCAGTGTCAAATTCTAATTCGGTCTAGACGAGATCCAAATTTCTTCTCAATGTTTCCCTCGAGTAACGTCCTTGACCTGCCTTCAAATGCATCAAATGCTCCACTCGATCTTTAACGATTTCTTCCAAGTTTTCATTTTCAGTCAATAGAAATGAATGTAACGCCGGCTAACCTAGCTTGTTAAATTCGGAAGCTTGAATTCAATCGAGAAGACATGCAGTATTGCAATTAAACCTCATTTTCAGAGAAAACAGAACACGATTTTGTGATGACTTCTATTTTCCTCGTGTGTAAATAGCAAACGCAAAGTGTTAACTACTCGGTGTAAATTGTATGACGCAGAATTTAATTCTCTACCAGATGATATATTGCAATCGTATGTAGCTTCCAGTCATATGGCTACACGGGTAGGGTAAATCATTATGAGACACCGTGTACATATGTCTCATCTCCCTGCTGTCAAAAGTACTCGCAGGCTAAAACGTTGATTTTTCTTGGTGTTGCATAAATCGCAGTGACTGACTTACTATTCTTAATTCAGAGTTGTACATGGGTCATATCCATACCTGGGTAGCAAGAAATTTCTGGGGGTTGAAATTGCCAAAAATCGACAAAAATTTTACTAAAAGTAGAATTCTGGGGCCTACAGTAATCTGCGGGAATTTTTCACCCACGCCCATAAGTGGTTATATCTATCAAAGATTATGTAGTGAGGAATGCTTTTTAAGTGAGTTGTATTATTTGGTGAATGTCAGCGCAGGCTTATTCATTTACTTCCGCATTTTTGCGCAACTTTTTGATTAGAACGCAAAACGCAATCTATTTGATTTATATGCTCTTATTTTTCCTCTATTTTTATGTTACTTCATATCTGTGCTGTTTTGATCGACGTACGTATGTTTATAAGTGGGTCTGATGAGATTTACTGCTTTTCTGAAGTTGTTCGCCTTTTCTCTGCTGCTCCTATGTATTTAATCTTTCTAATTTCCGTTTTTCCTCTCCGTGTGGAAGCTTTTTAGTCTTATGCGTTCTTGCAGCTTCTTCCAAGAAATTAATCCGATTTTCTATTTTTAATACAAAAAGACGCTTTCGTTTTTTATTCAGTGATAGGCGAGTGAATAATCTAAGAATATTACTTACTCGTCTCACGATGCAAAATTTTGAGCTGCTTCATACACCTTTGCTTTTCTTAAATGCTTTGATTTTTTATTTTTTCTCTTACATCTTTCGTATTTAAGTGTCGGATCTAGGGTTTTTTAAGGGGCGGTATTTTAACTTTTCCTGAAACGGTCGAAAATGTGTCCGAAAATTCGCCCTTCACTTGCAAAACAGCATTTTTCGCCGTTTTACGTCGTCTACTCTTATTTAAAATCTTTTGGTCCAACATTTTCCTGAAAAAATTAAAAATTTTCTACAATTTTCTGCAAAGAAAAATTCGAGAAATTCAGGCAGAAGGGATAGAGACTTGAACACTGCTTGATTTCCTGCATTTACGCGCTTGGAGCAATATGTTCACTGGACCATTGGAGCATCTGACGCAAAGCGTTTAAAATTTTTAAAATTTATGATTCAAAATGGAATAAAACTATGTTGAATAGCTGTTTAAATGCTCCACATAACGTTTAAGGAGACATTTTGTTACTACAAGAGCCTATTCCTGGCGCAAAAATATGGTTTCCTGGTCGCCAAAAAAATAAATAAATGCTGTAGGCACTAAAATTTGGGAAATTAAGAAGGCCAAAAATCCTTATAAGTTTAATATTCATGTATCTCACTAAATACGTTGGGCCAATGGGAGAGGGGGCTGCTTCCCTCGCCTCGCCGCCTTAAATCTGCCCTTGGATACAAACGTACGAGTTTAATGCAGATTTGATTAACTATCATTCAGATCTAGCGACGTACGATAAAGTGAAGCATACTATACTGCGGCACACAAATCTACAAGACAACCATGTGACGCATGGTTTATCTAGGTAATCAAATTTGACGTCCGAAACTTTGAATAGCATTGGGTAAAAGGAATATGATATGCAAGTGCAGACAATCACACATGGGCGTGGGGTTCTGGACCCTCCCCCAGAATCTTAAGGGCCCCAAAATCGATAGACTTCCGAAATTAAATTTTTGGTTCTATTTTTGGTAATTTGACACCTTAGGACCCCAGAATTTTGTTGCTATGTATGTATGCAGACAATCGTGAATGTACGCTTGTTTGGACCGCTTAGAAGTTTTAATTTCTATTATTTTCTGACTCGATAAATAGAGATCGTTAAATAGCACGAGAAAATTCTGCGAGTATCGCTCGTGCGCGCTTATTTGCAGTTTTGGGTCATAATTGAATTGACTAAAAACTTTTCGACCATACCTGGGTGTGCGGGGGGTGTTTGAGGGTATGCACCCCCAGATTTTTTTAAAATTTTTTATGTCAATAGATAGTGCTCGATGGGAAACGTTGAAAAATGGTGTTTTTCCGCCATACGACCACACATGGGCGGGGGGTTGAGGGTATGCACCCCCAGAAGTTGAAATACCCCCCAGAAATCGAAATACCTCCCCCAGGATTCAAATTTTGGATTTTTTTGCTTTTTTTAGCGATTTTTCGATGCCATTGGATAGTGCTCAATGAGAAACGTCGAAATATGGTGTTTTTTCGCCATATACGACCACTTTTAAGACCATTTTTTGACCTTTGAAAATTTTTTCACCCCTTTCCCAGAATTTCGATGCTGCCCACCTATGCATACGACCATTTCGAAGGTCATTTTTTTACCTTTAAAAAAATCTTGCACTTGCCCCTCCCCTAGAATTTAGGTGCCGCCCACCTATGCTTTCGACCCTTGGTCTTTGCTTGGAAATAATGTAATTTTTGATTGCTAGCTACTTGTCTTCGTATTCATGTTTTTCTCGTGTATTTTGTGTACAATCGCTGCAGTGAATAAAATTTTGTTCAGTTTTTGCTCGGGTTTAACAGCTGCCATTGTATCAACGCCAGTCGACGTGCTCAAAACGCGGATAATGAATCAACAACTAGATGAATCAGGACGGTAGGTGTCACAGGGTGTTTTGCGAAGTGCAAGTTTTTCAAATTTTCGCGCAAAAAAAATTTTAGTACGTGCAAAGAAAAATTTATGAACAAATGGTGTAAAATGTATACGTGCAAAAGTCTCAAGAGACTTTTTTAACAATGCAAAAAGGTTCGTGCGAGAAACACTGCAATTCATGTATGTAAGAGCTCAAGGTGGGATTGCGGATAATTTTTCGAAGAGAAATTGGCTCTTCAAATTTCGTCGGAAAGTAGCATAAAGTGTATAAAATGGTCTATAAAGCAAGTTTTTGCCTAGAATTCAGAAAGGCAGTGAAGGATCAACCACACGTCGGCGTGGGGGTTACACATCCCAGAAATTGAAAAACCTCGCGGATTACTGTAGACCATACGTGGGCAGCAAGAAAATTCTGGGGGGGTGCAAGATTTTTTGAAGGTCAAAAAATGGCCTTGAAAATGGTGGTATGGCGAAAAAACACCATTTTTCGACGTTTCTCATCAAGCACTATCCATTAGCATCAGAAAATTGCGAAAAAAACGAAAAAAATTTTTAAAAATTGAATTCTGGAGGGGTATTTTGATTTCTGGGGGGGTATTCTGGTTTCTGGGGGGATGCATACCCCCCAAACCCCCCACACCCAGGTGTGCTGTAGACCCTCCCCCTAGAATTCTATTTTTAGTAACATTTTTGGCGATTTCACCCAACCAGACCCCCTGAATTTTCTTGCTGCCCATGTATGATCTTAACTTGAACGTAATGTCAACTTTGAATACTATTCTCTTCCCAAAGCCCTATAAGATGTAGGATGGTAATTGAATGATACGTGCGCACGTTTTTATCACTGGATTGGATTAGAGCATGCAGCCAAAACAGTATAAAATTTTTCGAATCAATCAAGATTACGAATACGACATTTAATAATATTCTTCATAAAAAATGTAGATGATATGTAGGTCCCTCCAAGTTTCTCGGAAGCACGACTTGTCTTGTCACGATCTCAATCGGACCGATCCAGGCGATTTCTGAGTCTTGACGAGTTTGAGCTTTGAGTTGCTGACTTTTTTAGTCAATATTTATTAGATAATAGATCGAGTGATCAGAGCATCATTGTGTACAATCGATTTCAGTTTATACGGGGTGGCCTTAAAAAATGGCTACACCCCGATCGTTGCATCATAACTTGGGCAATTATTGATATAGAACTTCAAGACCAGCTGCATTAGATTAATAAACGTGTTTTGTTTTAATCGCTCTAAAAATTTTGGCCAGCTGTCAGCGGTTCGTGCGCTAAGGCGATTTGTTTACACCTCACTTTGACACTGCTTAAACCCCAGAGCTTTTGCAGTGTATAATATTACTGCCTACATATCCTTTTTCGACCGTATGTTTTGTCAAAAAATTATTTAGCACATATTAGAGGTAACAAATTGATGAAAGAACCAATGATGATTTTGACTTTAAACAATATTAAAGCAGGATGTAAACAAATCGCAGTAAAGCCCAAACCGTTGACATATGGCCAAACTTTTTTACACATTTTGAAAGAATAACTTTTTCTCTGTCTAGTGCATCCGGTCCTCAAGTTTAATGTTTATGTCAGCCAAAGTTACGACCTGTTACATCCGAGTGTAGCCTTTTTTGGGGCCACCCTATATAAAAGGATGTCTTAAACGACTATGTACGTATAGCTACTTTCCCATTGAAAATGAACGATTAAAATCGTCGGTCTAAAAGTAGTGATCAATCATTTTCACCTGAAATAATTTTGTTTTAAAGGTCTTTTAATGTTGAACGGGTTTAAGGCCAACCTCCATCACTTCTGCGCGCATTTTTTACGAGTTAAGTAGTTTTCGCTGTGATTATAGGATTATAAAACTGATTTATTTTCAAACCTAATTCGTGTAAAAAGTATTGCCCCAAATCTACCACAAATAGTTTCTGCGTGTAAGGTACATAATGCATGCTAAACGTGGGCAGCGAACAGATTCTGGTGGTCCGATGGGGCAAAGTTGCCAAAAATAGCACCGAAAATTCAATTCTAAGGGTCTATCGATTCTGGCGGTCTGCCGAATTCACCCCTTACGCCCATGTATGGTGCATGCTGCTGAAAAACTGTCATTTTAATTTCTACATCTACTTGAATCTATTTAACGCTAATAAGGTATTCCCAGTGTAGAACTGATGCGGAAATTAAAAGCTGCGAATCATGTTTCGTAAATTTTAATTGCAGGAGTTTTTACCAATCGACGCTAGATTGTCTGATCAAGACTATTCGAAATGAAGGATTTATGGCACTTTACAAGGGCTTCATTCCTATATGGTTGCGAATGGCGCCATGGTCGTTGATCTTTTGGATTTCTTATGAAAAAATTAGGCGCGTTTCCGGCGTTGAAAGTTTTTGAACTTAGTAAAAAGTCTAATCGAATGTCTTGACTGCGAATGTTTTCAAACGTGGGCTGATTTGGTGAAGTATAGAAAAGGATTCGCTAGTTTCACCTATATGTGTTTGTGCCCGTGCGTGTGTGTGGCGAAGGAAAAAATTATTATTATTACAAACACTTTGTGTTTATAACTTGCAGAAAATGGTTGACTTGATTGCAAATTCGGAGAAAACGCTGGTAGATGCCTGACGTCGACGATTAATGACAATTTTCGAATGACTAGCTCATTTTTTTCAAAATAATTCATTTGTCATTATTCGATTGTGTACATATGTACTCCGTTTTTTGTAAATTTCGCGTTGATTTGTTTTTTACTTGCTGCGACAAAGCGCCTTTTTTAGTCTCAATGTACCGTCAATATCAGATTCGTTATCATAAGTGCACTGCATGGCCGGTTTGGGGGTCAGTTAGTGAGCTGGCCAAAATGACCACGTAAGCTGGTATAAATGTTAAAATAGCGTAAAAATCATACATGGGCAGCACTAAAATTCTGGGGATCAGGATGGGGTAAATCGCCAAAAATGCTACTAAAAACAGAATTCTGTGGTCTACAGTGATCTGCGGGGGTGCAAACCCTCCCACGCCCATGTGCGGTAAAGACCATGTTAATCCAGTTCCTAGTCAATTCAATGATTTTTGCAGAAAATTTTCGATTAGTATCCATTATTAGCCCATATTTTCCTAGAACGTTTCATAATTCTATTTTGGGGATTTAGACCACACGCGAGTGTGGGGATTTTAGACCCTGAGAATCCAAAATACCTCAAAATTACGATGTATCCTCAGAATTGCACAATCAGCATGCCTTTTTCGCGGTTTCGCCCTATGCAGACCCCACAGAATTCGTTTGCTGCCCATGTTAGACCTTCGACCACACCTGGGCGTGGGAGGGTTTGGGGGTATGCACCCCCCGAAACCAAACCCCCCCAGAAATCAAAATACCCCCCCCCCCCAGAATTCAATTTTTGAAAATTTTTTCGTTTTTTTCGCAATTTTTTGATGCCAATGGATAGTGCTTGATGAGAAACGTCGAAAAATGGTGTTTTTATTGCCATACCACCATTTTTAAGGCCATTTTTTGACCTTCAAAAAATCTTGCACCCCCCAGAATTTTCTTGCTACCCACGTATGCCCTCGACCCCTCCCGTCGCGTGCAGGTACCTAGGGACGTTCGTAATACTTTTATGCTGTACAATTATTCTGATTAAAAAATAAATCGCAGGATAATTAGGTGGGTATTTGTATTGGCGACCACATATGGGCGCTAAGCGGTCTGTACACACGTAAACGTCAGTCTGGCTGGACCGCCGTAAACGCCCCCCCCCGAAAGTCGATTGACCCCGTAATTGAAGTTGTGGCGATTTTGCTTCATCGGACCCAGCCAGAAGTTCGGTCGTTGCGCTACCCGTGTAAATGGTCTGGAGCCTCCTCTCCCGTGAACCACCCCAAAAAAATCGACTCCAGAATTACATTTCATGCGCTACTTTGAACGATGTTGCTCTCTCGGCCCCAGCATTTGGCTGCTGCCCATATGTGGGGTTGACTGGATCTCTAGAAACTGAAAGATCCCGTAGAGTTGAATGCTGCTTTTCTGAGATTCTGCTAAACATACCCCTAGGATTTATTTGCTGTTCATTTACTTATGTACAGAGGCTATTCTGAATTCGGCTGCTCCATTGAAAAAAATTTCTAGATCAGATACAAAAATGTTGAACATACCGTTTTGTAGGTAATCACTTACACGTGTACATGTAGGTGAGCAACACCCAAATTCTGGGACGTTTTTAAAGTTCGAAATGGTCTTCAAAAGGTATAACGGAAAAACTCAATTTTCAGCGTTTCTCATCGAGCACTATCCATTGGCATAAAAAAAGAAAAATTTCAAAAAATTGAATTCTGGGGGTGCTAAATTTGATAATTATTTTCACTACCATTGGCAACCCGTCTCGTTCCATCATGGAACAAATTTTGAAATAAATCTCGATTACATTTTAGGTAAAAAAAGCGGTATCTATGTATTCATGTTCTTGTGGAAGGTTTTATCGTATGTAGGTAACGCGAACCTATAATATATTGGATACCCCAACATATGGGTCCCTACAGCTATAATTAAGAAATATCCTCAACCGACTTCCTCGCGCACGAGTGTCTACCAACCACACATGCCCCCCCAGGATTCGATAGACCTCAACCAAAAGTCGATAGACGCCCTGAATTTAATGTTGGAGTGGTTTTTTGGGTTTTTTCCGGTTTTACACCACCCTGACCCCCAGAATTCGGCTGCTGCTCATATATAGTGCTTGCTAATCATAAAGGATATGCAGTGTACAAAAAAAGGCCGCGCGACTGGATCGAACCGCATATCTTTCAGGGCTTACCCATTCGAAAATTATTTTATATTTTGCATTAAATCTAGCATATTATTACCAGGTAATATCTTTACAGAATTACGATACACAATAAAAGCAACAAAACTAAATGATGCAAAGGCGGAAGTCTTCGAATGAACGAAAATGCAATGAATAAATTATAATAAAATAGCACCAATACACCAAAATTCAGTAATGAATGAGGAAGATCACACGCAACCCTGGTTCGCTACTCGTACGACAAATAAGGCAGGAGAATGTCAGGAACGCTGATATCAGATAAAATTAAATTCGATTGCACGTATGGAAATTGCAGAACCGGTTTTATGCAAGTAGGCAGATAGAGACTCTCGTTGTATTTCTTGAAATCAGCTCCACGTTTTTTCTTCAATTGCATTTCTAGCTCCTTCATAAATTCGGACGTTATTCTAGGCTCGTAAGATTCAGTAGGGCTATAGCTGGTGAGTAGTCTGATAATCTAAAAATAATAAAAAATAATACATAATAGCTCCTATTCGCTTTACGAACGCCCGATTATTATACCTTCTTTTTTTAACCTGGTGCATGGCGATAGACCTTATTGCTGACAGTTTACCCACCAGTGAAATTTTTTTACTGTTGTATGTCATTAAGCTAGCTAACAAAGTCCAACAGCAATTATAGCAACTTTATACTTTCTAAACGCTAACAGCGATTTTAAACCCGGCCGCCTTGTCAGAAAGCGGATAGCAGATTAATTGTAACGAATCACTTGTAACAATATGTATGTACTTTCAATTCACATCCTTCAAACATGCACTAGATTAAAATCGAATCAGTTTGGGGTCACGGAACCTTGTGCATCGAATTCAATTTTAGCCATAACGATAGTGGCTTAGTTTTCAATTGGTTTTCAGTTG
Source organism: Mermis nigrescens (assembly GCA_036768485.1). Classification (NCBI taxonomy): domain Eukaryota; kingdom Metazoa; phylum Nematoda; class Enoplea; order Mermithida; family Mermithidae; genus Mermis; species Mermis nigrescens. The sequence continues at coordinate 1,407,764 of JAVLUZ010000511.1, read as the reverse complement.
TGCTAGGTACAGTAAACTTTCTTCAGTTGAAGAAAAATTCTGCATAGTGCAGACTGTTCAACATAAAAACAGAACCATTTTGGACGGATTGCCAGGATACATGTACAGCATGGGAATTCTGGAAGGTCGGGCCAAAACATTTTTAAGAAGTACCTTTTTGAGCTAAGAAAGATGGGTACGCATCGAAAGCACCGTTTTTGGACGTTTCGGACAATGCTTATCCTTTCTAGAATATAAAAGCATAAGTAAATTTCGAATTAAAATCGAGTAAAGTCTAACAAAACATAGTTTAAAAATGTGTATATGGCGCGAAGCGCTAAAAATTTGAGACTCGAGCTAAAAACGCTTAAGAAGACATTTTTTTACAAATTTTACAAAAAAACCCGGCAATTCTGGGGATCGCATCGTGCAGCCATTTTGCCGGGGTCAGTAGCTATTCTAGGGGGTCAACCTCCCCCAAGAACACGTATGATTGCCAGTCATCTTCGGGAAGAATAGTGGACATCGTAATTTCGTATTGATTGAAAAAAATCATTTATGGCAAAAAAATTGGCGAAAAGATTGTTTTTTAAATTGAGAAATGTGAATTCTCGGCCATCCCTATTACTTAGCTGCTGGCCAGGGAACGACCGAAGCTTCGGCTTCGGCCGAAGCTTCGGCCGAAGGTGGGGTGTTTTCTTGCTTCGGCCTTCGGCCGAAGCAAAAAGGAAAAAAGGCCGAAGGCCGAAGCTTTTTTTCAGGGCAATTTTTTATTCGCATTAAAATTTAGACAATGTGCAATATAACTAACCCCAGACGACGCCATTTAGCTCAATTTATCTTCTAGTCACCTTAAATTTTGTTAAAAATATGCTCACAACAGTAACTTTGACTATATAAACAGCAAGCAACCATGTACTAATAACAAAAGCTGACTCATCTAAGCATTGTATCTGCTCCGCATCTGTTTCCATTTTTAAAAAAGTTCGACTATGAATGAATCACTAGCGATCGCGAAAATGATGAAACACTTAAGGGAAAAGCCACACCTTTATTCCTACATGTCTCACATTTGAAGGCATGTCTTTGTTTACTCGAAATTCCAACGCCATCTTTGTACTTGTTGTATATCGTGTGTCTACTGTGTACCAGTGTTTTTATTTTAACAATGTCCGTTTGTACTAGGGATGCACCGGGGCCAGGCCCCGGCCCCGGGGCCAAAATACGCAACTTTCAGCCTATTATTTAGAATTATCTCAACGTTTTTTGTTCGGATTTTGGCGATATTTTGAGGAAAAATCGTGCATAATCGCCTGTGCATATCATTCATGTATAACAAAACATTGGTCACAAATTTTGTTTCATAAATTTAGCTTATTCACGTTTATAGCTGCAGCAATTTAATAGTCAAAACCGATAATCTACAAGTTTTTCGCCAAATACACTAGCGTTTCTAATCGCTCATGCAGCAAACGAGAACGGGAATCCGAGCAAATATTGCCGCTTGTACTGAACAAGCGTTCACTCGGGGTACACATGGGCGGGGGCTCAAATATTTCCTTGTCAGTTATATATGCCAGGGCCGGGTAAGTTTCCAATTTTGTCCGCAAAAAGCCCATCGGATCCAATTCTGTTCCGACTTTTTCTTCTGCATGAGAAAAAGCATACGTTTAACATTTTGTGGCATTCCTGTAGGTTTGTTTGCCGGATGAACAGGCACGTAGCTCTGGGGGGAATGGGGGGTCCGGCCGGACCCCATAAAATTCAGAAAAATCGGAAAAATAGGACTTTTAAACGTTATTTTGTGCTATTTTTGGCCTGTTTGGGCTTAGTCCCTCCAAAATTGGTGTTGGTCACCCCAAAATAGGACGGCCAGCTACATGCCTGCGGATGAAATTCCAAAAGATGTTTTTTGTGTTGGATTGGCTGTCAACATAATAAACTATGCACGCGAAATATCTATCCTTGTTTAAGCTATTTTCAACTCGTCTGATCTAAAACATGAGTAATTCGGCTGATAATGATGCAAGTTACGTGAATTGGGCCAAATTTTATAAATGGTAGGAAAAATTTTTGGCCTATATAAGCTATGATGATTAATTGAACTCGAAAATACATGTGAAACGGATGCCATAGACTTGCCCAGACGCTATTTTGCATAAGTCACATTTTGCCAAATACATATGTATACATGGTATATCCTGGATATAGCAAAAATAGTTGGCCCCGGTTGGTCCCAGTCTCTAGTACCGGCCCCGGCGCCGGGCCCAGGCCCCGGTCAAAAAGGCGGCCCCGGTGCATCCCTAGTTTGTACATGTACAAAGATGGTCCCCAAAAGTCTTTGTACATTTTGTACACGCAAATTTTTGTGTACTATATTATAGTACAGTGGCGATTTTAGTGTGGTTAAACAGGGCTTTCGATCTTTGGTAGTGTATTTTAGCTAATTTCTGGGTTTCTGACGCCAAAACTTACTAAAAATTGTCTCAAAACGGCGCAAAGCGCCGAAAAAATTTGACATTTTTCCATTCTAAATGCACATTCTGCCATTTTAAAGATATATAGGACAAAAAAATCACTCATTTCGGCGCGAACACCGAAAATTTTTGGGAATTATACACGTTTTTATAGTTTTTGTTTGTCCAAAAATTGTTGTAAATTTTGTATACACAAATTTTTGGGTACTAGAATATGGTACAGTGGCGATTTTAGTGTGGTAAAAACAGAGTTGTTTGACTTTTGGTAGTGTATTTTAGCTAATTTCTGGGTCTCTAAGGGCAAAAATCACTAAGGATCGTCTTAAAACGGCGCGAAGCGCCGAAAAATTTGACATATTTACTTTTGAAATGCAATTTCTGTCATTATAAAGATATGTAGAACACACAATTACTGATTTCGGCGCGTAGCGCCTAAAATTTTTGCGAATTTCAGACCTTTTTTGCAATTTTTGTCTTCCCAAAAATCTTTGTAAATGTACAAAGACAGTCCCAATAAATCTTTGTACAATGGGAAAAATCTTTGCCGAGTACAAAAAACACTGCTGTGTACCATTCTCTTTTGTATTAAATAATTGCTCCATGGTCGACGTGTTAACTTTCTTAAACTTCTGCATCTAATAACGGGAAGAAATCTCTATTTGCTTTTATGCCTACCTTCTACAAATTTAAGTATCAGCAGGAAAATTAGGAATTAATCAATTGTTTTTATAATTCTCAGGAATTCCAGGCTTTATTCCTAATAATACATTATATTTTTATTTATTCAGGATAGTGAATCTGATGATCATCAATACGTATTAGCTGCTGATATACATGAAATGTCTAATAATGAAATCAGTGCTAATGAAGAGAATTAATTGCGCTTTTGAATAAAATTTTTGCAATGAATGACACTGTTTTATTACTTCATATTTACTCCTGGAACATAATCAAGCTTAACTTTCATATTTATGACTCAATTCGCAATTCATTCTTCATACTAATCAGAATTAGACTGAAGAATTTATACAGATTCGGCCTTCGGCCTTCGGCAAGCTTCGGCCGAAGCCGAAGCAAGAGCTGGCCGAAGCTTCGGCTTCGGCCGAAGCAAAATTTTGGAGCTTCGGTCGTTCACTGCTGCTGGCTATGTATGGCCATCACCATACGTGGGCAGCAAGAAAATTCTGGGGGGGTGTGCCAGATTTTTCAAAGGTCAAAAATGGCCTTAGAAGTGGTGGTATGGCGAGAAAACACCATTTTCGACGTTTTTCATTGAGCACTATCTATTGGCATCAAAAATCGCGAAAAAAACGAAAAAATTTTTAAAAATTGAATTCTGGGGGGGTTATTTTGATTTCTGGAGGGTATTTTGCTTTCTCGGGAAGGGGGTGCATACCCCAAACCCCCCCCCCCCCCAACGCCAGGTGTGGCCATCACCCGCCGCTCAAAACTCTGATTTTCACGAATTTGTTTCTCGAAAAAGTACGAATTCGTACTTTTTTTAAGGAGGAGTAGACGATTTTGTGGGAGAAGATTCCTCATCTCTTTTTCATGCTCTTAAACAGAGCTCTGCAATCCGAAGACCCCAAATCGATAGAACCCCATAATTGAATTTTTTCGGTGTGTTTTAAATTTTTCCGGTTATCCACAGAGGCGTAGCCAGGATGTTTTGGTTCGGGGGGGGCATAAACAAAAATTTTTAAGACTACTTTTGCATTGAATGCCAGTAACGTTATGTATAGTAAAACTGAGTTTTCCGAGCTTTAGTAGTGTAGCCTAGCTAATTTATGGGTTTCTGACGATCAAAAATACAAAAAGTGTAAAGCGGCGCGAAAGTGCCGAAATTTTTTGGAATATCTACCGTTTTCATGTAGAATTTACGGCCTTTCTATTGACAAACAATTCGGAAATCATAAGTGGCGCAATGTGCCAAGAAATTTAGTCATTGTTTACCGCATTTGACATTTTGTAGCTTAGTGAATACTAATAGTCTGACAAAGCAGAAAATTATCAAATTAGTACAAAACAATTTTGACAGTTCATGCTTCTAACAAGAAAACTGCGAATTACTAACTTTGTCTGAAGATATTTTGAGTGATTCAGGCTTTTAAACGCAATGCTGGAGCTTTACAAAAGAAACAACAGTAAGTGGCCGCGCTAGACTACGGAAAATTTTGACGTTTTTGCACTTGAACTCAATTTATACTCGCTTAAATCATACAAAACAGACAAATTAATGCCGGCGCGAAACGCCGGAAATTTTTAGAAATTCCTAAGCTTGGCTTGTTCTCCCTTAAATCTCGTTGCAAATGTACGAGATTTTACGGCTGCGGGGGTCTGAGGTGGCGCGCTGAAGCGTTCCCAGCAGGTTCCGGGGCAGAGTCCCGGAAAATTTTGTAAAAAAACATTTTAATGACGTTAATATTTTCGCAAAATCGGTCAAATCTCGGTCCTGAATCAAGCCCAAAAACACATAAAATTGATGAATTACTACATTGCACAAAACTTCTGACCTGAAATGCGTTTTTCGACCTCTGCTAATTACATAGCGCAGCAACGGCTCGTTGCCAATATGATATAGAAAAATGCATCAATGAAAATTTTGTTCTTACCGTTTTCAGGCCGATTTGTGTTCTTCTTATTGACAAGATGCAGTTCAGAGAACAGGAAATGCACAAACATAAGAAAATTTGACCATTCCTTTCATTTAAAATAGGATTATGTGTCCTTGTAAAGAGAGACAAACAAAGCAAAGAATAGACAAACTGGTACACAAAAGACAAACAAAGCAGAGGATAGACAATCTGGTACACAATCATTTTCGCACTCTTACTATTATGCTCAACAAGCATGCGCAGTTTCATTCAACGAACAAATAGTGCATTAAATTACTAAAGCGATGTGAAGTGCTGGATTATTTAAGCTGATTCAAGCTTTTAAAGTCATTGGATCTATATAATAAGAAATAATAATGACTCGGCGCGAAGCGCCGGAAAATTTTGACGTTTTTGCCTTTTTGAACTCAGTTTTCTGGACACACATTATTGCAACAGAAAAATAAACAATATTTCTTGAAAAATTTCGGGGGGGGGGCATGCGCCCCCAATGCCCCCCGGCTACGCCTATGGTTATCCAGACACCCAAGAACTTGGCTGTGCTGCTCCTGTGTGACCAGCACTAAACACAGTTTTGTGGGTCTAGGAGGTCTGGCTGAACCCTGAATCTGAAAGACCCTTTCCAAAAATCGACAGACCCCCAGAATTGAATTTTTGGTGCTATTTTTGGCAATTTTGCCCCAACGGACCCCCATCCCCATTACTTAGCTGCTGCCCATGTATGGCCATCACCCACCGCTCAAAACTCTGATTTTCACGAATTTTTTTTCACGAAAAAGTACGAATACGTACTTTTTAGAGGAGGAGTAGACGATTTTGTGGGAGAAGAATCCAGAAATTTTCACTTTTTAGCATGTCTTCTTGTAATTTTTGATGTAGAAAGAAAGGAAGGAGAAAAAATATATAGAAAGCGATGCAATAGCAAATTTATGCTTATACCAAGGACAATATGTGGCCTAATTCGTACTTTCAAATTCACATATTTTAATATATGTGTAATCGTCTATGTACTTTGAAGCAACTTTTGGTTGGCGAATCAGACAATCTTACTATAAGCAGCAAGCATGGCATGGTTATCAAGTTGACCTATTTCTGACATACACAAATATAACTGAAATTAAGCATAGAAATAATAAATCAACTGAATTAGGCAGAAAATTTGGAATTCAAGCGTGAAATATTACTTGGGTCGCACTGAGCGATGAGCAAATATTGTCGATGCAATTAATATTCTCTTCTGTTTTTCTAATCTGCAATAAGTTAGCTGCTTCGTACAATTTGCTCAGCGCAGGTGCGCCCTCAACGGTCAAATTACGATCTTTTATCCAGTTCACCAATGTTACAACATTGTGTCTAAATTATGACAAGCTTCAGTAATAAAATCACACCAAGTCGCAATCGTACAACAATATCTCACATTGGATGAATTAAGGAAACATTGTTTTGCTCCACTCAAATTAAAGAGCAGCCGTCCAAATCGAATAAAATATTTCAAAAAAGGAAAATTAGTTTTTAAAAGAAATTTTAGCTATCAGACATTTTCTATCATTCAAATGTTTTATGGAAAAATTTCTTGTGCAACTAATTTTTAAAAACGAACAAAAATCAAAATTTTTACCTTCAGCGTTTGCATTATTCAAATCTTTTTCTGAAGTAAGTGTAAAGATGTTAAAACGTTATGTTTCTAGCGATTTGCACGGAAATAAATATGCCTGACATGTACATGCACACGGTCAAAAGCTCTGGGAGGGGTTAAACCGATTTTCCTTAGGGGGGATAAAAGAGTAAGTCTTTACTAGAGATGTGCCGGGGCCGCTCTTTTTGTCGAGGCCGGGGCCGGGGCTAGGACCTGGCCGGGGCCTGTACAAAACATATGCCCTATACTTACTAAGCTATACCAAGCATCCACATTATTTCTATACTGACCTAACATCTTAGTATTACTATTGTAAGCAATTACATATTGCTTTAATGAATTAAAGACTTAAAAATAAGCAGATAAAAAGAGAAATAAACAAAAAATTAATAAATAATTGTGAATATAGCTGTTAAGCATAGAAAACAATAAGCTAAGCTGAACAGAATATGACTTTTCTATAGTATTTATGCTGATTCGATGAAAGAAATAGACGAGCAAAACAGTACAATACAAAAGATTACGATTACATTGCACGAGAAATAAGTTACCCAGAGATTAACTACACTCTTGAAAAACTTATCTCTAGAATATCAACAAAATCATAGGGGCGAAAAATGCTTGTACGACGAAAATCATTTACCAAGATTAGGAACATGCATAATCAAATTGAAATAATATTTAAAAAATTAATTGAAAACCACACAAAAATGAAGACATTTGCTCTATTATTTGGTGCACAGCGCCCGATTAGTGAAAAATAGCATTATATTAAAGCAAACGAATTCTATCTGGATGATAAAATAAGTTGCCGTACCCTAGCATTTTTTAAGGTACATAAGTACATATACATCGATTTATAAAACAATTTTACAGACACTGGTGAAAGTCCCTTGCATTTTAAACTTTATTGTCTAAGAATTATCGGTCCAACGTGCTTATTTTCGCAATAAAAATTTGTTAATTGAGCTAAGCTATTCAAGAATGTATCGAATTGTTTCAATGCTCACTCAAATCTTGATTATTATATTACCTGAAGCGAAACACAACAGTAGCCTAAGCTTAATTTTAACGGAATTTAGCTTATTTTTGCGAATAATTAAATATTATGTTGCGTGATTCGGCAAAAAAGATTAATTTTGTTCGATTTTCATTAATTTTTCATCGTTTTTATAGGCCCCGGCCCGGGCCGGGGCGGGGCCTGGCACATCTCTAGTTTTTATCTATTTAATGTCAATTTTTTGTACTAATTCGTCTTTTTTATTTTTCATCAATATTTATGTTTGGCTTTGCATGAACACAATGAAATAAGGGCAATGGAATGACCTGTAATATCAAATATATACGAAATAATAGGAGAAAAGTGTCTGAATGAATGAATAGAGCAGTATATTGCTCTAAAAATAAGTACATATATGTATGTACTTGAAATTGCACTGTTAGACGTCATTTGACGCTTTTCATGGTTCAAGCGATCGGTTTTGGTCCAAAATGGCCTGAGAAGGGTATGCTTCGCAAAAGTCCTGGTAGAGGGATGATACCCTCCCAATACCCCTCCCAGTGTGCATGTGCGATACACAAGTTAGCCCAAAAAAGGGTATCTATGAAATATTTGGATCATAGCTATGGACTTTACTAGACATCATCGCACAATTGTTGGTTAACAAAATCATAAAAGTTTCATTGACTTACCATTGCTATTACTGTTTTGGTTTATAGTTAATTAAACACCTTTTTCGATAAGTTAAAACGGAAACTAGTGATGTTAGTTGATAGATCTCTGCGTGAAACCTAAATCTGTAATTTTTGATAAAACAGCAATAAAAGCGTCTTTACTTGTATAGCTTAATGTTCAAGCAGTTTAATTTTGTGACTTTTTATCATCATAGGTAGCGCGTTAACGCGTATCTATAATATACTTGGGTACCCTAACACCTGTGCACCCCCTAGAGCTGTAACAGGACACATTTGGGAGGTGCGGATACTTTAAAATATAGATAATTGAAAATCCGGATGTAGACTTTTTCGTTCACACTCAATACCGAATTTGTAATGAGCGTGTGAAGTTTTGGAGTAACGTTATAACATATAGCGAATTCTGGTGGTTTTTTCTGCAGCGTGTACACAACTCCTTGTAAATGCCTTATACAATTTAATAGCATAGAATTGTAGAGGATAAAATGTCTAGGGGAACATATTTTTTGTTTTTTGAATTTCGCATTTGTTCTCGAATGGGAGTGTAAAAGAGTATGAAAATCAGGGGGTGAATAAACAGATTTGGTTCGAGTTTTCCATTTGTTTATGTCTGCCACCAACTCCGATTATGAGTCCCAAGAATTTTTTTCTGATAGAAATGTACTACGGTTTAAAGACTACTTCCTGCTTACCAGCAAGCTTTTGTACACTCAATACGGAGTTAGTATCAGGGGTTTAAGCTTTATACTCTAATGGATGGTGTAAAAAACAGATCTTTTAAAACAAACTGGCCCAAACCGAATTTCTTTACACCCAATGGGGAGTTAGGTTCAGACTTTTGAAGTTTACAATGTGGTGGATGGTGGAAAAGACGCTTTTGTCCGTTTTTTTTTGTTTGCCACTTTCTCCGTTTAGTAGTCGGGATCATACCTGGGCAGCAAAAAAATTATGGGGGGGAGGTGCAAGATTTTTCAAAGGTCAAAAAATGGCCTTAAAAATGGTGGTATGGCGAAATAAACACCATTTTTCGACGTTTCTCATCAAGCACTATCCATTGGCATCAAATCAAAAAATTGCTAAAAAAAGGAAAAATTTCAAAAATTGAATTCTGGGGGAGGGGTATTTTGATTTCTGGGGGGTATATTTTGGTTCCTCGGGGGTGTATACCCCTAAACACCCCGACGCTCAGGTGTGGTCGGGATGAGTCAAATAGAATGGAAATAAAGAAATTTCTAAGGGTTACACGTCAGAGCAAATAGCGTTCATTCACACCAATATTTACCCTTTTCGAGTGGTGTAAAGTCAAAAATTGGGTAAGTTAAACGTGTTTCTGTCTTGTTTTTTCTGCCAACTTCTCCGGTTATTAGTCTTCCCATGATCTCAAGTGTAAGAATGTACCAGGAATCAAACGTGATACGCCAGTTGAGCGCGTTTGTATACACTCAACAGTGGTTTAAAGTGGTTTACATCTAATATTTATTTGTCTTTGGGCCATTGAGGAGACTTAATTTTTTCATGACATATTGATCGTGATATCAGAGTAATATCAGAACTACGAATCCGACTGAAATCTTCCTTACACCCTATGGTTGTTTAAAATTTACACTGCTAATTAACTTTAGCTCTACAACCTTGCGGAAGCTTGAATTTTTTTCAAAATGTTCTACGTAACGTCAGAATCACGAATCTGACTGTTAGTTTCCCTACACCAAGTAGTTGTGTAAAGTTTGCACTACTCATTTATTGTTAACGTGTAGTTTACACTACATATTTATTTCACTTCCAGAGCGTTTCAAAACGTAAATTTTTTCAAAATATGTTCCGTAAGGTCAGGATTACAAATATGACTGTATGTTTTCCTTTAAACCCAGTACGCTATGTAAAGTTTACACTGCAAAATAATTTAGTTCTAGAGCTTTGCGGAAGCTTTTTTTAAATGTTCTACATAACGTCAGAATTACTAATCTGACTGTTAGTTTACTCTAAACCTTGTAGTTGTGTAAAGTTCGCACTATTCATTTATTGTTTATATGTAATTACACTACAAATTTATTTTACTTCCAGAGCGTTGCAAAACGTGAATTTTTTCAAAATATGTTCCGTAAGGTCAGAATTATGAATCTGACTGTATATTTTCTTTACACTCAGCAGTAATGCAAAGTTTACACTGAAAATCAAATTTAGTTTCAGAGCGTTGCAGAATCTTAATTTTTTTCAAAATGTTCCATGTAACGTCAGGATGACGAATCTGAGCGTAAGTGTTCTTTAAACCCAATATTTGCGTAAAGTTGATGCTGAAATACATTTGATCTATTTAAATAAGGTAAGGTTGTCTTGTTTGACAAAGATACTGCTGATGTTCAGAACAATATTGTTTTTCGCGTTCTTTGACTGCTGTTATCATTGTGGCATGTTTTCCGTATGTGTTTACTGACTGATTTACTCAAATCATGCTAATTGAAAGCATGGTACTAGCAATGAAAAATGCTCCGATGGAACAAAAAAGATGAATATACTTGGGATTGTGAATTATTAAGGATGTAAACGGGGGGACTAGGAAAAAGCTACCTATGCATGTGCATAAAGTCGCAACATTTGCGAAAAATCAGACATTCTAAGCAACGCAAAAAAATCAAAGTATATTCTGCGGCCTCCGAAAAAAAGTGTAACCTTATTCAAACAATTTCAATGCTTTACATAAGAGTGTATAAACATAATCTAAAATGTTTACTGTTATGTAAATTGCTTGCAAGTTGCAACGCTGACTTGCTCCATATCATGATTAATAATAGTAAACTGTGTTTAAAGGTGTTTTATTTTGTTATGAGCATTATAGCAAGCAAACCTGGCGTCAATTGATTAGTGCACACAATCGTTGCGGGCATGCAAGTGTACCTATGTACATGTTTCTGTCACGAAAGCTTACGCGTTTCCTGCTGCTTTAAATCAACAGTTTCGTTGATTGTCTTAAATGCATCGATGTTTGCTATTTCGTTCAATCGGCTTGCAAAGTCTCTCTCTAGTTTACTCCATCTAATTTCCCATAGCTACTGCACAGCTAACTTGCTGCTTTTTCAATCGTTTTTTGGTTAAATAGTTTATTTCAATCTGCAGGCCGCAGAATATACTTCGATTTTTGCGTTGCTTAGAGAAAGTCTGATTTTTAGCAAATTTTGCGATTTTAAGCACATACATACATGGGTAGTTTTTTCCTAGTCCCTCCTTTTACATCCTTAATAATCCACAACCCCAAGTATATTCGTCTTTTTTGTTCCATCGGAGCATTTTTCATTGCTATTGTTACACTCTAGTTGCGTTTGTACTCAACAACAATGCATGGTTTAAAAATGTTTTGCCCTGAACGAAGTCTAACAATCCAAAGCCACAAATCAGAGGTCCAGTAGCCCAAGGCATTTTATATTAACTAATATAACCGCCTTAATACAAATTAAACAGAGTAAAAGGTGCAAGGAAGAGTTCATGTACCTTTTTTGGGCCAATTGATAACCTTTTTATTTGTAGCTTACCAAAAGAGTGGTGTTTATTAAAATGTAAACCAAAAGCGCAATATCAAGATTAATTGAATAAAACTTTGCAATTTTGTTATCCTTCAAAAAATGTTAAATTTTTTGCGACATTTCGAAAACAGCCATTTATGGTCGAAAGGTTGTGCACCTTTTTCGGGTAACTCTCTATAATCTAAACTAAATCAGTAACTATTTTAATTTATCGATCGAAACTTTAGAACCAGGGGCGGGCATGCGAAAATATCCGATAAACTGACAATCAAAGAAAAAATGCAGCTTATAGACTTGGCCAAAAATATTTGGCGAGATAAAGAATGGATATGCAATTTGCAATGATTTTTGGGCGTCAGTGAATATAATTTCTCGAATTTTTCCGGCGCTACGCGCCGGATGATGTACCTATTAATGACATTTATTTACTTTCTTGGCGACCTGGAAGCACGGTTTTTTTGTATTCGGCAAAGATTTTTCTAGATGTACAAAGACTATTCGGGACCGTCTTTGTAGATGTACAAAGATTTTTGGGAAGACAAAAACTGCAAAAAGGTCTAAAATTCGCAGAAATAAGTAATTTTATGTCCTATATATCCTTATAATAGCAGAATCGCATTTCGAAAGAAAAAATGTCAAATTTTTCGGCGCTTCGCGCCGTTTTAAGACGATTCCTAATGATTTTTGCCCTCATAAACCCAGGGGTTAGCTAAAATACACTACCGAAGGTCGAACAACTGTTTTTACCACACTAAAGTCGCAACCGTACTGTATCATAGTACCCAAAAAGTGTGTCTACAAAATGTACAAAGACTTTTAAGGACCACCTTTGCACATGTACAAATGGACCTTGTACAAAAAAACACTGCCTGGAAGCCATTTTCTGTTCATGTAGGTTTCAACAACAATTTAAACATCTATTTTTGCATAGTTTTCTTCTATTTTCCATTCAAAACTTCGATGTTTCGCATCAAATGCTATAAATACAGGAAATCAAGCAGTAAATAATGCTTCTAGACGTCTATCCGCCTTAATTTCATAAATTTTCCGCGCTTCGCGCCAGATTTTGTTAAAGTCAAAGAAATTTAATGATTTTTTCGCACAAAATTGTGTAAAATTTTAAAATTTTAAGAAAAAATATTGCGTCAAAAGTGATTTGATGTATAAGTATACAATGTAAAACACTGAAAAAACGTCATTTCGCGCGTGAAGGGCAAATTTTTGGACATATTTTTGACTGTTCTTGAAAAATTGGGATACCGCTCCCCCTTAGAAAAATCCTAGATCCGCTACTGTTCAGAACAGTCTTGTTTAAGTTTCATGCTATGTTACAATCTTTCTTCAAATTAGATAAAAGTTTAACAGAACTTAGTCAATGCAAAAGAATTCTCTCCTACCAATTTACATCTTGTCAGTTACAAATTACCATGGTTTGCGAATAATAGGCTTGAGCTTGATTAAACTATTTTCTGGATGTTGAACAACTATTTACAATTTTGTTACCATTCTATTTGTAATTCCGTTATGTAAATCAAAAATGCGATATTTCGGAAACTGAACGGTCCTTGCACCACCATAGATGCAGAGTGTGGCTAATATAGGGAGCGGGGTCAGCAGGACCTGCTGAGCGAAGGTAACTACCACACATGAACGTAAGGGGTTTGGGGGTTTAGACCCCCAAAATCGTATACCCCCAATAATCGATAGACTTGTCACTTTTTGGGTTTTTGCCAGTTTTATACCACCCAGAACCCCCAGAATTTCGCACGCTGCCTGTGTACGGTAACAAATAAAACATAATACAATAATGTTTCCAATAGAAGTTATGCTCACCAGAAGACGAAAAATTAAAACAAAATTACAGCTGAAGTTTGAGTTGGAAGATAAAAATGTTACGATTATCTGCCCAAAATTCAAAAAAATATGTTGCACATTGTTGACGCCCAATTTTCGCGAATTACTGTAGCTTACAAAGTACAATTTGATGACGATGGATCCTTTTTTGGACTGACGAAAATTTCAGCTAGTTGGTGTAATACCGTTGTGAATGTGAGACACTCTGAATGAACAGCTTGAGAAAATCTTACAGTCGGCTCCGGAAATTTCTTTCTGAAGTACGTACCCGTACATGATCTGGGAGGGGAGTTTGGAGAGTTCCACCCCCTTTCCAGAATTCGCGATTTTTCGAAGTTTCCAAAACTTCGCGAAAAATTCGTAGAAAAGGTGCTTTTTGAGCATTTTTAGCAATCTATTTGCTCAAAAGTGTCAAATTTTCGGCGCTTCGCGCCATATACTCATGTTTTGACTATATTTTGTTCAATTTATTCGACTTTTTTGATTTTTTTCGAATTGTTTTTTGTTTTTATGCTCTAGAAAAATAGAGCATCGTCAGAGATACCGAAAAACAATGTTTTTGACGTGTTTCCATCATTTTTGGGCCCAAAAAGGGACACTTTAAAAATTCACCCCCTCCAAAGTCCGAAATTCCCATGCTGTGCATGTCTGTGCGTACCCTTTCTAGATTAAAAACGATGCACGTCAAAAGCACAGGCTTCTGACGTTTCTAACGATTCTCTTTCTATAAACATCAAAAAATTTTCCAAAAAATTAACGAAAACAGATACTTAATGAAAAATTGTTACTATGTTAAAAGCGCAAAAAAATGTTACTCATAGGAGCCAAAGATTTTGCATTTTGTGGGGCTTCAGAAGTTTTTCAAGCAGGTTAGAATCCTCAAACTCCCAAAAACACGTCTGATTAGAATTAAAACAAATAATTACTTGATGTCCACACTTTTTGTGAAAGTACAAAAATCTCGTCGCAACATCAAGACATTCAACGCATGCGCCTCAATGTATTGTAGCAAGTGATTAAATATCTGACTAGACAAGGCCCACTCAATATCACAACTTTGAAACGTAAGATAGATCGAATTGAGCTGAAGAAATACAAAGTCAGTGAACTAGCAATCAACATCAAGTTACATGAAGTAAATCGTATCAAACGAATCAATGACATTTACGATAAAGACAGTGCATTATTATTTGTCTATATAGAAAGCAATCAAGATCCCACTAATTTAGATAGAAAAATTGAAGCAGACAAATTAATGTATGAAATTAATAAGTCTATGTTTAGCCTAGCCAAGAGGTTAAACGTGAGCAAGCGCTCATACGGTTTTTAAATTTTCCAAAAATTCTAGTGTCTACCGTTAAAATGGCTTACATACAACCTACGAGACAGTGTGATTCTCAGAATAGCTAATCGAACGTTTTTCCCCGACACTCATTCCTGAGTTTATCCCTTTAGGATAACCGATTTTTCTATTTTCAGAAAAGGAGAATCAAAAACTTCTTATTAAAGTTCGAGAGACAATATAGATCTGAAACAATGAAATTTCCAGGAAAAATACCTATGTTGAACTTGTTGGTGGCTGCGGCCGTCTATAAGTTGCTGATTCTTCTTTTCCAGTTACTAAATTCTTAGAAAACATGAAGTGGTATGTCTCGTAAAAATAAAAATAATGATATGCCAAGGATCCCTTTCGTCAACAAGCCTCCTTTCTCACATGCATAGCACCTGCGATCATTCATTATCTACAGTAAATCAATTATAATGACCGAGTCTGAGAAAATACTATTAAATTCTGGCCTAATGAAGTTACTGTAATCTGTCGTTTAATCTTTATTTCACTTTCGAAATTAGTTCAATATTATCGCTTGTCTTATGTATCTCACTGTACCAAAGTATTAACGTACATCGGATTCCAGCGAAGTGAAGTGGGCATCATGTGATTTTCCGTGGCTTGCGGAAGAGCGATCCAACATGAAAGCAACTGTATAAGATAAGATACCTACTAAATAATCGAATTTAATGGATTGAACACGGCTTTGAACACACTGCATTCGTATGCTAAGATTATTTAGATGTACAGAATTTATATTGAACTATGAAAATCGTTTTTAATCACTCAGATTTTTCAGCGGGCATTAATAGTCAATTCAATGAGGAAGATTTTTATGGCGAAACGAAACAATAGTAAAGTCAAAATTTTTCTGTTATTTCGCGCCGGATTGCATAACTTTCTATATTTTTCATTTATTCCGTTCAATGAAACGGTAAAATTATTTTAAGAGTGAAAATTTCTAAATTTTATCGGCTCTTTGCGAATGCATTATTTCAATGTCTGTTTATGACCTGTGCACCTTATATATCGCACAAATTGTGACGAAAATCTTAGAATTGAGTTACGGATACAATCAAAAATATGTGTTACGCATACAGTTGGCGTTAGACTAATGGTAGAGGTGTGTAACAAGGTTTAATAAATAAAAAAACATTAATCATCAACAATACTGTAAATATAAATAATAAAATTGATATACATAATGATAATATTAACGATAAGAGTGACGTTCAGAATGATCTGCATGCAGGACCGTGTTTTAGGGGCGACCCTTAGCCTGAAAAAAATTTGGAAAGGTAAGATAATGTATGAAAAAAATTGCACAAGTCTTCAAATTTTCCGCGCTTCGTACTACATGGGAAGTATTTTCCAAATTTTGCCTCTAATACGACCCAAAAACGACATCTGTTATTGAGATCAAAAAATTTTCTTCGAAAAGTTCTAATTTTATGATCATAATGGATAGAGCACGTTGAAAACATCAAAAAATGCAGTTTTGTCAGATATGCTAGCGAAGTTTTCGAGATAAAAACCGCTTTATGTTGAGTCCGCCCCGCCTTCTCCCCCTTGGGCGAATCCTGGATATGGGCCTGTCTATAGATAAGCGCATGCTTATAAAACGTCAGATTTTTCGTCCTGTTTACCCAAAAAGCGCCCGAAAATTGTGTCAAAATGGTCTAAAAATCGAAATTTCCCGGCCAGATTGATGAAGTTTTACATTTTTAATCGTTAAAAGCAACATATGCTACAAAAAAGTGGTGTTGCCACATATGTACGTAAAAGCGTTTTACATATTTTATTTCCACAATTTTCGTCACTTGATTAGCAAAAAAGCACGAGTGCTGAATTTACTGGCTCGATTCCAAGACTCGTCTCGATTCCTAGAATTTCAGTCCCCTGTCAATCCTGAACTTGTGCGTCTAATATAAGGTGCAGAAAGAAGGACCTAGATAAATCATTTTTATCAGCAGAATCATTTCTTGCTTAAGAACAAGCGGATATATCACGTCCAGGGTTTTTTAGCACGACCCCCATTAGTACCAGCGCTGATGAAAATTTTTTCCATTAGCACGGGATAGATTACATTAGCACACCAGTTTTTTAGCTGTATAATACCTACATATAGTGTCAGTCATGCATGTCCTTTTCTTTTTTTAATTTAGCTGTTCAAGAATGCCATGATATTCTGCAGATTAATGTTTTTTCCTTGATCAATGTTTTTTCTTTAAATAAATCAAGAAATTCATGTTAAATCACAATTATTGGCTTCCTAATGCTCAATAAACTAAGAAACAGACACCTTTGTACCATATTACAACATCAAAAATGATAATGCGGTTGCCATATACTAATTTGATATGAAAACAGAAGTCACTGCGCTTATGAATTGAATGATAAATGAACATAAACAAGCCAATTTCTTCTTCAAACAACATAAAACAGTGCAAAGTTGTCACAAAGGAATTGTTATGTGCTAGAAATCGTTAAACAAATAGGCGAGATGAATGCTAAATCTTTAAGGTTGTACGTAGATTGATGGTGGAGTGTTTAAATCGCGCGCTTGGGGCTAAATGAACAGTAAGCATGACAATCGGCGCGAAGCGCCGAAATTTTTTTGAGATTTTTGCTAAACAAATACGTAAGAAGCGTTAAAATTACTACAATTTTGCCAAAAAAACGTCTTCATATCCGTTAGCACGTCGTGCTAATGGCCAAAATTTTCATTAGCATGGGGCAACTTTCATTAGCGTGGCGCTCATAAAAAACAGTGATCACGTCAATAAATTCGTTTACAAGACAACGAAGGCGTACCGATTTTCGACTGCGTAAATGTTTTAATGAATATTCCGTCGATAATTCTACGATACAATGTTGATATTAGGTCGCAAATAGACAGCCTGTAGTCAGACGTACTATCACAATTAACCAATTCAAATTTTGCCTGTTCGTCAGTGTTATACGTCCTATACTCCTGGAAGAAAATACATATGTAAGGGAATCACAGAATACATATATACATCAAAGGCATATATGCACAATAAGGTCAAAACTTCTGGGAGGGGGTCAATAAAGTTTCCTTGAAAGGGGGAGTCAATGAGTATTTTTGTTATTTAATGTCAAATTTTGATACTTAATTCGCTATATTTTATTCTTCATGAATATTTGTGATATGAATGAGAACAAATAATAATCAGGACGATGGAATGACCTATAACATCAAATATACACGAAATAATGGAAGAAAAGTGTATGGATGATTAATGAATTCAAGGTCTGACGCTTTTTCATGGTTCGAGCATCAGGTTATGGTCCAAAATTAGCCCGAGAGGGTATGATTTCTAAAAATCCTAGCGGGAGTACCCCTAATACCCCCAGTGTGCATGAGTGATCAAAGGCATCAGCATATTATTTATTAGGGCTTGAGCTAAATACACAGATGCATGCAACAAGCCAGTTCGCAATGTTGGGCAATTGCTTATTTGCTTCAACTCTGACTTCGTACTCAAATACCCGACCTACAAATTTCGCAAAAAGCAGGTATTTTGCAGCTTTACTCAAATTATGATCGAAAAATTAAATATGTTTTGTACCTAATCTAAAATCGAGCACATTCTTCAAAATTTTCAAGGGGAATCGTTGTCCATAAGTTAAAAGTTTGGAAAGCATTTACCAGTGTAAACTAAACACTTTTCGAAACTCATTGATTTTTTGTGAAATAAGTCAGCATTTAATCCCTTATCTTGCCCAGCTAGCGTCGAACACATCGTTTAAGAGACAGTTTTAATTTGGTCTACGAGGAAAGATTGCAAAACATAAAATAATGTCTGTAAACGCACTATAACGGAAAATTATTTCCTCAAGACTATGTATCTGCTATCTGGTTTCTCCGATTTTAAAACCCTTACAATAACGCTGCAAGTGCATCAAAATAAAACATAAAAAATTGAAAATGTAATCAAAAACAACTCTAATAAGATGCAGCAATTCATAAAAGAATTCATATCAAATCGAATATCACTTCAAGACGTTTTACCAATGTAATACAAAATTAAAATGAATTACCACTTCGCTGCTGTACTGTCTACATAGCTGTAAAAGTCTCCATGCGTTGCTCATCCACAGCAGAAGCATTTCTAACTGGCTATTAGTCTGAATTACAAAACAGTAATTTTAATTATCTCTAACGTGCACATTAAGGTGGAAGAATTCACTGATATGACAATAAACACAGCGAGCCAAAATTTACAAAAAAATGGAAAATATATTTTCAACCGAGAAAAACAGCCAATTATATTTGAAAAATAGAAAATAGCTCAAGATTTGTAGCAGAGATATAACGTGTGTGAATTCTTGGGGCCACCATCGGGTCAGTCCGAGCAAGTTTTCTTGAAGTATTTAACTTTTTAAGGCTTGCGAACGATGCCATGCGTCAAAAACGCCATTTTTGATTTTCTGACAACGTATGTCGTCATTAGACAAATGAAATGTATGGAAAAATTTCGGAAAAAAACTTCAATGACGTTAGACGATATAATGGTCAAAAAATGGATATTCGTACGATGATAAAACCGATGGTTTTGAGCAAAAAAAGCTAAAAACAATTACAACAGCATATTTCTCGATTTTTTGAAAAAGTTAAAATTCTCTAGGAAGGAGGGTCAGTAGCATTTTGCGTATGGGGATAAGCAGCCATTCTTGGAGTCTAAAAATCCAAAGCTAACAAAAAGAACACGTGTGGTGATAAAAATGAAAATAAAACATTAAAAAATCAAACGAAATCACATTTTTGTTTAAAATGTGGAATGGAAAGGAAAGAAAACTTGTGATACGCGCGGTGGGGTGTAAATCTTATTTAAGCGTGCGAGACACTTTATAAATAAAATCAAGTCTCGGGCACAGATGAACAAGGTCAGGGTCGGCAGGGTCGAGGGGGGGGTAAAATCTCAGAAATGTTAACCAGTTAATTCAGTGGTCAGGATTTCTTGCTTTTTAACTAACGATAATGGTCAAACTAGCCTATAAAACGCTTTTTTCGTGATAATGCCGCATTTTTAGTCAATTTTGACCGCACTATATCACATTTACCACTAAAAAAGAGATTGATCAAATTTGGGTGCTTTTTGAATACACACACACGCATCACATATGACATAGGAACAAAATTTAAATACACTTCTTTATATTATGAACGTATTAAGCCAGAAATTTAAATTCATAATATACTTTAATAAATTATTCCTTTTATATTTAAATTAATTTTAATAAAACTTAATTAATTAGTTAACGTTTTTCTGATTTTGTTTAAAATTAATACGCTTAAGCCATACATGTAACGGCCGAAATTTTGGTTGAAGTCCAGGCCCCGGCCATCATTTTTAGGTAGGGGGTTCGTAAATGACCCCATTTTTTTGGCCAAGAACGGCCAAAAAAACACCTAAAAATGGCCAAAAAATTCAATTTTTTCTAAAACTCGGGGGGTCAAAAATTTTCTTCGCTTCGAGAAGATGGGGACAACCAACTTTGGGTGGGAGGGTCCCTCCATCCCCCTGCTACATGTACAGCTTAAGCCAATCGACGCTTATCATTTACGCCAATCAGTCTTTAAATGATTTTGCATTTATCCCTAATCTCTTTTGTCGACCTATAACTATTTTTCTTGCTTCATACCTACCGAGTCTTATTCTTATTCTAAGCTACTTACGTCTTTGCTTCTTTACTACTTTTATTGTCTTATTACTCTCCTCATTGTCTATTATAATTAATTATTATATTATTTAATATTTTATTCTTTTACGTATCTCTCAGTCTCTCATTTATTCGCTTACTGCTTGTGAGTGCCAATGTTTATTTGCTTTTTCTATTTTCAATAAATAAATCACCTCATTTTGAAGTACTTTGCAGAAGTCACTGAGCGCTTGAAGAGATAAATTTGGACATTGCTTTTTGTCGTGCCATCGCACGCACATAAAAATAATATAAGCCGGCAGTGAAGCTGGTCGGAAGTCCGTCAAAGCCATTTTATAATCTAAAATCAAATTTATTCGGTCATACACCAGAATAAAACGCGAATAAATAAAAACTTGGGTATTCACAAAAGCATAGTTAACGCATAATCATATTAGTTATTTTATAGATAGCTAAATTTGATAGGTGACTTCAGAAACGTGACCGGAACAAGGCAAGTCTAAAATAAAGGTAACTAGAAGTTACATCTACTATACATGCACATAGGGAGGGGTGAGAGGGGTATTACCCCCCCCCCGCTTAAGGGTCCAAAAATTAGGTACTATCGGGCAGTTTGAGCCAAAATAGTGCATCTCTAAGCAAAAATCATGAATTTTACTCCTTCCTGACTCAAAATTCTCGATTTTACCCCTCCCTGGCCGATCTGACTTTGTGCATGCATGACATCTACTATTGCAAACATAGCTTTAAACCGAGACCTATTTATAAAATCAGAAAGACTGCAAATTCAAGTTTCACAGTACATCGAAGTACATGAAAGAATCAGTCCAGACATGTAAGAGGTAGGATGGGAGACCCCCGCCTAAAGTTGGCCGCTCCCCCTTCCCCCGAAAGTCGGAAAATTTTTGACCCCCACCCGATTTTTGGTCGTTGTTAGGCGTTTTTTGGCCGTTTTGTGGCCAAAAATTTGAGGTCATTACCCCTCCCCTGAAAATGGTCGGGGAACCCCTCGCAAAATTTCGAACCGTTACATATATGATTCAGTCTGCTTACCCATGGCAGCTATTAGAAAATCAGTCACACTGCGTATCAATATGCAGCCTCCGTGCGTTTGCTTGCTAATACACCGATCTACAAAGTAAAGCAGGCACAATCGATTACGACTCGCAAAACAAAAAGTGATCAAAGCTACTTAAGTAATAGATTCAAGTTATGTAAAGTTTTGAGATCTGACTTTAAAAGCACAATTAAGAGACCATTGTGAATTCTATATCTCGAAGATGAGCAATGCAGAGCATAGAGCGACATATACATATAAAATTGTCAGCAATACGAGACAATAGCGTAAGATATCAACGCAATTATGCAAAAGTAAATAGATCATTCTAAAAGAGACAGACAGAATCTTTAATCGCACATTATAACAATCGTAGAAGGAAACAGATAACTCTCTTTAACGTACATATATAAAGACATTTATTATGAGGAACCCATTTCTGAGAAAATCCAACCAACGAGTGTCAACTAAGCTTATTTTGAGTCAAGTATAGGTTGTCATAAAAGCATTCTTTCGTTGATAACTTGTCCCAGTAAAAGTGCATTGTTAATCAATTGTTTGTATTTACTACCTTAGATGCACAAGGTCAGGGTCGGCTCGGCAGACGACATGCAAAGCACTAGAATTCTGGAAAGTGAAACCGAAAACTATTTCAAAATTGTCGTTTTGGGCTCAAAAACTTTTGGTACACGTCAAAAATACCCTTTTTTTGCGTTTCTGATTATGTTCTATCATTCTAGAACGTAAATCTAAATAATTTCGATATCCAAAAAATCAAATAAATTGAGCAAAATATAGTCAAAAAGCGATTTGACCCTTTTGAGCAACTGACAAGACAACTAAAATGGCCTGAAACAGCAAGTTTTCTACGAGTTTTCAGGAAAATCGCAAATTCTGCGGGGACAAAATTTCTACGGGGTTAAAAACGTTCTGGCGTTGAAGCCCCTTCCAAGATCATGTATGATCGGCAGGGGTTAAACCCAGCATATATGCACGCACAAGGTCAAAAGTTCTGGGAGGGGTAGACCGAGTTTACTGGGAGATGGTTTGCGATTTAATGTCAAATTTTGATATTTAATTCGTTGTATTTTATTGTTTATGCATTTTTGTGGTTGAATGAAAAGGTAAAAAATATAAGATTAATTTTTTAATTTAAAAAATTTAAAGTTAAAATATATTAAATTTTGCATGGAAACAACTGAAAGTAAGGCCGATGGAATGACCTATAGCATCAAATATACACAAAATAATGGAAAAAAGAGTCTGAATGAACGAATTGTACATTCTACTGCTCGAAAAACAAGTATTTGTACTTAAAATTTACTGTTAGACGTCGTTTAACACTTTTTCATGGTTCGAGTAATAGGTTTAGTTCTAAAACGGCCTAAGGGGGTGTAAGGGGGATACCCCCAGTGTGCGTGTGTGAATCCCAGAAACAGATATCAACAAATTTAGTCTTCACTCTTTTTTTGTCAGTCAAATGACGAAACTAGCCTATACTTAATAAGCTTTTATGTCTTTTTAGCATTTGTAGTCCATTCCAATTGCATTATTCTATAAATAGAAATATAGAAATTCATCAATACGGCCAGTAAATTTTGATTTTTGGCCATCTTGAAACAATTTTGGGCGCCTTTTCGGTGATCAATATTACCCGCCTCAGCCCTTATATACACGTATGGTCAGTGCGCATAGTTAATTTCGGTAGTGACATTTTAACACGTCGAACACATACTTTATTTAGTAAAGCATTTTCAGGATTAAACATATTTTTTCGAATTAGTTTTTTCGCATTTTCTTGATGGTTTTTTCAAATATATCTTTTCATTCCTGAAAAATATGCATTCAATATTCTAATAAAAACAGCAGCAAATAAAAAACGAAAATCACGGGTATCAGAGGACAAAAAGCAATTACATTAAGACACATCATTAACAATGCGACATGCCTATGATGAGTCTAACCTTCTTTTTGCGTTGCTATTAATGCTATTTGAGCTTTCAAATTTCGGTTTTCGTCCGTTAATAATTTGACTTCCTAAACAAAATGTTCTGGTAGTCATAGAAAAATCGTGAATAATTATATGTAAACGAAACGAAGCACAGAGTAATGATGACACACGTCGTTAGTCCTATACATAAATGCACCAGTTATAAATGTTAACGTACATACATGCCATGCAACGCAATAGCACGAAAACCTTGCATCCGAATTACAGAAATTTTAAATGTTTACCCAGCTCGAATCTCGACTTGAACTGAAGAAAAAAGACGTACATAATTGATAGATATTTCATACGAATAATCTTTTACTAAACGATATATCTAAGGCGAGTTATTAGAAAATTAAATTCAGGGACGAGAGCAGTCGACTTTAATTAGATTTTTTGCATCCTTTGATCAAATTCTCACATCAAATCGAACAAACAAGCATCCTCGGCAGCAGCTAATTAAAAATTCAACTCCGTAGCCTAAGTATATTTACTGAATCTGAAATACGCGAATAGTGCAAAATTATTACCGACTCTAATATATTTCTGCATGATGCGGCTTCTGATTGAAAAGATTCGAACTGAGAGGTCATTTGGGCAATCTTTTCATTTAGCGCTGAGACTTTTGATCTCTCCACCAAAAGTTGTTTCTCTGAAATCCTATTATTGTTTACTTGGTTCTTGATATGGGAGCGCATTGTCAAATTGTCTTCATGCATATCTCTCGTGCTATTTTTTTCTGAAACCTGTAAAATTTAACAAAAGATAACTTTGATGAAACGCCCTTGTGTGTTAACAACTAAGTACACATGTTCAGAAAGAGGGATGAGAGGGTATTACTATTACCCTTCTAAAGGGGGTCCAAAACTCAGGTACTGTCGGACGATTTCAGCAGAACTTGATGTACTATTAAACGCCTTTCGCATCAATATCCAACAGTTGTAACCTAATTTATGCCACGGGGCCAACATCGCCTGAAAACTCTTACAAAAAATTTATAGCTGTAGGAAAACTTATCAAAATTAATCTTTTTGCAAGAAATTGCATCCCAAGGAACTATTGAAAATTGAGGATTTAACACACTGGCCACAAGTTCTAGATTTTATCTCTCCGATTGTGCACAATTCATAGATGGGCAAGGTAGGGATGGTCAGAGGGGGAATTCAAAAAGGATCACACAGTGAGCATAGGTCACAACATGCGTTTTCACCAAGTAATATGTTGATTTTGTTATTTACTTAAGCATCTTAAAATGTCATTCCTGGAGTCAGAAGGTAAAAGAATTCAAATATACAATGTACTTTTTCGAAAAATTGCTTTGTTTAGAAAATGTTTAAAAGCAAAAATTCATTATTATATGACAAGCAATTGGCAAAAAGTGAGGGAGCGGTAATACCCCCTCTCACCCCCTCCCTATGCCCTTGTGGGGTATAATTACATTTCTCGCCGCCAATGTTGATCTGTTATAAAACAGAACGTCATCATATGTTTTGAATTGCTGTGTTAAAGCATTCGACTACGTCCAGTTATAAAAGAAGCGGAGCAATCCTAAGCAAAACTTAAGGGCAATCAAGTGTTCAAATTCTGAGGTGTTTAAGAGTTTTAAGACATGCTTACCAAAAAAAGGCAATTATAACTAACGGAAAGTGAGAATCGTAAGACTAACGATTGGCAAAAACTAACTGCTTCAATGGAATGATTTCTAACGTTGAAAATTGAATCCTAATAATTTAACCATATACTTAAATGCCGCTCAATCAAATCACATCATGAAATTTACACCAATTGAAGCACAAAACGAGCTAAAGGACGTAGGTATTCAATAATCAATCGAAACCAGTGCTAATTTCGAGTGCATTTCATGTTATATTGCTCTAAGCAGGAATTTCGCAAATAAGAAAATTTCAGGCTCTACTTAATGTACGAGTATCAATTCGTCAACTAAGATACATGCAATTTTATTCTCCTACAGATAATACTTACAGCCTGATCTAAGCGTTGTTGCAATGAAATGATTTTATTCTCCAGTCCTGTATTCAGATCTTGTAAATGCGACATAGATTTCGCTTCGACCTAGAGAAAAAGTTTAAATGAGGAATAAATGATACATTTACCTCTTACACATGTACATAGGGTGGCTCACGCATCAATCCGCAATTGTACTCCAGCGCTAACCCTACAATTTAAGCTAATTTTAAATGAAACGTATCAAAACAAAGTCAAAGCAGATGAATTTTTCGTCGCCGAATTTTATTCATAGAGCTACAGTACGTAGTCTGCAAGAAAAAGGCATCAACGCTGTAAGCTTCAATGTGATTCTTCAACAACTCAATGACCGCCAGTTGTTCTCTACATATTATCTGGATCTGACCCATCGCAAAATTAATTATCAAGCGTAGACGCTATCGGGACGTTCAGGCACGTATGGCTGGCCGCCCTATTATGGGGGGACCGACACCAATTTTTTGGGGGACTTAGCCCAAAAAGGCCAAAAATAGCACAAAATAACGTTTAAAAAGTCTTATTTTTCCGATTTTTCAGAATTTTGGGAGGTCCGAACCCCCATTCCCCCAAGAGATAACGTGCCTGGGGACGTTGTTAAATGGTCTCTTAGTCATCATATCCGACCATCCGCTTAAATATCGTGCGATACTTTTTTGTGTTTTTAACAAGTTCATAGCCTACTAAGCAACTACTAGTGAATATTCAATTACCGAATGATCACATTTTATTGATTCACCTAACCAAATGATACCTAGCTGATATTGGGGGTCAAATGTTGCCAACATCTACATATGTAAGTTCACAGGACCGTATTTAAGGGGGCGGGGCGGCCGCCCCCCCACCCATTGGCCAAACAAAAATTTTGAAGGTAAAATAATGCACGGAGAGATGGAAAAATCAAATGTCTATGTCGCAAAACCATTTTTCGGCGATTCCAGCCGGACGTGAAGTATTTTCTATCATTTTGGCTCAAGCGCGACCGAAAAAATGCCACTTTTCACCACTTTTCATATAGCTTTTTAGGTGAAAAAAATTTTGCCAGTCAAATAATTCGAATTTATGATCTTAATGGATAGAGCATGTCGAAAAACATCGAAAATGCAGTTTTTGCGAGCTATCCCGGCGAGTTTCCTAGATATAGACCAAATTATGTTGAGTCCGCCCCCCCACCTCTTGGCCGGATCCTGGATACGGGCCTGTTAGTGCAGTTTACGGAAATAATGCTCATAGCGTTGATGCCGATTTCTCATGACGTATGTATATATAGCACTTCATGGATTACTATTTGGTGACAAAATTCTTTTGCTTCGACTATGTAATAACAAAGTTTCGTCTGATAAAAACCAAAATTGCCGGCGTGGCGATAAAAAAATCGTATGTGCTAGGGGAATTTAGAGGAACGAGAATTTCCAATTTCTCGACAATTAGCGAAAGAGATAATAAATAATCCCATTTTTGAGCGTCTTTTAGCACTCTACACACTAGAGAGAAATTATATGCAGAAAATATGTCCCAGAATTAAATTTCGATTGATGAATTGAAGTTGGCGGTCTTTCCGATGCGCTTCAAGAAGTTTGAATTTTTTTCGGAGCACACTAGTAAAAAATACTAGTAAAATGTGGTAAATGCGTGGAAACAAAAAAATCAACATTGAAAAAGAAACTTCTGAACTCGAAACTTGCCAGTTATCAGTAATTAAATTCATCAATTTATAGCCTGAATATGTCAGTGAAGCCTAAAATATTAGGCACTTACTTTCAGCTTCTTGTAGAGCCTCTTACATAACCAACGCCTGACCCACTTTTGTATAATGATGACGGATTCGTGGAATATGATTGATCTGCGTCTTAAGAGCATTCCTCTGATACAGCCTTGCAAAGCAATTATTCGTTTGCTAACAACGTCCTAAATTGCGTTGACTCGAATCAGTGTTTTTTGTGTTCGACAAAGATTTTTCCCGGTGTACAAAAAATTTTCAGGACCGTCTTTGTACATGTTCAAAGATTTTTGGGAAGACAAAAATTGCAAAAAAGGTCTAAAATTTGCAAAAATTTCGGCCCTTCGCGCCGAAATGAGTAATTGTGTGTTCTATATACCTTTATAGTGGCAGAAATTGCATTTCAAATGGAAGAGTGTCAAAATTTCCGGCGCTCCGTGCCGTTTCAAGACGATTTTTAGTGATTTTTGCCCTTAGAGACCCAGAAATTGGCTAAAATACACTAACAAGGGTCGAATAAATCTGTTTTACCACAATAAAATCGCCATAGTACCATATTATAGTCCACAAAATTTGCATGTACAAAATGTACAAAGACTTTTTGGGACCATCTTTGTACATGTACAAACGGATCTTGTACAAAAAAAACACTGACTCGAAATCAAAACTCGGTCGCTAATTTAATTATCTTCAAATTTACTTCGAACAACTTTCTGCGAAGTAGGCGAGCTCTGTACGTGGTTTGTAATTTAACGACAGTCAACAACATTGTTTTGTAGCGCTTGTGGCAGACAAATGCACGAATATTGCTTTGAATAACAATAACAGCTCGATGCATTTGCAAATATTTGAGGTACCTAAAGTACAAAGCAAGACTGTGCAAGAACAAAAATCCCTAATTTTAAGGGACGTGCCGCATAGGTGCACAAGGTCAGAGTCGGCAGGGGGGTGAAATCCCAAAAAATCCAAAACAGTCAATTTAACGTTCACGATTTTTTCCCGCTGTTTTTACGATCGAAATGGTCAAATTAGCCCATAAAACGTTTTTCCGTGGTAATATCGCATTTTAAAAGCATTTTTAGTCCACTTTGACAGCATTATATCACTTTAACATTAAAAATGCAAAAAGTTATCAATTTTGGGCGCTTTTTGAGTAAAAAGTACTTACATAAAAGTACTTAATCTGGCGCGAAGCGCCGGAAAACTTTTGACGTTTTTACTGCTTTTGACCTCAAAAGTCATGCAAAAAACGTTCCAGCAGCTCAGAATCGCAGGACAGTACCTGTCCGGCTGACCCTTCAAGGGCAACCCCCTATGTGCATGTTAAGGTCAATAGGTTAAAGGTCGGACATTACACCCAAGTTGATTTTACCCGGTTTTTTCATTTTTTCGGGTTCGCGTTTAGAATTTTTCAATCGTCGGGTTCGAGCTTACGAATTTAAAGAACTTCGGGTTTGGGTTCGACTTTCTTTATGTTTTAACACTAATAACCATGTTTTTTTCTTATTACGACGTATGTATACTATATAAACATGGACACAGTACGCGCTTCAAATTTATTTACATCAACATCAGCAGATATGCAAAACGATTTTTAACTAAATCTAAAAATTGTAAAACTAAGCTACATCTTGCGTACTATCGAAACGTGTTTTACTGTCACGGAAAATAGAATTAAAGTTACGTGCATGTGATCTTAAACTTCGTATTTAATTAAGGACGAAAAACGCTCAGAATTCTAATTTCAGCATTAGGCAATAAGTATTAAGATTCGTTATAAAATTTAGATATAGAACAGAATAAATAAAAAACAAATACCCCCACAATTCGCTATTTTTCAAAATTTTCCATAACTTCCCGGAAAAATCGCAGAAAAGGTGCTGTTTTAAGCGTTTTTAACTATCAATTTGCTCAAACGTTGGAAATTTTCGGCGCTTCGCGCCACATACTCAGCTTTTAACTAAATTTTGCTCATATTGGTAATTTTTTTTATTTTTTGAAAAATTGTTAACGTTTGTTATGCCCTGAAAAATAGAGTATCGTCAGAAATGCCGAAAAACGATCTTTTTGACGCGTATCTGCCATTTTTGAGCCGAGCCTAAATGAGCACTTCTAAATTTCACCCCCCCAGAATTCCCACGCTGTGCATGTCTTCCTGTGGACCAACTCAGGTTACGCTCATCCTTCAGTGTACTTTCTGGAAACCCAATGGGAATAGTTCTGCATGAAATTTCTCACTTGCTTCGACATTAACGGTTTTAAGCAAGACAACTAATAAAGCAGGAACTATCCATAGAAGAAAGAAAAATGGTGGCGCTTACAAGAACATCGTGCAAAAACTATGGCAAACATTGTAAAGTTTTAAAAGCATGCATGACTGTTCATTTTAATCTATAAAATTAAAATCATTTATATTAAAATAATGTCAGATTTTTATTACTTATAATGCACATTTCACTTCATATGAACTCTTAAATACATACGTAAATTTATCACCATTTTTGCGATGACTTTGACAAGAAATTCGTATAATATATACGAAAATTCCGAGAATTTTGTTAGTTCTAAATGCATAAATTTCTTACCAATTTTGCAATGACTTCGAGAAGAAACTCATATACTACGTACACATAATTAGGTGCGAAGCCCCCAGAATTTGGTTGCTGCCCACATATGCATTGCATAAGTATGTTAGAAATGAGATCGCTTAGATGCGCTTACACATACGTGTAACGGCTCGAAATTTTTGGAGGGGGTACCTTGGTCGTTTTTATGGTGGAAGGGATAGGCGACCTTAATTTTTGGCCAAAAAAGGCCAAAAATCGCCTAAAGGAACAAAAAAATCATCTTTTTCCAAAAATCGGGGGGGGGGTTGAAAATTTTCTGGCTTTACGGGGAGGGGGGGGGTGGGGGACGACCAACTTTGGGTGGGGGATCCCCCACCCCACTCTTGCATGCATCTGCGTATACATATGTACAAACCTGTAGGCCAGCCAGGCCTTTCCGACTACCTGTACAGTTCGAAGGGCTTTTAAAAGTCTTCGGAAGCGTCTGCGAGCCAAAAAGCCTCTAACATGAGCTTGAATGACAATAGCCGAGCGTTTCATCGTTTGTGCACGAACATTCTCCAGCAGAGCTACTTGTCCCGTCCGAAAAAATATTTTCGTATGCCCTAATTCAAACTGGCCCTCCTGAAAACATTCGAGTTGTTGTAATTGAGTTGAAATTCAGAGTGACAGAGTTGCGCATCGGTTGTGTTCCGCTGAATGACATTAATGCATGATTAAAATACTGACGATTATTGATTGAACGCTTAAATTTTTACCAGTGTCTCCCCAGCTGATCAACTTCTTAGATTCTGACAACAAAAAGCATAAAAATTGATTCAAATGCTTCGAAAAGCAGGGAAAATTTGACTCCCAAAAAACTTTTACGCAAAAAATAGTAGATTAGAATAAGGTGCATAGGAGAAGACATTTAGTTTTAATGATTACATAATCCTGAATAAAGTTTGGCGACAACGTAATGCATCGAATAAACAAAACTAAACTAACTTGCAAATGAGCGGAGCAAACAGCTTGAGCGAAATCACGCGAATTTCCTTCGAATCGATCGCTTTGCTTTTTGGATAACAACATTTTGTAACGAAGATAAAATTCGGGATAGGTCCATCTGGAAAAACCGCTTCGATTAATGCGATGATTAATATTAAAGCCATTGTTTTTTTAATTTATTTTAAACCTCGTTTGAAAAACAGCAAAGGAAGAAAAAACACATGAACACATGCACATCGGGGTAAGACGGAAACAGATTATCTTTAAGGAGAAAGAAGGTGGGGGCCGCTCGCATAATTCTTCCGTAAGATAATGCAAGAAAAGATGAAAAATCTTTTTTCGCTGAAAAAAGCTTCAAATTTTCTACGATCCATACCTTATGCTAAGTATTTTTCATAATTTTGCCCCAAACCCAACCAAGCAACGATTTTATGCAAAGCCTGTGGAGAATATAGGAAAAATTTCATCGAAAATGGGGTTTTTACTAGCTCTCCTAAACTAGCTTTTGAGATTTAAACCAATGTATCTCAGGTCAGTTTGGGTGAGAAGGTGCTGTTTTGAACGTTTTTTAGTTGTATGATTGCTTAAAAGTGTCCAACTTTCGGCGCCTCGGGCCATATACTCATTTTTTGACTGCATTTTCCAATTTGCTCGAATTTGTCAGATATTATTCCGAATTTTTTCAGTTTTTGGACTCTAGAAAAAATGGAGCATCGTTCTAAACGCCGAAAAACGATGATATTGACGTGAAGCTACCGTTTTTGAGCCAAAAACACTTCGAAATTTCACCCCCCCCTCCCATAATTCCCACGTTGTGCTTGTCTGATGGCAATTAACAATCACGTCAGACCTTGCATGCAATTTAACAAAAAGCAGACATCCTTTTACAAAAGCACTGCACAAAAAAGCACAAAAAAATGTGTCAAAAAATTAGAAATTACATGCAGTTTTGAATAATTTCCGACTATTATGTATCACAATTTCTGCTGTTTCTCCGGTGATTCACACCAAATAATAATCATTATTAATGTCGTTTACTAGTTTTCTAAGCAGCCTGGAAGCAACATTTATGCACTGGAAGCCTTATTATAGACAAAAATAGAGTTTTTGGCATTGACGAGTATTCCTAACGGATAAACTTAGTAATTTAGGTAGTTTTTTAAAGCAAAACCTAGCGAAAATTTTTAACACTATATCTTTATGCTTTTAAAATTTTTAATACATCCGCTTTACAGCCATCCTTCAACCGAATTTTCACAAGATTTTCGCTCGTATGTATGTATATGATGTCTGGTAAAATGTTAATAGCTTATGCACATTTTAAGCGTAGAATTTCCAAAATTTTCAATTCGTTGGATAAATTCGCCATGGAATAATTCTGAATAGAACACGTCGGAAAATTTCGGAAAGCGCTATTTTGCATATGAATAGCGAATTTTCGGGACTACTTTCTACTGTTCAGGAAAAGTTGTGTGGGATATCGCCATACATCATCTTGGCGGAGGGGGTTCAGACGGTTTCACCCCCCCCAGACAAAAATTCATCCGCAGAATACGCGAATTTCAAAAAGTTTCCTAAAATTTCCTGAAAATCCACAGAAAAGATGCTTTTTAAAGCGCATATAGCTATCTATTTCCTCAAAAGTGTCAGATTTTCGGCGCAGCGCGCCATATACTCATGTTTTGACCATATTTGTTAAATTTGTACGACTTTTTTAAACTTTTTTGAAAATTTTTTATTTTTATGCTTCCGTCAGAAACGCCGAAAAAGGACGTTTTTAATGCGTGCCCACCATTTCTGGGCCCAAAAAAGCACTTCTAAATCTCACCACCCCTCCCCAGAATTCCCATGCTGTGCAAGTGTGGATAACACCCTTGGGATAATTAAGGATTCGCCACCATGCGTGTTCTTGGGGAAGGTTTGGGGGGTTTTGACACACCCCCAGAATGGCAACTGACCCCCCGCAGAATGGCCGCGACCCCACAGAATTGTCGATTTCTTGTAAAAATTCTAAAAAGTTTGGTTTTTAAGCATTTTTAGCTCAAAAGTCTCAAATTTTTAGCGCTTTGCGCCATATATACGTTTTTTGACGATATTTTATTCAATTTTTTTCAATTTTTATTGGAATTTTTTCGAAATTTTTTTTATATTCCAGAAAGAACGAGCAGCGTCGAAACGTCTAAAAACAGTGTTTTTGGCGTATACCTGTCGTTTTTAGCCCAAAAAGGCATTTTTAAAAATTTTTTGACGTGACCCCTCCCCCGCAGAATTCTTATGTATGCTGTACATGTATGTATGTTCGCCACTGGTATTATAGTTATGCAGCTCAGTCACCGATCACGTAATACTAGAAGGGTCACGTAACCCTGGCAACTTCGAGCGCGCATATCTATGATTCCATTAATTTAATTAAAAGTTTCCTATTTTCCATGTTCATCTACTCGTACTCTAACGTTTTTAATTGCGTGCAATTTAGCTTTGATGCTAGCCGCATATAAGAACAGCTCAAAATTTAATTTTTTGGAAAATCAGAGGGAGGGATAAAAAATCAGTCTTTGGGGATGACCTGCTTTGGAAGATGATACTCTGAAACGGAAGTTTTTACCAAAGAACGGGAGGCGGTAAAGAATCTTAGCTTTTGGGAATGACTGACTTGGGGTGAAGGAAAAGAATGCTCCAGTTAAAAACGTATGCTATGCATACGCACTCTTGAGTTTTTTGTCGCAATTTTTATACGACAATAATGTTTTACATAAAAATACTCCTACTGTATGCACTTTTGCCCCATATTTTCCGTTTTTTTATCGATATTATTTTTAACTCTTGAATTTATAAATTATGTTTCGATTTCTGATTAAAAATTTCAGATTTCTAGAATTTAATCATCAATTCCGACAAATTTTACATTTTTCATTCAAGCACAATTGTGCTTTAAAGCTCTATATACCTGGACGGATATCCAGAAGCCGAAATTCGTATCGTTTCCAATACACCACAAGCCCTCAGCTGTTCCACTGTGCGAACAGTTGACAAATCAAACGGAATTTTGTAATCATTCGGCTTTATACAGCGGATGTAATGAGGCATCGTCGCATTGAGAGCAAGACATAAGTCGTGCAATGATTGCTTAAACTAAGACTAAGAAAATTAGCACATGTCCGAAATTCCGATGCATCTCTATCTCACAAGAAAGAATATTATGAGATAAGACCATATGTGTTCTTGAGCGGTTCAGGGGAATTTTCTCGGCCGTTTCTGGGCGTTTTCGGCCGTTTTAGGCCAAAAATTGGAGGTCCTTCACCCCCCCCCCATAAAAAATAGCCGGAAAAGCCCAATTTCGAGCCGTTACATCACGGTTTTTGTATTCAGCAAAGATTTTCCCTGATGTACAAAGACTTTTCAGGACCGCCTTGGTACATGTACAAAGATTTTTGGGAAGACACAAACTGTAAAAAGGTGTAAAACTCCAAGAAATTTGTTTGTCCCATATATCTTTAAAATGGCAGAATTTGCATTTATAATAGAAAATTGTCAAACTTTTCGGCGCTTCGCGCCGTTTTGAGACAATTTTTAGCAATTTTTGGCGTCAGAAACCCATAAATGAGCTAAAATGCACTACCAACGATCGAAAAAACCTGTTTTACCACACTAAAATCGTTACTGTACCATATAACAGTACACAAAAATTTGCATGTGTAAAATGTACAAAGACTTTTGGAGACCATCTTTGTACATGTACAAATGGTCCTTGTACAAAAAACACTGTGTTACATGTATGGTTTTGACCCCCTTCAGAGTGGCAACTGATCCCCCCTAACGAATGGTCGATTTTTCGTAAAAATTGTAAAAGAGTGTGCCTTTTGAGCGTTTTTAGTTCATTTTTGGCTCAAAGGTCTCAAATGTTCGTCGCTTCGCGCCATATAGACATTTTTTGAATATATTTTGTTCAATTCGCTCGATATTTTCAATTTTTCTCGAAATTCTTTATGTTTTTATGTGCTAGAAAGAAGAAGTATTGTCCGAAAAGTCAAAAAGTAGGATTTTTGACAAGTGCCCATCGTTTTTAGCCCAAATACACTTTTTAAAAATTTTTGGGCCTGACTCCCGCTAGAATTCCCATGCTATACATGTACGGATAAGACATGATAAACAAAAATCGTCAAAAATGCGCCAAAAAATATTCAAAGAACTTGTTCAATCTATGAATGAGCGACTAAGCGAATAGCACAATACATAGGTTGGCATCCTATGCGAAACTTGTCCATTTCTACCGACAGCCATTAGTCAATAATTTTCCCAAAAACATCTATTTTTAAAGCATAAAATATCATTTAGAAAAATATTGTATTGGACTCCAACTGAAACACTCGCCAAAAAATGTTGCTTGAAAGTTTTTAGATCAAAGGATCTATGTAATCCATTTGAATCTTGAAAAGATAGCAGAAACTGTCGAAAAGATAGCATTGTTATATCTTTTATGTTTATGACATGTTCGACGTCCCTCATACACAGACACGTGTACAAAGGCCCGTATACAGGGGGGTAAAGCGGGGAATCTCTCCCGAAAGTTTCTTTACTTTTGAGATATGAAACTATATAGATTTTTGACGTTTATGCTCCAATTTTCGGCGCTTTGCACCATTAATTTAATCAAAATTACTATTTACTAAAATTATCAGTTAAAGCAAATTTATTAGATTTCTTCTCTTCAAAAAGGTGCGAAATTAAGTATCGCAGCATAAAAATGTAAAAATTTTCTGGCGCTTTGCGCCAGTGTTTATGTGCACTTTTTGCCTTCTAAATCGCTCCAAACTCTTTAAAGTTCAGTAAGACATGGAGAACAGGTCAAATTTTTCCGGCGCTTCGCACCAGAGTATTTATCTACTGTTGTTTTTAGTTCGAAATACAATGATTGAGTATAAATACACAAGTTGAGAAGCTTTGAATGGATTGAATGATAAAAAATCAGTAATGCAGACAGGTTTAAACGATAGATTTCGTGTATGAGTATCAAATAAAACGAAAAATGTTTGGAATTTTTTAAACATGTTTTTCGCCAGTGTATAGAGCTCATCAAGAAACATTCAAAAATGCCTTTATTTTGGCCTACCTGCTAATAGTTCTCGAGAAATCTGACTTCAAAGTTTGTGATTCCCCTCCCTGAAAAAAATCCTGGATGGCTGCGTATGCATATACAATAAGAATATTATGAAGAAGTTTAACTTTAAGGATTTCTCAAGTTTCTTTCCAAAATGCACTTTAAAATGCACGGCATACGATAAAGGCATGCTAAATTGAGAAGCCAAGCATTTCCTTCTCACAGCGTGCAACATTTGATTAACGCCATGTTTTGAGTTCT
The DNA here is from genome assembly GCA_036768485.1 of Mermis nigrescens. Taxonomy (NCBI): domain Eukaryota; kingdom Metazoa; phylum Nematoda; class Enoplea; order Mermithida; family Mermithidae; genus Mermis; species Mermis nigrescens. The sequence continues at coordinate 1,371,291 of JAVLUZ010000511.1, read as the reverse complement.
CTGATTCGGCAGCGTCAAACAAGATTTCCGACAGTAATGGCAGCTGATAGAAGGAGCAAATATGAGACATCATAAAAGACGGAAATAGAAGCTTGGACATGCATATAAAAAAGCAGATTCTAGATTATGTAGGAGAGCGCACAAAGGCAATAAAATTATCTACGAGATATCTAAAGTCGCCAGCTATAATGTTTTACTCGACTAAATACTATAGGTATTTATTGCAGATTTTAATCATCAAATTATTGTCAAGTTATTTATTTATTATTTATTTACTTATTTACCTAATTGTTTACTATTTACTTTTCTACTTGTCTATTCATTTTCCCTAAAGTGCTGCTAGGAATGGCCGGATTACTCACCGCTTTTTTTCCCTTGTATCCAGTGATCGTACGGGACCCCGACCCCGACCCCGAAAAACCCCGGCCTAAACCCCGACCCCCGACCGGGGGCATGATTTTTCGAGTCGGGGTTGAACCTTTTTTCGGGGTGAAATATAGCATTTTATTTGTTGGTACATAGAAGAATTGTATAAATAGCAAATAAATTCGAAACAAGGACGATTCATTCACCAGCTAAATTAATATGTTAAACTCGACACTCGCGATATTTCATAAAAAGTACGCCTGGTCGCCATGTTGTTAAGACGTACATACATGCTCGCATATTTTCCATTATGAAGTGCGCCGAAATTACTGCTGAATCACAGGCGTAGCCGGGGGGAATGGAGGCTTATTCCTCCAGAATTTTTCAGAAATTATGTTGATTTTTCTGGCGCAATGTGTCCAGAACATTGAGTTTAGAAAGGCACAAACGTCAAAATTTTCCAGCTCTTCGCGCCGAGTCATTATTATTTATTGTTATACAGATCCAATGAATTTAAAAGCTTGAATCTGTTAAAATAATCCAGCACTTCGCAGCACTTTAGTGATTTAATGCACTATTAGTACATTGAATGAAACTGCACATGCTTGTTGAACATAATAGTAAAAGTGCGAAGATGTTTGCGTACCAATTTGTCTATTCTCTGCTTTGTTTATCTTTCTTTACAAGGACACATAATTCTATTCTAAATGAAAGGAAAGGCCAAATTTTCTTGTGTTTTTGCGCATTTTCTGTTTTCTGAACTAGTTAATAAGAAGGCCACCAATGGGCCTGAGAATGGTAAGAACAAAATTCTCATTGTTACATCTTTCAATGACTTATTGGTTGCAACCCGTTGCTGCGCTACATACTTAGCAGAGGTCGAAAAACGCATTTCAGCGCAGAAGTTTTGTGCAGTGTAGGTGTTCATCAATTTTAAGTTTTTTTTGGACTTAATTCAGAACCGAGATTTTGCCAATTTGCGAAAATTTTAACTTTACTAATTAAAAATTAGAGTGCTTTTTTACACAATTTTCAGGGGTTCTGCTCTGGACCTCGCTGGGGGCGCTTGAGCGCCACCCCAGACCCCCAGCCGTACAATCTCGTTCTACATGTTGAAAGAGATTTTTAGGAGGACAGAAAAGGTAAAAGGATTAGGAATTTTTAAAAATTTTCGGCGCTTCGCGCCGCAATTAGTTTATCTGTTCTGTATGATTTAAGCGGTACGGTAAATTGAGTTTAAAGAGTAAAAACGTCAAAATTTTCCTGCGCTTAGCACCGCCGATTATTGTCTTAGGGCGGTAAAATATGACTGAATTTCTTGATGCTTTGCGCCACTTATGATTTCCGAACTGTTTGTCAATAAAAAGGCGTAAATTCTACATGAAAACGGTAAAAATTTCGAAAATTTTCGGCGCTTCGCGCCATTGGCTCCTCTACAATCAGTGCGCCATAGAAAACCGTTATGAAAAAATTGTGGAAGAAAACGAAAAAGCGAGAGCGATTAGTGATTAAAATTGAAAGTAATGCTAAATTGCTGAAACCATGTTTGAACTTGGAATGGAAATAAAATGTTGAACATAACCAGCTTTATTAGTATGCTCTACAAACAAGTGAAGGTATCGTTTTTATCCTTTTCAAATTGATATGTAATCATGCAATGTTAATTGTTAATCTTCAACCCCGACCCCGACCCCGACCCCACTTGACCAACCGACCCCGAAAACCGGGGTTTTCATCCCCGACCCCGACCCCGATCGGGGGTGAAAATCTGACCCCGTACGATCACTACTTGTATCTAATAATTAATACGACACTGTAAATATACTGTGCTTACAACTATTCCTGTAATTTTCTTCTCGAAATACGAATTGATGTATTATTCCTGCCTGTATTTTTGCGTTTCCGTACCATCATGCATCAAACTAAAAGACCAGACCACTGAGACATTATTTGCAGAAAATTCGCATGACTGTGCGAAATGCGTTTGCACAGTGCCCAGACCGAATAACGCGATTCGTTTTAAGCGCTCTAGATACTGTATAAAATTTGTCTAAAAGATTGTGATAAAAAAAGTAAATGCCAGTACATATTACCGAAAGCTAGGAAGGGTTGATTGACGATAAAAAGTATCAAAGAGCGTTGAACGACAATGGCTAGCAATATTTCTCATATTTTACATAATTTAGCCACAATGGCACTATGTGGTACGATGCTGTTACTAGCTAGGCAAGTCTGGACCGGAAAAATTAATATGAATCAGCTATTCATACGATCGTTATTCCGTTGAATAATTCTTCTACTGATACACTGCGAGGATATGCTATCATATTTATTTACCTTAGAATTTTTAACAAGGTCAACTTGCTCATTGTGTACAGCGTCTAAGTTTTTTTCAACGAATCCAGCAACGCTGTATTTTACGTCTCCAGCAAAATGTCTGATGATGAATTGGCCCGGAGGCTTTGAAAATAATGGAATACTGAAGTAAGACGAAGCGCAGGACGTCTGGCTTTGGTTGGTCAAATTGATCAAAAAATTAGCATCACTCGCTTTAGCCAACTAAGAGAGAAGACATGAGAAAAATGCCAGGATCCGCAAATAAGCGAAACATACACGTACTCGTACTTATATATGTATAGGGTTTTAGGAAAAAAAGGACACATTTTTATTTTTTCAATAACTTCTTTATAACTCAAGTAAAATTAATGAAACTTTCTACAAATGATGTAATATATCTTGTCAGTTCTGTGCTAAGAGTTCACTGTCTGACAACAACTATAGCTGATCCTACAGTGCAAAATCAAGCGTGCACACCAACATATATGTATGTAAAACACCAAAGTCCATTTACTTAATGCTCAGCGTTGTACAAATTTATGCCATAAATGTCAAAAATTGTTTAGATACCTTATGAAGGTCAATAAATAAGATTTATATGAAAACAACATTACGATGGCACAAAAAGCAGAATTTCGGCTTTAGAGTGTTGTTCACTGCTCGCAAGGACAATTTTGTCTCAATATTGCACATTTGCTAACAGAAAGGAATTAGGCCAGGTTTGAGAAAGCTGTGACTTTTTCCTTCAAAATTCATAGATATCGACTGAGAGACGTGTCTTTGAGCAAAAATAATTCATTTAAATCATGTTTTGGCATATGCTTTGTGCAGTCACTAATTTATTAAAGCAACATACAGTGCTTCGCAAATTTTAAAGACTACAATTTGTGCAAAGATTGGATCCAAAATACCAAAAGCAAGCTTTTCCTTATTTAAAATTACTATATAACACTCAGGGAACACCTAAAGTGTAAAATAAAACCTATTATAGGTCAAAGTACAACTTCCTGATCTGAGGATTCGTTCAGCAGATTGCGTATGATGTACTGTGAACCTGTGAGATTTTCAACAAAAAATTTGTGGATGCGTTTGGTTAATAAGGTGTCAAACAAGTAGCATCGAGTGATGTGCTGTAATTTTTCGCAAGCATATTCAAGGATAGTTGTGCTATGAACTATGTAGCAAGAAATCTTTTTTCATGTTTCAAAAATTCATAGATTCAACTGAAATTAAAATGTATCCTTTTTCTGAAGACCTGAATTGAATTGATAAAAATTGATAAGAGTTTGAAGTTTCTTATCACTCCCTAAAAAATTCGTAGAAAAGGTGTTGTTTTGACCTTTTATAGCCATCTGCTCGCTCAAAATTGTCAAATTATCGGCTCTACAGGCCATATGCTCATTGTTTAACTGTGTTTTGTTCAATTTATTCGAATTTTCGGATGTTTTTCACGCAATTTTTCTTATATTTTTACGTCCCAGAAAGATAGAGCATAATCAGAAACGACGGAAAATGATGTTTTTGACGCGTATCTACAATTTTAGCCAAAAAAAGCTTTTAAGAATTTCACACCCCTCCCCCAGAATTCCCATGCTGTGTATGTCTGGTCAGTACAATTGTACAATCTTTTTTAAAGTGTCGAACAGTTAGATTACGTATACTCATATATGTAAATAAGGACGAACTAAACCGACTTTTGACACAACGATGGAGGATTTTGCGCATAAAACAGACCAATTTCGTGTGAGATGTATACACAAGCGGATCATTTTTTTCTTTCCTAAACATATTTAATTTTTCTTTAAAATTATCGACATTTGCTAGGGTCAACTCTTACGGTAATGATCGAAAGTTAGGAGCACGTGCTTTGACAAGGAAACCAATAGGGTATTTTTGCAACATTCTCCGATGTTGTAACTGTTGCCCCTATTGTGAGCCAGGATGCTAAGGACAAGGAAACACGACATAAATCATACATACTTAGGAGATATTAAAATCAGGCCCGAGGGGATTTTGTTTTTTATAAACATAAGGGGGACCAGAAGATGAATTTTAGTTTGAAAATTTTGCTACCTGGATGGATACCTTAGATACGGTGAGAATCCAATTGAAACCATCTCTTTTAGGGATGGGGTCTGGGTTGGCTCGCTCAAGCCCCCCTCCCCCAGCAGGATCCGGGGAAAAAGAGCACTTTATTTCGAGTCGTAACGTTGAAATTTTTACAAAATGAGCCGAATCGCGGTCCTAAATCCACTCTAAAAATTGTCAAAGTTCATCAGCAAGCTCATAATCATCGCCAAAAAATTGCTGACATTCTTGCTTCTTGAACAAAACTCATTTTCTGCATAAAACCTGCGCAGAGCAGAAGACATAGATGCAAAATATGCTTTAGGTTGTATAAAGACTAAAAATGAAGTGTTTAAACCACACGTTTGAGACTAGATAGACTCTAATTATACTTATAAAATTCGGCGCGAAACGCCGAGAATTTTTGGCGATTTTTGCTTTAAAATAGCAAAGGGTGAGTAAATGAAAAAATCATTCTCACATTTCATTTCGGGGGAGGGTTGGCAGGTGCCCCCTTATCCTCCTCCTAGATACGGGCCTGATTAAAATATTTGCAGCGCATCAAAGCTTTAATTTTATTGTCTCTCTCACGAAACCCCGTGCACGGAATTACCCAGCAGATGAGGAAGAGACAGCAGAAGTAGTTTCCAAGAACGCTACAGTAAAAATATTTCTCATAAGAAAACGTTCTGCACCCTTTGATTGCGCACAATATCATTATTTCTGACTACATGAAATATCATGCTCTTTTATTAAGTTTGAACCCATTCTTTAGCCAATTTGAACGATTTAATAAAATACCAATTGTGCGCAATTTCGTGAGACACAAATGTAAAATATAAAAGTGACATACAACTATGTATGTATATGACCAGACATGTAACAGGGGAGATAAGGGATCCCCAACCCAAGTTGGTCGTCCCCCATCCCCCAAAGCCATTAAATGTTTGACTCCATTCCCAGATTTTTGGAAAAAATCGAATTTTTTGGCTGTTTTTAGGTGTTTTTTGGACGTTTTTGGCTAAAAATTGGAGGTCATTTACTCCCCCCCAATGACCGGGGACCCCCTCCCTAAAATTTTGAGCCGTTGCGTGTATGTATATGACGCATTTGCTATAAAGACCGTGATCTGCGCAATTCCTAAAAAATCCGCGTGTCGCGCGAACATAATAAAAATTTAAATCTATGTACCCTGCATTCCTGAACTAGCATGTCTAATATACCAAGTCGAGCTTCAATGAGATCCAAGCATGGCTGGTTGTCAGAAAAATTAATAAACGACCACTTTATGCCCTCTCTTACGTATTCGGCTTGTTCCAATTTGAATACGTGCTGAAGTAAAGTAAAAAATGCTTTAAAACAAACATGTTGGCATAAGTACTGCACATATACAGCGCAGACATATGACTTATTAAGTACTGATTTAAAGATGGAAGATGGCAAAAATTTTTGGGAAAATAAGGTAAAAATTATGCCTCTCTCTTTCCATGATATCACATCAGATATGCAAGTGATTAAAGGCCCTTAGAAGTACATACTAATCAACTTATTGTGATAAAATTTTGAGAAAGTTTATATGTTGATGTATGAGTAAGCACCAAAAAATAAAATTAACAGTCAGAACTTCGTGCATTATTTGAAAACTTGATTCCGAGTTACAGCTCAAAACTAATAGGTCCACAGCACAATTGGTTTCACTGGAGACCGGTGTCATATGAGGTCGCCTGTATAGCCCAAAAATACCTTAAAATGCTGTTTGGGGATGATTTTAAGTAGTTTTCAATCCCATGGCTAACGATTCACGACACTATGATGTAGCGAAGTAATTAACGAAATTGAGTTCAATTAAATTAAATTAAAGTGTTTGAATTGAAGACAATGGGTTGGTTATCTTCCGAAGTTGTAGTTTATATTTTATTGTCTTTATTCATTTTTAGTTTTTATTTTTCATTTCATTCCAATCTTTTTTCTTTAGACCGCAAAATATATTTAGATGTAGAATAAGCATATCAATGAATAATAATGAGTATTCAAAAAGGCAAAACTCAATACAAGCTTAAATTGTAAACGAAATGTGCTTGAGCAACCATTTACCGTCATAATGTAACGATGAAGAGAAGAAGACAGTGTATTTGATTTAATGTCCTACCGTAATGCCATACATCACCAACAGAGCCAACTAGCAGCTAAAATTATCGGTAAATGCAGCCGGCACTTTTCAAGACTCAAAAACTTTTCGACTTTTAATTAAAAATACGAAAACGCAAGAGGCTTAGAACAATTTTTGCCTTAAATTCGGAAAGAGCTTAAAATTTAAATTTTTGAATAGAAAAGGCCGGACCTTGATTGCGTAGCAAGGAAAATTGGCTGACCTCATTGAACTGCTGCTGCAGCATTTCATTGGCGTAATTGATGCACAATTGCTCGAAACTGTTCGTTTCAAATATTTCGAACCTGAATTGGTATGCCATAGTAACATTCAACGCAGCAATACGGTATCGCAAACTTTTATGGATCGATGAATACGTCAACATTATTAGAGATTTAGTCAAATTTACAGCCAATTCTTAAGTATTTAACGATTCTGCTTGCGCGAAAGAAAATTTTATTGGGGGATAAGAAAACTATTTGCAGGGGAGATTAGGTATGCTCAGCGGATTTCGCAAATCATGGATTCCATGGAGGATTAGGCTGAATAGTAATTGAGAGCCACAGATCCAAAGTAATTTGCATGTACAGCTATTGACGCGAAACGAACTTCTTTGGGGAGGAAAAATAAAGCGCAGTCTTTATATTTAATATCAATTTTTCCTTCTCGTCGTTTTCATTTCGCATCCTTCGTCCCAATACGTCAGCTGGACTTCTGCAAACTGTTGTTTTCTGAGAACACTTTCAGAGCATTCAAAGAGGCTTCAAACTTTTTTGGATATGTCTATACTCGTATATGCATATGTGAGAATAGCGTAAAAGCAATGATTTTAAGTCAGTTGGTCGTTTTGGGTATTTTCGTCATTTCCTTTTCCACTGTGTATAAGGCGGTTGGTGGATAGCCGTATGGGTTAGGTAAGGTACGTGGAAATCCGCTATTGAAAATGACTGAATTACTTGGTAACCTTGCTCGTCAATCCTCAGCATGCTAGGCACACTCAGACTCTTTAAAAATAAGCAATCAATATTGACTTTGTGGGGCTGGTCGATATTATAGGTCATTTTTTAGCAAATCCAATAACAAAAACGTATTACTATAAGCGGTTGATGCGTACTTTAATATTTACTCAGGAAGTATTACATTGCTGCTTTGCAAATGGCGCGTGGCTCTTTTGTGTATGATGACACTGATTCGACATTCCAGTTTTTATTTTTTTCATAAGTTCTTGCGGGGTCGGTCTGGTTCAACGCTACGGAATTTCGGGAGCGCTCAGACATCAAGATAAGCTCAGCTTACCCTCAACTTACCCTGTGCCCAAGTATGACCTAGTGGAGACGCCTGGTTGAAGTTGCATCAGAATAAAAATCGAAAAAGGCTTGACTGATTTGGACTATCTGTAGTGGATGAAATAATAAAACGAGTCAATAAATCAAAACAATGCAAATTTAATTGATGACAACTACATCAACTGCAAGTTTCTAGTATGAATATGTCATTTATTCAGTTGTCTTACCCGTATATATCCAAAACACCGACGAACTTATGTACATGAATTTGTTCTTTCGGATTAGGGAAGCCAGCAATAGACTTTTGGGCTGAATTCGAGAACGAAAGGCAGGCGTTTATCTTACGAACAATCCAATTGAATAGACGTTCATATATCAGCTTAGCCGTTGCATCTCGAGCACTGATAGCCTTTAAATGAACATAAAAAGCTAGTTTATACGTAAAGCAAGAAAATAAGGGTTTAATGTCTTGAATGCAATTTCGAGATTCTAAGATTTTAAATCCCCACTCGAAAAATAGTTCTGGTTACAACTATATATGATCTTGGGAAAGGTTTTCTTTCACCCCTTCGAAAAGTTCTTTACTCCCGCGGAAATTTGGTCTCCCCAGAATTTTAGATTTCCCAAAAAATGTAAAACGAAGTACTATTGTAAGCGTTTTTAGCGATCTAATGGCACAAGAGCGTCAAATTTTCAGCGCTTCGCGCCATTTACTCATTTTTTTACTATATTTCGTTGATTATACTCGTTTTTTCCCAATTTCTCGATTTTCAAGAATCTTATGTTCTGAAGAGAAAGAGCATCATCAGAAACGCCAAAAAAATGAATTTTTTATGCCTACCTATCGTTTTTGAGCCCAAAAAGGTAGTAAAAGAGAAAATTTTAGGTTTCACCCTAAATCCAGAATTACTAAAGCAAAGCATGTCTAGTTACAAAAACGATTAGTATTTGGATTCTTTTCAAGCACAACATATCGTCTGTGTTGAAAAATTTTTGGATGTAATTTAAATTTCAGCACTTAATTATATGGAAATAGCGTTGAAGCAATGTGCTTGTATTAATTGATTGCTTAAATGTTTTTGTTGTTCCTAACACCCATCCCCTCTCAGAGCTATGGATAACTGATAAGAGCATTTAGAAATAATTTTCCGAAATCGGTACCTACTTAATTCTTGTATTTTATGCTCTATGGATATTTGTGCTTAAGTTTGCATAAAAACAAATAGCTCACATAACAATAAGGGTGATGGAATGACTTACACCATCCAAAATGTACAAAATAATGGAAGAAACGTGTTTGAATAAAAGAACTGAATAGTAGTAATAGGTTTTGGTCCCAGAATGGCCTAAAGGTATGCTTTTCAAAAGACCTGATAGGAGAATACCCCCATCCCCCACAGTGTGTGTGTGTGTGTGTGTGTGTGTGTGTGTGTGTGTGTGTGTGTGTGTGTGTGTGTGCGCGTGTGCGTGTGTGTGCGTGTGTGTGTTACTGTGGTAATTTTTTGTCTCACTTGTCCTTACAAAACCAAAACTGTGTTTCAGACGATAAACTTGATGAAATTTTTCGGCGCGAAACTAGCTACTCATACCATTAAAACGGCCGCAACTTCTACTATAAAACCTTAAACTTACAAAAAGGCCATTAAAAACGCGGTCTTACCACATAAAAGCGTTTTTAGGCTATTTTGACCATTCCGTCATTTGACTATCAAAACAAATTATCAAGACTGAATTTACTGGTCTTGATTTCTGCAATTGTACTCCCTGTGCCGACCCTGGCCTTGGGCATCTACATATGGCTTTATACCTCCCTAAAACTCCGAAAAACTGAATATTGTCAGGCGATTTAAGAAAGATGCCGAAAATTTTTCGACTCTTTTGAATTTCCAATCAATTTGGTTAATCTGCAGAAAAAATAATTTTTCCTAACAAGGTTGTATATTTGATCAGAGTCAATCAGCAAAACAATTCGGCGGTCAGCCTTTAATCTCTACCGGGTCGATAAATGGAAAGTTAAACTTAAGTAGCGGAGTATAAAGCCCTTGGAAGTCACGATGCGACCTCTGTGGTATCTTATCTAGCGAGAATGGATTTTCAAGCCAATTTATACCCTAAATGAGTATTTAAGATGAAGAAAGATTTATAAATTTATGAGTTCAGATAATTCACACTATTATATTGTTTACATACACACCTACATACATACAAATATCATGCATGTATTGTGCGGATTAGCTGCAAACGGAAAAAAGGACAGAAGGCTTATTTTCTGAATGGAAAAAAGGCAAAGTAAAGTCAAAAACGAACAATTTTTATCGTTCATACTAATTTTTATAAGATCATTTTAGCTAAGACAAAACCTTTCGAGTTGACCCTCAGACCAGGCTGACCGCCTCATTATGCATGCGTGCTTAAAAACAATTTATGCAAATAATCGATAAATCGAACTCGTCTTTAAATACCCAACTTGAGTATTGGTCAATCGGCGAGTCAAAATTTCACGACCGGCTTTTAATGTCTGTTGCATCAAAACTTGTTCGAAGGCGTTTTCCTCAATTCCTAGCAAGTAGCAAGCTTTTGTTAGACTCTCTTGGGATCCGTTGTCGAAGGATGAAAATTTAGTATCATTATAGAAGGATGGTGAAGATGCGCTAAAAGCTATATTCCCAATCTGCAGAAGTCCTGACAAAATGCGGAATACTTGCTGCATAGTATTCTCGTCGATGCCTAAAATGAATTATATATTAACTTGAGCAGAAAAATGTGCTAAAGTCGCGTCACATCCATAGATGCACAGCATGGCTGATCTGGGGGGTCAGCCCGTCTGTGGTAGGGTCAAAAATTGAGCTTTTTTGGGCCAAAATGACCTCATAAACTGGTACAAGCGCTAAAATGGCGTTAAAACTACATCATTACATCGTTTCTGGTCAATTCTGAAGCACTTTTGAAGTAAATTACTCTAATTTTCTTCCGTTTTTTCCTTCATTTCGCCTCATTTTCCCCACAAAATTTTCCATTTCTCGAAAGTCTAAACCCCCTGAAACCCCTATGTGCATGTCTGATCACAACCATAGATGCACAGCATGGCCGATCTGGGAGGGGGTCAGCCGGTTATAGGGGAATGGGAGGTCATTCGGTTTAAGGAGAGAGTAAAAGATTGAGCTTTTTTGGGGCCAAAATGACCTCAAAACTGGTATAAGCGCTAAAATAGCATTAAAACTACGTTGTCACACAGTTTCTGGTCAATTAGAAGCGCTTTTGAAGCAAATTTTCAATTCAAATCCGTTTTTGGCCTTCATTTCACCTCATTTTCCCTACAAAAATTTTCCATTTTTCCATTCTGAGGAACCTAGACCTACCCCCAAACCTCCCTTCCCTCACGTGCATGTCTGGTCACAGCTAAATCTGTACCGGGACTTGGCCCCAGGCTAGGCTGGTCCCGGACCAGGTTGACCCCAACAGCTGGCCTGGAAATTTAAATATTGTTTTTATATGCAAAGTTCTTGCCTTGATTCACGGAAATAAATAACTTCAACACAGAATTAATCAGCTGAAGCTCAATACTCAGGTAATTTTATCAGTCCATCGTAACACAAATTTTATTTCGCTACAGATATCAACGACCTCAGCTTATTTAACTCTTGAAATTAAAGCTGAACTGTAAACACAGAATCATTGAAACTGACGGAAACATATACTCATTTCAAGTTGCACCTACTGACAATCATCGTTGGATTTCATCGGGTTATAATCAGGCATGCACAGCATGAGAATTCTGGAGGATGAGATTTTAGAGTGCCGTTTTTAATCTCAAAAATTATGGATTCGCGTCAGAAGCATCTTTTTGGCGTTTCTGACGATGCCCTATCTCTCTAGAGCATAAAAACAAACGAATTTCAAAGAAAATTGAATAAATTGAACAACATATAGTCAAAAAATGAGTATATGGCAAATTTGACACTTTTGAGCAAATAGATAGTTGAAAACGTTCAAAATATTACCTTTTTTACGAATTTTCGGAAACTTCTGAAAAATCGCAAATTCTGGGGTGAAAAAATTTCAGGGGGACGAAAAATTTTTAGAGGATAAAAACCTCCCAAAACGGGTTTAAAATGGTCTTAAAATGGTTTAAATATGGGTAACAGGTTTAAAAGCATAATAACTAAGTATTATTCTCAGATTCTGATCGATTTCAAGCAATTTCGCGATAAAGTCACGACTTTTGTCCGTTTTTGGCCTTAATCTAACCGTATTTTCCCCAGGAAATTAGCTTTTTCCCCCAAACCCCGCATGCGTGTCAGCTTGCAGCTCCAGTAGATACATGAGCTGTTCTACATATCTCAATGCATAAAAATCCTTACTGAGAATCAAATAATTTTCACTCTGTGATTGATGCGATTCTTAAGTGAATCGCTTTGATTTCAAGTTCTAAAATCTTTGTCTCCTTGTTTCATAGTTTAAAAGCTGGTAAACTAGGTGTAGAAACTTACAAAGCAATTATAAACAATACACGAGAGTTCACCCATAGAAATATAATCTAAATTTTTCAAAAAAACCGGTTTTATCTTGAGAGAAGTGCTATGCGTATTAATTATTGATATTATTATTTATCATTACAACTTGTCGTCGCAAAGTATCAGAACTAAAGTTTTATGCGGCAAGAAATTTAAAATTTAAAAAGTGAGGGCAGGAATGGAAGATTATAAATCAATCATTTATAAATTGTTCACAAATGTCATTATTTTTTCGACCGAAATGCCATCATATTGCTAACAGTAGATGCATAAGGTCAGGGTAGGCGGGGGAATCCCAGAAATCGAGCTCATCAGATTGAGTATGCACGCTCTTTTGCAAATCAAATGACGAAAATGGCCAAAATAGACTGTATGAAGCGCTTTAAGACGGTAAGACAGCGTTTTTAGCATTTTTAGTTCATTTTGACTGGATTATATCAGGTTTAGTCATAAAAATATTCAAATTTATCAATCAACCCAAAAAATTTATGATTTTTAGAAGCATTTTGGCACAATTTTAGGCGCTTTCTTCGACATTATTACTGTCTTTGCCCTCAAAAATGATGCAGAAAATGTTACACCAACTCGAAATCGCCTAACTGTACCTAGTATCTGTCTGTCCCCTGGGAGGCAATACCCGCCTCACCCGTATGTACATGCATGCATGTCGCTAACCAACTCAAATTTCTCGATTTTGCACCTGGAACTTTTCCTTCCCCAGTCCCCACCGAAATAAAGCCACGATGTGTGCATACATGCACAGCATGGGAATTCTGGGGCGAAAGTTGACATTTTCATGTCATTTTTTGAGTTAGAAATAGTGAGTACGCGTCAAAAACATCGTTTTTCGGCGTTCCTGACGATGCTCTATCTTTCTAGAGCATAAAAACAAAAAAATCTCGAAAAAAATCGAACAAATTGGTAAAAAATATAGTCAAAACATGCGTATATGGCGCGAAGCCCTGAAAATTTGACACTTTTGAGCAAATATATAATGTAACATTTATTTTCATACAAACTTAAGTCCTGCAAAAAGTAGTAAAAAAACGATGAAAAATAGGAGGAAAACGCATTAATATTATGTTCTACAGGAGGTTACTTGGGCAGTGATGCTATTTGAATTGGCCCCCGGCAAAAAGCTGTTAGGTCGGTGTGTTCTAACTTATTAATAAAAGAGCTAAAAATGCTTAAAAAGCACCTTTTCAACGAATTTTTAGAAAATTTCTGGGAACTTTCAAAAAAATCGCCAATTCTGGGGGAAGGGGTGAAAAAATTTCTAGGGGGTGACAGTATTTCTGGGGGGGGGTAAAATTCCCTTCAGATAGTATATGGATTTGTGTCTAAATAAATACATCATTTATAAATACCAATCAACAGCATCGAGTTCTTCGTCTCTGCGAACTTTAATTCGTCATCCATTCCTTCAACTGCACTACATTGTCCACCGCTCAGATAATAAAACCTGCTACAATGATCTTAAAACGAATAAAGGATTTGTAGTCAGGGACTTACGCAAACTGCAACTGAGATAAATTATTAAGGTCGTCGCTTGAGAGCATATGCTTTTCGTCCTGTTATTTTGCGAGAACTTATTTCAAAATTATGAGCATAGTTTAAACTGCTAATAAAATGCGGAAATTGAAGAAACGGCTTAAAAAAATGGGACACTGGCATATACATGTAAGTATTCATGTGACGGCTCGAAATTTTGGGTGGGGGTCTCCGGCCATTCTTAGGAAGGGAAATGACCTTAATTTTTAGCCAAAAACGGCTAAAAATCGCCCAAAAACGACCAAAAACTTCAATTTTTTCCAAAAAAATCGGGGGTCAAATATTTTATGACTCGGGGGATGGTGGGACGACCAACTTTGAGTGGGAGGATCCCCATTCCCCTGCTACATGTATGCATGCAACGGCTCGAAATTTTGGTTGGGGGTCCCTGGCCATTTTAGGGGGCGGGAGGTACATAAGTGACTTCCAATTTTTGGTCAAAAATAGCAAAAAGTACCTAATAATGGCCTGAAAAACGCCGAATCTTTTTACAAAAATTCGAAAAATCGGAGGTTAACAAAAATTTTCAGACCTAAGGGAATGTGGGGACGATCAACTTTGAGTGAGGGATCCTTCTATTCGCCATGTTACATGTCTGGATGGGGATGCTACAAGTCTGACTAAGATCAAGAAAAAAATCGACTGTATCCCAAAGAGAAAGTGTGTTAATTTTCATACCTCGAGGATCTGAAGAACAGAGAATGGAATTTTGAGTCTACTGAACCCCACCCAAAGTAAGTTGTCGTCACATTCTCCCCCAAGACAGACATTACTCCACTTTTTGATAAAAACTTGCGTTTTCGGCCATTTTAGGGGTTTTTGCCATTTTTTGACAAAAAGTATATTACCAGTCTACTCTCCCAAAACTTTAAGTCGCTAGATGTTTATATGTACATATGCTTAACAGCGACAGAGTGCAAAAGTTTTTAGAATTCGAACAAAATGTACGCATGCGACGGGGCGGGGAGAAAACATTTCTCAACTCACCATTGTCTGCTTCTCTGTCAACGAGAATTTAAGAATATTTTATCCATTGATACTTCTGTTGAAAGACTAACTTGGCAGCCAATTTTACGATTTTTGACTTAAAGTTGACTTTTAAAAACTTAATAAATATTCTGTTTTTTTTAAATTTTTTTACTACTATCTGTATCTAGTATGTACATGCGCATTCAACCAGCACTTAATTTGTTTTCCTGCAAAATCGCGTTCTAACTTCTTCCAACCCTTCTTCTACCAAGAATTCTCATTGCAACAACGTATAGCACATATATTGCAACTTATTTTCAGTCATTTGACATTTATGACGATAGAAATCTAGAGAAATAGTAATAAATAACGAACGTCATTTGCGTGTCGATATTACACACATATAAATTATTAGAATAATTCACATGTCGTTTCAATTAAATAGTGAGATTTTAGAACTTCAAAGCTCAACGCTTTGCATTGCACAGATAATCTTTAGAGATAATTACAAAATATCTAGATTCCGAAATCCCATAAATATATGGGTATTTATGGAACAAAAGCATAGGTGCACAAGGTCAGGGTCGGCAGATGGGAGGTGAAATTTCAAAATCCAATACAGTAAATTTAATGTTCCCGATTTTTTTCGCTGTTTTAAGGATCAAATTGGTCAAAATAGCCTATAAAACGTTTTTTCGTGGTAATATCGCATTTTGAAAGCATTTGTAGTCCGTTTTCACTGCATTATATCACTTTTAACACTTAAAAATGCAAATATTTATCAATTTTGGGCCCTTTTTGAGTAAAAAGTACTTAAAAGTACTACTTTTGACGTTTTTACTGCTTTTGACCTCAAAAATGATGCAAAAAAACATTCCATTGGCTCAAAATCGCCGGACAGCACCTGTCCGGCTGACCCTCCAGGGGGAAGTAATACCCCCTCACCTCCACCCCTATGTGCATCCCTCCTATGAGCATGTATGAAGAAATGGCTAGTCTTACTTAAACGTTGTCAATAATGGCCTCGAAAACTATGCTACTGCAGATATTAAAACTTCTAACTGAAATTTTAGATATTTGGAGGACAATAAATCTGCTGTTTCAAAATAAATGGCATATAAAGTACCAAGTACCTCAACCTAATGCGCGAAAATTGTTGTTTGTTGTAAAGTGAAGTCAAGCATGCACATTTGCAAAGAGAAGCGGCGACTTACCGAGAAACATATCAGCGAGGACATCGTCTTTTAAACGAGCTGCGCACATTTGATAGAAAATATGATAATTTCGTTCGCCTGTATTCTAAAAAAGTGTTGATAAACATTAAAACTGAATATTAAATTAAAACCTAGAAAGGTTCCGCTCAATGAACAAAATTCACTGAAGTTAATGTATTTTAATAAATACAACACATTTTTTGTAACTATATCTGTTACAAGTCCACTCTCAAGCATTAAAAAAACCTAATTTGATGTATAGAAAAATGTTATAAAATCCGCACGTTATAGGTTTAATGTATGTGTTTTATTCAGCTTGGGTACATATATGTGTATTAGCGCTATTTGCATTTGTAAAGTTGGATCATATGTAAACATATAGGTTCCAAGCAAAAAGCAGCATTCCATCATCCTCCATTTTTCTAATGTTTACCATGTTTTGCCACTTTTTTCAAAGATCTGACTCAGGTAGGTAGCGAAAACAGAATTCATTTAATATAATGCAGCATCCTCTGTTAATTTATTTAGATCGTAGTATAACTGCTGCCCTATAAAAACGACGCTTACTTTTAGCATTCCAATGTTCTGAGGGAAAAATTAGAAATTGTTTAGATTCAAACCATAGGTGCACAAGGTTTCGGAGTCGGCAGTTGGAATTCCGAAAATCAGTAAATTTAATGTTCACGATTTTTTGCCGTTTAAACGATCAAAATGGTCAAAATAGCCCCTAAAAGGTTTTTGCAGTAATATCGCATTTGTATAGCATTTTTAGTCCACTTTGACTGCATTATATCACTTTTAAGAGTAAAAATGCAAAAATCTATTTTGCGCGCTATTTGCATAAAAAGTACACAAAAATACTAATCCAGCGCGAAGCGCCTAACAAATTTTTTTTACATTTTTACTGCTTTTGACCTCAATAATGATGGAAAAAGCGTTCCATCAGCTCAAAATCGCCGGACAGTACCTGTCCGGCTGACCCTTAAGGGGCTAATATGTACCTCCACTCACCCCCATGTGCATGCGTGATTCAAACGCCTTTAGCGATTTTTTCATGTTACTTTTTAGTCGCAATTTGTAAAATTATGAGTTTTCTGATCAAATACATATTACACTGAAAAAGGCATAATATGTAGTGAGATTTCGTGCTTCTCAATAATTAAGCAAATTGATTCAATCAAATACATATTGAAACGTATTTTCGGTTATTCTGGACCGGAAACGCGTTTAAAGCAGTGTTTTTTGTACAAGGTCCGTTTGTACATGTACAACGATGGTCCCTAAAAGTATTTGTACATTTTGTACATGTAAATTTGTGTGTACCATGATATAGTACAGTAGCGATTTTAGTGTAGTAAAACAGGGTTTTCGATCTTTGGTAGAGTATTTTAGCTAATTTCTGAGTTTCTCACGCCAAAAATTACTGAAAATTGTCTCCAAACGGCGCGAAGCGCCGAAAAATTTGATATTTTTCCATTCTAAATGCAAATTCTGCCATTTCAAAGGTATGTAGGACAAAACATTTTTGGGAATTTTACACCTTTTTCAGTTTTTGTCTTCCCAAAAATCTTTGTACATCTTGTACACACAAATTTTCGGGTACTATAATATGGTACAGTAGCGATTTAAGTGTGGTAAAAACAGAGTTGTTCGACTTTTGGTAGTGTATTTTAGCTAATTTCTGGGTCTCTAAGGGCAAAAATCACTAAGAATCGTCTTAAAACGGCGCGAAGCGCCGAAAAATTTGACATTTTTCCATTCTAAATGCAAATTCTGTCTTTATAAAGATATATAGAACACACAATTAATCATTTCGGCGCGAAGCGCCAAAAATTTTCGCGAATTTCAGACCTTTTTGTAATTTTTATCTTCCCAAAAATCTTTGTACATGTACAAAGACGGCCCCAAAAAGTCTTTGTTTATCGGGGTAAATGTTTGCCGAATACAAAAAACACTGCTTTAGAGTAAATTTATATGACTCATTAGATCAAGAGTCGCTGAGATCATACAATGTACGAAATATTTTTGAATCTCAAATTGATAAGGATGCATGTACAGTACATGCATTTACATTATTTACTGAGCTGACGATACCTGGTTCACCAGGCGGGATTTTTCTAGCAGATACGTCTGCATAAAGGCACCACACATTTGATGACGCTTACAGAATAATAACTTGATGAACTTGCCAAACCTCGAACTATTGTCATTTCGTACAGTTTTTGCGTTTGCAAACGCCTAAAGTAGAGCAAAAATAAAAACCATGATTCTGGAAGACGATTTCGTGAAAAGCATCAGTAATGGATAGGAGAAAGAGGCGTATTTGCTGCATTGAAAGAAAAAATAAAGATCAATATTGAATAATAATTATAACTACAATGTAAAAACCCTTGAGTTATAAAATATATAAAATTCATATCCAGTGTGTCAAAACGTCCTATGTAAGACACAATACTTAACTGGGCACAGTTGCGAAAGAGCAAAATCGTTAAGGAGAGATCAAAGTAATGAGACCCATTAGTAGTTTCTGGGTAGGGTCAAACAACACTGGGGAATTACGGACTTACAGCTAGAAAATTCAACTTAATCATACAAATTCTGAATGAACATTGCCTGCCTCCTACAAGAAGAGAAGTTTTTCAATAACGTGATACACGTATTTAGTAGTTAGGTCAAGTCATGTAAGTTAATTACCTGCATAAAAGTAGTTTACATCAGCATTTTCTCGATAAAATATATTTTATAGTTTGTTATACAATATATTCTAGAATAGATTTAAAGCTACTAAGTATCAATTAAATGCTCATTTTGTGCTTTGTTAAAATTATTTTTCATCATTACATTTACCTGCTTTGTCAAGTCATTAAATTATATCTTTATATACATGCAGAGCCATATTTAAGGAGGCGGGGCGGCTGCCTTCTCCTTGGCCGCAAAAAAATTTTGACAGGTAAGATAATGCGCGGAAAGGCGGAAAAATTGCATCCGTTTGCCAGAAAATCATCACTGTGTGTGAATTATTTTCTATAATTTTGCCTCAAGCGCGATAAAAAATGACACTTTTCACACCTTATCAAGAAAGAAGAAAATTTTTTACGAAAGTACGAATTTCGGTAAGCCTAAGAGATATATTTGAAAGTCGAAAAATGCGTTTGTCACGAGCTACCCAAACGAAGTTTCCGATGTATTAACGAATTTATTTTCGGTCTGTCCCATAGGTGCAAAAGGACAGGGTGGGCAGCGGGGGGGGGTGGAATCTCAGAAATCCAAAACAGTAAACTCATAGGCGTAGCCAGGGGGAGGCATTGGAGGCACATGCCCCCCCCGAAATTTTTCAGAAATATTGTTGATTTTTCTGTTGCAATAATGTGTGTCCAGAAAACGGAGTTAAAAAAGGCAAAAACGTCAAAATTTTCCGGCGCGTCATTATTGTCTATTGCTATATAGATTCAATGAATTTAAAAGCTTGAATCAGCTGAAATAGTTCAGCAATTCACATCACTTTAGTAATTTAATGAAATATTTGTTCGTTGAATGAAACTGCGCATGCTTGTTGAGCATAATAATAAAAGTACGAAAATGATTGTGTACCAGTTTGTCTATTCTTTGCTTTGTTTATCTTTATTTACAGGGACATGTAATCCTATTTTAAACGAAAGGAATGGCCAAATTTTCTTATGTTTCTGCGCATTTGCTTTTTTCTGAAGTGCATCTCGTTAATAAGAAGGCCACTAATGGGCCTGAAAACGGTAAGAACAAAATTTTCATTGATACATTTTTCTATATCTTATTGGAAGCGACCCGTTGCTGCGCTATTTACTTAGCAGAGGTCGAAAAACGCATTTCAGCTCAGAAGTTTTGTGCAATGTAGAAGTTCGTCAATTTTAAGTATTTTTGGGCTTGATTCAGAACCGAGATTTGGCCGATTTTGCGAAAATTTCAACGTTACTATTTAACATTAAAATGCTTTTTTGGCAAAATTTTCCGGGACACTGCCCCGGACCCCGCTGGGAACGCTTGAGCGCGCCACACCCGACCTCCGCAGCCGTAAAATCTCGTTGTACATGTGCAACGAGATTTTAGGGATAACAAGCCAGGTAAGAGGGTTAAGAATTTCTAAAAATTTCCGGCGTTTCGCGCCGGCATTACTTTGTTTGTTTTGTATGATTTAAGCGGTATTAATTTAGTTTAAAGTGCAAAAACGTCAAAATTTTCCGGCACCTGGCGCCGCCACTAACTGTTGTTTCTTTTTGTAAAGCTCCAGCATTGCATTTAAAAGCCTGAATCACTCAAAATATCTTCAGACAAAGTTAGTAATTCGCAGTATTCTTGTTAGAAGCTTGAACTGTCAAAATTGTTTTGTACAAATTTGATAATTTTCCGCTCTGTCAGACTACTAGTGTTCACAGAGCTACAAAATGTTAAGGACGGTAAAAAATGACTAAATTTCTTGGCACTTTGCGCCACTTGTGATTTCCGAACTGTTTCTCAATAGAAAGGCCGGAAATTCTACATGAAAATGGTAGAAATTCCAAAAATTTTCAACACTTCGCGTCGCTTTACACTTTCTGTATTTTTGATCGTCAGAAACCCATAAATTAGCTAGGCTACACTACTAAAGGTCGAAAGACTCAGTTTTACTATACGTAACGTTACGGGCATTCAATGCAAAAGTAGTCTGAAAAATTTTTGTTTATGCCCCCCGAACCAAAATCCTGGCTACGCCTAAGAGAAAACTTGCTGTTTAAACGATCAAAATGGTCAAAATAGCCTATAAAACGTTTTTCATAGTAATATCGCTTTTTAAAAGCATTTTTAGTCCATTTTGACAACATTATATCACTTTTAACACTAAAAAATACAGAAATTTATCGACTTTGTGCGCTTTTTGAGTAAAAAATGCATAAAAGTGCTAATCAGGCGCGAAGCGCCGGAAAAAATCTATTATTTTCACTGCCTTTAACCAAAAAATAATGCAAAAAAAGCTAAAAACCGCCGTACAGTACCTGTCTGGCTGACCCTTCAGCGGAGGGTGATACCCCTCACCCCCTATGTGCATGTATGGTCCGTCCCCCGTTGGACGAATCCTAGATACGGGCCTGTTGATTATTACATATGTAATGCCGTTCTGATATTCAGGAAAACAAGAAACTTCGTTTGAGAAAAAGGTCATAAAACGTCACACTGCAAAATTTCAAATGTAAAAATGTGGAAACAATGTAAATACAAAATATAAGATTAAAATAAAAAAAGAGGCTATTCGACAATTATTCAATGACCTCGGTGAAAGGATTGCTGGCTAAAACTCGGTTTTCTATCGCTTCATTGTCAGGAGAGCCAGACAATGGATTACAAGCTTCGGCCAAGTACTGCATAACATGCTTTGCAGAAACGGTTTTTCCCGCCCCACTTTCTCCTGAAATAATGATCGACTGGTTTCGGTCGTATCTGAAAAACATCAATAAAAACAAGACAAAATAATAATTGTTCAAATTTTGTCTCTGTGATTCTGATATAATAAAATTAAAAGAAGGTGATATCACTCATGTGCCCAGAGGGCATACGTGTAAAAGGGAGATGGGGATCCCCAACTAAAGTTAATCGTCATCTCATCCCCCAAAGCCGAAAAAAATTTTGACCTTCTCTGATTTTAGAAAAAATAGAATTTTGGCTGTTTCTGGTGTTTTTTTGGCCGTTTTTGGCTTACCCCTTCCCTAAAAATGGCCGGGACCCCAATCAGAAATTTCGAGCCCCTTAAGAAGACACTGAAAAGAATGAACTATGTTTTCTAAAAATTATTATTCGTAGAGAAAGACCACAGAATGCCAAAATTTGCTTTGGTATCTCCATAAGGGCAAATTTGGCTGGCAATAATCTGGAAGCGAGGAAGCTGCACTTAATTATAGCATGACATGGTTATGTTAGCTTAACGAGTGGATATTTGATGAATTACTGAGTAAGAGACGTGAATGATTCTTCAGCAATCGCATACACATGTGGGTCCAACTGTCTGACATTATTATTTCTATAAACGCCAAATATGGTTTTCCCGTACAGATCGCAATCACGATAGGGATTAATCGCAACCAAAACAATTCCTAGAACAATAAAGATGTACGGTACATCATGCGTAGTCAACTCACTATCCTTCTACACATACAGGAGGATCGGAGGGTGTGGGGGCCGACTGCCCCTCCCATTGGCTCAAATAGTTGGCGATATAAGGAATGAATATGTAATTTGCATTATTTTTTGGCCGTCAGCAATCATAGTTTCTAGAAATTTTTCACGCGCCGGATAATTCATTTTAGTGGCATTTGTTTGCTTTCTTAGTGGCTGAAAGCACGGTTTTTTTGTATTCGGAAAAAATTTTTTCCGATGTACAAAGACTTTTCGGGACCGTCTTTGTACATGTACATAGATTTTTTGGGAAGACAAAAACTGCAAAAAAGGTGGCGGAGTAATTGTGTGTCCTATATATGTTTATAATAGCAGAAATTGCATTTCAAAAGGAAAAATGTCAAATTTTTCGGCGCTTCGCGCTGTTTTAATACGATTCTTATGATTTTTGCTCTTAGAGACTCAGAAATTAGCTAAAATACACTACCAAAGGTCGAAGAACTCTGTTTTTATTACACTAAAATCGCTACTGTACCATATTAAAGGACCCAAAATTTTGTTTGTACAAAATGTACAAAGACTTTTAGGGACCATCTTTGTACATGTACAAACGGACCTGGTACAGAAAAACACTGGCTGGAAGTCATATGTCGGCGCCAGGAATAGGCTTTTGTAGCAGTAAACGCTTTCATGATTACTTAAACGATTTGTGGAGCATAAATAGCTATTTCAACATAGTTTTCTCCCATTTCTAATCATAAATTCTTGAAATTTTCTACACTTAGCCTTAAATGCTACAAAAACAGGAAATCCAGCAGTAATTTAAGTCTCTAAACGTCGTTTCGCGTAAATTTCAAAGATTTTC
Organism: Mermis nigrescens; assembly: GCA_036768485.1. Classification (NCBI taxonomy): domain Eukaryota; kingdom Metazoa; phylum Nematoda; class Enoplea; order Mermithida; family Mermithidae; genus Mermis; species Mermis nigrescens. The sequence continues at coordinate 1,347,853 of JAVLUZ010000511.1, read as the reverse complement.
TAACTTCGCGTCGGATTTTCGCTAATGTCCAAAATATAATTTTTTCGCGCAGTTAGGAATTTAAACTCAAGTAAAAGTCAGAAAATTCTGGTTGGCCGGCTTTAATCTTGAAATAGGTTACTCTAAGTAACCCACTTTTGTCATAAGAGCTGGGTTATTTACATTTAATCTAAGCTCAGCTTTACCGGGGTATACCGTGTCAACCTAAATTGACTCACTCATGTATTATCATTCTGGACTTCCAATTATTGATTAACATATATTGACAAAGGCTATTTTTAAAAAAGTCAAATACCACCTAACGTGCGTTTTCTACGTGCAGAATAACAATGGAAGCGTACAATAAATACAAATTCCGGTTTTTCCTCCTCAGAGCATTAAGAACGTTTACGCGCTGAACTGGATAATTGTTTTGAAAGACCATGGTTTATTGACTTGAATATTGTTTTGTTTACCACGCAGAATCGAAATTTGGCATCTATTTAAAAAACTGAGAATTGTATTGGAAGTAAATAATTACTCCTCTTAATAGTAAATTCGGTCATTTACATTTGAAATATTATAATAAAACTCAAAAAAGGTGCAATATGTAGGTTAAACAAAAACTTACGCGTCAGTGCGGAAATATAGTGTGCGCAATTTGACGCGATTGTTCACAATGAAAACCAAATCGCAAATACAAACACAGTTTTTTATCTTTTCAAAACAGCTAACTTGTTTCCATCCAAATCAAAATTTATAAGACTAAACAAAAGACGAATCTTGCTAACCACAGTATGTATAAATGTGCCCTAAATCGAAACGATATTTCAGGCTGTACAGGACGTCTGGTTCGTGTAAATGGCTCAATGTAGTCAGATCGTTTGTGTCGGTCAAAAAATCCGGATTACACAAAAATGGCAGCGAATCATTATGAGGAATGGATTTAATCTATAAATTAGCAGAAGCACCGGAACAAGATTTGCTGAATGAATTTTCTAGCATCTTACTGAACCATCTTCAAGCTGAACCTGAAAACAGGAGTCAGTATGGTCGAAGTCATTGTAGATGACAGCTCTTGTCCAAACAAGCTCCGGACATGGCAGCCAAATTGCACTTCCCTTAATTATTGATAAAAAAATTGTAATCACCGCATGCATTGAGCTAAAAACTTAGCATGTCAACTTTATTGCTAAAAACACTATACTATTTGTTCATCAAGTCTCTGACTTGATGAACAAATAGTTAGCAGAGAACGGAATCGCCTCTGAATAGACATTCGACTAAGTAAGCATGCCCTTGAATGCAGGCAAATAAATCACGTCAGTGAAGGAGCAGATGAAATTCAGTCTACCTTACGAAAGCTTTCACTTCAGACTTTTAACGGTACTAGTCGGTTATCCCCATTCAGATTTTCACAATTTTTTCTGCTCAAATGTCGCCTTTTTTTCCTAGAATCAAACCTAGGATCAGAAGGTCCTAGGTTCTAATCCAAATCATTCGGAAAAAATTTAGGCAAAAAAATGTGATGTTCGAGGAAGAAAATGCTCAAAATCTAAAGTATATTTAACCGACTAGTACCCTTTTAACCATACATGTAACGGCTCGGAGGAGTCAAAAATTTTCAATCATTGGGGGATAAGGAGGGAATGACCAACGTAGGGTGGGGAATTCTCCCATTACCAATCCTTCCATAACCAAATCTTTCCATAACCAAATTCTCCCATTACCAATCCTCCCATTACCGATTAGTAGATAGATAAAAATAATGTTATGTAAAAAAATATTAAAAAATAAAATATATAAAATAAAATACTCGTAAAATTTCAGGGGACTAGTCCCCCATATCCTCCACAGCTACGTGCTTTATAGCGCTAAGCCAAACAGCGGGACGCAAATGCATTTAAACCATTGTTCCGATGAATCTCACTATTCTTCTGCAATACGCGTCCGGAAATTCTATAGAATGCCCGATTAGAATGCCCGATAATTCACATTTTCATAAGATGTACATGTTTCAGCATTTACCTAAGTCTTGGAATTATGGCTAACTGTGAACGATGAAACATTAGATAGAAATTATGGAATTTAAACTTATTCCAATCAAGCAAGCCAACAAGATTGATGAGAAAATAATCACTGTTGAATATTGTCCGAGTTAAAACTTTCGTCCACAGTTGCACAGCATAAACGGTATAAGGTCGGTCTGGTCTGAGAAACATATAGCTTTTCGAGCTAAAATGGTTTGAAAAATGGGTTGAAAAAGTTTAAAAAGCGCAAAAACTACGTTGATTCTCAATTTCTAGTCGATTCCAACCCAATCACTTTTGCGAAAAAGTCATAATAATGTTTTTGACCTTAATCTTTCCATATTTTCTCCAGAAATTCCTAAATTACCACGCGCATGCCTGCATGCAGTTCTAGTAGATAGGTAGTAAAACCCTAGTCAACTGAATATCAAATTAATTTCTTACAATGCTTGATACAATTCATGAATACATCGATTTAATTTCAAGGGCATTCATCTGCTTAATTTGAAAAGCAAAACTAGCAGAAGGCTACAATGCTATTCTAAACAACTTTTAGGTATTTACACTGAGAAAGATGATTCTAATTTTCAAATGAATGCAATCTTACCTCGAGTGAAGGTGATTTGCGTATTAACTGTTTTCATTTATTATCGTACTAGCAAAGAGAAATGCTCCAATGGAACAAAAAGGGGAATATACTTGGGATTGTGAATTATCGAGGATGTAAAAGGAGGGGACTAGGAAAAATCTCCCTATGTTATATGCCAAAAATCGCAAAATATGTTAAAAATCAGACTTTCTCTAAACAATGCAAAAAATCGAAGTATATTCTGCAGTCTCTGAAAAAACGTATTATTTTAAAATAATTTTCTCTGATTGACATAATATCTTAAAAGCATATTACGTAATGCAACTTTTTGCAGACTTCATTCAACTTTGAGTTGCTTAATAATGTGACTGAAAGTGAAATGCTGTTAACAAATCATAATTAAGTTGTTCGTATTTCATTATTACTAAGCATGTCACTTAGCAGATACAGCCATTCTAAGTGTCAAAGTGCAAGCAATATTCAAATTACCAAAACATTGATTGAAAACAGCAGCGAATTAGCAATGCAGTAGCTAAGCGAATTGAATGAAATAGTACATATCGATGCATTCAAGACAATCGATGATATTGTTTAATTCAAAGCAGTAGGAAACACGGAAGCTGACGTGCAACAGACCTTATGTAGATACTCTTTTACACATGTCTACAGCAATTGTTTACTAAACTTTTACATTATTCAAAGAACGCAGAATATACTTCGATTTTTTGCATTGTTTAGAGAAAGTCTGATTTTTAACATATTTTGCGATTTTTGGCATATAACATGGGAGATTTTTCCTAGTCCCCTCCTTTTACATCCTCGATAATTCACAATCCCAAGTATATTCCCCTTTTTTGTTCCATCGGAGCATTTTTCTTTGCTAGTACCCTTACTTTTAATTAGCAAGATTTGGAAATACAATACTAGATTTCATTTACTGTGCGGTTCTTCTAATAACTGAATGGTTTAAACTTTACAAAGCTACTAGTTGTAGAAGAAACAAACATTCTGATTAGTAATTCTTATGTTACGTAGAACATCCTGTAAAGAAATATAGCTTCCAAAACTTTCTAGAGCTAAACTTAATTTACATTTTAAACTTTACACAAGAGTAAAGAATTTTAGTGGGATTAATAATTTAGATATTGCTCTGATATAACGATCAGCATTTATTAAGAAATGAAACCTCTATAATGTTCTAAGAACAAATTAACATTAGGTGTTAATCACTTTACACTACTCTTCATGCGCCCCTAGAAGACGTATCACATCTGTTTCCTTCCATATATATTTTACGACTTTAGGGAAAAAAATCAGTTAGTGTGAGGCTCTAGAATGAAGCTTATTATACAGTGTAAACTTTACACTAGCAACGAGTGTAAAGAAGATTTTAGTCGGATTTGTAAATTCGATATTACTCGGATATTACGATCAACATTCATGAAAAAAATACGTCTCCATAACGGTTTAATGACAAATAGACACAGATGTAAACCACTTCACATCACTGTTGAGTGTAAACAAGCGCGCCCAGCTGACGTCCCTTAATTAATTCCATGTAAATTTTCAGATTTCGGCAAAAAATTCAGGTTTTTGCAAAGCTCTAGAACGAAGATAAACCACTTTACATCACTGTTGAGTGTAAACAAACGCGCCCAGCTGACGTCGTTTATTTGATTCCATGTAAATTTTCAGATTTCGGCAAAAAATTCAGGTTTTCGCAAAGCTCTAGAACGAAGATTAATTAGCAGTGTAAACTTTATACAACCGCCTAGTGTAAAGAGGATTTTATTCCGATTTGTAAATCTGATATTACTCGGATATTATTATCAACATTTATGAAAAAATTGCATGTCTACAATGGTCTGAGGACAAATAAACAATGAGTGTAAACTACTTTACATCACTGTTGGATGTAAACAAATGCACCTACGTGACGTCTCACATTTGATTCTTTGAAAATTTCTAGACTCCAGGAGAAAATTAGGTTTCTGGAATGCTCAAAAACGAAGATATATACATATGTAGTGTAAACTTCATGTAAACACCTAGTGTAAAGAAGATTTTGGTCAGATTCGTAATTTTGATATTGTTCCGATATTACGATTAATATTTATGAAAAAATTAAGTCTCCATAATGTTCTATGGACAAACTAACAATAGGTGTAAACCACTTTACAACACTGTAGAGTGTAAACATATGCGCCAGACTGGAATATCAAATTTGGTTCCTGGTCCATTTCTAGACTTGATAATCGTGTCCCTGACTCATAACCGGAGAAGCATGGCAGAAAAAACAAGACAGAAACGCATGTTAAACACCAAATTTTTGACTTTACATTCGCTAAATATTAATGTATAGACAATTTGCTTTGACATGCACCCGATATAAAGCACTTTATTTTTATTCTATCGGACTTATCCCGACTTCTGGACGGAGAAAGTGGCGAACAAAAAACGCAACAAAAAACGTATTTTCCATCATTTAGAACACTGTAAACTTTAAAATTCCGTACCGAACTCCCCATTAGAGTTTAAAGAAATTCGGTTTGGTACAATTTGTAGCTTTTAAATCGTAGTACATTCCTGTGTGCCAAAATTCTCTTGCAAAAATTATTTGGTATGATTTATTAATCGAAATTCGGAAAAAACGTGTTTTTTCGCCCATTTTTTACCTCTAATTTCGAACTTTACACCCCCATGAATAACTCAATATTGCGTTTTTTTAAATGCGGTCTGCTGCGATGTTAGCCCCTGAAAGGCACTTTATTACTGCTGTATTCAATTTACCCTGACTCAAAAGTGGAAAAATTTGGCAGAGAAATCTTAGTCAAAATCCGTTTTTACACCATCAACTAGAGAGTAAACTTTAAACCCCAGGATCTAACTCACCATAGAGCATAAAAGACTTTGCTTATATGCAGAATGTAGCCCTTGATCCGCTCTACATTTCTGTCAGAAAACATTTCAAAAAACTCATAACTGGAGTTTGTATCAGACATAAGCAGGTTGAAAACTCAACCAAAATGTGCTTTTTCACACCCAGATTTTCGCACTCTTTACACTCCCATTCGAGAACTAATGCGAATTTCAACAAACAAAAAACGTCAATTTTGAGCATCCCTTCCTCTACAAATCCGTGCCACTAATTTATTTGAGGAGTTAATACTAAGTTGTCCACATGCCGTCTAAAAACCTCCCGAAATTCATCCTATGTTACTAACGTTACTTAAAAACTTTACACCTTCTTTACACAGCCAGTTTTGAGCTTCAAGAAAAACAAAAAAACACGGGCAGCGAATTTTTTTATTATCTATCTTTTAAAAAAACCGCACCTTCTAGATGTGTCCTGTTATAGCTGTAGGGGGGTGCACAGGTGTTGGGGGTACCTAAGTATATTATAGGTACGCGCTAACGCGCTACCTATGATTATTAAGATAGGTAGGTATATATGACGAATAAGAGCTGGATACGAGTACATATAATGCATACATTGCAAATTTCAGCATAGATATCTCAAACGACCACATTATATGGTAAATTTATTGTTTATAGGCCCCAGCCAGATCCCAGCCCGGGTAAAAAAGGACCCAGTATAGCTCTGGTCGATATATACAAATATGGAGCAACCCACAGAACTTTGTCGCCTACTTCATAGAATTACACGAATTTTTGAACTTTTCGTCAGTATTTTGCACGTTTAAGAGATTTTCGACCGCAAAACAAAGAGGACATCCTCTTCCTCTATTAAACAGTCCAGAAAAGTGTATAAAAATATCTGCAATCAGCATAAAAGGTGCGTATGAATTAAATTGTAATCTAATCGGCCAAGTGTTTCAGGGTAAGTCTAGTCCCCCACCCACATATAATTTATTTTATTAATATTTAACCTTAAAAAATCATTGATTCGCAACTTAAGGGTACAATACAACCTTCACAGTATAAGTTTTAATAAACTCAGGGGAGCAGACCCCTCACCGTAAGCCCCTTTCCCTCCCTGATTATTGTCACTGGAATATATACAAAATAACAGACCGTTAAAAATAGATCAAATTCAAAAAAATTACAAACAAGTCTTACCTTTTTGTAATGCAACAGTATTATATTAAGGGATTTCATAGATGAATCTTCATGGTTTTCGACCATACCGCTATATCTAAATATCCAAATCCGAGAACGGACTAATAATAGCTGTAGTCATTTATAGCTAAAAAGACTCTAAAATTGACAATTTTTCAATGCTAAAGTAATTTTTGAAAATAATTCCAAAATGTACGGCACTTATGCATTTAGGCTGGACGCAGGGGCGGATTTAGGGGGGCGAGGGGGGCGGCCGCCCCCCCCATTGGCCCAAAGTCAGGGTTCCACCCCCCTAGGGGTACCGCACCCCCCCCTTAGGAAAATCCTAGATCCGCCACTGGCAGTACGGATAGAAATTCGAAAAAATTGTCGCTCTTTCTGACGGTTCTGGTCAATATTGATGCCCTGATTACGAAAATTCAAACCATTCTGCTCTAGCTCCAGTGTTTACTGAGATATTAAAATCATAACCTTTTCAAAAAAATTCAATTTGGACGGGATCGCCGTCAGCACGTCAGTTTTCAAGCGTCAGCAGTATAGTTTTTAGTTAAACTGCCGAATTACATAAGATTTATTCAGTTATAAACGTACGGCTCGAAATTTTGGGTGGAGGTCCCGGGCCACTTTTAGGTGGGGGATAGGGTGAAGGGGAGGGGTTAAAAACTTCTAATTTTTGGCCAAAACGGTCAAAAAACATCTAAAAACGGCCAAAACATTCAGTATTTCCCAGAAATCGGGGGTCGAAAATATTTCGGCTTTAGGGGACAGGGGACTAAGAACTTTAGGTAGGGGGTCCTTCCATCCCCCTATTTAATGTGTGTTCAGAATAAACAAACTATACTTGCATTGACGGATCCAGGATTTTCCGACTGGGAATGCGGAACCTCAAATTTTTATAACTATGTCAAAAAATAGTCCTAAAAATCCATTGATTATGCGTTATGTGACGCTTCTTCTGCAGTATTTTTTTTGTACAAGGTCCGTTTGTACATGTAAAAAGATGGTCCCCCAAAAGTCTTTGTACATTTTGTACATGCAAATTTTTGTGTACTATAATATCGTACAGTAGCGATTTTAGTGTGGTAAAACAGGGTTTTCGATCTTTGGTAGTGTATTTTAGCTAATTTCTGGGTTTCTGACGCCAAAAATTACTAAAAATTGTCTTGAAACGGCGCGAAGCGCCAAAAAATTAGACATTTTTCCATTCTAAATGCAAATTCTGCCATTTTAAAGATATATAGGACAAACAATTACTCATTTCGGCGGAAATTTTTTGGAATTTTACACCTTTTTACAGTTTTTGTCTTCCCAAAACTCTTTGTACATTTTGTACACACAAATTTTGGGTACTATAATATAGTACAGTAGCGATTTTAGTGTGGTAAAAACAGAGTTGTTCGACTTTGGTAGTGTATTTCAGCTAATGTCTGTGTTTCTGACGTCAAAAAGTACTAAAAATTGTCTCAAAACGGGGCGAAGCGCCGAAGAATTTGACATTTTTCCATTCTAAATGCAGATACTGCCATTTTAAAGATATATAGGACAAACAATTACTCATTTCGGCGCGAAGCATCGAAAATTTTTGGGAATTTAACACCTCTTTACAGTTTTTGCCTTCCCATAAATCTTTGTACATTTTGTACACCCAAATTTTTGGGTACTATAATATGGAACTAGCGATTTTAGTGTGGTAATATAGGAGTTGTTTGACTTTTGGTAGTGTATTTTAGCTAATGTCTGGGTCTTTAAGGGCAAAAATCGCTAAGAATCGTCTTAAAACTGTGCGAAGCGCCATAAAATTTGACTATTTTTTCATTCTAAATGCAAATTCTGCTATTTTGAAGATATATAGGACAAATAATATTATTTTCGGCGCAAAGCGCCGAAAATTTTTATGAATTTTACACCTTTTTACAGTTTTTGTCTTCCCAAAAATCTTTGTACATGTTGTACACACAAATTTAGGAGCACTTCAATATGGTACAGCGCGATTTTAGTATGGTAAAAACAGACTTGTTCTACTTTTGGTAGTGTATTTTAGCTAATTTCTGGGTCTCTAAGGGCAAAAATCACTAAGAATCGCCTCGAAACGACGCGAAGCGCCGAAAAATTTGACATTTTTCCTTTTGGAATGCAATTTCTGCCATTATAAAGATATATAGAATACACAATTACTCATTTCGGCGCGAAGTGCCGAAAATTTTTGCGAATTCCTTAACTTTTTTGAAATTTTTGTCTTCCCAAAAATCTTTGTACATGTACAAAGACGGTCCCGAAAGTCTTCGCACATCGGGAAAAATCTTTGCCGAGTACAAAAAACCACCGGTTCTTTGCCGTTTTTTTGATAGGCTTAATTTTTCCTGATGCTGAAAAATTAAAAATTTTCAGAATTTTGAAAGTTTTGTATGAAAAAGGCGCTAAATTATTACTAAATCGGAACAAAGCGCCAAGGAAAAACGCAAAACGCTGCTAAAACACAGAGACTCCTTTATATTACCTAATACTTAGAATTGAATAAAACGCATAAGAGGATATGGTACAAAGCGCGAAAATTTATAGTTTTAGAAAAAAGTTTTTATTGCTCAAAAAATCATTGTTAGAACCATAAAATATTTGTTTTGTGCAAAATCTACTGTTTTTACGTGAAAATAAGGTTTTCAGAGCATCAAGAAAGTCAGTAAATGTCATCAATAAGAGCAGTAATTATTTGCAGTCAGTTGCATATAGCACACAATAATGTGTAATTATTTACAGCCGAAAACCAGCGGCCTAGACTTTACATAATATTGCACACAATGTGATATATGCAGTAGAATTGTATCAGGGCCTGGCCCCCGGCTCCGCACCAGACCCAAAAAATTTTGATATTTTAAATGGTCTATATTTAGAGTACCTACAGGTCCAACTGTGTGAGCCCGCCTTTGCTTTCTGATATTAACCGGATTGAACGGGTACAGCGGAAATTAACCAGATTATGTATTTGGGCTCTTTTTAGTGAAATTTTAAAAGCCTTAAATTTATAGCTGCTTAGGTCGAGGTCGCTCCCGCTTAGGTCAATGTATAGATGCTTAGGTCGATGTATAGATGCTTAGGTCGACGTAAATTGGGTATAAACATCCAACGAAGCATAAGTATCTACATCCGACGAAGCATTTGTGTTAAATTTTCACAAATTTTTTTCTTCATATTTTCACCTATTTTCGCCTTTTTTCTCGCTTTACGAGGTGCTTCCGCAGGCCAAGATGTGTTCTTGAAATTCTTCATGCTAAAACTCCTAAAAAGGCCTTTTTTCGAAAAGACGGCCAACTACTATCATCTGTAAAAGTTCTGAAATGAGTAATTATGCGTTCTATTATCTTTATCATGGCATAAATTGCAAATCAAAAGGAAAATGTCAAATTTTCGGTGCTTCGCGCCGTTTTAAGACAATTCTAGTGATTTTTGCCCTTAGAGACCCAGAAATTAGCTAAAATACTCTACCAAAGGTCGAACAATGTTTTTACTACACTAAAATTGCTACTGTACTATATTAAAGTACCCAAAAATTTGTGTGTAAAAAAATGTACAGACTTCTGGGGACCATCTTTGTACATGTACAAACTGACCTTGTACAAAAAAACACTGATGGGACGTCATGGAAAAAGCGGAATGAATTTTTTTAAACGCCCGCGCTACCTAAATAAGCACACCCCTTAGCCTTCCCTTTTTAGGCGAACTTTTAAACGGTAGTTAATCCACAAATTTATGAAGTTTAAGGTAAAAAACCTCAATGGATGAAAAACATGAGCTTAAAATGTCGAAATGTACGTGTAGCAGGTTCGCATATGTATTAAGATAGTAACATTGTAAAGGCGTATGTATTAAGATAGTAACATTGTAAAGGCGTATGTATTAAGATAGTAACATTGTAAAGGCGTATGTATCAGAGATGGAAAAACCCAGATTAAAAATTTTTGAATTTGGGGTTGTTGGGTTTTTTTGGGTTTTTTCTGGGTTTTTTTTGGTTTTTGGGGTTTTTTGGGTTTTATTGGGGTTTTATTGGGTTTTTTTATGGAAATGACAACTAGAGCTACATACAGTAGCTGGGAATACCTCCAACAGCTGCAAGACACAAAACAATCAAAGAGCAACAACTTTATTCAGCTAATACTGAAATCCAACAACAAAATCGATCGTTCATTGCGACACATTTAAATATTTAAATATTTAAATCGTATATTTAAATATTTAAATATATGATTTAATATTAAAATATTTATTAAATTATTATTAAATTTATTTATTAAACATATTTAAATCCAGGTTAGTAAACTTTGATTTATCTAGACATCTTGTGGGGCGCACGTAAAAATTGTCATTACATTGACTCGCATATCCCATTACTAATTTGTATCTATTATGTAACTCGTCATTCCGTATTTTATCACTTTGGTTTATTAGTAATAAAATTTCTTTCTTTCTTTCTATGTATGCATCTTTCTCTTCAATGCTCGGACATTACCAGAATTTAATCAAAAAATGCACTGGCTCTCACAAAAATATTAGGAAATATGGATTACCATTAGTGATCGACCGGGGCGACTTCGGCCGGGGCCGGGGCTGGCCTGGGGTCAGACAAGGAAAATATTATTGCATGACACATATATACTTGGGGTGGGCATAGGAAAAGAAATAATGAGCGTAACTACTCCATTCAGCAGTAAATGGCAAGCGCAAAGTTAGGTGCGCCTTTTCATATCAAGTTTTATTACTATTTATGTCACAAGAAACAAATTTAGTCCAGTGTTTCATTGTCTGAATCATCAATAAAGTCTATGTCGCTTCTATTAGCACACTCTATATCATTTTGAATCTTCGCTACTTCTACTGCTGCTGTAGCGATTGGATGCAATAGGTATTGGATGTAATAAATGAGACATCACACATTCCCATAAGGGGAGGGGTATTACCCCTCAGGGTCCAAGACATAAGTCGCTGTCAGACGATTTTTGGTGAAAACCTTTTGAATTTTTTGAACTTAATTTTTTAGTATGGCAAAAGTGTACCTAACTATTAGAATTTCACGAAGTGATACATTATTTTAGAATGTGAGCTAGAGTAAATAGATAAACTATCACTATAAAACATGCATGTAATCGCTTAAAATTTTGAGGGTCCCTCAGTATACATGTCACGGCTGGAAATCTAGGGTAGAGGTCCCTCTCCATTTTCAGAAGGAGGGGGTTATCGACTAGATCAAAAATGGTAAAAACACATAAAAATAGCCAAAAAAGCGCAGGTTTTCGCCAAAAATGAAGGAGGGTGGTCAAATATTTTCTGACTTTTCAAGGAAGTTCGAGGCTTCAAAGCGTGGATGGCCAAAACCCCCGTGTTACATGTATATTTCTCGGCCATTTTCAGGTGAAGGGGGTAAGCGGCTTCATTTTTGCAGCCGCTTACCCCACTGAAAATCTTTAAAATGGTAGAATTTGAAAATGAAGAATTTTATCCCTTTTTACAGTTTTTGTTCTTCAAAAATCTTTGTACATGTACAAAAACGGTCCTAATACGTCTTTGTACATCAGCAAAAATCTTCGCCGAATACAAAAAGACCGTGCTTCTAAATGTGATAATTCGGCCTGAATTTAGTTGATATATTAGTTCGGCGCGAAGTGCCGAAATTTCTAATGAACTTTTGATGGATCACACATAAAACTCCACTGAGAAAGCTAAAACAACTTGTACTACAAAATCAGAAATATTACAAAAATTGTAATATGCGAATTAAATCTTGTAATAAGCAACACTGCGATTAGAATGGAAAAATGGACAAATGTCAAATATTCAGAAACCCAAAAATTAGCCAAATACACTACTAAAAGGTTGAAAAACTATGTTCTACCACACTGAAATCGTTACTGTACCATATTAAAGTATAAAAATTTGCATGTACAAAACAGTGTTTTTTTATTCGCCAAAGATTTTTCTCGATGTACAAAGACTTTTCAGGACTATCTTTGCACATGTACAAAGATTTTTGGGAAGATAAAAATCTGTAAAGGTATAAAATTCCAAAAATTTTCGGCGCTTTGCTCCGATATGAAAAATTGTCTGTCCTATATATCTTTAAAATGGCAAAATTTTGTATTTAGAATGGAAAAATGTCAAATTTTTAGCGCTTCGCGCCGTTTTGAGACAATTTTAGTCATTTTTGGCGTTAGAAACCCAGAAATTAGCTAAAATACACAATCAAAAGTCAAAAGACCTTGTCTTACCACACTAAAATCGCTAACTGTACCATATTATAGTAACCAAAAATTTGTGTGTACAAAATGTACAAAGACTTTGGGGACCATCTTTGTACATGCACAAACGGACCGTGTACAAAAAAACACGGGTACAAAATGTACAGTTCTTGTCACGGAAATTGCAAACACAGCGCCGCTGTGATTTACTACGATTGACCAACTACAGTAGAACCTAAGCGCTTTTACCGTAGCCACGCGTGTTCGGCCATAGAAAGATGCGTTCGGCGTTAGTAGATTGCCGCTAGAATATTGCGTTATGTGTCACACAAATGGTAAAAAGAATTTCTCAATCTGCTTTTATTTTTTGCATGCGTGCATCTCAAAAGTGTGTGCATGCTGCAGGTCCAGTCCGAGAAAAAGATAAAAATAGATTGGAATTTTCGTGCATATCATTATAATTCTCATTTCCTTCATTGGAATCTCATCTAAGAGATAATGGGTATAAAAATGTAAGAAAATAGTATTTCCTGTGTGCGATCAATTGCATATTGCTCTGCCGCAGAAGTGCATTTTAAAATTAATTTCAGGCTGAGAACGTTCGGCGTTTTAAAACAAATTCATCGCCAATGAAGAGCAAAAGATTTAAAAAATCATATAGACCCAGGAACGCGAGCGAAATCTTTGTGAGCTAGTGTATTAAAATATCAGGAGGAGGTAAAAATTTGTTGTTGTTTTCAAACCTTGCCTTTATTACATTTTTAGGCGTATGTCCGCTGAATAGAATAAATACAAATGGTAGATACACATATATAAAAACTTTAATTGAACAAGATAAATTGCGAAGAAAAGCTGGCTGGTCAGAATAAAATTTGCGCGAAATAATAGAACGGGCAATATTTTTTGAGCGATATGCTTGCCTGAGGAGACAGACACTATGTGATGTATTACACTTTTGAACTGAATATATTATTGATGTACATATCATAAATAAATGAAAAAAGCGAAGATACAAAATATTTTTGAAAGCGGATAATGAGGAACTTTTTATCAATCTTGTAGCTTAAAGGCATAATGATATTTATTATTTAGCTTTATTTTATGTAACAAAAATTTTAAATATGCAGCACCTAAATTCTAGGAGGTTAGAATAAGGTAAATCGCCAAAAGTATAACTAAAAATAGAATTCTGGGGTCTACAGTAATTTGGAGGGGTATGTATTTCAACTTCTGAGGTCACAGCCCCCCATGGCCATTTGTGGCCAGAAGGAAGGAGCATCAACAGTGTTTTTAAAACAATATTATTTAGGTTTCATCCCTCCAGAATTCCCATACTGTGCTGGTATGACATATGATTAATTTTATTATTCTTTTCAGAACTATAAAGGAATCGAATAAAGGTTTATCATTAATTAATTGATTCATTCATTTTAAAATTAATTTTAAATATCAATTTTCAAATTCCCGTCTAGTCGTATTCCATGTCAGTTCCCCTCTAATATTACTAATTGTATCATTATGTAAATATTAATATAGAATTATGTAATAAAAGTATAATTATTTTATCCAATCACTTCAGACGCTTATTTAGTTCAATTTTTTCAACAAAATAGATTTTCGTTCTTCCATGCCTGTGTCAAAAGAACGGCCCAGTTTGGCTATTTTTATCTTTCCGATTTACACTGGCTTGCTCGTTTTACTCTCCGATTGGTTAAAGAAAATACACGCATACCATATGTTTGTATTAATATACGCATTAAGAAGGTCATCTCATTCCACTATCCGCGATCCACTAAGGATGATGTACAATTAATTTGCAAAACTATTTTTCATCTGTATTTCACTATTTTGTTAAATTTTCTATCTAGCTTAGAGCTTACAGTCACTATTCATTCTCTCTTCCCAATTTCGCAATATAATAGTGGAAGATATGGTTTGTAGAAGAATGAAAATACCTTTTTAAAAAACCTTTTTGTCCAAAACATAAGAGCAATTTGCTTTGATTTCATTTCTAATTTTGATTTAGTCAAAAAGATGCGCTTTTTAAAATCATATAAATAATGGCAAAAGAAATTTTTGGGCCTATATGATTTTTGAATCTTTTGCTCTTCATTGGCTATGAATTTGTTTTAAAACGCAGAATGCTCTCAGCCTGAAATTAATTTTTAAAATGCTCTTTTGCGGCAGAGCAATATGCAATTGATCGCACACAGGAAATACTATTTTCTTTCATTTTTATGCCCATTATCTCTTAGATGAGATTCCAATGGAGGAAACGAGAATTATAATGATATGCACGAAAATTCCAATCTATTTTTACCTTTTTTCTCTAAATGGACCTGCAGCATGCACACACTTTTGAGACGCACGCATGCAAAAATCAAAGCAGACTGATAAATTCTTTTACCGTTTGTGTGACAAATAACGCAATATGCTAGCTGCGATCTACTAACGCCGAACGCATCTTTCTATGGCCGAACACGCGTGGCTACGGTTAACAGCGCATTACGTTCTACTGTAGTTCGGTCAATCGTAGTAAATCACAGCAGCCGCTTGCGTTCTCGCCAATTTCCGTGACAAGAACTGTACAAAGACTTCTCGGGTACCATCTTTGTCCATGTATATACAAAGGTACATTGTACAAAAAACACTGTCACATACTGATAGTATGCGAAAATGTGTATGTTCAAAAATATATTTATATAATATAGCTACAAAAATTTGTTAGCTCATACAAAGACCTTTTCGGAGATCTTTGTACAAGCACAAGAAGCTCGTACAACAAAATAGAGTCGGCTTAATAATAGTCCACCACTTAATTTTCTGGTCCTCCAATTTGGGATTTCACCCCTCCCTCATACTCTGGACCTTACGGAAACTATTTGAGACATATTTAGTTTATCGGATCGGACGCAATTCTGCAGCGTAGTTTACATTCGCCTATAATTAACCTCCGTCCTAATAACTATTACACAAGAAACGCGTTTTAAAGCATGCGGTTCCCATTCAATTAAATGTTAAAGTGTTTTCTGTAAAAATAGTTTGTTGAAAACGTACAATTTTCAACTAGAAATAGAACGTATTTGTCAACTCTAAATCTTTTAGCCATAGCTATGAATGAATGAGTTAAAAGTAGCATTTAGTTTAAATAAATTAAGTGGAGGAATCGAAAACATGCAGATTTTCCTGAACATTCATTCAGTAAAAGCTCATTTATACACAGTAGCAAAGTTATAACAAGGACTAAGTAAGTATACATTTGGTCTAATCAGTACAGTTCTCAAAATTAGCACTTGCTTATTGATAAATAAATGCCAGTATCAGAGCCTGTACAAAATAGGAATTACACTAAAATTTTTCCCGGCCCCGGCCATTTTTTGATCTTGCCCGGCCGGGGCCGGGGATACTGAAAAATGGCCGGGGATTGCCGGAGGCCGGGGCCGGGGCCCCGGTCGATCACTAATTACCATTTTTAAACTTTTTTAGCTCTCATTTTTAACTCATTTTTAACTCTTGTAACCATTTTTCTATAAAATTAAATTGCACACTTGCAAGTATGCTTAGAAATGATGGCAGTTGTAAGCTAGGGGCTGAGATTTTTGAGCATGGGCATTGTTGACCAGACTGAGAATGTTTGGCTTTCACTAGTCAAAGTAACTGCATAAAGCAAACAAAAAGAGATTGGAAATACAATTTGAATCACCTACAGTATTTATTTTAGTCTATTTGAAAAAAATTGGTAACCTGTGGATAAAAAACCCAAAAAACCCAAAACCCAATGATTTTCCGCACCAAAAACCCACAAAACTCAGATTCAAAAAACCTAGCCTTGCCAGCCCTGGTGTGTATGCGGTTCGTAGCATCCGATGAAGCGGAAGAAAGTCGCTGCCAACCAGATTCAAAACGTGGACCTCTTGCTTCAAAGCACAGAACCTTAATCAATCGACCAACGCTGATTCATTTCGATAAAGAACGCAAGGTATTCGTAATATTTCGCATTGGATTACCTGCTTATTAGGCTTAGGCTCAGTAGGTATCATGGACTGACTGCACTAAAATGTTGGTGCCCGGCCAGCGTTTAAGATAAGCCTGAGTAATGGGATGCGATGAGCGGAGCGGAGACGAAGCGAGCGACGCGAGTCGCATCCCATTACTTAGGCTTATTTCAAATGCTGGAACCAATATTTTGGTCAATCACATGAATCTACACTCTACAGAAACAATCCGAGCCACTGCCTATTTGTTTTCGACTTGACTCAATTCGAACCAGTTAGGTGGCAGATTTCACCGAATACTACTTGCTGTATACGTATTTATAACGCGGCTATCTTAACACAAATGTGAACCAGCTACATCAATGCCAAAATGTGTTTTCCGTGCTTGGTCTTTACCCTATCGCACACGACACGACAAAACTGGATGAAAGATGTAGGCTAAAGCATAATCTACTTTAATAACCAAAGCAATCACAGTAACTATAAGTAACTTATTTTCGCGGTGCTCTAAGCACTTCAATCGGTATCCTGCTGGTAGCTAGTAGAAGCTGAAATCTTTCTAACTAACAATATCCCACCGTTCACCATAATGTTTATGCAGTCGAAGGGTACCATCATAGAAAAAACTCGTCTGTTCTATTCCAAACGGCTCATTTTCGCTTTAAGGCTTATTACTGCAGCAGAATATTTTACGGGTTAGGTTATTGTGACGGTCTTTCAGATGCATCATATGTATGTTAAGCAAAGCTTATTAAACACCAATAACAAGAGTTTAAAGCAACCAGCTGTTACGAGAACATAACTGAAGATGTCATTTGAGCATTGAAAATTTATTACAACAAATAATATTTCAGCAGAAAATGGGCAGTTTGAAATGGAACAGACTATAGTCTATATTAAGCTACATTTTCTGTGTTACAATCTGACAGTTATTACTTTCATTTAATGCGATTCTTTATACTCTTCCTGAATACATATGTGTTTTATGAAAATTATTTGGAAAGAGATTTACAACTAAAAGCTGTTACAACGCAGAATAGGCACCAGAAAACTGGGCCGGTGATGCACCTTAAAGTGTCCGCACTCTTAAAGTGTCCGGCCGGACACTTTTAGGTACCTAAAAGTCGTCCGGCCGGACACTTTAAGCATAGTGTCCGGCTCTGCCTTAAAGTGTCCGGGTTACGCTGAGTATACGTACGCATATACGCCCACGCAAATCACTTTGAACTGTACGCGTATGTATGAACTAGCAAAGAAAAATGCTCCGATGGAACAAAAAAGATGAATATACTTGGAATTGTGGATTATTATGGATGTAAAAGGAGGGGACTAGGAAAAATCTACCTAAAGTCGGAAAATCTGCTAAAAATCACACTTTCTCTAAGCAACGCAAAAATCGATGTATATTCTGCGGCCAACAGATTAAAATAAATATTCAACCATAACAATGATTGAAACAGCAGCACGTTAGCTATGCAGTAGCTATGGGAAATGATATTAAGTAAACTAACAGTCTTCCAAGCCAATTGAATGAAATAGCAAACATCGAAGACAATTGAAGACATGGTTGGTTAAAAACAGTAGGAAACACGTAAGTTGACTTGAAACAGACTTAATGTAGATACACTAGCATGCCCGAAACGATTGTGTGCACTAATCAATCGGCTCCTGCTTTGCTTGCTATAATGCTCATAAAACAAAACAACTTTAAATACAATACCTCTTAGTTTTCTATCAATCAGGTGCCAGCAATTTAAAAAGTAACCTTGATAGATTTCGTTTATACACTCTTATCTGAAACTTCGAACATTATTTAAAAAAGACACTTTTTTAGAGGCCGCAGAATATACATCGATTTTTTGCGTTGCTTAGAGAAAGTGTGATTTTTAGCAGATTTTCCGACTTTAGGTAGATTTTTCCTAGTCCCCTCCTTTTACATCCATAATAATCCACAATTCCAAGTATATTCATCTTTTTTGTTCCATCGGAGCATTTTTCTTTGCTAGTACACTACTTTTAATTAGCGTGATTTCAGTACATCAGTCAGTAAACACAATCAGTAACATGCCACAATAATGACAACAGTCCAAGAACGCGGAAAACAATATTGTTCTTAACATCAGCATTATCCTTTTTAAACAAGACAACCTTATTGACACCATCCATTTTCAAATTAAAACTGCATTAAGTTATTTCTTCTTAATGTGCAGTTCACTTATAATCAAGCACAAAAATTTAACCAACGAATTCACATTGCAAATCCTCACTCAATCAATACACAAGCACAATGTGTTGTGACTTTTGAAATTGAAAACACCCAATTTTCAATTTTCAAATTGAAAATTGGATCAATTTTCAAATTGAAAATTGGGTCAATTTTCAAATTGAAAATTGGGTGTTTGAATTTGCGATGAAGAAAATAATCAAAAGATAGTCACTTGGTTTATTTAAGCCGAGTAATAAAATAACGACCGTCCACCAATTCCAAACTAAACGCAACTAATCTGATCACTATGAAAAAGTTTTGAAAAATGAGCTTGCTAAGCGAGAGTTGTAAACCAAGAGAAACTTAAAGTTAAAACCTACCATTAAATTATGAGAGAATTATAAAAGATTTTAAACTTCAAGAAAATGGAAAAGGCGGGATGTTGGTAAATTAGAAGGCAAAGATTTTCGGCAAAAATTCAAAAACTTCACGCAAATATCAAATGTAAGGAACACTAACGCTTTGATTTGGTAGTAAAATAAATTTGTAGTATAGACTACATATTAACAACAAATGAATAGTGCAAACTTTACACAACTACTAGGTGTAGAGAATACTAACAGTTTACGGCTTATTAATGTACATGATTACAATAAAGCTGTATATCTTTGTCGACTTCTGTGCACAGTAGTGTGATTGCTGGTTCATTTTAAACCACTTTTGCAGGCAATTTACATCAATTAAACGATAGCTCTCCATGTGCAAGATTTTGTGAAACATATTATAAACACGGCTAAGAAAGATTTAACTTTAATGCAACCCATTTAAGACAAAATTACATCTCTTCAATGATCTAAGGACACTTGAACATAATTTTTAAATCACTTTAGATTACTTTTGAGGGTAAACAAACTCACTTAATTGATGTCTCACATATGAATCCTTGAAAATTTCTTGACTTCAGTTACAAAGTCTCTGCAAGTCTATCGAATTAGGGTTAACACGTAACGTAAACTTTACACAAACACATAGCGTAAAGAATATTTTAGTCGGATTCGTAATTTTGATATTGCTCCGATATTTCTTTCAACATTTATGGAAAAATGAGTCTCCATAATGTTTTAAAGACAATAAACATTAGGTTTAAACCACTTTGCAATACTGCTGAGTGTAAGCAAGCGCGCCTAATTGACGTATATATTTCATTCCCTGTAAATTTTTATATCTCAGGAAAAAATTTCGATTTTTGCAATGCTCTAGAACAAAGGCTAACATGCAGTGTAAAAATTACTCGGATATTATGATCAACATTCATGAAAAAATTATGTCTCTACAATGGTCTGAGGACATATAAACAATGAATGTAAACTACTTTACATCACTGTTGGATGTAAACAAACGCGCCTACGTGACGTCTCACATTTGATCCTTTGAAAACTTCTAGGCTCCAAGAAAAAATTAGGTTTCAGGAATGCTCAAAAACGAAGATAAATATATATGTAGTGTAAACTTCATGTAAACACCTAGTGTAAAGAAGATTTTAGTCAGATTCGTAATTTTGATATTGTTCCGATATTACGATTAATATTTATGAAAAAATTAAGTCTACATAATGTTCTATGGGCAAACTAACAATTGGTGTAAACTACTTTACAACACCGTAGAGTGTAAACATATGCGCCAGACTGGCATATCAAATTTGATTCCTGGTCCATTTCTAGACTTGATAAACGTGTCCCTGACTCGTAACCGGAGAAGCAGGCAGAAAAAACAAGACAGAAACGCATTTAAAACTCCAAATTTTTGACTTTACACTCGCTAAATATTAATGTATAGACAATTTGCTTTGACATGCACCCGATATAAAGCACTTTATTTTTATTCTATTAGACTTATCCCGACTTCTGGACGGAGAAAGTGGCGAACAAAAAACGCAACAAAAACGTATTTTTCCATCATTTAGAACACTGTAAACTTTAAAATTCCGTACCGAACTCCCCATTGAGTTTAAAGAAATTCGGTTTGGTACAATTTGTAGCTTTTAAATCGTAGTACATTCCTGTGTGCCAAAATTCTGTTGCAAAAATTATTTGGCATGATTTATCAATCAAACTTCGGAAAAAACGTGTTTTTTTAGCCCATTTTTACCTCTGATTTCGAACTTTACACCCCCATAAATAACTCAATATTGCGTTTTTTTAAATGCGGTTTGCTGCGATGTTTAGCCCTGTGAGGCACTTTATTAATGCTGTCTTCGATTTGCACTGACTCATAAGCGGAAAAATTTGGCAGAGAAATCTTAGTTAAAATCCGTTTTTTACACCATCCACTAGAGTGTAAACTTTAAACCCCAGGATCTAACTCACCATAGAGCATACAGGACTTTGCTTATATGCAGAATGTAGCCCTTGATCCGCTCTACATTTCTGTCAGAAAACATTTTGAAAACCTCATAACCGGAGTTAGTATCGGACATAGGAAGGTTGAAAAACTCGACCAAAATGCTTTTTCACCCTCAGATTTTCGCACTCTTTACACTGGCGTTTCGATAAATAATGCGAATTTCAAAAAACAAAAAAAGTGTCATCTGTAGAATTCATCCCTCTATTATCCTATTCTGTTCAATCTTTCGAGTCATCAATACTCAGTTGTCCACATGCCGCAGTAAAAGGTCCCAAAATTTGTCCTATGTTATAACGTTACACAAAAACTTTACACCTTCTTTACACAGTCAATTTTGAGTTTCAAGAAAAACAAAAAAACACGGGCAGCGAATTTTTTTATTATCTTTCTTTTAAAAAAAACCGCACCTTCCAGAAGTGTCCCGTTATAGCTGTAGGGGGAGTGCCCAGGTGTTGGGGTACCCAAGTATATTATGTGGTACGCTACACAGCGCTACCTATGATGTACATATACATTACCTTGTACAATGTATTGAGGTACATACATAAATACAAACGAAGCTGATACATTACGAAGAATAAGATTTGTGCAGTGGATGATGTTGCTGTCTATAGTTTTATCGCGTTAATAATTGATTACTTATAATGCTACAGTGTTCATAAAAAATCGTTAAAATATGCAGCAAACGGTATTCAAATTGATTAGCATAATACATACTATGATTTAGCAAAATATAAATTAATCAGTCTCCTGTTTTAATATGAAAAGGCAAGTATACAGCCAGGGCCGTGCTTAGAGGTTTAGCGGCCCTGGGCGAAACTTATTTTGGCGGCCCCCATAATTTTTAAACTGGTATTATAGGCATCATAATTATCACTTATGTATATCCTTTACATATGTACCTATATGATCGCAGTTAGCATCTTACTGTAAATTTACTAACAAAATATTGTGCTACATTATTTTTAGTCAGGTATGTATGTTATTTTCTCAAATAATTTACCTATTTCGTGAATGATGACGTGCTTTATTACAAAATAACTTGCCTAGCTTTCTGAGCGGCGAAGAGTCAATCAATTGCAAAAATTTAACGAAGATGGTAAATCCTTTTGAAATAATCGCATAGTGCACTTAGACCAGAATCAGTCATAGTTGACCGCAAATATGTTATTACTAGCAGAAAAATGCTCCGATGGAACAAAAAAGATGAATATACTTGGAATTGTGGATTATTATGGATGTAAAAGGAGGGACTGAGAAAATTGTAGCAGCGAGAGTTACACGGTAGGCGAACCTGTCTTAGCAGTTCGTGACAGCCATAACATAGCCAATACTAGTAGCTATCTGCAATAGTGCACTGTGGGCTATGCCTTCGGTCTTCCCATTATTTCCCCAAATTTTCAATAATAAAAAACATTTAGATGCTTGTCCGGTATAGGGAGCTAAGTGTATGATAATAGTAATTGTTTAATGCATACCGCTTGCATTGAATCGAAACTTTCGATCTGAGATCAAAAGTGATTTAGTATTACGTTAAATTGATCATTCTTTAATTTACTGTAATGGCCCTTGAGGCCAGTGAATGTAACGTTGTAGTTTAGAGTCTGGCTTTTGGCTTTTTCGTTGGCGCGGTTATTCGACTGTGCATTATCGTTTTTCTTTGTCGTAATTTGTTGTCCGGCTATAGGCCAGTGTATTCTGCGTTGAATAAAAATATGAAAACCTACCCAGTGGTTTGGTATCATACCGAGGATTAGGTCGGCTACCATCCCTACGTCGAGGTTTCCACCCATCTAGTGGACTGATAAGGTAGATTTCGTATGATAGTCTATTTTATTCGAAAATCATAATTTATCTCTCAAGCCAAAAAATTGATCAAAATTATTATCTAATCTTTAAGGATGATTGATCAGCATAGAGCTCGTTGTTGTTGTTTTCATAGTTCAGCGTGCAACACAAATTAGGAACGAAAAACATTTCGAATCAGGCACTGATTGAAAATAAGTTAAATGAACAACTTGAGCTTGAGATAGGTCAACTGACCTCCACGGCAAATTCCGAGACTGGGTGAGTAGCCTTAGGTCTTAGGGCGTAGCTGCTGAGATCACCGAGCGCCATAGAAGCAGCCAGCAATATTAGGGCTGAGGGGGATCGAAGCCGTAAAGGTCTCTAAGGGTCCAAAGATCGAAAGCCATTCGAGCCGCGCGCGATCGGGGCCAGCACTAAAGCGTAGACTTAAGTAACTACGTACCTAGGTAAATCTCGAAGGCAAATACACCCGTCCCATGTCGATTCTTTGTAGACATAAGGCGGTTCTGTAATGTTACATTGGAGGTTCCCTCCTTTAGCTGCTAGCTACAGCCGAGCCGATCAATCATCGTAAAATTATTTTTCGATCCAAAAAATTATCATTTTGGCCATCCAAGAATGGTAACATTTCGTTCACCTTTGTTGTTGTATCGATCATGATCGTGGCAGTGCACCAATTTAAGTAAGCGTCCGTGGTAAAGATTTTGTGTATCGTGGTAAAGCCATCATTATTTTTCTATTTCCGTCGGATCTCTATCGAGCGAAGGCAGCTCTCAAGCTCGCATTTTTCTATAAACGTCGACCCTCAGGCAATGATTTATCATTTTTTCTCAACTGACGACGAATTTCCGTCATTTAGGTTCTTACCTACCTGTTTTTCTAACCACGTGCACAATCTTGCGCTTTAGGAACGTAGTCCTATCTGCTTTCGATCATTTCACGTCAGGTATATCTTACTTCACGTAAGGAAGTACTATTTATGTGAAAAAACCGGTTTTCCGGATCGACGAAGGCCAAATTCGAAACATTTATTTTGGGAAAAATTTCGCGTACTGAAATTTATTTTACCCAAAGGCACATTTTTTGACATATTTGACACATAAAAATGGCAGGAAAAAAGGTTTTGCGGACACCGCCCAGCTAAATTGAAAAACCTTCTACACGCCACCTACTTCAGCTCGAATTACCTACCGCGCTTGTTGACTCTAATAGCGCGAGTAATTCTGCGAGTAATGACACAGTTATGAGAGACATAACGACTAAGGCGAATAATGATAAATTACCCAGTCACTACATGCCGCGAGTAATACACAGTCTGAAGATGAACTATCATTGAGTACCATGCGATCTCACATTAATCAATCTTCGCTAACTAGATCGGATCCTAATATTGACAATTCATCAAGTCACACAATGATCGATAATACGACTACCATTAACACGGCAAATAACCCTGAAAACCAGTTCGGAACGCAAAAATCACGATTCTGATGTAAAGTAATCATAGTCGCTGCAGGAATGCCGACAGAGAGCGTGCTAATGCTAATGTGACTAATGATCTTATTTTGAAAGCGCTTACAGCTATTCATTCGCAATTTTCGGATCTTTCTACGCGCTGTGATCAAGATAAAAGGAAAATGCGGATGAAATGTGTAAACTGCGTTTAGAGCTAAGCCACTATGCTTAAACCCAACCAGTTCTGAATCGCATAGAGACTAATGTATCTGAGCGCGTTATACCCTCAATCGATAGCGCAAATTTTTCTGAATTTAATGCGCAAAGTGCGAATCGTAAGCAAAGTACGCATAGGGCATCTTCACTGTTGTCTACTAGCAACAGAGCATCGAATTCACGCTCACCTTCAGGCTGTTCGAAAATATCTCTCAAAGTTGTACGAATCCTTGCCTGAATATGTAATTTGTCACAGAATCCTGTAAACACGGGTTTGCAACCAGTGCAAAATTCGGGTTTTTCGGAAAATATACCTACGTTGTAATGATCAGCAATACTCGGCCAACCC